>OZ012741.1:692631277-693323093 GCA_963859935.3 Lathyrus sativus | reverse complement strand
CATGTCCCCAAAAGGAGTTTGGAAGATCAACGTGACTCATCATGGATCGGACCATGTCTAACAAGGTTCGATTTCTTCTCTCAGATACACCATTCCATTGTGGTGTTCCAGGAGGAGTAAGTTGGGATAGAATCCCATACTCTTTTAGATGGTCATCAAATTCTAGGCTTAAATATTCACCGCCTCGATCTGATCGAAGAACTTTAATATTCTTACCTAGTTGGTTTTGTACTTCATTCTTGAATTCCTTGAACTTTTCAAAGGACTCAGATTTGTGTTTCATTAAATACACATATCCGTATCTACTGAAGTCATCAGTAAAAGTGATGAAGTACTGAAAACCTCCTCTGGCTGGTATGTTCAGTGGTCCACATACATCAGTATGTATGAGTGCCAAAAGATCATTAGCCCTTTCACCTTTTCCTGTGAATGGGGACTTTGTCATCTTTCCAATTAAACAAGATCTGCATGTCTCATATGATTCATAATCAAAAGAGTCCAAGAGTCCATCTTTATGGAGTTTGGAAATGCGTTTCTCATTTATGTGGCCTAATCGACAGTGCCAAAGGTAAGTTGGATTCAACTCATTAGGTTTCAACCTTTTAGTATTAATGTTATAAATTGGCATTTCAAGATCAAGGACATATAGTCCATTATTCATTTTTGCAGTAGCATAGAATATATCATTCAAATAAATGGAGCAACAATTGTTCCTTATTATGAATGAAAAACCAAACTTGTCCAAACAAGAAACGGAAATAATATTCCTGCTAATTGCAGGTACATAATAACAGTTCTCTAACTGAATTATTAAACCACTAGGTAAAGTTAAAACATAAGTTCCTACAGCTAAAGCAGCAACCTTTGCTCCATTGCCAACTCGTAGGTCAACTTCACCTTTTGCCAAATTTCTACTCCTTTTTAGTCCCTGCACATTAGTACAAATGTGAGAACCGCATCCAGTATCTAATACCCATGATGCAGAAGTAGATAAATTAATTTCAATAACAAAAATACCTGAATTTGAAGTCTCTACTCCATTATTCTTATCTTCCAGGTACTTTGGGCAATTTCTCTTCCAATGTCCGGTCTTACCGCAATGGAAGCAAGTGCCCTCCTTTGCTATTCCTCCACTAGGCTTCAAAACAGGAGGAGTGGGTTTGGGTTTGGCAACTTCCTTGCCTTTCCCTCTACCACCCTGTTTGATGGGCCTCTTGTTCTGTTTCTTTCCATTACTGACCATCAGAATGGATTTCCCTTTTGTCTTCATATTCTGCTCAGCAGTTCTCAACATGCCTAGCAGTTCTGGAAGACTTTTGTCCAAGTCATTCATATTGAAATTCAGGACAAACTGACTGAAGCTCTCTGGCAACGATTGCAAGATCAGATCAATCGCAAGTTCCTTTCCAAGGGGAAACCCTAATCTGTCAAGGTTCTCCACATACCCAATCATCTTGAGTACATGGGGACTTACAGGGGCTCCCTCAGCTAACTTGCTGTTAAAAAGGGACTTTGAAACCTGAAACCTCTCATTTCTTGCTTGCTCTTGATAAAGCGTTTTCAGATGTCCGATCATATCGAACGCAGACATGTTCTCGTGTTGCTTTTGCAACTCAGAGTTCATGGTAGCAAGCATGAGGCAAGCGGTTTCATTGGCATCATCGAAATGCTTCTTATAAGCATCTCTTTCTGCCTTTGGTGCAGAACTAGGAGGTTCCTCCTCAGGAACTGGTGTCTCCAAGACATACAGCTTCTTATCGTGCTTGAGGACAATCCTCAAATTACGGTGCCAATCCAGGAAATTTGTCCCAGACAGTTTTTCCTTATCTAGGATGGATCGCAAAATATTGTTCGATGTGTTTGTTGTCATGGTAATCTACAAGAGAAATATGAAAATATAAGTATCATTAAAACAACATATTTAATTAGGCCTTTAATCAAATATGCTCCCACTATTTTATTCAAAACAAATGACCCTCATCATTTGATTCGGAAAATCCCGTTGGAAGACTTTCTAGTGGGTCGAGATCCATGTTTCACTTTGTTTTAAGTCAGCGTTAGGCTGATTACACAAAACTAAGTTATTTAGGTAGGAACTCCTTCCAATTGTATCTCATACAACTCTCGAATATTTTCAATTGGGTGAATAACTCCTTATTCTGATCCATCACATGAATCATTCCCAATTCTTGCTTCTAAACATATATAATCTTATTATAATTTGTTTAGTTAAGTTTGACCCATTGTTTTAGCAATTGGATATTACAATTATCCCATCACACCTTACTAATATAGAACATGCACCTCGTGTAGGCGAAACCTACAATGCTCGATACTAGTCTTGATGAGTGCTAAAAATTGGAAAGCATAAACTTAATATTTAATTTTGAGGGAATTTGTTATTAGTTTGATCTCACCGGCTTCACATGCAAAACGTCTCTCACATGCATCAACATACAATTACATGCATAAACATACATATAAAAAGATACAATTATGGCCCCTAACGCAATTGTTCTCTCAAGCCAATGAGAGAACCTAAGCTAACCTAATAACGATCTAAGCTTCTCCAAGCATGATCTCCAAGGTTATCCTCCTTTAATATTGAATACTTCCTCTTTTTTTTTTTCATAACATAATATTACATTACATATAAGAAAACTCGTTTTACATACGAGGGAGTGAGATGAGAAAAGAAGTTACATAAAGAGATTGAGAGAGAGGCACGACACGCAGGCCGTATTCAAAAATCCCAAAACAATAATAAAGGAAAAACTAAGGCCATAACTGATCACCACAAATAAATAATAATAAACACACTTTTATTATTAGTTTAAAATTCCGATAATTAAATAAACTAAATTAAATTTCGACTGATTGATCACACTTTGCAGACTTAGCCGGGGGTTCCGCTGACCGTTCAGCGGACGGGGGTCAAGGGGGCAGCGCCCCAGCGAAAATTTTTTATGAACACTTCATTGTATTTCACGTCGTTTCCTGCACAACTTTTGTGCATTTACAACCCCAACCGGAAAAGTCTGCGGCAATACAACACTTGTACTGCCATTAATCCTAATGCAACAATTTCATGCCGTCAAACACAACTCGATTGATAACTCAATATGATAGATCAACATGTCATTGCTTCACCATACTAACGTCGGATTCCGAAGCGAATGAAAATGATGATCTTTCAAAAAGAATTACAATCCTTATGTGATTGAATGGATGAAATCAAAACAGTATATCCCATATACCATCTTTGCATCAGAATTTCTTATATCTTATATAAAAGTGATCGATCTAATTGTGTAACCTATGGATGATCAATGTATCGCACAACTTCACCATACTAATGTCGGTTTCTGAAGCATAATCAACATCAATCATCCAAATCGTACACAACAGATGCCAAATTTAATTAATCGTTTATTGTTAAATTCATTCTGTGTTTTAATCGAATCAAATACAGAAAAGACGGAAATTTAACAGCTATCAGATCCATGGTTTCGTAAGTGGCTCTGATACCACTGAAGGTAAATTGCGATCTAAACGCAGCGGAAAACAAAAATTTCCTTTAGTGATCCTTACGAATGAGCATGGTCAGTGATAGAATCGTTACCTCTTTGTGGCGATTCAGATCTTTGATGCAGCGATCACAAGCGTTGATGAAGTGCAACGCCTCTACTCAGTCCACACGAACAGCTTCCGGTCACAGTGCTAGCTGCTTACGAACGGAATTATTTGAGTGAGAAAAGAGAATCAAAAACGAAAATGCATCAAGTGAAAGCTTCATCACAAGGGTTCCTTTTATAGACTCTCTTGTGGGCTGCGGGCTAAAAACCCAATTCACATGATCCATAATAATATTATATATTATTATAATAACTATTATTATAATAAATATATTTATTTTATTATTATTTTATAACCATTATAAAATAACAATAATTATTATTATATTATCCGAATTTCTATTTTTCACTTAAGTGCACCGTATCTTACGGTGTTCCTTTGATTTCTCTATCTCTCATCAAACTGTCCTTATGTGTGTGACCCTGTAGGATTTCGTAACGTTGGTAATTATATTAAATTATATATTTAACATAATAAACAGTAAGCGGTATCTAGCAACACATCACTGCTACCCAAGTCACGAAAATGTCATGTGATCTGACAAAACCTTTTTCGTGATAATATATGTTTGTACAATTACCCTTTTGCCCCTATGTCTATATTGAACACAAGGCATACACTGTGTCATCCTTGTCCAGTTCAATATTGGGCCCTTAGACATTTCTCCTGTTATGCAGGATTGACAAATTCCATCTAGGACACTCATGTCCCTCAGCATGCTTCGTGGAGTGCCCATCAACTGTCTTTATGATCATCCAGTTACGGATAATGTTTGATCAGCAATAAAGCACCCGACTCTACATCTAGGGTCCATAGTGGTTTCAGGTCGAAGGGTGGTAATACACCATTATCACCATGAGAATAACTTATGACACTTTGCATAACATACTATGTAGTATTCTCATAGCGGGTCAATCCGGTATAAATATTACTCCTAATATTTATACCTATGTCAAGACTTGATAACTCTTTATCCATGATCCATGAGATGTGATCATCAGTCTATCTTCATAATAGTCTCAATGCTTTTAATGTTATCCCACTTTGCAATAAAGCTTGACTACGGATATTTTAAGAATAATGTCTTTATGTTTAATGGGATCTCATGATTAAGTCACACTTAACATTTCATTAAACAGACTAACTATTCTAGGGACTTTATTATTCTGAAAGACAAACATAATAAAGAAATGCCTTTTATTATTAAACGAATAATCCGATACAAGTACCAAAAAGTATTGGCCTCTAGGGCTTACACCAACAGCATGGGCAATACAACCCTTGGACGAGGATGCCCTAGTTTAGGACCTTCATAAATATAACACTACAGTTTCCAAGTCTATCATATATGTAGGGGCTATGAGTATTGCAAGATAAAATCAAATTGCTTTCCTTATTGGCTTCATAATTGGCATTAGTCCTTTTATCTATTTGGGAGCTCCTATCTTTATAAGTAAGCCAAAGACCAAGTATTTCCAATTAATTGTGGTCATATTAAAAACCAATCTTTGTGCTTGGAATTCTTCTCTTTTATCCATAGCTGGAAGTGTACAACTAGTCAAGTCTATCATTCCTGGATTGCTTATCTACTTGATTCAAGTTTATGATTGGCCTGTTAGTTTGATCAAAACTTTGGAAACTTGGATGACAAAATTTCATTTGGAGCGGAGACATTAAGCATAAGAAGATTATAATTGTGGCTCGGTGGAAATGTTGCAGACCTCTTGTAGTTGGAGGCCTTCACCTTAGATCCATATCCACTATTAACCAAACATTTAATCTCAAACTCCGTTGGGATCATATCAGATCAAAAGAAAGTTAGGCCTCTTTGCTAAAGTATATAGTTTTGAGAAATTATATACCTATTAAGCATTGTATCCTTTCTTCCATTTGGATTTATTCTGAAAGCTCCCACCAGATAGTTATTGAAAACTCATTATGGATCCTCGGTGATGGAAAACAAGTTAATTTTTTTGTCTGATGCTTAGTGTGACCCTCCTTAAGCATAAATTCTTAACATCAACATTTTAGACCATGCTTATTTGACTAAAAAGATTAGTGATTTCATTCTTAACAGAAGTTGGAATACTCCTTCTGATATCATATTGGCCTTTCCCAACATAGCAATATCATCAGTACCTGCCACATCCTTTTTGAGGTCTTTGAGGACTCAAGATGTTGGAGACATCTTTAGACAACCTATTCATTGGCATAAACAAGTTTGGAATCCTAGTGTCCCTCTTTCCAAGTCTTTACTTTTCTGGAGGTACATTCATAATAAACTCCCAACTGATGAAAACTTAGTTGCTAGAGGCTTTAATCTTCCTTCAATATGTTATATTTGCTTCAATAATAATGAAACAACTCATCATATCCTGTTTGATTGTAGCATTGCTTCTCATCTGTTGGAACATTATCAACATGCCTTAATATAGGTACTGTTAAGCTGTGATCTTTGTTGTCACCATCCACATCATCTATGGCATTTGATTAGCTAGAAACAACTATAGATTTCAAAACATCAAAGCTTATTGAATTGCTTATAGAGCCTCCATCATCCATAACATGGCTAGCACTACTTTCCCTTCTATCCCATGCATATCAAAGTTGGAACTCTCCATTAACAAAGCCTTATCAATTAAGTTGCACTCTTCTGGTCCTTTTATCAGTGTTGATGCACTTTGACAACCTCCTTCTCTTAGATGGATAAGAGGAAACTCAAATGACATGGCTTTTAGGACTCCTTATATTTTTTAAACATCTCCATGATCTTATTAGAAGAGATTCTTAAACAATATGCATGACATCCTTGTTGTAGAAATAAGATTTATTAGGAGTTTTAGTTTTGGTCTCCTTTTCTTTTAGTGTTTGATCTTTCTTTTTTTTAAACATTTTTGGCCCTTGGCCCGACTTTAAAATAAAAGTGTAACATTTATATTTATTAGGATTAGGATAAAGATATTTGGAGCATGATATTTACTGATTTCAACTTTTTGATAGAACCTATTTCATTTTTATATGGACAATTAAAATAATTACATTTATTATAGTATTATCTCTAAAAAATTAGATAAATAACTTTTTAAACCAGTTTAATGGATAATTTTAAAAATAAGAAATGCAAATTTAAACAAACAAATAAAAAAATAATTAATAAAAAAATTATATAAAAAATAAAGAAAATCAAAAATTCATTAACGTATAATAATTTCATATCATCATCATTCAATAAACAACGTATATTCAACTATAGTAATAATTTAAAATAAGTTAAATAATTTAATAGATTGATAACTTTTTATTAAATAATAATATAAAATTTATTTATACCGTGTTTGTGTATTAAATATAAAAAAGATAAACAATAGTAATATTTAAATTGATTAAAAATAATGTTGGATTGAAATTAAATGAAGAACCCTCTAGAACAGAACCTAGTAATAATATCATGAAATTTTTCTATTATCAGCATCTAACAAAATTTAAACATAGAGCGTTTCATACGAAGCGCCGTTAACCTCTAACAACGACCTACATATGCAAGAGAAAAACACAGAAAGTGTGAAATGTGAATCGAGCTTTGGTTTGGTCTCAAAACTTTACCTATATAAACCAACAACGGCTACAATAACGCTTTCTCTGCCATTCCCATTCCTCCAAAATCTTACACACATAATCACTTTTCTCGGAAGAGAAAAAATCTCCCCCTCACAGATTATAGATTCATCACTTCTTTCTCGGAATCGCTTCCATTCTTAAGCTTTTCTATCTCCTTCATTCCCCTTTGGTTCTTTCCTTTCGGTTAGAATCCCCTCTCGCTCGCTTTCATTCCTTCTTTCATCCTTTCGAGAGCACCATCATTTTAACACCATACTTTTTCACATTTCCTTTCGCGCTATTATCGTTTTTCATTTTCACTTTTGATAACAACGTTAGGGTTTCCGCATTCAAATATTACTTGTTGAATGTAGTATTTCATTCTGTGACTGTATTGTTGTTTTTTTTTTCCAAGTAAGGTGGAAAAAGTAGTTTTTTTTATTCTTATTAAAAAAAAATTAAATTAGGGTTTCGACATTGAAATATGTCGGTTGCTTTGAGTTCAATTTCGAAAGAGAGGGTGTATTGGGAGGGTCAACCAGAACATTGTTCTGTTGATCCAATCCTGATTTACCTTACTGTTGATAGTGTTGTTACGCCGATGCGGGTTTTGGAGTCGGATTCGATTGCTTCTGTGAAATTGAGGATTCAGCAATGTAAAGGTTTTGTGGTGAAGAAACAGAAGCTTGTTTTTGGTGGCAGAGAGCTTGCTCGGAATGATACACTTATTAAGGAGTATGGTGTTGCGGAAGGCAATGTTCTTCATTTGGTTTTACGCCTTTCGGATCTTCTTTTCATTGTTGTTAGGACTGTTTCTGGCAAGGAGTTTGAGTTTCATGTTGGTAGGCATAGGAATGTGGGGTATCTTAAACAAAGGATTAGGAAAAAAGGGGAAGGTTTTATTGATCTTGAGGAACAAGAGCTTTTCTGTAATGAAGAGAAGCTTGATGATCAGATACTATTTCATGATATATGTAAAGGGGGTGACGGTGTAGTTCATTTGATTATTAAGAAATCGGTTAAGGTTAGGGCTACGCCTATTCATAATGATTTGAATCTCTCTCTTGAGGCTTTGATACCGCGTGAGAGAAGTGATCAAAGAGAGTTACAGTTACAAGTAGAAGAGAATAAGAATAGGAACAAACCGATTCAGATAGGAAAGTTACCACACGGTGTTAGTTTCTGGTTGGAACCTATTGCTGTGAATCCCAAGATCAGTTTTTTGCCTTTCCTTTGGGACATGATTAACTCCACATATGAGGGTTTGAAGAAAGGAAATCGTCCTATTAGGTCCTCGGAAGGAACAGGAGGGACTTATTTTATGCAAAATTCGACTGGCCAGGAGCGTGTTTCAGTTTTCAAGCCCTTGGATGAGGAACCAATGGCTGTCAACAACCCAAGAGGCTTACCGTGTTCATTGAACGGCGAAGGTTTAAAAAGAGGAACAAGGGTGGGAGAAGGAGCTTTAAGGGAGGTTGCAGCTTATGTGTTAGATCATCCAAGGAGCGGGCCGCGATTGGTTTCAGGTGAAGAAATCGGGTTTTCTGGTGTTCCTCCTACTGTAATGGTGCAGTGCTTACACCAAGAATTTCACCACCCAAATGGGTACGCTTGCTCATCAAAACACATCAAGATTGGATCGTTACAGAAATTTATGAATAACAATGGAAACTGTGAGGACATTGGACCCGGGACCTTTCCCGTGGAGGAAGTGCATAAAATAACTGTGCTTGATATAAGAATGGCTAATGCAGACAGACATGCAGGGAATATTTTGTTCAGAAAGGAGGCATCTGGCCAGATTAAGCTCATTCCCATTGATCATGGTTATTGTCTACCAGATAAAGTAAGATTTCTCCTTAATTCCTCTTTTGTATTACATGTTTCATTTTCTGTTTGATATCTTAAAAGTTGATGAACACGTGTTGTAATTACTGCATAATGTTCTTTTAAGCAGCCAATATGTATGTATGTATGTATGTTAGGGCCGTTGCATGATCCATATTTTTCTCTGCAGTTTGAAGACTGCACATTTGATTGGCTTTACTGGCCGCAAGCACTCCAGCCGTACTCACCTGAGACAGTTGATTATATCAATTCTTTGGATGCCGAAAAAGACATTGAAATTTTGAAATATTATGGATGGGATATTCCACTTGGGTGCGCGCGGACACTTCGCATTTCTACGATGCTGCTCAAAAAAGGGGTTGAGCGAGGTTTTACTCCCTATGCAATTGGAAGCATCATGTGTCGGGAAAATTTGAACAAGGAATCTGTAATCGAGGAAATTATAAGCGAAGCAGAAGATTCCTTGCTTCCTGGCATGGATGAATCAGCATTTCTTGAATCTGTCTCCCAAATCATGGATTCCCGTCTCGATAAGCTTGCGCAATAGAAATTTTTCCTTTTTTGCTTTATATGTTTGGTAAGATAATATTTATATGTAATGTAATTCGGTGAATGACTCTAGTCCATTTTTGGATGGACTACTGCAGGTTTCACCAACAAAAATGTCATATGGCTTGATGTGATCTGGACATAAGGCCTGAAGCTCTTTGTTTTTTTCTGGCTTCTCTGAACTGTTTTCAGGATTGTATTGTCATGTTCAACAGAAATTAAAAGGTCTGAATAAGTTGTCTTATACTAAGATGAGATTTTATGTATTATAGGATTGATTGTAGAAGCTTTGACAAAAGAACTGGATTTGTCATTTGTACATAATAAATGCCGTGTTAGATTTTCACCGGAAAAATTGCAACATGTTAGTTAGCTTTTCTCCTTGAATGAAATTTATTCTGCTTGCAGCCAAAAATGGAAAAAGATAATAGCAGTAATGTGATCTGAATATGATTCATGATAGCAGGGATAGTGCACTAGAGAGAAGCCAATGCCAGTGCTTGGTTGTTACAATCATTGCAATCTTATTAGAGATTTGAATCACGCCAAAACAAATGTTCCCACATAATCAGTTGCATTGGATAGGTAGATCATTAGAGCCATGTCGAATTCTCCCTTGAGTTGCATTGCTGTGTCCTTATGCAGGAAATCTGTTATCACCTTTGGTTTGAACATCAGTAGTCCACTAGCTCCAACTAATACAATTTATGTCAGCACCAAGACACATTCTATGTTGGTCAGATTTTCTTGAGATGGGCCAATTTATCTATGGCCACTATTTTGGCTTGCTTTGAAGGGATTACCTTAAGGTGCGACCCACACTTTTGAAAACTCGAAAATGTCTTTGTTGTGTCTGGAGATGCATATCCGGATGCATACAAAATCACACTAGTTCTCGTATTTTAGTCAGCAATTCTATTTTTTCAAAATTTATTTTAGAGATGCATCTCCATATATTATTTGGGGTATATTCGGAGATGCATCTTCATAACACCCCTTTACTTATTTTAATGGAATATTTTATTTTGCATATTTATTTTAATGAAATATTTTATTTTGCATACTTATTTTCTTGATGTCATGTATTCCGTTATATCAAAGACGTGAACAAGAACATTGCTTCACAGGCGAGACCATGATCATGTAAGCTTATGCGAAGTTATTGCATAGATGGAAAGAAATTTTAGAATGACACTGGTATGAACTGCATCCTAAAAAGGTGGTTTTGAAATTCTAGATGTAGTTTTACATTTATTAATAGCTAGCACCCGAGAGGTGTTTTTGGTTCTCTAGTATTACGCATCACACAACCCGTATAGTTTAACATGAATGATTGGTTTTATGCAGAGTTGTGAATGTAAAAGTACCACATTAGAACTATCTTTTTAAGAATTTATGATGAACGCCTATAAGTTAGAAATGTATAACTTTAGTACATAGTGATTAGCGATTTACATAGATGCATCTCCGAATCAACTCCGAATATGTATTTTCAAACTAAATTTTAATTAAAGAAGCGTGTTTAGCAATTTGAGCAGAAGAATGTGAAGAGTCACGACTGTCCTGTTAGCCAAAAAATTTCAATGTGCAAATTCAACAAAGGAATTAGTTGAAATTTCTGCATAAATACAAGACAAGGTTACACACGCCTTTCGACCAGAGACTTTGGAGGAAATCACCGGCGTTCAACGCATGAAGGATTTGGTTTGGTAGTTAGGGAAAATTCAAGATTTGGTTATTCACCAATTCGATGATTTGAATGTGGTTTGACTAAAACAGATTCAAATTCAAACTAGATAAATATCTTTTGGTCTTACCCAAAACACCAAAGTCATGTGGAGATCAAACGAAGGCAAGCAGAGCATGCAAATGTGACATGTCGGATGGAAGATAGTTGAACGTTGAAGATAGTTAGTTTCGTAGTACTAAAAATAAGAATTCTAGTGTAGGATTCAGGGTGGCAAAATTTTGTAAATTCCAATACAAACTCAAAGTACCCACACGCAAGCGAGAACGAATTTGAAAAAATGTACTTGCCTACCATTTCTTACTTTTGCAAATAAAGCTCATTTTTCATTTAATCTATGATAAATTGTTTTCATTTTCCATTCAAGTTATAAATTTTGACTTGGTTGAAATCTTAGATACATTTGCTTTCAAATTCAATCGTTTTTCTAAAGTAGTCAACATTCAATGCAAGCATTTCGACAACATTAATACACACTTCATTTTTTCAGAAATTTAACACAACTTGCCCCAGGATTTACTAGTGTGGCCCGTTAAATAATAAATTTAAAACTCAGTGATTATTTACCAATAATACAGGTGAACATATGGGCATGCCCAGTGGGACCTGTTTAAGCAAAATTTTAAATTATTCCCTTTAAAAAATGTTGTATTTTGTTTCTTTGTTGTGAATTTTTCTTGCATCGAATAATTTTGTCTACATCTGGACTTTTACGTGTTTGAGAATTGGTAGAACTTTAGTCGAATTGGTTTGCCCTAAGAACACACCACTTCCCTAAAATAATGCTCTAGATATTGAACAACATGTCACGCCGACAGTCGGAATGATAAAGAACACAAATCCCATAGGGACCAATGAACCTATCCTCACCTCAGTAACGAGTCCAACGTTGATACCAGGGGTAGTAGTTTCATTTTCTGTTGAAATAAGCATTCCAAATACCCCTAGAACCACACACACTGCTATAGGATATCCTAGGTCTTCTTATATACCAGGTTTTATGATACCACTAGTTTATAGGGATTTTCCTTATTGTATCTGTTCGCACACGGTTTTTGCGCGAACCTCTAGCCTCCTAACGCAGGTTTACTTGCGGCACCAAACAAACAAGTCCCAGAACAATCTGGTCAAGTCTATGTGATGTTGGTAGAATGATTTTTGTTTAGAGTAAGTCGGAAACAAACTTAAAGAAAAAGTGCACACGGATTGCTAAACAAGCAAATAAACAAGTAAAAGGCAAGATATCTTAAAATTTGGTAATGTAAATTGCTTTAAAAAGAAATGTGGGCGCTATTATACATTTTGTAGGAGTGAACTCTTTTCTCTTAACGCTTGGTACTTAGAGTGTATTCCTTTGACCATGTTACAAAATGCGACCTTGTAAATAAAAATGGACATTGCTTTAAATAGAAAAGGAAAATAACTGCTTTTCTCTCAATGTTGGTCTTGGTGGTGACACGTGTTGCTCTACTATCTTTGTAACTTTCCCACATTCTCAGCATTTCAAATTCCTTCCTGCTCAAAGGTTCCCACACTTTATGTCGGTTTCATTGGCCATCGATCAACACCTTCAACGGCATAGTTTTGGGTCGATTCACAATACGCCTCCTGCTGGCATCGACTTGCGATATATCTTTCGTTGGGGTCGACTTGGGTCTTTTCCTTCACCATCTTCCTGACTTGTCGACCTACATGTTAGCGCTTTCGTCAACTTTTCTCTGTCGAAAGCTTCCAGCCAACAAGTTGCCCCCCCCCAAAAGCCAGTTTCGACTGAACACTATGTCGACTAAGAAACTTGGCGTTTTGATTTCCTACGAGATTTCGATTGTACCTTGGTTTTGACCTAGTAACTTAATCATTTTCCTTCCATCGAATTATCCACGCGTCAGGTGTCTGACGTAATAATGACACCTTTCTGTGCCATGATTTTTAAGAAATCTCATTATGCCTAGTCTCATCCGAAGTTATAGGCTTTAACCTACTCCCACTCACTTTAGAATCGAAACACTCCATTGTCATTTCAGTTGCATGCGATTTATGTATAAATACTCCTTACCCACATTTGGTTTTCTTTTCCACATTCTCTCACACTTTCCTTTTCTTCCAAACTTTCTTGCTCCCAAAGTTCTCTTAGCTTCTCTTTCAATGGCTTCTTCTGCAACATTAGTCGCTTCTGCTACTCACACAACTGCCTTCGTCCTCTCTGAAACTGAATCTTTCAGACCCCTTTTCAATCTAACGTCTGCTGATGATACGGTGATAGCAACCTGGCAACGCCAAATGATCATTCCTTTCGCGGTGGTTGGTAAACTACACGCTTTCTATAGGCTGTATCTTGACAAGAAACCTAGTCATGAAGAAATCCAAGCGTTCTTTCCCTGCTACGTTCCTACCATACGTCACGCGTTTCAGAAAGGTGGCACCTTCGACCTCAAGTTCATGGCGCCAAAAGCTAGGGATTTTCGGTCGATGCCCACTCCTGGCAACAAGGATTATATCTCTTGGCTTAACAGAGTCCAAGGCAAGCGTCAAGAGCAATGGAAAGCAACTAGCATCTTCGACGCCATCCAACTCTCTAGGAACGCTCACGGGGTTAACCCCTGCCTATTGATGGCGTCAATGTATTTTTGGGAGGGGTCGACCAACATATTCCACTTCCTTTGTGGTATGTTGACGGCGACACTTTTTGACGTGTCGGCCATCAAAGGCCTTTCTCCTTTGGGCAAAACTTTTGATCCGACTCTAGAAACGACCAACACTTTCAACTTCGATTGTGCTGGTTTTCAAAACTATATCGAGGATCATCATGATAAGGATTCCGACGAAGTGTCGGATGAAGAACACATTGTCTTCCTCACTCTTTGGTTGTCATACTATCTTTTCTATCATGGCTCTCTGGAAATAGCCAAAAGTTACATCAACCTAGTGATCCAAATTCATGAGGGTCGACATATATCATTAGGTAAGCTCTTATTATCCTCCATCTACCATTCTCTTGGTCTATCGACCTTGAGAACAAAAATTCTCCATGAGACCACCAAAGCCTTGAATGTTTTAGGGCCTATGTGGCTGTAATAATATTGGCTTAATGCCACCCTTGAGCACCACCTGGGTTATCCTGTGTCTGCAAAAATGCAGCTTTTAAACTAAGAACATCCTATAGAAGGCATTCGACTTGCTCTGATGACCGCTCAGGAAACCCCCAATAAAACCTATTCATGAAGTATCTCAATATGTTTGCGGAAGCAACATCTTTCGTCCCCAGCATGGCTCCCTTCGTGAATCGACGATTTGGTCTGACGTGGTTCAAAAATCCATTCCCTGGTGTTTCCCCAAAAACGCCAGCACTTTCGAACTCTATATTGAGGGCGTTTCCAACTCCTACCATGTTATCATTCCGAATTGAGATGGGGAATACAAGTTATGGGTTTATGAACTACCAGCCCAATGTGTTTCTTTTTAATATTTTGGTAGAAAAATAATAAATAAAAAATTAAATCGAATAAAAATCAGACGAAAAAATACGTAAAAAAAATGAACACATTAAAATAATCTACGTGAAATAAATTTTCGTAAAACAAATAGGTAAAGATCAAATTTCGCAGTAAAACGTGTCTGGTTGAAAAGGCTCAGGTTTATAAAAATGCAAATGTAAATGAGATCGAAAAAAATAGAACGAGTACGCCGGGCTAAACTACGTGAATCGTAGATTAATAAAGTAATCAGATGAAAGCTCAAATCTAAATTTTACGCTCACTAATACTACGTGTGATTGAGAATCGATTCAACCGATCTGTCTATAAAATTGAAATTTTATTTTAAGCAAAACAAAATGAAGTTGAATGCATGAAAGTTTAAAATGCCCTGACAAAATTGAGGTATGACAAGAACTCGTACCAAACGCCTCAGGTGAATCCTATGAAGCACCAAGCACCTATGGGTTAGAGCTCTAAAAAAGGCTAGCTCATTTAGGTTAATATGCCAGACCCGAAAAATTATAGGGATTGGGCCTTAAAATTAGAGGCCATATTTTTTAGAGTCTTTATAGTCTGGCCCTAAAAAGTCTGCTATGTATTAGGGCTACCCCGTTAGACCGCATAACTATATATATATATATATATATATATATATATATATATATATATATATATATATATATATATATATATATATATATATATATATATATATATATATATATATATATATATATATATATATATATATATATATATATATATATATATATATATATATATATATATATATATATATATATATATATATATATATATATATATATATATATATATAGACACACACACACACACACACACACACACACACACACACATACATCCACACTTATATTTTCTTACTCCAAAATAGCAAATTGATTTTTCTCACTTCATTAAATTTTATCTTTATTTTATTCGATCTTTCTCTTTTAAATCATATATATTAATATAATCAACACTCTTTTCTCGTATTCTATTAGTTTCTCTTATGTTAAATATTCGAGTATTATTTTATACAATTTAGGCATGTGTTATATTTAAAAAGACATTATAGTATTTATAAAAGTTAATACAGTACTTAAAAATGTATTATGTTTAAAATAATATATTTTTAATTTCATTTATAATAAATATTATGGGGTTTTTATTTTAATTTTTTTTATAAAAAAAAACTCGTTTAGGACCGGGTAGCCTGAAGCCCATCTAGGGTCGGACTCGATTAGTAATTTTCGAGCCCATATTACTGTTGGAATTACCCCAAAACTTTAAGAATTTCGAACCAATCTTGATGAACAAGATACAATCAATCGATTGAAATCCATTGTTCTTCACTCTTCACTTGAGTGAATCAATCACACCTTGATTGCAAAATTGATTCCGCGCAGCAATTGTTAATAACAAAAGAAAGAAAGTTGAATAAGAAAGAAGATTAGAGTTTTACAAAATATAGAAGAAGATAGTTATTTCGGCAAAGTAACTCTCTGCCCACAAATTGTGGAAAACTTATTCACTTTGCAACTGTAAAATTCTATGAAATCAAGTTGTTACAAAAATAGGGGTTACTCCCTCTATTTATAGTTTTAGGTTAGCTTGCTCCCTAAGCCAAAGCCCAAAACACAAAAGCCCAAAATACCTAATTTAGTTAACACTACTAAAATAGACTTAAGTCGAAATCCTGTCGAGCAACCTGCTTCGACATTTCGAAACACACACACTAGGCTAATTTTGACACATCCTTGTTTCTGTTGAGCACTACACCAACTTGAGTCGGTGTATCCCACTAACTTGCATTATTTTCCTTCATCAACTGCAAGAAACAAAATTCCATAGTCGAGTATTCCTTTCAGATACCTCAATATCCTTTTCGTCTCTACTAGGTATGATTCGTTTGGCTTCTGCATGAATATACTCATTATACCTACATTGTATGCTAGATCAGGCCTTGTGTAACAGAGGTATCTTAGTGACCCAATAATTCTTATATATTGGGTTGGGTCGAAATCATCTTCATCTGAATCTTCTGATAGTTGCAGTCTTGGTTCAGCAGGTGTCGAAGTCGAGTTGCATTGTTCCATCTCAAATCTATTGAGAATTTCACTTGTATATCTTCTTTGATGCATCATCAAACCTCTACTACTCTTATAGAACTCTATGCCAAGGAAATATGAGAGATTTCTCAAGTCTGACATTTCAAACTCCTCACTTAGGTCATGTTTGAAAACTTCGATCTCCTTCTTGCAACTTCCTGTTATCAACAGGTCATCGACATAGTATAAGCAATTCACTATTGCCTCAGTTGTGCACTTCACAAACTCTTTCTCCCTTAGAAAGGTATCTATCTTCTTATGTCAAGCTCTTGGAGCTTGCTTAAGTCCATACAGGGTTTTATGCAACCTGTATACTTTGCTTTCTTCGCCTTGTTTCATAAACCCAGTTGGTTGTGCAACATAAACTTCTTCATCAAAGGGGTCATTCAGGAATGCATATTTCACATATCCATTTGACATATGTTCCAACTGTTCATGTTTGCTAGACCAACAAGCAACCTGATTGTTTCGATCCTAGAAATAGGTGTAAAAACTTCGTCGAAGTTGATTCCTTCTTTCTGAAGAAATCCTTTCGCCACAAGTTTTGCCTTGTATCGAGTTACTTCTCCTTTGGGATTCAGCTTTACCTTGTATACCCGCTTCATATTTATTGCCTTCTTGCCTTGAGGCAATTCGACAAGTGACCAAGTGTTATTGACATCAATAGACTCTAGTTCCTCATTCATTGCTTTCTTCCACTTTGAATGTTTGAATGCCTCAGCTGCATTGACTGGTTCGACGTCTACGTAGAAAACATAATGTACCAGCTCACCTTCTTAATTTACCATATCATCTAATGTAATCACACATTCTTGTAACCTTTCAGGCATGTGTCTTGTTCATTGAGGTTTGCTTAGGTCTGCTTCACCTATGACTTCTTCTTGTCGAAAACTTCTCTTTCGACTTCACTAGTTGGTTCTTCACATAAGATTTTCATTGAATCCTTATTAACATTGTCATTCTAATCCCATTCCTTAAGCTCATCTATGATTACATCCCTACTGATTATAACTTGCTTGTTCACTGGGTTGAACAACTTGTATCCTCCAGTTGAGTGATATCCTATCAAAATCATTTGACTCGACTTATCATCTAGTTTTCTTCTCAATCGATTTGGCACATGTCTATGTGTTATAGATCTAAACACCTTCAAATGATTTAGGTTAGGCTTGACACCATTCCAACATTCTTCTGGCGTGATTCCTTCTAGCTTCTTCTTCGAACATCTGTTCAAGATATATGTTGCAGTCGACACATCTTCTCCCCATAATTCTTTGGGTAGATGCTTGCCTTTCAACATACTTCTAACCATATTCATGATGTTTCTATTCTTCCTTTATGATGTGGAGTATAGGGTGGCACCACTGTTAGAACAGTGGTAGAGTATCAGGTTTTTGTTATCATCTCCACAAGGAATATGAGATATTGCCGTCGTTCAACAATTGTTAAATTCGTAACTTTATAGTAACAAAAGGTTTGGTTTTAAAGTAACGGTAGCTTTGCATATAAGTAAGAAATGTGATAAAATAATGGTTTGACGGTTTAAATAAAGATTGCCAAAGTTAGGGTTCAATAATCACTTTACATGCATATGTTCAATCAACATTGCATAAACTCCTTTTAATGATCAACACATTCACAATATCCTCTCAATATGATTATCTCTAACTCACATTGTGATGTTTACCATTTTGATCCATTGTTGATTTCTCACACAATCTATCAAAGTGACAACTTTAAAGTTTAACATTTTAAGTGAACAAAACCATCCAAGACTATTTCTAGCTCAAGAAAAGAGAAGGATGAAAACCTAGGTCAAGAGTTGGAAAATATCTCTCAATCATTAACCAACACAAAAGATTGTAAATGAAACAAGGTTTTCACCATATATTAATCTTCCAAGAGTTTACAAATGAGGATCATCCATACACATACAAAGTTTAATGATTACCTACATCTAACCTTGACAAAAAGATGAACTTAGATACTCATTCTCATGGGTAGCTTGAACAAGAAGAAAATGGAGAAGATGAAGAACATCCACTTCGATGAATCGATGAAGGATGTGATTCCACTTCTCTTGATTACAAAGGTTGAGCAAAGAGAGAAAAACTAAACTATTTTGAGTTCTAGGTCTCAATTTTTATGTTTATAGATCATATAATTACATAGTACAAAGTATGGCACTTATAAAGCAATAATAAAGTACAAAAAGTAGCTTTGTTTCCGCACATTCGCCAGGCGAACAAGAACCTTCGCCAGGCGAACATCAAGTAAACAGGCACTTCAAAGTGCCTCAGAAAGCAAACCGCCCTCTGTGATATCGCGCCTTCGCCAGGCGAATCAACCATTCGCCAGGCGAACCTTCGCTGGCTTCACTCGCCTGGCGAACTTCATGCCTTTTTGCCACTGGAATTGCTAATAGAAAATCCAAGACTTCTTCGCCAGGCGAATGGCAGCGAAGCTTCGCTGGAACCTTCGCCTGGCGAACTTCCTGCCTTTTTGGTCTGGGAGTTTAATTTGAATTATTCGCTTTGGCTCGCCAGCACTCGCCAGGCGAACATTCGCTGGCACTCGCTGAGCTTCGCCAGGCGAATGCTTTGATTTTCAACTTCTTCTGGCAGCTGTGACTCATCTCCTCCAAGGTGTTCCTATTAGTGTCAATCCTGCACACTAACAACAATATTACAAGCACCATTCCTTGAATCTCAACAACATGAAACTGAACAAATTCAACTACTATTTCAACAATACTAGATAAAAAACAAATAAAAATACTACTAAAAGAGGTCAAATATATACAATATTTGGGATTTAACAACTCTCCCCAACTAACTTATTTGCATGTCCTCAAGCAAAGTATGCCTCACAAAACAAAAAGGAGGATTTGCTCAAGAACCAATTCAACCCAAGTGAAAACATTCGGCTCAAACACACAACAAAAGCAACAAGGCAAGAGGTTACACAATTTCCACACTACACAATGTACAAGAACTTGATTCTAAGAAAAACAAATTAAACAATGCTTCAAGAAACAACTAATTCTCATGACATGTCATTCTAACACTCCACTTCGAAGAAGGATTGAAGTAAAAACGCATGAAAGCGCGGGACAAAAATTCACTCCAATGACAAATAATGCAATACTACACAATTCATACAATATCTAAATGCTCACAACAAAATTATGGAAGTTAAAGATCACATAGGGCTTCAAGGGTTGTAGCTTGGTCGGGTTACAACAAAGGGTCATTTATAAGGCCATTGAAACGAAATTGCCGATGCTCGGGAACACTCACTATACAAGTATTTACAACATCACACTTCATTCATCAAATGCCTATAAATGCCAACCCTCACAAGCCTTTTGCACACTTATTTTCTTTTTCTTCCCTTCAAGCAAGCATACTCATCTTTTTATTTATTTTTTTAAAATATCATTATGTTCTTTTTCTCTTCTCTTTCTTTTTTTTTTTATATCAACTTTTGTTCACACCGCTTGCTTGAAAGATTTTCATAATTTTATTTTTCTCGACTTTCTCTGTTCTCCCCAACTGAATTCCAACTCCACCCAAAGTGAATTGTTCCAAGATTTTACAACAAGACTCAAGGTTCAAGAAGAAACCGAAAATTAGAAGCTCAAAAGATGAGCTTAAACAAAAAGGCTCAAAAGGGGCTAACGAAAGTCACACTCCTCACGGGACGTGTATGGAAATGGTTGTGCTCAATACAAACAAGTGCCTTGATCCTCTCTAAAACTTCCACAAAATTATAAAGAACAAGAGATAGAACATGAATTATAAGTATACACAAAATTCATCATCCATCCATAACATATGTATAATTAAAAAGGAGGATTCTTACATTTGTGATATAGGACCTAAATGACATATCAATCCTTAAAGTTGCAAAAAGAAGCAAAGTTACAAAATTTTTCAAATGATAACAAGCTCTAAAACATTCTAAATTTAGGAACAAGGTAACCAAAAACCTTGTCAACAAATTTGTGAGAACGATAATATCATCGCCGTCCCACTTGAACGAAATTTTTGCATATCTACAAAAGACACTAAACGTCGACAATAGGGTGTTAAAATATTCACAACCACCCTTGAATAAACTTAACAATAAATAAGTAATAATAAAGAAAAACTCAAATATATTAATAATAATGTTGAATGATAAAATGGGTGTATAACACCAACAATGTCAAGGGCACCTTAAAAGGTACAAGTACAAAACAGAAATTCAATCCAAAGTACATCACAAAACAACTGAATGGAAATACAAGATAAAAAACTTCACTTTGTAGCACAAAGGAAGTAACAACACCCAGAGATCACTCCTCCTCCTCAGACATGTCATAACCATCATCATCGTCCTCATTACCCTCGTCACCGTCATCATCATCATCATCATCATCTACCTCATCACCAACAGGGTCATCATCCTCTGCATCCTCCCCCTACCAAAACTGGGTCTGTCCACAGGCCATGCAGCATGCTCAAGGAATTGCTCCCTAGTCATCATCGTGTGGTTCCCGGTAGGATCACGTATCTGCAACTGCAAAAGCTGCAAGGAGTCATGAAGATCACAAGTGGCGCGCTGCTGAGCGTCCATCCAATCCCAATTATAAGTACAAATCTCCTGCTGAAATGGGTAGAAAACAGGAGAAGCCTGACCAGATCCAGGAGTGCCCCCGGTACGCCTGCCGACATCAGTATCGGCAGCAGAAGTTTCACCAACAGTAGGCCTAGCTCTACAAAATTTGTCAACATACTTATCATCGATCACAGCAGGAATGGTCACCTGTCTCTTCTGAGGGATATCCACACCGGCATAAGCACAAAGCGACATAATAAGGCACGGGAAAGTTAGCGGGGAATTCTTGCGAGCTGTTATCCCTCCACGTCCACTTAAAACCACAACACGCATCTAATCAGCAATGATGCGTGCAATGTAAATCTGTATATTCTGCAGGATCGAACGAATCAAATGGGCAATAGGTATAGGCACTGAGCTGTGGTGCGACCTTGGCACTACATTCGTCAGAACAAACAACAGAATTAGTCCGAAGGTACCGAATGGCTACCCCCGAAGAGTTGTGCACTACACTGCGCCCATCTAAGCACAAATCCCTGGTCATTACATCCAAATCACGATGCTTGTTCAGGTCCCGGTGGTACTCATCTATCTGGCTTCCTGAAAGAGACAGAGGGTTACCCAAATCATTAATTATAGCTCGCCGATCAAACCTTACCGTGACACCACGGGCTGTCGAGGCCCAACTAAACACTTCACCATCATCCGAGATGGCATTTGCATAGAATTCCCGAACTATTTCAGCATTGTAACCATCCAGAGGAGTCATCATACGCTCCCACTTTTTTGCTACAAAAAGCGCGTCAATAGCACGGTACGATCCAGTGTCACTCAACTGGAACCTCTTCTCTGCCACGATGTTCCTCCTTTCGAGAGTTTCGTAGCGAGCAGCCTGAGTAGCACCGCATAACCTGTCTAAATCGAAGCGGATCGGTACGGTACGAGAAGTGGAGGCCTTTCTCTTGTTGGCGTTGATCATCCTAGGTCCCATCTGAAAACAATGTTAAAAACAAACAACATAGAACCAAGATGTTAGAAAGAAACAACCAGTACTAAACAACAAAGAAAGAAAAATTCTGCTGCATTCGCCTTGGTTCGCCAGGCGAATCTTGGCGAACGTTTGCTATCACTCGCCAGGCGAATGCCAGCGAGTGTACGAAAAATCAGAAAAACAGAGCCTCTGCTCTTGTGCCATATTTCACCCACAATGTATACAATCCCCCTTTCACAAAACAGGCTGAATTTGAAAAATGTTAACACTTTAATTTGAACAAAAATCAGTGAATAGGGATTCTAAACCTAGCACGACTACAGAGGCAATCGCAAAGAGTTCTACCCACATGAACAAAGGAGACAAATAATAATGGTAAACAACATAGATAATGTATAAACTAAAAAGAAAATCAGAATGCAAACCTGGAGATTGAAGTTCAGCAAATAACAAAAGGAAAAGAGAGTGAGCACTTGTAAAAATTGCAAGAAGTGAAAATGTGAGAGTGGAGGCAAAGGAAGGAACGGTTAGGGTTTCAGAATAGACAAATAAAAGAAACGGTTCATGGGCCCAGGTGGCCCATCCCAAAAGCCTCCAAATTTTGAACTGATGTGGCAATTTAGGGTGTGCTGATACGCCACACTCGATAGGCGAAAGCCATCGAATCTTCGCTGAGGCTCGCCAGGAGAACACTCGCCACCATTCGCCGGGCGAAGGTTAGCGAATATGACAGCAGGATTTGGATCTGCTGCATGCTGTTTTCACACAAATTCACAACCAGCTTTTCACACAAATGCAGAAAATGAACAAAAACAGATAAATACTTACAATGTTGAGGTGCCTCTCAACAAGCGCTTGTTTAACGTCGGATAAGCTCGACGGTCCATGATGCTCAAGTTGGAACATCAAGAAGAAGAATACAACTTTCTCGGTCCACTTGACCGCCGAGATATATCTTTAAACGCTGGCCATTGACCGTCCAGCTGTCTTTTCTCTCCATATCCTCAATGACCACTGCCCCGAAAGTTTTCACCTCCTTGACATAGAATGGTCCGGACCACTTTGATTTTAATTTGCCAGGGAATAATCTCAACCTGGAATTGAATAATAGCACAAGCTGCACGGGCGCAAATTCCTTCTTTCGGAGCTTTTTGTCATGGTATTCTTTTACTTTCTCCTTGTACAACCAACTTGAGTGGTATGCGGCATTGCGCATCTCTTCCAACTCAAGAAGTTGCACCTTCCTCTTTTCACCGGCCAACTCATTATCAAAATTTAAAATTTTTAAGGCCCATAAGGCCTTGTGCTCCATTTCAACCGGTAAATGGCAACTTTTACCAAAAACCAATTGGAATGGAGTTAGCCCAATTGGAGCTTTATAGGTCGTGCGATATGCCCATAGAGCTTCATCCAACTTTTGCAACCAATCCTTCCTTGAGTTCGACACGGTTTTTTCCAAAATTCTTTTAATCCCTCTATTCGAGACCTCAACTTGACCATTAGCCTGTGGGTGGTACGAAGTTGCCACTCTATGCATCACACCATAATGTTGTAAAGCTTTTTCCAACGGTGAATTGTAAAAGTGTGACCCTATGTCACTAATCAACACTCGGGGGGTTCCAAAACGGGAAAAATATTTTTCTTTAAAAAGTTAATGACCGTTTTAGAATCCTCCCTTGGTGAGGCAATCGCCTCAACCCACTTTGACACGTAGTCAACTGCCACCAACAAGTATTCGTTTCCAAAAGAGGGTGGGAATGGTCCGACAAAGTCGGTACCCCAACAATCAAACAATTCTACCTCTTGGATATTTTGAAGAGGCATTTCGTCTCTCTTTCCTATCCCACCACATCGTTGGCAACTGTCACAACTTTGCGCATGGGCATTTGCGTCTTTAAAAATAGAAGGCCAATAAAATCCCGATTGAAGGACTTTATTTTCCGTTCTAGCCCCATTGAAATGACCGCCATAAGGCGAGTTGTGACAGTGCCATAGAATACTTGGGCCTCATCACCCGTAACACACCTTCTTAACAAATTATCACCTCCCAGCTTAAACAGATAAGGGTCATCCCACACATAGTACTTGGCATCCGAGAGGAATTTCCTCTTTTGATTAGGAGTTAGGTTGGGCGGCACAAAACCACTCGCCTTGTGGTTTGCAAAATCCGCAAACAACGACCTCACTTGAACTTTAAAGAGTTTTTCATCAGGAAACTCTTCTCGGATTCCCTTTTCTAAAGTAGTCACCTCCACGTTGACAAGGCGAGATAAATGATCTGCTACCAAATTTTCAGACCCTTTTTGTCTTTAATTTCTACATCAAACTCTTGCAATAAAAGAATCCAACGGATAAGCCTTTGCTTTGAGTCCGGTTTGGTTAGAAGATATTTTATCGCCGCATGGTCGGTATAAACAATCACTTTAGACCCAATGAGATATGACCTAAATCTTTCAAGTGCATACACTATTGCAAGCAATTCTTTTTCTGTTGTGGCATAATTAATTTGCGCCTCATTAAGAACCTTGCTTGCATAGTGTATAGCATGAAATTTTTTTTCTTTTCGTTGGCCCAACACCGCTCCAATAGCATAGTCACTAGCATCACACATTAGCTCAAAATTTGAATTCCAATCCGGAGCAACTATGATTGGAGCGGTGACCAATTTTTGTTTCAAAATCTCAAAAGCTTTTAAACATTCATCAGATAAGAGAAATACCTGGTCCTTGGCCAGCAAGTTACTCAAAGGCCTAGCCACCTTTGAGAAGTCTTTGATGAATCTCTGGTAGAAACCGGCATGCCCAAGAAAGCTTCAGACACCCTTTATGTTAGCTGGAGGAGGCAACTTCTTGATCACATCAACCTTAGCATGATCCACTTCGAGCCCTTTTGACGAGACTTTGTGACCGAGAACAATCCCCTCCGTCACCATAAAGTGGCATTTCTCCCAATTTAGCACCAAATTAGTCTTGACACACCTTTCAAGCACGGTTTCTAAATTTTCCAGACATAAGCCAAAAGAACTACCAAAAACCGAAAAGTCATCCATGAAAACTTCCATTGTTTTCTCTATAAGATCGGCAAAAATGGCTTGCATGCATCTTTGGAAAGTTGTCGACGCATTATACAACCCGAAGGGCATTTTGTGGTAAGCGAAGATTCCAAACGGACACGTGAAAGCCGTCTTCTCATGATCGGCCGGATCAACCGCAATTTGGTTGTACCCGGAATAGCCATCTAGAAAACAATAGAATTGTTGTCCCGAGAGTCTCTCTAACATTTGGTCCATAAACAAAAGTGGGAAGTGGTCTTTCCGAGTTGCGGTATTCAACCGCCTATAGTCAATACACATTCTCCACCCCGTTTCTACCTTTGTTGGGATCAACTCGTCTTTCTCATTACGAATAACGGTAATGCCACCCTTTTTAGGAACAACATGCACCAAACTCACCCAAGGGCTATCCAAGATAGGATAGATCGTTCCCGCATCCAATAATTTGACAACTTCCTTCCTAACAACCTCTTTCATTGTAGGATTTAAGCGGCGTTGTGGTTGAGCCACCGGCTTAAAATCCTCCTCCATTAAGATTTTGTGCATGCAATAGGAGGGACTAATTCCTTTGAGATCGGAAAGAGTCCACCCCATCGCTTCTCGATTCTTCTTCAACACATCAATTAAACGGGATTCTTCACTTTTGGATAAAAGGTTGTTTATGATAACCGGCTTTTCTTCGGTTTCATCTAGGAATGCATACTTCAAGTTATTTGGTAACTCCTTCAATTCAATCATTGGCTTTTTATCTTCAACCTCCTTTTTCAACACTTCCTCCTCCACTTCCCATGGTTGCAAAAATTATCAAGTTCCTTGAGGCATTCTTCGAGGGCTTGTTCTTCTTCAACGGTAAAAACTTCAAAAGAGTCATCAAGGGCTAGCTCCATGGGAGTTATGTCATGAACATGTTTTGCAACTTCAAAGGTGGCTTCTTCAATTACATCAATTCGGAAACTACCACGTTTATCATTTGAGTGCTTCATTGCTTCAAAAATGTCAAAAGTGACTTCTTCATTTTGTACCCTCACCTTCATCAAACCTTCGTCTACATTAATCATCATACGAGCGGTTTTCATGAATGTTCTTCCGAGAATTAGCGGTGCATCATCATCTTCCTCCATATAAATGACAATAAAATCAACCGGAAAGAAAAACTTGTCAACCTTTACCAATACATCTTGAGCTACTCCATGAGGGTGAGTAGTAGATTTATCGGCCAATTGCAACGTCATGCGGATGGCTTTAATCTCAATGTTACCAAGCTTTTTCACAATAGATAAAGGTATAAGATTGATGCTTGACCCCAAATCGATTAACCCCTTTCCAACATAAACGTCGCCAATTGTAACTGGCAAGGTGACTCGCCCCGGATCAACTTCTTTTCTCGGTAGAGTCCTTTGGATGATGGCACTACAAATCGCATCCAGAACAACTGTTTCTGGTTCCGTATACCTTCGCTTTTTGGTGAGTATGTCCTTCATGAACTTGGCATACTTTGGCATTTGCTCCAAAGCTTCGGCAAACGGGATATTGACTTGAAGTTGTTTAAAGATATCCATGAACCGGGCGTAATGCCGTTCATTTTCTCTCCTAGATGGAGCATGAGGATAAGGTAAATTTTGGACCGGAGTAGTGCTCTCTACCTCTTTCCTTCTAGAATTTCGCTCTTTTTTCTTCTTCACTTCTTCCACCACGACTTCTTCACTTGTTTTATTTTCAACTACAACATTTTTTTGATTTTCAACTTCAACCAATTTTTCTTTCTTTTCAACTTCATCATTTTTCTCATTATTTTCAACTTCATCCTCACTCCACTCCTCAACTCTACCATCAAGTTCATCAATTTTTTTCTCTACCTCTCTTTTTTCACTCTCGTCAACCAACTCTTTTCCACTTCTCGTTTTAATAGCCTTACAATGCTCCTTAGGATTTGTTTGCGTATTTGCCGAGAAAGATGGTCCGTATTGTTGTTCTGCTAATTGCTTAGCAAGTTGACCAACTTGAGTCTCAAGATTTTTAATTTCCGCATCGTTACTTTTTTGATTCGCCATTTACATTTGCATGAATTGTGTCAATGTCTCTTCCAATTTTGAAGCTACGACCGGTGGTTGTTGAGTTTGATAGGGATTTTGACGGTTGGAAGAACCACCCCCATAACCTTGGTTATGTTGATAGTTTCCCCTAGGTTGGTACCCTTGGTTGCCTTGATAGTTTTGTTGTTGTGGATTTTGGTGGTGTTGTTGTTGTTGATACAGTGGTTGTTGTTGTTGATGTTGCCTCGGTTGGTAATCTCTTTGATTTGCCATGTAATTAACTTCTTCGAAACCTGGAGGTGGACAAAATCCGGTGTCATGTTCACCTTTGCAAAGTTCACAACAAGCTATTTGTTTAGCTTTTGACGGTTCTTTTAACTCTTTTATTTGATGAGTTAACAGTTCCACTTATTGTGAGATGAGCTTATTTTGTGCAAGAATAACGTCATTTGTTCCCAACTCGAGCACACCCGGTTTTCTTTGAGTCACCCCACGGTTATGATTCCCTTTATGATCATTAAGTGCCATCTTATCAATAATCGCAATTGCATCATCTGCACTTTTTGACATCAAAGATCCTCCCGCCGTAGCATCTAATAAGGTCTTGTGAACCGAAAGGAGTCCATTGCGGAAAATATGAACTTGAGTGAGCTCGTCGAAATCGTGTCCCTTGCACTTTCTTAACATAGATTTGTATCACTCCTAAGCTTCATTTAGTGATTCACTAACTCCTTGAGAAAATACCGCAATCGCAGTTTTAGCCTCCATGAATCGATTATGTGGAAAGAAACGTTCAAGAAACTTCTCTTCTAGAAGATTCCAATCTGTCATGATTGTTGTCGATTGATCAAGGTACCACTCCTTCGCTTTCCCAATCAAGGAATGAGGGAATAGTCTCCTAAACAATGACTCTTCGTCAGCTTCTGTTGCTCCCGTTGCGCCAGCAATCTCATAGAATTTTGTAAGATGGGTGAACGGATCCTCATGGTCTAGTCCCATGAAAGGATTTTGATAGACTAGAGCTAGGATTCCCGTTTTCATCTCAGCTTGTCTTTCGTTTTGAAGATTCCGTACGAACTGAGTTGTATGTCTTGGACTGTTCGTGCATGGAGTGGAAACTGGAGGTGGTGGTGGAGGTGCTGCCATAGTTGGTGTTAAATGTGGTGATGGTGGTAGTGTAGAGGAACTTTCTCCTTGCTCTTGTCTTTGTCTAGCTTGTTGCTTCCTCCGTCTTGTTCTACTATTCAGTCTCCTTGCGGTTCTTTCGATCTCTGGATCAAAAAGAATTTGGTCCTCAAGGATCTATCCTCGCATAAAACAAAGGCTGCACACTAAACTAAACAGATTACAAGCACAAGTCAAAAATTCTAAGTTAAAAATTCAGCAACTATTGCGATACTCGCAATATCAATTTATATTCCCCGGCAACGGCGCCATTTTGTTAGAACAGTGGTAGAGTATCAGGTTTTTGTTATCGTCTCCACAGGGAATATGAGATATTGCCGCTGTTCGACAGTTGTTAAATTCGTAACTTGATAGTAACAAAAGGTTTGGTTTTAAAGTAATGGTAGCTTTGCATATAAGTAAGAAATGCGATAAAATAATGGTTTGACGGTTTAAATAAAGATTGCCAAAGTTAGGGTTCAGTAATCACTTTGCATGCATATGTTCAATCAACATTGCATAAACTCCTTTTAATGATCAACACATTCACAATATCCTCTCAATATGATTATCTCTAACTCACATTGTGATGTTTACCATTTTGATCCATTGTTGATTTCTCACACAATCTATCAAAGTGACAACTTTAAAGTTTAACATTTTAAGTGAACAAAACCATCCAAGACTATTTCTAGCTCAAGAAAAGAGAAGGATGAAAACCTAGGTCAAGAGTTGGAAAATATCTCTCAATCATTAACCAACACAAAAGATTGTAAATGAAACAAGGTTTTCACCATATATTAATCTTCCAAGAGTTTACAAATGAGGATCATCCATACACATACAAAGTTTAATGATTACCTACATCTAACCTTGACAAAAAGATGAACTTAGGTACTCATTCTCATGGGTAGCTTGAACAAGAAGAAAATGGAGAAGATGAAGAACATCCACTTCGATGAATCGATGAAGGATGTGATTCCACTTCTCTTGATTACAAAGGTTGAGCAAAGAGAGAAAAACTAAACTATTTTGAGTTCTAGGTCTTAGTTTTTATGTTTCTAGATCATATATTTACATAGTATAAAGTATGACACTTATAAAGCAATAATAAAGTACAAAAAGTAGCTCTGTTTCCGCACATTCTCCAGGCGAACAGGAACCTTCGCCAGGCGAACATCAAGTAAACATGCACTTCAAAGTGCCTCAGAAAGAAAATCGCCCTCTGTGATATCGCGCCTTCGCCGGGCGAATCAACCATTCGCCAGGCGAACCTTCGCTGGCTTCACTCGCCTGGCGAACTTCATGCCTTTTTGCCACTGGAATTGCTAATAGAAAAGCCAAGACTTCTTCGCCAGCATCTTCGCCAGGCGAATGGTAGCGAAGCTTCGCTGAAACCTTCGCCTGGCGAACTTTCTGCCTTTTTGGTCTGGGAGTTTAATTTGAATTATTCGCCTTGCCTCGCCAGTACTCGCCAGGCGAACATTCGCTGGCACTCGCTGAGCTTCTCCAGGCGAATGCTTTGATTTTAAACTTCTTCTGGCAGCTGTGACTCATCTTCTCCAAGATGTTCCTATTAGTGTCAATCCTGCACACTAACAACAATATTATAAGCACCATTCCTTGAATCTCAACAACATGAAACTAAACAAATTCAACTACTATTTCAACAATACTAGATAAAAAAACAAATAAAAATACTACTAAAAGAGGTCAAATATATACAATATTTGGGATCTAACAACCACCTCATGCATAATCCCTTCTTTCTCACATAATGCATCGAAGTCTTTTGATACATGCTCTCCACAACCACCAGTTCACAAAATCTTTAGCTTTCGACCACTTTGTCTTTTGACCATAGATTTAAATTTGACAAATACCTCGATCACTTCATGTTTCTTCTTGATCAGGTAAGTCCATAGTTTTAAGCTAAAATCATCTATGAATGTGACAAAGCATCTATTACCTCCAATTTAATCCACATGGATAGGTCCACACACATCAAAGTATATAACTTCAAGAATTGCCTTCAACTTGCTTCCTGCATCCTTGCTAAAGCTATTCTTGTGCTACTTTTCCTGCACACATTCTTCACATACTTTATTTAGAATGTCAATTTCTGGTAATCCTGAAACCATATTTCTTCTCTTCAGATCTCTGGTGTCTTTAAAGTTAAGATGACAAAGTCTATAATGCCATATCCATTCATCTCCACTAGCTTCAGTTGCAAGGCACTTATGCTCCATCACATTAAGTTCAATCTTGAAGGTTCTATTTTGAGACATATGAGCCTTCAAGATTAACCTCCCTCCTGAGTCGAGAACTCTCATCATCTTCTCTTTGATCGACACCTTGTAGTTCTTTTCGACCAATTGTCCTATGCTGAGAAAATCACTTTTCATGTCTGGTATGTATAATACATTGGAAATTACTGACCTCTTGCCATCTTTCCTCATAATCAGAACATCACCAATACCTTCAGCTGCTAGAGTATTGTCATTTACAAATTTCACCATGTTCTTAATTGGGGGCTTTATGTTGACAAACCAATCTTTACTTCCAATAATGTGTGATGAGCATCCCGAGTCCAAGTACCATTGGTCCTGGAATCTTTATTCATCTCTTGTTGTGACCATTAGCAACATATTTTCTACTTCATGTTTCGCCAGTTTTGCATCATTTTCTTGATTCTTCTGCTTTTCAGGACAATCACTAGAATAATGTCCATACTTCTAACAATTATAACATTAAATGTGTGTTTTGTCAGGTTTTCGACCACCACCTATTCCTGTACCTATAGCACCACCTCTTTGGTTACCTTGGTTATACGGTTTTCTCTGATTCGACCAACCTCCTTGTTGATTTTGACCAGTCAAATTATTGTAGCCTCCTCTTCCTTTGTTGCCATTCCAACTTCCTTTGCCTTTCTTTTCTTTTATTTTTTTGATTGCGCCTGCAAAGACATATCACTCTTCGACTTTCTTGCAGCTCTTTCAGTCATCCTTTGTTTATGATATTTAAGTATCCCTTGAAGCTCTTCCTTTTTCAATGCTGACAAGTCTTTTGACTCTTCTATGGCTACTACCATGTGGTCAAACTTTGGAGCCAATGACCTCAAGATCTTTGCAACAACTGACCTTGATATCAATACTTCTCCACATACCTTAATTTGGTTCACCAGCTTTGTAACCCTAGTGAAAAAATTGTCCATGCTTTCATTTTCTTCCATCTGAAGTAATTCATACGTCTTTTTGTGAGTTTGTAACCTCACCTCTTTCACCTTCTCTGTGCCTCCAAACGATTTCTCCTGAATTTCCCATGCTTCTTTCGCTGATTCTACATCAATAACCTTTTCAAAATTATCTGGATCAACGCATTGATGAATTATAAAAAGAGCTTTATAATCTTTCTTCTTCAATTCTTTGTATGCAACCTTTTCTTGATCCGAAGCATTTTCTGCAAGTGGTGTTACTCCTTCTTTCACCTGGCGAACATGACAGTCCAAAATCTTATTTTCGATCGTCACCTGACTTTCGAGTGTCCGATTTCGATTCCGTAAAAAGCTGCGATCTTGGAATTCGACGTACAACAACAATTTTATACTTAGGAGGCCAGCCAACACACTTTCAATCTTTTGAATATTTTAAAGCCCGATTACTTCTAATCTCAACAGCAGGTCTTGGGGCCTCCCGTTGCGATACAACCATCGATCTTTGATACCACGACCACAACAACTCTACTCGAGGTCACACGACCAAGGAACTCACATTCCTCGATCAATTGTTCCATCAAATCCTTAACTCTTAGAAGAGAATACCGATCCTTGATAGTCACCTTGTTCACTTATCTATAGTTCACCCAAAACTTCACAAAACCTTCTGTCTGTCTAACCAACAAAATTGGTGCACCTTACGGTAACACACTCAAACAAAAGAACCTCTCTTCCGGCAGATCTTCAAGTTGACTCTTCAACTCTTCCAATCCCAACGCAACACATAATACGAAGTCACCAATATCGGACTAATTCCAAAACTAACTCGATTGTAAGCTCCACTTCACATTCCCGGTAGTAAATCACTTATCTCTGTAGGAAAACTCCGGACAATCACAAATAGCTGACAACTCCCAATTTTTCACTTTCCTTCTCATTCAAAGTTTCCGTCCAAATAAACACCTCGACACCGTCTTGCGCAGATTCCTCAAAATAATCCCTTCAGCACTTAGCTTAACTCAATACTATTCACTGCTCACGCCACCCAAGCTTGCAAGATACGTCTATCCCATCCAACACAATCTCATCCACTATTAACAAGAGATTAAGGGTGATCAGTTTCTCAATTTGTTAATAGACAGCCGAAATCATGATGGGGTACAAACCATCTTTACCAAACTATGATATCACTCCTCAACACACTAAGCCACCACACTGTAGCTTTTCGGAAAAATACAACTTCTCCCCCACTGGAATCATTCCACTTCTACCAATGAAGTTAACCAACAACATGTACCGACAGTGTTTTTACACACATGTCGCATACCAGGAAACAATAACACTAGACAACATTGGCCGGACGGACCGACCTGCTCTGATACCAATTGTAACACCCCACTTCCCAAAATCATTTAAATTAATAAACATTATAAATAAACAAAATCAGAGTTCCAATCTTCCCAAGTGGGATATCACATAAAAATCATGTTTCCTTATAAAAAGGTTTTTCTCCAAATACAGCGGAATATCTAAACAATAAAATTCTATAAAAGTTTGATACGTTCACAGGAAAAATTATAAGTTCTTCATAAAAACAATAAAAATGCCCAAGTCCCGTGCTACGTATCAGAGCATCCTAGACTCGACGGTCACACCAATATCCAAGCTAGCTAAGCACCTGGATTATCTGTACTTCCGAAGAAGCACAGACCACAACAACAACAAAGGGGTGAGAAATCATGATAAAAAATATAATGGTAATGTAATACATGTAAATAAGGTAGTACAACACACCAGCACACCAAGATTCACCCCTAACAACACCATATAACGAACCTACTGTTCAAATTACAATATAACATATCATAATGCAAAATGCAACTCAACACCATGCATGCGGTACCGACTTGTTGGTTCATTCAATCGAACCTGGATAGATCACTTACGCTCCTCCTGAGACATGATCTATCCCCCCACCATTCTCCACAAAGGAGTACGGATGAATCACTTACGCTCCTCCTGAGACATGATTCATCCCACCAAAACACCATGATATGCAAGACACCAATGCATAACTATTACATTCTGGCACACTAAGTGCACACGATCCTCCTGATCATATCATCATACATCAATGCATATGTATAGATATAACATACACCAACATCATATAATTCAATCACACAGTGAGTAGTCTCACTTTCTAACACCAAATATAAACACATCTCACCGCTCGGGAAATACACGATCCTACTGATCACTGCACACATATACATCAACTAATTGTTCACCAACAATATTAAGGGAAACGCGTACTATCACCAAGTACACAAGTTATATCCCATACTCATCATTTTCACACTACAGCAAGGCTAGAAGATCACACGAGACCAATTCAGACATCTCACCAAAAGTCTCTGAGATTACTCAGAACCTCCCTAAACCAACACCTCAGCCTATACACCAAAATCAACAATTCATCAACATCAATCCACAATCACAAACATGCCAATAGGTATTATACTTACCAATTATCCTATAATTTCTACTCTAGAACCGACATTATGGTACATTACCGACACTTCAGAGTTACTCTGAACCTTACTCAAACCAAACCAACACCAACAGTCAATCAACAATGGCAACATCAAACATCCGTACATCATCATATACATATTATTCCAAAGTCATCCCTTAAATAATCTATCGACACATCAAAAAGGTCACACAGAACTTCCCTAAAACCGTAAACCCAACCTATACGCCAAATTAACCAAAAACAACAATTCACCAACCATCAACATATTTCAATCCATCAACATCAACATAACTCAACAATCAATAGCATGTCAATATAAAACTTCATCAACGATACATTTCTACGGGGTTAAGGAATCCCCACTACCCTATACATGTATATACCATTCCCAATCAAGTTTCTCCCCCCTTACCTTGTTAATCGGTTGATCGATGAAATTCTTCCTGGATTTGGTCTCTTGGCCTCCTCTTTTCTTTCCGTTCTTCGTTCCCTTTTTCCTTCGTTTTTCTCACTTCTCTCGTTCTTTCCTCTTCTCTCTTTCTATCGTGTTATTTTCTCTAATACTTCCCCCACCCCTTCATATTCTATTTTCCTTTTTATTTCCTATCCCAATAATAATAATAACTAATAATAATAATAATAATAATAATAATAATAATAATAATAATAATAATAATAATAATAATAATAATAATATTATTATTATTATTATCACACCAATTTCCCACGATCTATGGTAATCCTTTTTCTCTCTATTCCAACTTTTCTAATATCTCCTTCCTACCCCTTCATATTTCCTTCTTCACGGTTTCTATCATGACTTTTCATATTTCCATTATAACTTCCCAATAACCCTTCCACCTCTTATTTTACTTATTCCAACCACTAATATTCCCCATAATAATTCTAATATAATAATTATAATAATCATTATAATAATAATAATAATAATATAATATAATATAATATAATACTATTATAATATTATAGTAATATTCAACATAATAATAATAATAGTAATACACCCAACAATAATTATAATTATAATAATAATAATACTAATGATAATAATAACAATTATATTAATACTAATAATAAAATAATATTAATAATAATAATCTTAATATTAATAATACTAATATAATATTACTAATATTAATAATACTAATCATAATAATACTATTAATAATAATAATATTATTATCTCACCAAAATAATAATAATAATAATAATAATAATAATAATAGTAATAATATTATTATCTCCCCAAAATAATAATAATATTAATAATACTAATAAATATACTAATATATATAATAATAATAATAATAATAATAATAATACCCCCACCAATATTACTATTATTCATTATATTATCATATTCACACCAAAAATCATAATAATATAATAACTATATTAATAATAATATTATATTCTCCATATTAATAATATTACTACAAATATTAATAATAATCATAAATATAATAATAATAATAATAATAATAATAATAATAATAATAATAATAATAATAATAATAATAATAATAATAATAATAATAATAATAATAATACCACCACCAATATTACTATTATTTCTTATATTATTATAAACTCACCAAATTACCACCAATGATCCTCCCATCTCAGGGACACCCATCAAACATCATCAAATACACCCTACCAAAGGGCACATCAACATATAATATTTAAAATAATAATAAAATGACTAAATAATTAAAATGGGTGTTACAACTCTCCCCCACTTTAATTATTTTCGTCCTCGAAAATTACCTGATGGAAACCAATCCGGATACGCTTCTCGCATCCTTCATTCCAATTTCCAGGTCACACTGCCTTCTGCAGCACCTCTCCAAGCCACTTTCACCAAAGATGTCTCCTCCCCTCGGAGTTGACTTCCGTTCGTCAAAACGAACCAGCAATGCTTCAACACTCAAATTATTTTTCACTAGTACATCATCCACCTGATTCAATGTACTTTCTCAACCAGACACATGGAACACGTCATTCCAATTCACGACGGCAACGGAAAAACAGTCTAACATGTTACTCCCCCCATGTCTCCACTGCGCCACTCTGATACAAACCACAGAACACGGTGCGAACTTCTAAGACTTCGAAGTTCGACCAACATCAGTCACTGGCGTGACTCTCAAAACACATTTTTTTTGGATCCTCTTGATCTTCTCAGCCATCTCAAACATAATTTTCAGGTCTGAGCACAACACTCTCACTCGACCCATTCCAACACAGTAGATTCCTATACTCCCTACCTCACCAAGCCATATAGTGTCATTCCGACACTAGGATGGTAACCGTTATTATAGGTAACTCAATCAACGGTAATTAATCATCTCACGATCCACCTTGATCCAACACCCAAGCTCTCACCAATTCTCTACAGACTCAATAGTCCTCTCTGACTGACCATCAGTTTGCGGATGGTAAGTCGAACTCAACTTCAACTTAGTACCCGAAGCTTCCTGTAATCCCCTCCAAAATCTCACTATAAACCTCAAATTTCCATCTGACACAATATTCGTCAGTATCTCATCCAACTTCACCACTTTCTCAATATGCATCTCGTATATCCTCAACACGGAATAGTTAATCTGCTCCTAACAATCCAAATTAAAATTATGTCTTTACAAATTCTTTAGCAATCTCAACACCAATTTCGTGAAAATACTACCTGATTTCCACTCTGGAATATTTAACGACTGCATCAGACTCAATAGTCTCTGATGTTCACTCTTCAAATTCCGACAATTCTAACTAACATATTCCACCTCTCCTTATCCATGGTCTCAAAAACAATCTACTCAAGTTCGGTTACTTCTTCATAGCACCGAGATGGATACTCCATCTACCTCAATGTATTTCTTCACGAGTACTCCTACTCCCTTCAACAACATCTGATATACATACTCTATCATAACACCTCGTGGTATTATTTCCACAAACCCGACAATCCACTATCCGACTCTAATTTATCAATTTCAACTAATTCACTATTCAACCCAGATTTCTGACTTTCTCGATTCTTCTCAAGGATATCACTAGTCAGATCTTAATAATAAAAGCTTAACTCCATAAGAAGTATCCTTACTCACAAAACGCATATTATGAAATTTCTCAATCAGTTCTAACTCTTGTCACCGTCATCTTCGGTATACGCAGATATTTCCAACTCACCGCATCATCTACCACATGCACTTCACCCGAATGGTAATTCAACTCGAAGCCGTACTCCTTCCGAAGTCTCAATTATTTCCTATGCCTCATATTCGTCTGATTCAAATTAAACAAACACCTTAAACTCTTAAGATCACCAAACATCTCCGATCTCAGTCTGAACTTTCGAAGCCTCCGATTCTGGTACAACAACAATAGTAACCAACTCTAAATCACTGGTCGGATGATTTCTCTTATATACTCCAAGTTGCCTTTTGCATAATTGAAACTCGCTGAAGTTGTCTTTAGTAAATCCCCTAATTATATCAACAAGCATCACAAACACCACAATTAGTTCTATCGGATTCGGCAGAACTTTCCTTACGGAAGTATATCCCCGCTCTTTTTCCAACACTGATAACTCCAGTTCCTTATGCTCAACATAATCCTCTATACTCTTCGAATACCTCAAAATATCATTTATTAACACAACCATCGCCTTATATAAATAATTAGAGAAGATCCCATGCCAAATGGACACACAAGTTGTGAGTTATGGCGGGAACACGTACCGTATCGCCCGTTCTTACCACAACAGTCAAACACACTTCATCAATAAATAGATTAATTCCATGTCGATACTTCACCATCTCATAGATAATTTCAATAGCTTTCCAACGCTTCGAACCACGCATCATTCCGATTTACGGTTCTCCCGTTACAGCAAAAATACGAAAACCACTTTTGCCTGCCCATGACGTCTTCGCTGGGCGAACACCGTGGCGAACGAGGAGCCATTCGCTAGCGTACTCGCTAGGCGAGGACCTGGCGAACATGACAGTCCAAAATCTTATTTTCGATCGTCACCTGACTTTCGAGTGTCCGATTTCGATTCCGTAAAAAGCTGCGATCTTGGAATTCGACGTACAACAACAATTTTATACTTAGGAGGCCAGCCAACACACTTTCAATCTTTTGAATATTTTAAAGCCCGATTACTTCTAATCTCAACAGCAGGTCTTGGGGCCTCCCGTTGCGATACAACCATCGATCTTTGATACCACGACCACAACAACTCTACTCGAGGTCACACGACCAAGGAACTCACATTCCTCGATCAATTGTTCCATCAAATCCTTAACTCTTAGAAGAGAATACCGATCCTTGATAGTCACCTTGTTCACTTATCTATAGTTCACCCAAAACTTCACAAAACCTTCTGTCTGTCTAACCAACAAAATTGGTGCACCTTACGGTAACACACTCAAACAAAAGAACCTCTCTTCCGGCAGATCTTCAAGTTGACTCTTCAACTCTTCCAATCCCAACGCAACACATAATACGAAGTCACCAATATCGGACTAGTTCCAAAACTAACTCGATTGTAAGCTCCACTTCACATTCCCGGTAGTAAATCACTTATCTCTGTAGGAAAACTCCGGACAATCACAAATAGCTGACAACTCCCAATTTTTCACTTTCCTTCTCATTCAAAGTTTCCGTCCAAATAAACACCTCGACACCGTCTTGCGCCGATTCCTCAAAATAATCCCTTAAGCACTTAGCTTAACTCAATACTATTCACTGCTCACGCCACCCAAGCTTGCAAGATACGTCTATCCCATCCAACACAATCTCATCCACTATTAACAAGAGATTAAGGGTGATCAGTTTCTCAATTTGTTAATAGACAGCCGAAATCATGATGGGGTACAAACCATCTTTACCAAACTATGATATCACTCCTCAACACACTAAGCCACCACACTGTAGCTTTTCGGAAAAATACAACTTCTCCCCCACTGGAATCATTCCACTTCTACCAATGAAGTTAACCAACAACATGTACCGACAGTGTTTTTACACACATGTCGCATACCAGGAAACAATAACACTAGACAACATTGGCCGGACGGACCGACCTGCTCTGATACCAATTGTAACACCCCACTTCCCAAAATCATTTAAATTAATAAACATTATAAATAAACAAAATCAGAGTTCCAATCTTCCCAAGTGGGATATCACATAAAAATCATGTTTCCTTATAAAAAGGTTTTTCTCCAAATACAGCGGAATATCTAAACAATAAAATTCTATAAAAGTTTGATACGTTCACAGGAAAAATTATAAGTTCTTCATAAAAACAATAAAAATGCCCAAGTCCCGTGCTACGTATCAGAGCATCCTAGACTCGACGGTCACACCAATATCCAAGCTAGCTAAGCACCTGGATTATCTGTACTTCCGAAGAAGCACAGACCACAACAACAACAAAGGGGTGAGAAATCATGATAAAAAATATAATGGTAATGTAATACATGTAAATAAGGTAGTACAACACACCAGCACACCAAGATTCACCCCTAACAACACCATATAACGAACCTACTGTTCAAATTACAATATAACATATCATAATGCAAAATGCAACTCAACACCATGCATGCGGTACCGACTTGTTGGTTCATTCAATCGAACCTGGATAGATCACTTACGCTCCTCCTGAGACATGATCTATCCCCCCACCATTCTCCACAAAGGAGTACGGATGAATCACTTACGCTCCTCCTGAGACATGATTCATCCCACCAAAACACCATGATATGCAAGACACCAATGCATAACTATTACATTCTGGCACACTAAGTGCACACGATCCTCCTAATCATATCATCATACATCAATGCATATGTATAGATATAACATACACCAACATCATATAATTCAATCACACAGTGAGTAGTCTCACTTTCTAACACCAAATATAAACACATCTCACCGCTCGGGAAATACACGATCCTACTGATCACTGCACACATATACATCAACTAATTGTTCACCAACAATATTAAGGGAAACGCGTACTATCACCAAGTACACAAGTTATATCTCATACTCATCATTTTCACACTACAGCAAGGCTAGAAGATCACACGAGACCAATTCAGACATCTCACCAAAAGTCTCTGAGATTACTCAGAACCTCCCTAAACCAACACCTCAGCCTATACACCAAAATCAACAATTCATCAACATCAATCCACAATCACAAACATGCCAATAGGTATTATACTTACCAATTATCCTATAATTTCTACTCTAGAACCGACATTATGGTACATTACCGACACTTCAGAGTTACTCTGAACCTTACTCAAACCAAACCAACACCAACAGTCAATCAACAATGGCAACATCAAACATCCGTACATCATCATATACATATTATTCCAAAGTCATCCCTTAAATAATCTATCGACACATCAAAAAGGTCACACAGAACTTCCCTAAAACCGTAAACCCAACCTATACGCCAAATTAACCAAAAACAACAATTCACCAACCATCAACATATTTCAATCCATCAACATCAACATAACTCAACAATCAATAGCATGTCAATATAAAACTTCATCAACGATACATTTCTACGGGGTTAAGGAATCCCCACTACCCTATACATGTATATACCATTCCCAATCAAGTTTCTCCCCCCTTACCTTGTTAATCGGTTGATCGATGAAATTCTTCCTGGATTTGGTCTCTTGGCCTCCTCTTTTCTTTCCGTTCTTCGTTCCCTTTTTCCTTCGTTTTTCTCACTTCTCTCGTTCTTTCCTCTTCTCTCTTTCTATCGTGTTATTTTCTCTAATACTTCCCCCACCCCTTCATATTCTATTTTCCTTTTTATTTCCTATCCCAATAATAATAACAACTAATAAAAATAACATAATAATAATAATAATAATAATAATAATAATAATAATAATAATAATAATAATAATAATAATAATAATAATAATAATAATATTATTATTATTATTATTATCACACCAATTTCCCACGATCTATGGTAATCCTTTTTCTCTCTATTCCAACTTTTCTAATATCTCCTTGCTACCCCTTCATATTTCCTTCTTCACGGTTTCTATCATGACTTTTCATATTTCCATTATAACTTCCCAATAACCATTCCACCTCTTATTTTACTTATTCCAACCACTAATATTCCCAATAATAATTCTAATATAATAATTATAATAATCATTATAATAATAATAATAATAATATAATATAATATAATATAATACTATTATAATATTATAGTAATATTCAACATAATAATAATAATAGTAATACACCCAACAATAATTATAATTATAATAATAATAATACTAATGATAATAATAACAATTATATTAATACTAATAATAAAATAATATTAATAATAATAATCTTAATATTAATAATACTAATATAATATTACTAATATTAATAATACTAATCATAATAATACTATTAATAATAATAATATTATTATCTCACCAAAATAATAATAATAATAATAATAATAATAATAATAATAATAATAATAATAATAATAATAGTAATAATATTATTATCTCCCCAAAATAATAATAATATTAATAATACTAATAAATATACTAATATATATAATAATAATAATAATAATAATAATAATAATAATAATAATAATAATAATAATAATAATAATAATAATAATAATAATAATACCACCACCAATATTACTATTATTTCTTATATTATTATAAACTCACCAAATTACCACCAATGATCCTCCCATCTCAGGGACACCCACCAAACATCATCAAATACACCCTACCAAAGGGCACATCAACATATAATATTTAAAATAATAATAAAATGACTAAATAATTAAAATGGGTGTTACACAGAACACCACCTTCGTCTATTTGCACTGATTCTCATAATTTTGACCCTTCAGAATTGGGAGACTCACCGGAAAAGGCCCGTTTGGATGATTCATCGTCACCGCATCCACGAATCACAATCAGAGTTTAAGATACCAGATGTTGAAATTAACCCAAAACTTTGAGAATTACGAACCAATCTTGATGAACAAGATTCAATCAACCGATCGAAATCTCGTGTTCTTCACTCTTAACTTGAGTGAATCAATCACACCTTGATTGCAAAATTGATTCTGCATAGCAATTATTAATGAAAAAGAAAGAAAATTGAATAAGAAAGAAGATTAGGGTTTGACAAAATATAGAAGAAGATGATGATTTCTGTAGAGTAACTCTCTGCCCATAAACTGTGGAAAACTTATTCACTTTGCAACTGCAAAATTATGTGAATTCAAGTTGTTACAAGAATAGGGGTTACTCCATCTATTTATAGTTTTAGGTTAGCTTGCTCCTTAAGCCAAATCCCAAAACACAAAAGCCCAAAATATTCAATTTAACTAACACTACTAAAATAGGCATAAGTCGAAATCCTGTTGAGCAACCTGCTTCGACATTTTGGCATACACACACTAGGCTAATTTTAGCACATCCTTGCTTCTGTCAAGCACCACCTGCTTCGACACAAGGAATCACATTACAACAATTACTACTAGGCTTTTTTTGCTTAGCCCTAAAAAGAAAGATGTCTATCAAGGTCGGCCTGTTTAGGGTCAGATAGCCCTTTTCGACATCTCTACTCAGGAGAATCGTGGGAGACCTCAACAACGAAGGACACCGTCAATGTGTGGAACTGGTGGCAATTATGATCAAGCGGGTCATTGAAATATGTTTTCAAAGTTTTCATGCGTGTAATTCTATTTAAATTCATTAAGATTAGTAATTTTTTTTATATTTCCTAATTTTTTTATTATTTAATTGTAAATTTAATTTAAAAAGTAGAAGAAAAATAATACACATTGATGCCAGAATATTGGCGCATGCATATAACATTTTCTCATAGGCGCTAATAGATATGGCACATTGGTGGTGTTGGTACCAATATGTGTTGCACATGAGTTGATTTTTTAGTGCATGCGCCTGTGTGTGTGGCGTTTCCTCTTTGATGTAAATTATTTTGTTTAAAACTTGGGTATTTTACTATATTGAGGGGAAATATGGTTATTGTGGTAATTAACTTGAAAAACTTGGTTATTATGAAAAAAAAATCCCCTCGTAACCTAGCACTAGTATTAGAGCCTAGTTCGACCAGGGCTCCTTGTATAGAAAGTCTTCTTGACAAGGGCGTTCAGGTAGCATGTTCAGTTAAGCTTAACAACAGTGGTGCAACTAGATATGGATGGAAAAGATTCCACTTGATGGGGAGTATACCTAAAAGAATATATGAACTCATACTTGAAGGGGATATTTGTAAGGCGGAGTCACTCTTAAAGCGACATGGAGATTTCTATTTGATTATGCTCACGGTAGATTTCACGAATACTTTTAACCTTGTAGACCGATCATCCATTCTACCAGAGGTGGAGTGATTTTCCCATCTATTTTCTTGTGGGTTGAGTTTATCTATGGCCAGGAAGCAAGGTTATACCTTGGGGATATGCATATTATGTCAGCCACTAGAGTGCAACAAGGTGACTCGTTAGAGCCACTCCTTTTTTCCCTCGTGTTACACCCACTTATTCATCATACCGGCGGCAATTGTAAGCTTCTTCTTCATGCATGGTACCTTGATAACGAGACCATCATAGGGGATTCAAAGAAGGTGGCTAAAGGCCTTGACATCATTCGGAAGACCAGTCCAAGATTAGGTCTCAAATTAAATATTTACAAAATTGAAATATTTTGGCCTACGTGTGATGATAGTAAACTTTGTGGGGAGTTGTTTTCTTCAGACATTGGGAGGCCAATGTTATGGATGAAGTTGCTTTAAGGGGATGTTAGTCGAGATGAAGGCTTTATCAAGGGGTTTCCCATGAAGACAACGGCTAGGGTTGTTGAACTTATGCATCTTCTGACATAACTAAGGAATCCTCAGAGTGAACTTCTTCTACTCTGTTCTTCCATGAGTATCTCCAAACTATTTTTTGGCCATAGAACACGTCAACCTAATCATATGGAAAAAAATAGCTATTTAGTTTGATAAATAGTTACGAAGGGTGGTTGAAGACATCATGGTTGGTGGAGTTCATTTCTTCTGAGACCTTCAACGAAGGTGGATTCTTTATCTATTAGACCTAAGGGATTAGCCTTGTATTTAACAGTGGAGGTTGCCTCATACACGTTTGTGGCTTTTATGGCCCAATCTTGGGTGTTACATGATCATATATTGAGAAACAATGGAATACATGGTATGAACATTGATTTTGACAAAGTTTTTGATGATCTTAGTGATGTGATTCCAGGTTTTGACCTTAGCAATTTAACTAGAAAGGACATTATCCTTTCTAAAGCGCAACATGTTTTGGCGAGTGCCATTTTTAGTAAACGTGTTTAAGACATAAATGTAAAGTTTGACATGACCACAAGAAAGTAAATAGTTTTTGGTTATTTGCAAGGAGCACATGCTCAAGATTTTCTCCATTTTATCCCTATTGACGGTCTAGAACAATATATGTCCCTGGTAGAGTATCATACCATCCTTAAATACTGGCTTATGATTCCTTTATTTGGTGTTGATGAGGTTTGCTCCGTTTTACGCAAGGTGTGCTTGGATACATTTAGTGAACACGCTATTCATTGCAAAGAGCTTCCAAGATTCAAATACTAACATGACTTTGTTAAGGATGTCATATTTGATATATTTATGCATGCAAGGGTATCTGTAAAGAAAGAGGCGCCTGCAAATTTTTTGACTGACCCACAGGAAGGGAGATTGACTCTTAGGTCTGCAGATGTTCTGGTATGGGTGCGTAGGAGGGAAACATGCAAGTGTAGACTTGACTAGGTTTTCCCCTTTGGTGGGACTAAGGACTAGAGGTTTTACCATGGGACATACAACTCTCAAAGTTGCTTCAAGTAAATTGATCAAGTATAAGAAAACGTGTTTTGACAATCAATATGCTTTCATACCATTTTCCTTTAACACTTTTGGTTTTCTAGCACTAGAAGCAGTGAATCTTTTACATAGAATGCAATAGCTCATGCATAGTAAAGTTGTGTCACCTAGGACAATGAATGTAATTTTTAAGAGGATTAATTTTGCAATAAAAATAGGACAGCGACGCAGTTTGTTGCCCGTTTGTCTGCTATTTTTTTGTATAATTTTAATTATAAATATCAGAATTTAAAAATAAAAATAAAAAAGAGTTTTTTGTGTGAATTGTTTTATTTGGGCTAAACCCATTTGGAATGTATTTTAAAAGAGTTTTTTTAATCCCTAAAAACATAATAAATAAGCCACTAAAATAAGGGTTTCGAAGAACTGCGGAATTAGAGAAGAGTAAAAGGCACAAGTGATATATGGGGTGTATCAAACCTTATCAATTGGAGATACAAATCTAGTATGTTATTTCTATTGTGAAGACATAGCTTCTTAAATGGTTTTGATAACGACACACCCTACAACATACAAGGATGGATAAAAGAATCTCAAAGAAATCAAGTTTGAAGAACTTCAATTTTAAATCAATATGTCAAGACTTGGTAAAGAATGAAGACAAAGTTTTACACAAACGAAGGTACAACATTCATCTTCTATATAGCTTGTACAAGTGTTCAACTTCATCTCTCGTTCTTGCATATCATATTAAAAATGTTTTAAATCATTACAATTTATTTTTGCCTCTATTTCAAAATGTTTTTGCAAATTCTGTTCAGAGTAACCGGTTACCACTTCCTGGTAATCGATTACCCTATGTTATCTTTCAAAATTTTTAAAATATTGAGGTTGGTAACCGATTACCCACATGCGCTAACTAATTACCACTGACACAGTGAGACAGAAAAGTGCATCTGTTGGCAGAATTTTGTTTTCTCATCTCTTCTTGAACCATGGCAACTCTTGGTCATTTGCACTCTTTTGAAAAGGTGTTTAGAGGCATTTATATACCTCATAATCTCATACTTTAAGATTAACCTTCTTTCAAAATTCAAATTTTATTTTCATCTCTCAATTTCCAAATTTTCACAAGTGTAAAAAATTCTTCATTTTTAAGAGTGAAATTATTATACTTCAAATTTCATTATTTCATCATAGTTTCATTCCTCTATCTTTGAACACTTGTATTTGATATATAAGAGTTGATATCTCAAGAAGAAGATCAGTCGCAAGATTGATATTTGAAGACTGCTGCAACTTACTAAAATCAAAAGTTATTTGCTCTTTGATTACATCTTATTTTTTCAGGATTGTTGGAAATAAGTTTGTAAGGTTGTAACCTTGTTGTCCAGGATTGTTGGAAGCAAGAGGTCCATTTTGAGATGATTGTTCTCATTGGACTTAGTGAAAAATCCAAGAGGATTGTTCTTGATGTTTGATTGGTTATAGTCTGTATAGAAAATCTAGGTAGAAGTCTTGTCTTAGGATCTAACAATATTGAAAAATCTCTTTCGTGTTGAAAGAGGACTGAAGTACTCTCGGACTGTGAGGGAAACCAGAATATATCGCCGTGTCTCTTTACTTTCCGCTTTTATTACATTCATCACTTAGTAACTTTTAGGAAAGTAAAACAAGAAATCTACATCAAGACCGAAAAAAGATTTTGAGTATCTAATTCACCCCCTCTTAGGTGCTACTCTACTTACATCTATCACTTAGTTAATCTTATTTATATACCTGTTGAGTTGTTTTACTGTCTCTTAGAATTGCTTTAGTAATATCCATATTTTTTGGAGGAATTATTTGGAGTGTGTTTTTCATATTTATTATTTATTGGTGAAGATTGTTATTCTCTAGTATTACTAAAAAAGACTTTTTTATACCCATTTTTGACATAGTGGAAGCTTTTACTGAATTAGGTCCTGTGATTTTTATCATCTCATTTTAGATAAGTTTTCTACGTTAAAAATTTGATATTCCTTTTATTTAATTTTCTATTATTATCGTTATGTTTTAGAATTGGTTTTGATGGTTTTCTACTTAAATAACACATGTTTAAGAAAATATTCTCTTTAAAATGTATTTTGATTATTTAATAATTTTTCAAGTGTGATATCAGAGTTCTCGATATCATTATTGGATCATGATAAATCAGAGCATTATTACGTAAAATTCGATATGATGATTTCCAAATCCTCTTATAATCCAACAATAAATAGTGTTGTTGTGAGGAAAATAATGACGGAGAGATAACGTAATAACAATCAGATTGTGTGAATGGAGGGAAAATAAAATAGAAACAAGTTGAACTTTATTATGAGAAATTAGAACAGTGCATAATAATGGCGTGAAAGAGAAAATGTTTTAGGAGAATCTGAACTTTGAAAACCAGAAGTAGAGGAAAATTGAATAGTATATAGAAAGGAAAATGTGTGACTATGTGTTTGAAATTGAGAGGAATGAGGAGCAAAAATTGTGATTTATTTGTTGTCGACTAAATTAACTTTTTTCTGTAGTGTAAATATTTTTAATAGAAACATTAATATTGAAAGTGTACATGTATTTTCTTTAATAATTATATATAGTTGATAATCGATGAATTTGCTTTTTGTTAAGGGCAAGACCGTGCCACATGGCAATTTTTGGTTTGTGAGATTGATCCAACGATATACGACACTCTACCTTTTTTGCACGAAAGATAGACAATATGTGTCCCAACCCAACCAACCGCTCTCACTCAATTTAGTCCAAACTTGAAATATAGTCAACAAAATGTCCACTCCAAGACAAAGATGTCCATTTCCACTACTTAAAAACACAATTATCTATACAAAATTTAACAATACAACAAAAATACCTCAATTCTAGTCTCAAAAAAACACTGTTTCCAATAAAACCACTAAATAAACCAAAAAAATAAAAGTTAAAACAAATGATCAAAGTTCAGTTCTCACCATCATTCACACTATTGTTTGGTTTTTTACAATTTCTTACTCTTGTTAGTTTGATAAGGCAATTTTGTGTACTTTTTATGACAACATGTGGGGTTTGGTTTAATCAAATGCTCTTTACCTTTTTTCTAACCTTATAATTTTCTTCATTCCCATTCACATTTTCCGCTCAACATAAGATCCAACACCACTCCACCACCGGAGCCCATGGCGGATGGACCTATCATCGCCCCCACCGCCCCCACCGCCAGACCAAAGAGACCACGACCGCCATCAGGACGCACCAACCTAGCCTCATGCGTTGTCGCCACAATCTTCTTAATTTTCATCATCATCGTCATCCTCATAGTCTACTACACAGTTTTCAAACCCCAAGACCCCAAGATCGCCGTCAACGCCGTTCAGCTTCCATCCTTCTCCGTCATCAACGGCACCGTTAACTTCACCTTCGCACAATACGCCTCCGTTAGAAACCCTAACCGAGCTGCTTTCTCTCACTACGACAGCTCTCTTCAAATCCTCTATTACGGTAGCCAGGTCGGGTTCATGTTCATCCCCGCCGGTCAGATCGACGCCGGGAGAACACAGTACATGGCCGCCACGTTTTCTGTCCAGTCTTTCCCGTTGTCGGCACCGCCGAATATGGGGCCCACACTCGCGAATGGTGATGGTGTAGGGTTTAACTTCGGGTTGAGAGTTCAACCGACGATGGAGATTGAGTCGAAGCTGGAAATGGCAGGGCGTGTTAGGGTTTTGCATTTCTTCAGTCACGAAGTGAAGGTTAGAACCGGTTGCAGAGTCGCCATTGCCGTTAGTGACGGTTCTGTGTTAGGCTTTCATTGCTAAGTCTTTAGTTATATATATCAAAATTGTAAAAATGGATTTTTTAGATTATAAATTTTGAATGCAGATTTTGACATTGTTTGTTTGTTTCTTGATATTATACCATTAGGGATTCCTTGCTAATTAGAACTAGATGAAAGGTGTTTGTAAGTTGGAAAAAATCAATTTTTTTTGTTTGTTTCTAATTATTACTAGTAATTTTATGTGAATGGGAAAGTGGGGACAGATAGGGAAATGAAGTGAAAGTGTTGTGTTGCTTTATTGATACAAGTTAAAGGGAGTGGAGTGGGTGATGAGTGTGAAGAGAAGGTGGAACTCGAAGCACTTTTTTTTATGAGCTAGGTAGGTACTATTACTAATTAATTGTAGGTTAAGCAAAGTTGGATGCTATGACTTTTTGAACATACATTACTTGTTAAGAGTGGTTAGTAATTGACAACGTTTTTTGCACATAAGTTTGAATATATGGGAATCAAATTAAGTCATCTTAGAGAGAGAGTGAGACGCGGCTCTCTTTAAGGAAGTTGATTGGCATTGTGTGGAACTATCTTGTTATGTCAAGTTTCCTTTTCTATCATGACTATATCTTGTTATACATTTTAAAAATTGAAAAAAAATGTCATTTGATTTTTAGAATTTATAGTTAATCTTTTAGTGTTTTTAGATTTTTTTTTTAAATAATCATATTTTTTAATTAAAATACCAATTAAACATAAAATTTAAAAAAATTATAAAAGTAACCATGTTTTTCTATTGAGTTGTCATATGAAATGGTTGATCAAATTGGCCTTTAATTGAGTTGCCATATGGCGCAAACTCTCAAAACTCAAACCTGAGTCGCCATATGGTATGACGTGTCCCCCTAAAATTCTAACCCTAGCCCATAGAGGAGGCGCCATATGGTATGACGCCTCAGTTCATGCTATTTTTTTATATATTATTTAATATTTTGAAAAAAAATATAATTAAAAGAAATAATAAATTATAATATTTATAATATAAAAAAGCTTCAATATTGTACAACAGATGAAAAAAGAAAAATCAATGATCGATTCTATTAAAACGACCACCGATTTCACATTGGGGAGGACTCGCGCGGCGTCGAGGACATGTATGGGTTGCGGTTTTGGAAGATTGATTGGGTGGGCATAGTTGGATGTTGGGTATAACCTGGTGTTTGATGTTGGGCATTGGGTTGCTGCTGCTGTAGGTTCGAGGAAGACACACGTTGCCTTGGGTCAATCAAATATGTCGGCTCAGACACAAATTGTTGTGATGTTGTAACCGACCTAAACCAAATCATATATTGATGACTTGGTCTAGCCCCTTCCACAATAGGGTCGGTTAAGATGTGTTGATGTCGGTTCTTCCAATGCAGACACATCTCTTTTACAAAGACACCCTTAGCTGATGTCAGTGTCCCAAAGACGTTGGAGCGACAGGAATATCCTGATGCATCCCAAACTGCAGTTTCACCCGATCACTTTGGTGCATCTCTACTGTAGTGAACCAAATGATAGGTCTTTTAGATGTCCACACGACAACATCATTGGCGTTGGGCTGATGGTCGAGACCCTCGTACGACATCCAGACAAACTACATTAACAAAATATTTAATGAGAAATACAAGTATGTGGTTATTAATTAGACAAAGTAATGGAACATCGTTGCTAGATAAATTACATCGTCTGATCCAATGTGTTCTATAAGGTTGCGGTACACGATTATGGAGTTCCTGGGACATCTTTGGTAATTCATTCCCAGAACAGACCACCTAAAAAAAAGAAACACAAATAAATTAGTTACTAAGAAACATTGCACAAATAATTAAGTTGCAAAGAAACATCGTTTGTATACTCGTATTGAAAATAAACTTACTTGTTAGCGTAGAAGAATGTGAATGGATTGAGGTTGATTGGAGCAAGTGTTGGAATCCTAGACCAACCCCATGCTTGAAGGAGATAGGCGTAACCATAAAAAGTACAAGAACTTTTTTTTGCATTTTTACATAATGAACTGTATAGATGGGCGAGGACAGCTGAACCCCAACTATATGTGCACATTTATTAATGTTGTGCAACAACGGTAAATACATAACATTTACACTATTTCCAGTACTTTTTGGAAATAAAAAATAACTAAATAATATCATAATATAGCACTGAGTTTTAAGTATCTTCTCATACTCGGTGGATTCCTCATTTAACACGATACTATTGTAGTGTTCTCTGAGGTATTTCAAATTAATATCTTGCCCCCTCGGTTGACCTTCGCGTTGTGGCTGAGGTGTTTCGACACATAGAGGGGCGCCTAGTAAATCTTCACAAAGTTGGTCATTAACACCAACTTTGTCGTTGACGGCCTTACCATTGATGTGTAGGCTAAGTAACATGTAGACATCTTGTAAAGTTACAGTACATTCACTGAAAGGCAGGTGAAATATGTGGGTTTCTGGTCTCCAGCATTCTAGCAACACTAGAATAAATTTGGGATCCAGTGAGTACAATTTGATTTTTATCAAATCACCAAGCCCACATGCTTCTAGGTATCCTTCTATGAGTGGGTTGTGTGGCATGTAGTCATGCACACGACAACGAAACCTTGATACATTCTGCAAAAGAATATAAATATCATTAGTTTTAAAGGAAAATTCAACTTAGTAAAGAATGACAACAAAAAGCAAAATACTTACAAACTCTGTGATGTTCTCAATTGTTTCTCTGTGATCGTTGCCCATTGTGAGTAGAGACATCGTGGGTTAAGTTTGATGAGTGAAGTTTTCAGAGTGATGAGAAGATTTTGTTGAACGTTTGAGGAGTAGAGTTTGTAATGTGATGATAAGAGTTTGTTCCTTAATGAACATGTATTTATAATGGTTAAATGTGATGAAAGGAGTCACATGAAAATGCATGTTGAAGTGTGTAAGTTTCTAAGTGTAGGAGTCACATGAAAATGCATGCTGAAGTGTGCAAGTTTCTAAGTGTAGGAGTCACATGAAAATGCATGTTGTAGTGTGCAAGTTTCTAAGTGTAAGAGTCACATGAAAATGCATGTTGTAGTGTTGTCTTTCATGCAGAGTGTTGTGTTAAAAGTGTAGGCCTGTTACGGTAATAGTGTAGGCATGTGAATACTACCACTATTAATGCACGCTGAAACATGATGACAATGGTGCAGGGAAGCGTGCAAGTGTGGTCTTGTCATGCATGTGAAGCCATCACATGAGTGTGGTGTTGTCATGCATGCAGAGTGTTGTGCTAGAGTGTAGTGTTGTCAAGCATGCATAGTAAAGTGTGGTCTTAAAAGTGAAGTCTTTGCATGTAAAATATAAATTCTGCTAGAGTATAGTGTTGTCAAGCATGCATAGTAAAGTGTAATGTTTGTAAGTTCAGAGTATGCCTAAGATGGGGGGGGGGGGGGGGGTGAATTAGGCTTTAGAAACTTTTTCCGGTTTTTCAAAAACTCTTGAATTTTTCTTCTTTAAGTTCTTGGTGAGGAAAACAGTAAAAGCAGAAAAAAAATGAACAGGGAGATTTATAGTGGTTCCCTTCACAATCCGAAGGTACTCCGCTCCCCTTTCCACATGAAAGAGAGTTTTCACTATAGTTTTAGAAAGTACAACCTATCACACCATCAACTGGTGAGACCTACAATCTAACAACTAATCAACAACTAGTGTGCAAGAATAATCCTCTTGCAAACACTAACCCTTATGTCCAACAATCCTGGATCACAAGTCACAAAGAAATAACTTTGTATTTTTGTAATTTGAAAGTGATACAATGATAGTATCAATATAATGATTGATCTTCTCCTTTTGATCAAAATCCACTCTTCAATATCAATACAAGTGTTCAACAAATTCTGGATATGAAATGTATGAACAATATGAACACTTTTTGAAAATATTTGAAAAGTAGTGAATTTGATTCAATGAATATTTTGAAAATTATTGGAGGTGTTTTTCAATTTGAAATGTTCAGAATTTATATGAGCAAAAACACCATTTCAAAAAGGTATAATTGAGTATGAATCAAAACATGAAAAGGTATAATATTCAAACAACATTTAAATTTTAACAGCAACAATTTTTCAAAATTCGTCTAGTGTTAATCGGTTAATCCTATAGGTTAATCGGTTAACACTTGAACGTTGGCCCAAAGAATTCAAAAATTAAGGCCGTTAACCGATTAACCCATATGGTTAATCGGTTAACACTGTTAAAACTCAGAAAAATGCTTGAGTTAAAAAGTGTTATACCAATTCAAATGATTTTAAAAATATGCAAATGCAAAATGAAACTATGATAAGAATTTGAACACTTGTATATCAATTAAAGGAGTGAATATTGATATACCGAAGCTTGAGTCCAAATCTTGAAAGATGTAGAAACATTTGCACATGATGCTTGATTTGCTTGACAACATTCCGTAGATGATATGCTTCTGGTTTTATCTTCAGTGTATATACCCCCACGGGTATATAGTGCAAGTAGCTTCTTAGTGCATATACCCCCACAGGTATATAGTGTAAAAATCTTGATTTTGATCAGTTTTGAAAGCTTGACTTTTTGCTTGCAATCATGGAATGAGCTTGAGTCTTTGTTGACATCATCAAAACCTTTGAGATTGAAATGTGCTATGATACCAATTGTAAGTTCAGAGTATGCCTAAAAGGGGGGGGGGGGTGAATTAGGCTTTAGAAACTTTTTCCGGTTTTTCAAAAACTCTTGAATTTTTCTTCTTTAAGTTCTTGGTGAGGAAAGCAGTAAAAGCAGAAAGAAAAATGAACACGGAGATTTATAGTGGTTCCCTTTACAATCCGAAGGTACTCCACTCCCCTTTCTACATGAAAGAGAGTTTTCACTATAGTTTTAGAAAGTACAACCTATCACACCATCAACAGGTGAAGCCTACAATCTAACAACTAATCAACAACTAGTGTGCAAGAACAATCCTCTTGCAAACACTAACCCTTGTGTCCAACAATCCTGGATCACAAGTCACAAAGAAATAACTTTGTATTTTTGTAATTTGAAAGTGATACTATGATAATATCAATCTAATGATTGATCTTCTCCTTTTGATCAAAATCCACTCTTCAATATCAATACAAGTGTTCAACAAATTCTGGATATGAAATGTATGAACAATATGAACACTTTTTGAAAATATTTGAAAATATTTGAAAAGTAGTGAATTTGATTCGATGAATATTTTGAAAATTATTGGAGGTATTTTTCAATTTGAAATGTTCAGAATTTATATGAACAAAAACACCATTTCAAAAAGGTATAATTGAGTATGAATCAAAACATGAAAAGGTATAATATTCAAACAACATTTGAATTTTAACAGCAATAATTTTTCAAAATTCGTTTAGTGTTAATCGGTTAATCCTATAGGTTAATCGGTTAACACTTAAACGTTGGCCCAAAGAATTCAAAAATTAAGGTCGTTAACCGATTAACCCATATGGTTAATCGGTTAACACTGTTAAAACTCAGAAAAATGCTTGAGTTAAAAAGTGTTATACCAATTCAAATTATTTTTAAAATATGCAAATGCAAAATGAAACTATGATAAGAATTTGAACACTTGTATATCAATTAAAGGAGTGAATATTGATATACCGAAGCTTGAGTCCAAATCTTGAAAAATGTAGAAACATTTGCACATGATGCTTGATTTGCTTGACAACATTCCGTAGATGATATGCTTCTGGTTTTATCTTCAGTGTATATACCCCCATGGGTATATAGTGCAAGCAGCTTCTTAGTGCATATACCCCCACGGGTATATAGTGTAAAAATCTTGACCTTGATCAGTTTTGAAAGCTTGACTTTTTGCTTGCAATCATGGAATGAGCTTGAGTCTTTGTTGACATCATCAAAACCTTTGAGATTGAAATGTGCTTCTACAGTGTTGTCAAGCATGCATGGTAAAGTGTGGTCTTAAAAGTGAAGTCTTTGCAAGTAAAATATAAATTCTGCTAGGGTATTAATGCATGTTGAATTTTTATGACAATAGTGAAGTGAAGCGTGCAAGTGGTAGTCTTGTCTTACAAGATTATTGGTCATTGGTATGTAGAGAATCTTGCAGCCATTAATTGATAGAGTGTAGTCTTAAATATATGATCACATATTTATTTTTTCCTTTATTATAAAGATGTTATCACATATTTTTTCCTTTATTACAAGTATACATCGTATAATGTAGTCTTAAAGATATGATCACATATTACAAATTCTTGTGTTGAGTTTTGTAAATAACTATCAAATTTATGATCACATATTTATTTATTCATCTAATAGTGTAGCCATGTATAGAAATTTATTAGTAAGAATCTTGTAGGCATGCTAGTAGCCATGCAGAGTGCAGTCTTGTTGTGAAGAGAATCTCGTAGGCACGCAGAGTGTAGTCTTGTCGTGGAGAGAATCTTGTAGGCACACAGAGTGTAGTCTTGTTGTGCAAAGAATCTTTTGGTAAGAAAGCGTGTAAAACCATATCCTACAAGACTAATAAGTGTTAATTATTGAAATAATAAAATCTGTACAAGACATGTGATGAGTGCTCATTTAGTAGTAAAAAACAACACTACTACTCAACTATATTGCTACTAATATAATAGAGAAAGTTGGTTTATTAACATATCAATTAGTAACATATCCCTCCAAACACAAAAAATTGTAAACAAATCCTTTTAAACACAAGTTCTATAACGTATTTGTTATGGCTCAAACACCTCAATACATGATCAGTGTACATTTAAACGGTGAGGTTTTTTAATGTAACAGCCGATTTTAATTTTCGAAGTACGGGCGTTGCTAGGTTTTTTATTGACAGAAGATCAAACTTTTTACACTTGAAAGCAAGATTAAAAAAGAAATTATAGTGTGGTCCAGTTGGCCAAATAATCGACAAGAATCTTGTGTTTTTTGGCGAGCACGAGCAATGCAAATTTTTTCAGTTAAAGATTCTAGACAATGAAGATGTGTATAACATGTTTCTCAGTCATGAGTATTCTGGTTTCTCATATATTGAGCTATATATTACGTTAGAACAACAACAATTGTCTCAACAACTTAATTCTTCTCAAGTTTTTCACGAATCTGATGACGGATACGCTGAAGTCGATGTCATTGATGAAGAAGAAATAGTTAAAGTCATTGTTGACAACATGGTAAACAACAAGGAAGAGGGAGTGCCATCCAGTCATGTTTATTATCCACCTTAACACATGACAAGTCTCAATTTAGGTGACTATGAACCCTCAACAGATATTTTTTACAATTCAAACTACCCAAAAGAAGGACTATTAAAAGAGGGAGACAACTTTCCTACAAAAGAAGATTGTGTCCGAGCAATAAAACAATATCACATGGACTTATCAGCAGATTATAGAGTCGGTCGAACAAACCCGACTCTGTATAAGATATATTGTCGTAACGAGGTGTGCCCGTTTCAATTAGCAGCGTCTTTCCGGAAGAGAAGTGATTCATGGAAGATAGGGTCAATGGGTCTAGCGCACACTTGTATAATCACTAATCCGATGCAGGACCATTGCAAGCTCAGCTCTCAATTGATTTGCGATGAAATTCTATCGGTCATTAGAGACAACCCTTCTTTGAAGTTGAGTACCATAATTTCACATATGGTTCAAATATACAATTACACTCCTTCGTACAGGAAAGCACGGATATCTAGGACTAAAGCGGTTGAAACAATGTTTGGAAATTGGGAGGAGTCTTATAAAGAACTTCCAAAATTCTTGGTGGCACTCAAACAATATTCTCTAGGGACTGTTTCCATCTTGGAGACAATGCCGACGTATACACCAGACGGAACTTGCATTAGTGGAAATGACATTTTTCACAGACTCTTCTGGGTGTTTGAACCATGTATCAAAGACTTTGCTTATTGTAAACATATTATTCAAGTTGATGGCACATGGTTGTACGGGAAATAAAAGGGCACGCTACTCATGGTTGTGACACAGGATGGGAACAACAACATTTTTCCAATAGCCTTCGCTCTAGTTGGGGGGGAGACTGCTTGGGGTTGGAGTTTTTTACTAAAAAATCTCCGCTTATATGTTTCTCCCTAACCTAACTTATGTTTGATCTCTGATAGACACCCATCAATTGAGAGTGCATACAAGAACCTTGATAACGGTTGGCAGGATCATCCCTCAAATCATGTGTATTGCATAAGACATGTTGCCTAAAATTTCATGCGGGAAATCAAAGACAAAACACTAAGGAAGAAGGTCTTGAACGCAGGGTATGCACTAACAGAGACTATATTCAAACGCTATCATGACGAGATCAGACTAACAAATACAAATACATTAATATGGGTTGATAATATTCATAAAGAGAAATGGACAAGGGCATACGACAATGGGGTGCGATGGGGCCACATGACAACTAACCTCGTTGAATCAATGAACTATGTTTTCAAAGGAATTTGAAACCTACCGATAATTTCCATGGTAAAGGTAACATATTTTAGGCTCGGGGCACTCTTTGATAACAGACGTACAAAGTGGGGTTCAGTATTACAATCTGGTCAGCTGTACAGTAATGGTTCAATAAAATTCATGAAAGACGAAGCTGCCAAAGCCAACACATATGTGGTCACAATCCTTGACCGTAATAAAAAGTTGGTTCAATGTTGCAGAGTCAATTGATCATAATGAAGGAAGGTATAGGGGATGTTACCAAGTGGAATTGGATAGGAGTTGGTGTGATTGTGGAAAGTTTTAGGAATTTCGTATGCCTTGCTCCCATGTTACAGCAGCATGTTCGAAGGCGCGCCAGGACCCAACCAACTATCTTTCTGCTGTTCACCAAGTGATAAGTTTATGCAATGTCTACAGATGTAGCTTTCAAGTGGTGGCAAAGGAGGACTATTGGCCTCCATATGAAGGCGAAATTGTCTGGCATAATGATTTGATGTGATGAAAGAAAAATGGTCGCCCTAATAGCACGTGCATTCAAACGGAGATGGATGCAACAAACACAATGGTCAGATTATGTAGTTCGTGTCGGAAACTAGGACACAATCGTATAAAATGTCTCAATGTAGGATCAAGCACAAGATCATAGTTTCTAATGTAATCGTGTCCCTTTAAATCAATAACAAATTTCATTCCATTGAAAGCATAGCTAAGCGATTACAATTAACAGTAACATAAATTAAACAAACATAACTTAATATCAAAACATTAATTCGAAAATAACAACAACATAACCTAATATCAAAATAACAATATGAAAATAACAATAACAAACCCACATAAAACAACACAATGCATTAACTTGTCTAGGATATCACAACCATCAAGGTAATCTTCTTTGGTGTTAACATCATCACAAGGACATCAACATTATTTTCCACTTTTCTCCAATCACGGGTAACTCCGTTTCTCCCTGACTCCTCAACTAACCTCTCAATTTTCCTAATCTTTTCACCTGCAACAATATCTCCTTCTAGCCAGCGGTTCAGTTCCCTATACAAATGTTCCAAAGTCTGCATGTTCCATAATAGCACCTTCATCGGAGGCTTTGTTGCTGAAAAATAAACTAGGGCATTTCTTTTCATTAGAGGAAATGTTGGAAACGGTTCCTCCGATAATGATGACGACGATGATGAACGTTGATTTAGAAATGCAGACATTCTAAACTGATATAAAAATTATGAAGAGTTGAGTCTATTGGTGAAAATTATTGTGAAAAACGAGATTAGTGTGCAGTCTTATTTATAGAAAAATGAAATAGTACGGACCACATATGATATGGCGTAAATACCCTTACAAATTATTAAATATGAACAAATTTTATTATTATTTTTAATTATATTTCTTTTTACAAAATATTAAATAATATATAACAAAATCCCTACAACTGAGGCATCATATGGTATGGCAATTCAGTGTAAGGTAAGGTTTGTGTTTTTAAGGGTGGCGCCATATGAAATGGCGACTCAGGTCAAGGTGATCTTGATCAGCCATTTCATATGACGACTCAATGGGGAACCATGGATGTTTTTATAATTGTTTTGAATTTTATGTTTAATTAGTATTTTAATTGAAAAATATGGTTATTTTAAAAAAAAATTGTGTTTTTACATATTAATATTAATAAAAAAATTACAATTTGTAATTTGAATTTTAAAAAAATAATCTAAAATAATCTGTATTAAATTAGATCCTATAGAATCAATTTTTTTAACTAGTCATTTATAAGTATATTGAACCACAATAATTGAGATAAACTCATTTTCTTTAACAAGTCATTTATAATTTTTTTTAATTAGTCATTTATAACGAAACTGAACCACAATAATTCAAATGAGGGAATTTTTTAATCCACCCATATATTACTTATGCATCAAGGGAAAATATTTAAATGTCTTTCAGATTTTGGAGATACATCTTCTGACGTATTTTAAAATGTTAAATGATCTGGAGATGCATCTTTGTAGTATTTTAAAAGTCATACACCATACATTAATTCTGATAGTTATTTTACAAGTTTATCGTACATGAGATGCATTTTCATAATCCATCAGAACATAATAGTTCATGTGATATTTTGTTTATGTTTACTCAGATGAAAATTTATAAGCGTTATGTAACATGTAATGTGATGAGATTTAAACCATACAATCGATATCCAAAACTGATGTATATAAATCTAAATGGTCCAAAAATGTCATATACAAATAAAGTTGAAAACAACGATAAAGTAGCATGAGGTGAAAATAAAATACAACCCATAATTAATCCAAAGTGCAACTATTATATAATATTGCACTATTGTGTATGTCAAACTACATCTTCTCTGACTCCTCGAACTCCTCAACCATCAATCCCTCCATCCTCCAGCGCTGTCTCCGGTACATCAAAGTCGCACGTGCCTCCGTCATGATGGCATCTAGGACTCGTCTCACAACATACCCATCAAAGAAGATACGTCTATCAATGCTTGCCCGCGCAATCTCCATTATGCAACGACATATAGGCAAGACATCCTCAGCAAGATCTAATTGTGTCTGCTCCTCATCTAGTATCTCTTAATAAGATGGCCTCAATGGATTTTTTAGAGCAGCATGCACCATATACGGATGTGACACCCTGAAGAACCACTTTATGTACCCGTCGACGTAGCTCCAGTTACTCTTAGCTATGGAACTCTGTGTTTCCTCGATACCAGATGACTCTCATAATCATCAAACATGGCATCCATCTGTCTATGTGTCAAAGTAGGAGGAGCAGAGATAATAGAGTGTCTGAAAATGGTCTGATTGTAGCTGAATTTCAGCATGACGCGCTCGGGAAGAGTAGAAGCAGTGAGATATGACCCACAAGCCAACCATCCAGAGTATAACACTATCTCGTCAAATGGTCACGTCTCACGCTGATTAACATAGTTGTTGAAGTGCATGTCGTCAGCAACCAAACATTCAAGATACACTCTGAATGGATATGTCACCTGGTTCCCTCTGAGTGGGGCAAATGCAGTTGCACGTGGTATATACTCAGTGTAAGCTGGTACATTTGCCCAGCCAAAGATGCACGGGAAATGCTAGAGAATCCAAGCCTGAAAAGTATGGAACACATGAATCATCATTAATGGCGTTGTAAAGATGAAATGAAAATGACACAGAAACATTAAAAGACTAATAGATGTTACCGTCAGTAATATGATGTTATCGGAGACCTGCTTTGTCTTCCACCTACAACCCTCTGATAACTTTGTGTACAAGTGGACCAAACAAGCGGCCCTCCAATTGTACTCATGGATCCGCTCGAAATCCTAGAAGTACCGTAGGTAGATGACATCAGTATAAGTGGGACTCTTGTCGACAAAAATCAAAGTGTCAACCAAATATAACAAGTATGCTTTCATGGCATGCGCTCTATGAAGCCCCACCTGCTCGTCATCCCTTACAGCCTGTTGTGCTCTAACAATCTCATTTGTGTATACCTTTTTCAAAAATTCAAATCTAGTATGAGCCCCCTGGGTCTATCCAATTCCTTCATCGCAACCACTGCGTTAACTTCTAAATTTTCTACCATCATCTTGAGTGCCTCATTTTTTCTAATCTTCCCATGATCTAGAAGTTTCCCCTTGATCGAGAAATGTAGCAAACACGACACATCATCGAGTGTGATATATATCTCACCATGTGGATATGAAATGACGAGGTCTTAGAGTGTCATATCTCCACGAAAGTGTGAAATCTGGGTTTTAAAAGAGATACATTTGAATTTATTTCACGATTCACTCAAATTATCATAAATTATTACGGCTGAGAAAGATGAAGATGCTTAAATAAGAAATGCATCAACTAACAAAATTCAATTTGCACACAAGGTTCAAATTAAGTTTGATTAATAGAATATCAATCTAAAATTAAGAGTTTATGTAGTCATAAGCTCTATAAAGAATATTCAAATGACTAAATCTATCACTGGTCTACACTTTCACAATACATCGCTATGAGCAGATAAAACTAGCAACATGCGATTCTAAAAAGTGATAAAGCCTAAGTCATATAAATTTATACTAGAATGTAAAAGATATAGGGAAAAGGAGATTGTATATCATGTTTATACTTGTTTAGTGTGTTTGTCCTTGCTTTTCTCTTATATATAGTCTCCAATGGCGAACCATTGAAAACTCATGTGTATTGATTTTTCAAATTAATATACAAGAGTTTTTCTTACAACGAAAATCAAGACAACATTGAAAACTTTAACCCAAAATGCTAAGCAAATATAGGTCTAAATCTAAATTTCCCTTCTATTATAGTAGAATGCTAAAAGCTGTCAAATTAACAAGATTTTCACTTGATCTTGAGCCAATTTCCTTCCTAGACCCAAAGTTCTGCTCCAAGATTCTGTATGCAACGATATTCACTCAAACCTATCAGAAATCCCTTGGCAAAGCCTTTGTTCTAATGAAGCATCTTAGAAGCTCCCAACTTTTTCCGCAACAACCTTCATTTGCTAAAAGTTGATCTCCAAACACCATAATAACGAAATCGATTCTTTAATCTAATGCACATAAAAAGCTTTACTAAAAAAATTATATTACCTAGTGTACCTTGCAACTCCACTCATATTCAACCTTTAGAATTGAGTATTGTTCCGTTCAGGAACCTAAAATGGATGCTCTAAATCCACAAAAGAACCAGAAATAGATAATTGGATAAATGGTAATCTTGAACAGTGACTCTGATCTCCTTTGATGTCTTGGGGTGGAGTTGTATGGTTAGCACTCCAACGTCCAAATTAGTTCAAAATTCAATATTAATATAATAAAAATATGAAGATCAGAGACTGTACAATACAAGAAAATATTGAATTAGCTAGGGGCATGGGTTAGGGGGAAAACCCCTCACTAAAATAAAACCATTTGCTTGGGGTTAAACCCCTCGCAAAATGCAAAATAGGAGAGAGAAAAAATATAAACATTTAGCTAGGGGATACCCCTCGCAATGAAGGAGGGAAAATTTTTTGAATTTTGAAATGTACTTTTACTAGGGTTCAGCGCAGTTTTTGATGGAAAAGCTGAACAATTTGCGAGGGGGTAGCCCCTCACCACGTCACGTTCACAATTTGCGAGGGGCATCCCCTCACCACTTGTCCTACTTTAGTCAAATCCCACTGAAAAAGCATTTATTCCTCTGCATTTCTCTGCAAAATGGTCTGCCACACGCGAAAGGTGGCTAGGGGAAGCCCCTCGTAAAATGCTTACTGATACCTTGCGTGGAGGGACCCCTCGCAAAATAAAATATTAAATGCCAAATTTATTTCACACTGTAACAACCCACACATTTATACGTTTATTCCCTTCTTTCTTCTCCATTTCTCCCACAATCTTCTTCTTTTCCATTTCATTTTTAAAGTTTTTCTTCCCTATTCTTCTTCTTCCTCCTTCATGTTCCAACATTTTTATTTCATTTGATAAAAGTAAGTTATTTTATTTATTTATATTATTTTCGTATTTATAGTTTATTTTATTGTTTAGATTTATTATTTTTTTTATTTGTTGTGTTGCATGTACTGTGGATAATATAAGCTATCAAATTTTTGTTAAGAGGAGCTAGGAATTTGGAAGAAGATCAAAAGGTACACACTTTTGTTTTTTCTTAAAATTTTAGATGAATATTTATTTCAAAAATTATGTGTGTTGGTGGCTGTTGATAAAACAAATTTTAACATAACATATTTATGTATATTTTTATGAAATAAATTATGTGTGTTGGTGGCTGTTGAAAATTATATATATTTTTATGAATATAACATATATATATATATATATATATATATATATATATATATATATATATATATATATATATATATATATATATATATATATATATATATATATATATATATATATATATATATATATATATATATATATATATATATATATATATATATATATATATATATATATATATATATATATATATATATATATATATATATATATATATATATATATATATATATATAACATATTTATCAAACAAATTTTAATTAAGATATTAGAACAGATAATATAAAACATATTCAGATTTATATTATAAACAGATTAAAAACATATATTATAAACATATTATAAACAGAATATTATAAAACAGATTTATATTATATATTATTTATTTAAAACAGAATATTTATTATTTAAAACAAAATATTTATTTAAAGCAGAATATTATATATTATTTATTATTTATTTATATAACATAGAATGTTTATTTATTAAATATTAAATAGATTATATAATTAAACAGAATATATTATTTATATTATATAAAACAAAATATTTAAAACAGAATATTTATATTATATCATATTAAAACAGAATATTATTTATTTATATTATATTAAATATTAAACAGAATATAAAACAGATTTATATTATATATTATTTATTTAAAACAGAATATTTATTTAAAACAGAATATTATTTATTTATATTATATTAAATATTAAACAGAATATAAAACAGATTTATATTATATATTATTTATTTAAAACAGAATATTTATTTAAAACATAATATTTATTTATTTATAAACATATTTAAAACAGAATATTAAAACATATATATTATTTTTAAAAACAGAATATTTATTTATTTAAATTTGAAAACATATTATATTTTTTTTAATAAAAGAATAGATTATATATATTAATATACACTTTTATTTAAAAAGTATGAGTTAAATCATAAAAATATATAATAATATAATTATTTCAATAGAACTATTAATTTAAAAAAAAAATAATATAATTATTGGCTAGGGGTTAACCCCTCGCAAATCCCAAAACGTGGGACAGCTGGCTAGGGGCTTAACCCCTCGCAAATGCATTACACAACTGGCTAGGGGATTCGCCCCTCACTAATTTCAGGAATCACGTGACTTAGCTAGGGGCTTATCCCCTCGCAATCTGTTCTGACAGGTCTGAACCCCTCTCTGGCTCTAGTCTGTGGCTACGTCTGTGGTGCAGGAGGAGGATTTTATTTCATTACATTTTGCGAGGGGCTTATCCCCTAGCCATTTTTGCGAGGGGCTTATCCCCTCACCAATTATTTGTGATGCCCTGATTAGCTAGGGGCTCTGTCCCCTCGCAAATTATGGTTTTGTGATGGGTTTTTTGATTTAGTGAGGGGTTTAACCCCTAGCTAAATCCGTTTTTTCTTATAGTAGTACTTTACTTTTAGCATGTGAACTATTTTATACCTTGAGTCGAATAGAATAGTTTGAGATGGAGTTGTCCATAAGGCTTTGTCAGGAACTAAAGAGACCAAAGGAAGCCTTAAATAATGGATACCTGCCTCTAATACGAGGTCTAGTGTAATGTGGAACTAAAATTCTCTAGAATCTTTTAAAAAATAGTGCGAGACAAAAGCATTGAGTGATTTTCTTGTCCTAAAAACGCTTTGACCCTGCTCTTATCATGTAAGCCTAATGACACATGCTAGATAATAATTTCTCTGTCTAGAACACTTGAGTACTTTTTTTCCTCCCATTTTTACATAGAGGAGTAGTAAGTTGATTTCCTCTGGATTAATATTCTATCCTTAATATGGATAGTTAAGACTTGATTGGTTTTTTATATAAAAATAGGGGTTTGTTCAATGGTCTTCTTTTTGCTCTTTTCATTACTCCTTGGTGGTTACATCATTCAACATCATCTTCTTAGTTTCAAATAATTGTTTCCATCGTGATTCCTTTTCCTCTTCATCCAGGTATGTTGCCACATATTAGAATATTATTAATAATTCATATTTATTTAGTTGTACTAGTTGTACTATTTTCTTGGCCCCTAAGTTTGTTAGAGGGTATTTTAGTATTTTATCTTATTCTAGTAACCCTAGTTTTTAGCTTATAAATAGGGTGACAATCATTGTAACAATTATCATGTTTTGTAGCCGTCATTCTCTTATTAGTAATATTTTCCTATTTTCATTATTCTATCTTTGCACCAACAATTGGTATCTAGAGCTCCGGTTCAGATTCATTGGGAAACACGGGAAACACGAGTGAACGTGAGGTCTTGTGTGATTGATTTTGTTTCTTAGATTCACGTTGAATCTTGAACAAAAATCTGATCAGAATTTTAAAATTCTGTGGGTTGGGAAACACTGTGTGAGAAAACTCTGAGTGTATTGTGCAAAGTAGAAGATGAACGGAAACGGCAACATGAACACCAAACTTCCAGTATTTGATGGTAAAAACTGGAATCGTTGGATGATCCAGATGCGTGTGCTGTTTGGTGCTCAAGATGTTCTGGATCTTGTCACTGATGGTTATGTTCCAGTAGCAGCAGATGCAACTGATGAACAGAAAAACGCGCAGAAAGAAGTAAGGAAGAAGGATCAGAAAGCATTGTTCTTCATTCATCAATGTGTGGATGTAAACGTGTTTGAGAAGATTGCAGACTCTACAACAGCAAAGGCTGCATGGGACACTCTGGTGAGATGTTATGGTGGTGACGCATCAGTGAAGAAGGTGAAGCTTCAGTCCTTGAGAAAGCAATATGAGAATCTCAACATGAAGAATAATGAGAAAGTTTCTGAATACATCTCCAGAGTGATTCTGATCACTAATGAGATGAAGGCGTGTGGAGAAACTCTTTCTGAAGAAACAATCATGGAGAAGGTATTGAGATCCCTTACTCCTCAATTTGATTACATTGTGGTAGCAATAGAACATTCCAAAGATCTGAGCACCATGAGAATTGAAGAGCTGCAGAGCAGTCTAGAAGCGCAAGAGTTGCGTTTGAATGAGAGAACTTCTGAAAGGGAAGTAGAGCAGCAGGCTCTGAAAGCAACTTCTGATAGGAGGTATCAGAAGCAGTCAGAAGCCAAGAGAAGATCTGATGGTGGTCAGAAGTCAGAAAGCTCAACCTCTGATAGACAAAAGAATGCTCAGAGGGGAAAAGAGAAGTATGACAAAAGAAAAATACAATGTTACTGTTGTAAGAAGTTTGGTCACTTTGCTAGAGATTGTTGGTCAAACAAGGAGAAGAAATCAGAAGAAGCAAATATAGCCAGAAGTTCTGATGACGAATCTGTGCTATTGATGGCCTCTGAATCTGATGATCTGACAGACTGGTGGTATATGGACACTGGCTGTTCAAATCATCTTACTGGAAACAAGAAATGGCTGGTTGACTTTGACTCTGAAAAGAGGACAAAGATCAGATGTGCTGATGACAAATATCTTAATGCAGAAGGTATGGGAAATGTCAGAGTGACTCTGAACAATGGGAAAACAGCATTGATTCAGAACGTGTGGTATGTACCTGGCATCAGAAGCAATCTGATGAGTGTGGGACAATTAATTGAGAAAGGTTTCTCAGTTACCATGAAGGACAATCTTCTGAAGCTGTATGACTGTAATCAGAAGTTGATTATGGAGTCAGAACAGGGAAGGAATAGAACATTCAAGGTGAATGTCAGAACTGCAGACTCAGAATGTCTTAGTGCAACATGTGCTGAGAAGGAGAGTGAGCTGTGGCACAGAAGATTTGGTCATTTGAATTTCAGAAGCTTACAACATCTGAATTCAAAGAAATTGGTACATGGAATTCCTGCAATTAAGAAGCCTGAAAAGTCATGCAAAGTTTGCATGGAAGGAAAACAACCAAGATTGCCATTTGCATCAGAAGTTGCTCCAAGAGCAAAACATGCCTTGGGAGTTATACATTCTGATGTGTGTGGTCCATTTCCAGTAGCATCAATTGGAGGGAATAAATACTTTGTGTTGTTTGTTGATGAATTCACAAGAATGACATGGGTATCCCTTATTAAGTTCAAACACGAGGTGTTTGATGAATTCAAGAAGTTCAAAATGAAGGCTGAGAATCAGAATGGTCAGAAGTTGAAGATTCTTAGAACTGATGGTGGAGGTGAGTATAACTCCAAAGAGTTCCAGAAGTTCTGTGAGGAGAATGGAATTGAGCATGAGGTTACTGCTCCTTATACCCCTCAACACAATGGTCTTGCTGAAAGAAGAAACCGTACTTTGCTTGATATGGTGAGAAGCATGCTAAAGGAGAAGAAGCTTCCTCAGAAGCTCTGGGGAGAAGCTGTTGCCACTGCAACGTATGTACTCAACAGATGTCCTACGAAGAAGTTGAAGGAAATAGTTCCTATGCAGAAGTGGACTGGAGACAAGCAAAGTGTTAGTCATCTGAAGGTATTTGGTTCTGTTTGCTATAAACATGTTCCAGAAGCCAGAAGACAGAAGCTGGATGATAGAAGCAAAGTGATGATTCTGATAGGGTACCACAGTACAGGTGCATACAAGCTCTATTGTCCAGAAACCAATAAAATTGAATTCAGCAGAGATGTGATTGTGAATGAATCAGAAGTTTGGAATTGGGATAAGTCTCAATCTGATTCTGATGTTAGAACCTCTGAAGAAAGGTCAGAGTTAAGAATTGATGACTCTGATACTGATTCAAACCCTGAAGAAGACTCAGAAGATGAAGGTGACTCTGATGACCCAGACTCTGATGACCCAGACTCTGATGATTCAGACTCTGATGGCAATCCAGATCTTGGTGGCAATTCAGACTCTGGAAATATGCCAGACTCTGAAGATGGTCAAAACTCTGGAGGTCAATCATCTGAAGCTAGAAACTCTGAAGTTCAAGACTCTGAACAAGTTCAGAGACCACAAAGAATCAGAAGCGTTCCCAGAAGATTTGCAGAATTTGACATGCTGCAAGACACTGAAGTAGACTCTGAAGGAGAAGTTATTCAGTGTGCCATGTTAGTAGACTCTGAACCTATAAGTACAGAGGAGGCTCTTAAGCAGAAGCTCTGGCTGAAGGCCATGAAAGAAGAACTTGATGCTATAGAGAGAAACAAGACTTGGAAGCTGACAGAACTTCCAAAAGACAAGAAAGCCATCAGCGTCAGATGGGTTTTCAAGCAGAAGTTAAAGCCAGATGGTTCAATTGGCAAACATAAAGCAAGGTTGGTAGCCAGAGGATTTCTACAGAAACCTGGGCTGGATTATTCTGAAGTGTTTGCACCTGTAGCAAGACATGAAACAATCAGAATGGTGATTGCAATAGCTGCTAACAGGAATTGGCCTCTGATGCATTTAGATGTAAAATCTGCATTTCTGAATGGTCCATTAGAAGAAGAAGTTTACGTGTCACAACCTCCTGGATTTGTGAAAAAGAATCAGGAAGGGATGGTGTACAGATTATACAAAGCTCTATATGGACTGAAACAAGCGCCCAGAGCTTGGAATCAGAAGATTGATTCATTTTTCAAGAAGCAAGGCTTTCAGAAATGTGAGATGGAGTACGGTGTCTATGTTCAGCATACTTCTAAAGGCAATATGACTCTGGTATGTTTATATGTTGATGATATACTATTGACTGGAAGTTCTGAACAGGAGATAGCCAAGTTCAAGAAGGTTCTAATGAATGAATTTGAAATGACTGATCTAGGCAAAATGACATACTTTCTAGGGATGGAGTTCAGATATTCTGAGAAAGGTATCATTTTGCATCAGCTCAAGTATGAATTAGAACTTCTGAAGAGATTTGATCTGAAGAATTGTAAGATGGCTGTCACACCTTCTGATACAAATCAGAAACTGGACTCAGACTCTGAAGGAAAGGATGTGGATGCTACAACCTTCAAACAGTTGGTTGGTTCTCTGAGGTATCTGTGCAACACCAGACCTGATATTTGCTACTCAGTTGGGATGGTTAGTAGGTTCATGAGTAAACCTAAGTGGTCCCATTACCAAGCTGCTGTCAGGATTCTGAGGTATATCAAAGGAACTCTAAAGTATGGAGTGTTATTTCCCTCTGGAGGAAATAATGAGTCAGAACTTCTGAGTTATTCAGACTCTGATTGGTGTGGAGACAGAGTTGACAGAAGAAGTACATCTGGGTACTTGTTCAAATTTCTGGGAGGTCCCATTTCTTGGTGTTCCAAGAAGCAACCTGTTGTGGCGTTGTCAACCTGTGAAGCTGAATACATTGCAGGTGCTGTTACTGCATGCCAAGCTGTGTGGATTCTGAATCTGTTGCAGGATCTGAAGATTAAAGTAGACAAACCTCTGAAGTTGATGATTGACAATAAGTCTGCAATCAATCTTGCTAGAAACCCAGTGCTGCATGGGAGAAGCAAGCATATTGAGACCAAGTATCATTTTCTGAGACATCAAGTTCAGAGTGGAGTGTTAGAAGTTGTACACTGCAGCACTCAGAAGCAGTTGGCAGATGTTCTGACGAAAGCTATCAAAACTGATCAATTTCTCAGATTAAGGGATGGAATTGGTGTCACAAGTTTTGATGGAATATGAATTAAGGGATGGTATTAGAATATTATTAATAATTCATATTTATTTAGTTGTACTAGTTGTACTATTTTCTTGGCCCCTAAGTTTGTTAGAGGGTATTTTAGTATTTTATCTTATTCTAGTAACCCTAGTTTTTAGCTTATAAATAGGGTGACAATCATTGTAACAATTATCATGTTTTGTAGCCGTCATTCTCTTATTAGTAATATTTTCCTATTTTCATTATTCTATCTTTGCACCAACACCACATATTCCTTTTCCTCTTCATCTCAAGTAATAACACATTGATGTTATTCATATCTTTAGTGTGATTGTTCATATCGTTATTCAATCTTTGGGTGTCAATCTCTTGAATAAGTTTGTAAGTGAGACTCAACATAATGCTTCTTCATCAACATGTCATATACCAACTAAAAAATCTGCAACATTCACTATTACTCCAAATGAACACATTGAAAATGAAGACTCTGATGATGAAAATGCAACAGATGATTACTCAAGTGACAGTGCCTGTGAATTCCAAATGAAGATGCAAACTACGACACAACTTCAACTTTTAATGATGAAGACGAATATGATTCCAATTCTACTCGATTTTGACAATATTGGTACATATCATTATAGGTTGCTTTTATTTTTCCCTAAGAATTATTTACATAATAACTTTTAATCATTATAATCGAATGAAACTTGATTCCAATTATACTTTACTATGTTTTTTATTGATCATTGTATTATTTCCTGTGAAGCAATTACTTAAAGTAATTTGATTTATATAGGATATTTTGATATGGGTGATCCTATGATTGAATGCACATTAATATAACAAGATTAATTGTGACAAAGTTAGCAAATCATGTTATTGAGACAAAAATTATGTCTGGAAAGAACATTGATAACATAATTTACATTTCTCGAATGTCTATGTCACCTTCTGATTTACCATGGTCATTCAAGTTTATTAAGAGACAATTTTTGCTCATTGTCTCATACTCAGTGACAATAAATAACTATGATGAAGAAGAATATGATTCCAATTCTACTTTACTCAATTTTGACAATATTGGTACATATCATTATAGTTTGCTTTTATTTTTCCCCGAGTATTGTTTACATAATAACTTTCAATCATTATAATCGAATGAAACTTGATTCCAATTATACTTTACTATATTTTTTACTGATCACTGTATTATTTATTATGAAGCAATTACTCAAAGTAATTTGGTTTATATAGGATATTAGGATATTGGTGATCCTATGATTGAATGCACACACCGTGGAGCACTCATGTGGTATCAAGACCAGGTCTACCAAATCATAGGGTCGAATTAAAAGTTGGAATTCTCATTATATATGCTAATGAGAAATTTGGACCAAGCTGGAAGGTTGTGCAATAGAACAAGATTAATTCTGACAAGGTTAGCAAATCATGCTATTGAGGAAAAAATTATGTATGAAAAGAATATTGGTAACATAATTTACATTCCCTGAATGTCTATGTCACCTTCTGATTCACCATGGTCATTCAAGTTGATTAGGAGACAATTTTCGATCATTGTCTCATATGCATTGACAATAAATAAGTCCTAATTTCAATCACTTGATAGTATGAGATTGTATTTGTCTACACATTTTTTTATTCATGGCCAATTGTATGTTGCAATTTTAAGAGTTGGAGCAAAAGTGGTTTGAAAATCTTAATACATGACAAGGAGAATGCATCATGTTTGATTACTACAAATGTTGTGTACAAGGAGGTCTTCCAATCACTTTGTTAGTTGGTAAACAAATTTTTCTTTTTCTTTTATGCTACAACTTAAATCTTCATCTTTTTAAATAATTCTTTTTCTACTATTTATTTTAAATAAAACAAATAGAAAAATCACAACTGCTTGATTTATATTGGTGATCATCTGTTTGATATTGGCATACTTGATTTGTATCAAATATGGTGATTCAGTTTTAAAACTGCAAGGAGCTAACAATTTATATTGATTCAAATAGATATCTTTGATGATTGGTATGTTACACCTATAGTTTGATTTTACAACAAATTTTAGTTTATGCTTGATCATGAAATTTGGTAAATTTATGAATCATTGAAACACAACCTTGATAGTGCATTTTGCATATTCGAATAAGCAATATAGAATTTCATATATTTCTTCATGTTGTTGCAGGATGGAAAAAGAAGTTATAAAACTGGCAAAATACCCCTTTTCGTCCCTTAACTTTAGCTCGGGGTCCAGTTTGGTCCCTTAACTTTAAAAAGTGTCAAATTAGTCCTTTAACTTTTAAAATGGTGTCAATTTAGTCCTCATCGTCAGTTGTCCCCAAACGTCCGTTTATTTTGTATATTTGGCAAATGACCTGGAAATTGTGTTCATCATGTTGCTTCCTTCTCATTCCTCCTTCCGTTCACATTGTGCGACTGTGATTTCCCAATCCCAATCCCAAATCCCAAAATTAATCTAGGGTTTTTTTATTTGGGAAGCATGAAATTCGGTTGTTCCTCCTCCATGTTGAAATCAGAAAGTCGAGATTCATATGTTTGTAGTAGGTCACGATGGAAGCCCATATGCCATTGTGGAGACATGGTTGTTCTTCAAAGGGCAACTACTGTTAAGAATATGGGAAAAAAATTTGGGGTTGTCCAAATTATAAGGTATGCAAGTTGGTTTTGTTCTCTGTTGAAGTCTATTTTTGTTTAAGTTATGTTTTTGTTTCTATCCAAATTATAAGTTATATTTCTGTTTAAGTTTAAATTCATTATCCTTCATCTTCTAAACAATGAAACTTACAGGGTGGTATGCAAGCTGGTTGTGGTTTCTTTGGTTGGTTTTATGAGGAGATGGGTGATGAGAAGGAGAAATTTTGGATGCATAGGCTGGGTGTGGTAACTAAGGGACTTGCTGAAGCAAAAAAGGACATTGAAAAAGTGACAATGGAGAATGAAGAATTAGGGAAAAAGCTGATGAAACTTGAAAGTGAAATGAAGAATATCATGAAGTGGAAAAAGATTTTGAATTTGATGTTTGTGATGATTATCATTGTATTAGTTGTTAGGAGTACTTAGAGTATTAAGGTTTGTTCGGAAGTAGTATGTTATGGTTTGTTTGTAAGACTTAAGTTAAGTTTTGGTTGTAAGAATTAGGTTTAAGTTCAGTTAAAGTTTGTATCAGTTTTGGATTGTATCACTTCAACATGAATGTAATAGTTGGATTCTAATATATGGACTCTAATCCTGTATCAGTTTAGTTAATTTCACATTTTGCAATTCAACATGAATGTATCGGTTTTAATTTTGGATTGTATTAGTTCCACATGAATATAACAGTTAAAGATAATGTTAACTTGGTATGCATTGATAAATATCATGTCAACGTGTTTTTAATTTGGTCTGTCAAAGTATAACCAACAGTTAAAGATTATGTTAATTTGGTCTGTCAATGATATATTTAGTATGTTATGTTTTTATGTTTACTTGGTCTGTTATAGACCTGTCAAAGTTGGTCTTTTAATTTTGTCTGCATTTTTACACCACATTAGACATGATTGTAGTAATATAAAGTTCATGACAGGTCCATTTCATAATACATAAAGTTCATGGTAGGTTCTGCTTTTAGGTTCATTTCGTAATACCTATAAGTTGGTTATGCTTTTAACATAAAGTTCATGACAGCAGGATACATAAACAACAACAGTAGCAGGATACATAAACTTGTAATACATTCCACAAAATAGGTTATGCTTTTAACACAACTGATACACATGTTCCACAACAACAACATAATACATAAACTTGTAATATATTCCACACATGTTCCACAAAATAGGTTATGCTTTTAACACAACTGATACACATGTTCCACAACAACAGCAGAATACATAAACTTGTAATACATTCCACACATGTTCCACAAAATAGGTTATGCTTTTAACACAATTGATACACATGTTCCACAACTAGAGTTTCTTCTTTGGCGTGGTCCTCTTTGTTAGAGTAGACCTCTTTGTTACTAGGCCAACAACATTCTTGGCAGCACTCAACCTAGTTGTAGGCCCAGGTGGCACAAAAGGTCTTGTTGGCTTCCTTACAGGCAGCTTTTGTGTCTTGCCCTTAGCAGGTCCATGTGTCTTCTGAGCAACCTTTCCTTTAGAAGTCTGAGATGCTTGGCTAGATTGTTGAGTAGAAGTTCTCTTAGCAGTGTGTGTTGCTTTGTTTTGAGAGGGTTGGCTTGGTTGTTGAGTAGGCTGAGTTGTTGAAGTAGGAGTGTGTTGGCTTGGTTGTTGAGCAGTCTAACTTGGAGTATGAGAGGGTTGGGCTGATTGTTGAGTAGTCTGAGTTGTTGTGTCCTTACATGTAGACTTTTAATGTCCTACTTTCTTACACCTACTACACTTCACCAGAAAATCTGTTCTTCTCAATTTACGAGCAAACCCATCAATTTCACCTTGTTCTAGGTTCCTCCTCTTTTTAGGTCTACCAGACATCTTCCTGAACTTGGGTGGTTGCACATCTGGATATGGTGTTTTAACCCACAAGTTTGCTCCATTAACAGGGTAGATCACATGCTTATAAACTGCCTTGTACCTTGAAACCCTATAATAATTTGGAATGTAGGTATCAATTTTGAAATTCCTACTCTTCATAGCATAATGAGCATGAACACATGGGAGTCCTGTGAGTTCCCATCTTCTGCATGAACATATCTGATCTTTCAGGTTCACAACAAACTTGTCAGCTTGATTTTCTAGGTGCCTTACTTTAAATATATGTTCATCAGACATCCTAAATGATTAAACAAACAAAATACATTAGTCACATGTATGTCATAGAAATTCTAAAGAATTAATGTATGCTGATATAACATACCTTACTAGCAAGTTGTTGGTGTATGTGCTTGTGACATCAAGTTTCTTTCTAATATTGGGAAAAATATCATTCTCATCCAAAGTACCAAATCTCATTCTGTTATTTGTCCATCTCTCCATCATGTATGTTCTGATGTCTTCTAACATAGTGATTAGAGGTTTTGCCCTTGCTTCAAGAATGACACTATTAAAGGACTCAGACATGTTGTTGAGAACAACATCACATTTGTTTTCAGTCCTAAAGTAAGATCTACTCCAAAACCTTGGTGGGGTCTTCATCATATGTTTAAATGCTTCTTCATTGATGACCCCCATTCCCTTCATCTCTCTTTCCCATGACTGTGGGTATGTTGACTTGGCAGCCTTCCATATTATGTCCTTCAACATCTTTCTAGGAAACGTTTTCCTAAAATTGTTATAGAGGTGCCTAACACAAAACCTGTGCTCCACCCTTGGCAATTGCTCATCCATAGTAGATATCAGACCCTGCAATAACATACAATGTAGCATTACAATATAGCATAACAGGAATAACATAACATAAACACATAAAACCATAAGAATAAATGAAAAACTTGTCTTTTGTTGGTCTGAGATGAAGGTGTAAGTCAGGCATTCATCTTTACCTCCAAGGTCATCAATTAACAACTCTAAAAACCAAGTCCAACTATCCTTGTTTTCACTCTCCACAACTGCATATGCTATGGGAAGCATCTTATCATTAGGATCCCTTCTAATGGCAGCTAGAATCTGCCCTCTACACAACCCCTTAAGAAAACACCCATCTATACCTATTACATGCCTGCACAACTTAAATCTTTCCTTACACTCAACATAACATATGTAAAGCCTTCTAAAATATTGTTTTTCATCCTCAACACCTTCTTGTACATTCTCAACATTGAGCTTAACTGTTGACCCTGGATTGGCTCTTAACAGTTCACGACAGTAGTCATAGACCCTTGTGTAATCTCCCAAAAAGGAACCATCAACATAGTCTCTAGCTGCAAATCTTGCTCTTATAGCTTTGGTTTTGTTGACCCCAACATTCCACTTTTTTTGTGCCTTCTCCTTGATATCCTTTATACTTAACCTTGGATTGTTTTTCAAGTTATTCTGAATTCTTTTACTCAACCACTTTGTACTCATCAGCTTCACATTATACTCTTTACTACAACTGTGTTTGTCAATTACTTTCCTGAGTTGCCAAGTGTCTTCATTTGACAACTTGCTACAATAAGCCTCCAACTCACAACCAACTTTACATCTAACCCTTACCCTAACTCTGTCATTTTTTTTATAAACCTTAGGTCTCTACCATTTTGTACAACATAAGTTGTTATTGCTTCCCTAAAATCACCCTTTGAACTAAAGTACATTCTCACATCCCACTTGTAATCTGACATGTCTTTTGGCTGTCTGAAAATTGGATGTTTTTTCTTAGAACTCCACTGCTATCATCACTGTCACAACCACTTTGCATGTCCTCACTGTCATTGTCACTCCCTTTACCATCATTTTCTTGGACTTCTCCATTACCATCACTTTCATGACCAACTAGGGTATCAAGTTCATCCTCCTCAATCTCATCACACCCATCAGACTCATCCTCAAAAGCCACATCTTGTGTGCTATCATGATTGTAGTCCTCATCTTCACTATCATTAGATGATAAACTTAAGTCATCATACACTGCAGCTTTACCTTTTTCAACTCCAACATTACCTTCTTCCCCTGCAGGATTCCCTTGTTCAACTCCAACAATATGTTCATCCACTACAGGATTCCCTTGATCAACTCCAACATTACCTTCCTCCAACCCATCAGTGGCTTCATCAACTCTAACATCACCTTTCTCCAACCCAACAGTGGCTTGTTCAACTTCCACAACTTCATCATGCAGTTAACTAAGTAACTCCTCTACCTCATCTACAATTTCAGCAGGGTCCTCATCAACTTCGTCAACAACAACATCGCCGTAGTCAGGTTGAGACAAGGTGTGTTCAATATAAATATCAACATTTTGGTGCACCCTATACAGATCTGCAATTTCTAAAGCACCATTGTCATCAACAAGTGGATTCATCCCAAATTGAGGGTCCTTGTATAATATTGTTTCAAACTCCCTATAACCTAAGTCTTTCAATACGCCAGCTAGCTCAAAATAACTCAATTTGTCTACATCTACTCTCAGATCATCTACTACTCCATTCTCATATACACTACGACCTTCATCTGTGAACTCACCACTATGATGAATTTTGAGAATTATGTATTCATCCATGATACCTAATCATATCATCTAAATAATTAGAGTTTACACTAACAAATTTACATAAATCCTAAATCTGAACCTCTAGCAGATATTGTCCTATGAGATTTGTAAACCCTAAATCAGAGATAAATAAACTAACCTTTTGATTATGTCTCCTTGAATCGTCTTCAATCTTCCGCCCTCAATCCTTCGCGTCTTGAATCTTCGCGTCTGCAAACCTTGAATCGTCTTCAATGATTCAATGATTCAATGATTCAATGAGTCTCCAAGCGTTGTATCGTGTAATCTTCTGGGTAATGGAAACGTTGGATTGTTTTATCTTCCTTTAAGACATTTCATATCCACGTCAATAGCTCCACCTGGACAAACGTGACATTTTTTTCAAAATTTGACTAACGACAACAAACAGAAGGATAAACGTGACACCATTTTAAAAGTTAAAGGACCAACTTGACACTTTTTAACGTTAACGGACCAAACTGGACCCGGGGCTAAAGTTAAGGGGAAAAAAAGTTATTTTGCCTATAAACTTTGGTATTGCTGCAATGATGAAATTAAATGTTTTACAGTTTAGTTGAGAAATATTTTTCGAGATGCTGACACATTGCCTTTTGAAGTTTATAATAACTACGTACAATTAAATGTTTTATTCATGTTATCTTTACTTTTGAATGTATTATTTGGTTAAAGGAGTCAGAGTTGGTGGATTATATTATATTTGTAATTCTCTATGTTAATGATTTGAAAATATGAATTTAAAATTTACAATCTAATATAAATTCAGATAGAAACTCGTGCGATAACACAAATTTATGACTAATTTATTCTTGAAAATATAATTTTTAATTGTGAAACAAACACCCCTAATATATAATAGGGAACAGAAAAATTAATACTCCACATTTTTGTTTAGTTTTACCTTAAAGTTATTTACACATTAAAAAATAATAAAATTATTATTTTTATAGATTATTTACTTTTCAATTTTAATATATTTAATTTTTTTATATTTCTTTTATCCTATTTCACATATTTCTCTCTTTAAAATAAATAGTTAAAACTATTATTGATAAAACAATAATAAATATATGGTATTCGTCAATTTTTTAACAACGGAATAAAAAGAACTCCTCGTTTGTTAATCAAGTTTATGTCATTCAAATTATTGGTGGATTTGCAACCACTCTTGCTGTCCAAAACTCTCTGTTTGCATAACTCATGGCATCATCCTTGCCATTGAAAATGCTGATATCAGACATTGCCTCCTATCAGACATCATCCTTGGCAAATTCTTAATTTATGTAACAAAATTACAATACATACATACTCTACAACAATCAATCAAACCTTATTCCACTAATCGGTTATATGAATCAAATTCTGCTATAATATTCTGTCCAAGATCATGTTTTTATAAATTTTCTCAGTCTTCACGCGAAAACCAGAATCATCAACCTCTAATAAATCAACTCCAATAAATTACAATAACTACATGAACTATTTGTAATTGTAGAGCTTGTAGTCAAGGCTCAAGTCAGGTTTCCACCACTGATGAATCCCATGAGCTTCTTTGAAATCAGATGCAGGTGCAGCATTAACTGTCAAAGAAGCCGAAGGAATGAGGTGCAGCGGTTCAGAATATTCCTTCCCGAACGCGCCCATCAGTAGTCCCCCGAGCGAGTTTTGAGTTGCTAGCCTTTCAATGACACCCGCGCCAATGTCCTCCATGTTTCTCCTGTGTTCAAAATATCCAATATACTCCGAACATAGATGATCAGATGGATTCACAAATAAATATGGAACCCACGCAGACAAAGCGGTAAATGGATCGAAAGAGAAATCCTTGGTGGGCTGCTTGGCTTTCATAGCCAAGGTGAGTCCGGCTGTTATCACGCTGCCAGCGAATCGAATCCCGTGTTTTACTCTCTCGTCCTTAATCTTCTCAAGTGGGGCAGATACAAATGGAGGGTTGAAAAGAAAAGATTCGATAAAATTTCCATCCTTAGCCATGGTTTTCCCGGTAAGCATTGCCATTGCTGATCCTAGGGAATGTCCTGCCAACCAAACATTTGAATCGCCTACAGTTGCTACTGTGTTTCGAACAGCTTGAACAGCTATGTTAGAACGCGTCGTTCGATGAAGTCCCTGTTTGATGAAGTGAATATCTAACTCAACATCGCGCGAAACCGAGTGTGCTTTCGTTAGAGTCCCTCGAAAAGCAATCACGTAACGTGGACTCCGATATAATGTGTCGTTAGATTGAGATGACGGAGGCTTGAACTCGTAGATTGCTCCAAAGATGGAAGAATCAACATCGTCTACAAGTGGACGAAGTAGTTGAAAATGGAAAAATGTCCACCAAGGAGGTGCGAGAGCATCCGAACCTTGGCGGTTTTCTTGCCGGTCCCTTTCTAGAATGTAAACACCTTGAACCAAACAAGCAGCAACTGACATTCGATGATATGGATTATCCCTGAATCAAATATTAAATGTAAAAGTTCATTATACATCATACTAGTTAGATATTCATATTCAAGATGGTATCAGAGTCTGATTCAAAATTCGTTCGACGTTATAATTCATATGCTATCAGGTTTCCGCTATCAAACTATCACCAAAATACATGAGCGGGGAACGATCCTTACCTTACAGAACAGTTTTATAAAAAAACTACTCATTTTGTTATCCAAGTATCGAAATAAAGAAGAACAAATTTGAAAGTTGAAGATTGATTTGAAGATCTTACCATAAAACATAAGTCAAATGCAAAGGTCCCGAGAGGTCAAAGCTTTCCCTCTCAGAGGCCATGGAACTCTCTACAGCACACGCTTCTGGCCTTTCTTCTGAGATTGCCAAACAATTCAAAAAGGAAAGGAAACAGATCAAAATTTGTTTTTTAAGGTATCAGATTTAGAATCACATTTTGGACAATAACAAAAAGAATATTCTGGAATACATTTCATGTCATAGTCAAATCCAATGGTAAATCGTTGAATCAACGAAAGTAATATTCATAGAACATTCTGAGAATATGATAACGATGCAATACGTGAACGAAAAAATGAAAATGGAAATGAAAATGAAACAATGTTAGAAGAGAATTGGAGGTAAATGAAAATAGAAAGATGAATCTTACGTTGGAATCGAAGAGGATGAAATGAAGGGAACAAAAAACGTCGGTTGTTTCGGATCTGTGAAGGTACAACGTCGTATGCTCCGGTTGTTCTCTTCTCGTGATGATGAAATGGAATCTAACGCACCACAACACCAAATTCCTTTTTTCTTTTGTTTTCCTGCATCTTTTCTTTAATACTAGTAAGATACCTAGTTCCGGTGCGGGTGAATTTATTTGATTTAGTATAAAATATATTTAAATGTATATTTAAATTTGAGATAAATTATTTTATTTTAAAATAAATAATAATTTTAAAAATTTAATTATATTATAATTATATAAAAAAGTGATTCATGAGAAGATGGAGAAAGGAAAAATAAAATAAAATATTTTTTTTTCTTTTAAGATTTAAAAAAATTGATATTTTATTTAAATGGGAATTTTTAAAGAATATATATACATGTTAAAAATTATGACATATGATTATACAATAAATTATTTAGACAAAGTATCCATTTGTTTCAACAGTCAAATGTTTCAATCCTTATCAAACTTTAAGAAAAGAAAACATGAACTAACTATTACAACCCATACCAACCTAGCAGGCTGGAAAATAAGGCAACAGAGTCACATTATTTGCAATATGTTGATAGAAAAGTAAGGTGAGAGAACTACATTATTTGCAATAGGTTGCAAGTGATCTATTAAGTCATGCCCTGCTTTTCTATCATAGATTCAATTCAATTTTCTTATCTGCATATCAACATCATATTCATCACCTTTAATGCAATTGAATCCATGATTAAATAAATATGATCAAAAACTTTAATCTAAAACATAAAACACTGAAGAGTGAGGAATTTTGTGTGTATGCAATGTATCCATCATATATGAGAGTCATAAGTGTGCTTGCTCTCGTGCCAGCCATGTGCATCCAAGAGAGAGGGAGATATTTTCTACTAAGAATTAGTAGATTTGCAACTTTTTAATCTTGAGCAAGAGTGTAGTTCAACAACTCAGCTAATTCTACATCATGAGTGTAGTTAAACTATTTTTCTGTGCCAAAAACAACAAATGCCAATTACTACCTTTGAAGTGAGCTAGAAGTTATTTGTCGTTTACAGAATCAGATGAACTTACATGTTAATCAAGTGATGTTATACTTCTTCTATTGGAATGAGGCTCTAAAACAGGCTGCATAACAGACAAATAATTAGAAAGTGCAATCCAGCTCAGCAATATTCAGTATCATGCTCAAAGCAATTGTATATTCTCATTATGCATGTTATCATGCTCCAACATATACAATATGTGAGACATTGGATCAAACTCTAGTGTGGTCGAAGTCTGTTCGCAAGTAATGCGTGTTGTAGTCGAAGTTTGTTCTAACATGCATGAGTAAATATTGCTAAGGTTGTTAGCATGAGTAAATATTGCTAAGGTTGTTAGCATGAGTAAATAGTGCTAGGGTTATTAGCATGTTGAATTGGGTCTTGCTTGTAAGCCCAATTGTTTAAGTTAGCTTGTACCCTAAGTTAGCTTGTAATGGGTAATTGTTAAAAAGCCCATTAGGTTAGTGTGCTATTTTATTATAAATAGGATGCTAGTTTCTCAATTTTGAGATAAGGAAAAATAGGAAGATAAAATCCTAATCTCAAGGGAGAGAGGTTATTTTGTTATTCTTGTATACTTGTAATCTTGTTCAAAGAGAAAGGAAAGAATAGCAGTTTAATAACCAATCCTTGTTGTTCCTTGTTGTTTTACCTTGTTTTCTTTGTAAACCCTAACCCTTGTGAGTTTCTTGATCATTAAGAAACTGTGTATACTTTGTTTAACGGTATCCTATTCACAACACAATAGTACCCTAAAACATTGGATTTTCACGTCATGTATTATGGTACAACATGGGCAAAATTGAACGTGTGTATTATGGTACAACATGGGCAAAGACTTCATAGAAAACGAAAAAAGTTTACCTAGTTGGTAATGGAAAGACTTTGTTGTTATTATTTTGTTGTGGCTCTGTTCTTATCAGATTCATTGCAAGATTTTGGAATTCCAACTTAGTTTCCGGTTTCCATGGGTTCCCCCTCCATCCCTCCCCCCAAAAAATCAGTAATTCCCATTAAATCCTAAAGTAAATTATAGGTCTCATCAGCATCCAACATCAGTAATTCATTGCAAGATTTGGAATATTTAGCATCATTAGCTTTTGAACATTCACTATCTTTTCTCAGCATAAAAGAAACACTAATAATCAAAGCTTCCAAGGATGAAATTAAATGTGAAATAAGAACAACCTCATCCAACTTGCACGTCTATATTTGAAAGTTACAAACTGTTGAAAAAGAGTTATATCAACTTCATGTTCCTTACCTCGGTTTCTGCAACTGACTTTCGTACAAGTTCCTTTAAAACAAAGTGGACCTCAAGAATAAAAGATAGCACACGTAATTTAAAAATGGAAAGAGCATACTCTCACTTGCATAAAAAACAGCAAGAACATAAAGCAAAGCGTACGAAGAAATGTAATTTCAAAGTGAAAATTCCATCTTCAGGAAATGACATATCATCAAAAAAGAGATACATATAGCAAAACGAATGGTAGCAAGACTTCTGGGGCATTCAAATTCGGTTTGAAAAATGACCCATATCTGGGACAATGTGGCAGAAAAGAGAAAAATATCAAGGCATTCTTAATAGATGGAATTGTGTGATCATGAAAACCTATTATTACTTACTATTTTAAACTAACTCTATTTGATCATGAAATCCTTTTAAGTTACCTCTTGCATGACCAAGTTCATACAGATGAACTACTTGAAAGTTGAAAGGAGATAAAAGCATGCTTTCAAAATAAAGAAAGCAAGTAGGTGTGAAGGATGACTAAATAATCAAGTATTTCAAATTAAAATTAAGTAATTCCACCAACCATATATAAGAGACCGAGGAATAATAACATAATGTAACATATAGTAAAGTCAAGAAGATTACGGAATCTACAGAGGCTTCAGCTAGGCCTTTGAAATACCTGATAGACCTTTCAATAAGTCTTCTATAACCCTGTTCTGGAGCAATCAGATGAGGTTGATACCCATCAGCTTCAGTGACAATTTTTTGGACATTTTTTAAGGAAAGATGGCGATCAAAGGGTAGCTTTTTCAAAGCAGCCGCATCGATTACCTGCAAAATAGTAAATTTAGGTAGAATATTATTGTCACAAAATAATCACTTCTCAGTATTTGATATCGATGCTCGCTCACATGGTACTAAAAGGGTGAAAATGAAAAGTAAAAGAGTTGTAACAACATACATTGAATTCAGTGTCGTGTTTTCGCACAAGTGCCTCTACATAAGCTCCCAAACGAGCAGCTGCATAAAGAGCATAAACACAATTTAAGCTCAACTTGATTTTGCAACGAAACAGGTCTTGGTTTCTTACACTCTTAAGACAACACCTCTGTAGTTTCGACAAAAATAAATATATATTCATCTAAATCAAATGTGGATGATTCAATGAAACCCTACCAGGGTCTATTGGACCAGTAGTTGCAAGTGTGACATGCTGGTTTTCTGAAATAATATCAATTTGCAATATGCGTCTGACATCAAAAGGTTCGGGTGCATAAACGGATTTGGTAGCTCCTGAGAGAGATAATTGCATTATCAAGGATAGAAATGGAAACACAAAAATGACATAACTTGCAAGCTCAATATAAAAAAAATATTACAATAAAAAATGTTGTCTTCGACAAGTTTTCATCATCAAAAAGTAAATACCTGAGATAAGTTCTTTTTTGGCACCATCAGACGATACACGATACCATTGAATTGAACAATTTGAAACGTCTGGGGCATTATCAGAGCAAGATTGAATTTGCAAATAAGAACCTAAGGTTTCATTCCCTTCAAGTTCATATAAATGAGGAACATTTTCCTCTCCTTTCTTTGTCCTTGTAAGCTGAAAAATATCGTGAAGGATAAACAATAATGAGTTAAAGAAGCTTACAATATAGGTTACCTATTTTAACTTTTAAGACAAACTTTGTTTTAAATTTTTTTTAATAGAATAAGATTAATTCTAACTATAATTTCCCTATTTAATTTTAATCTTTCTCATTTTAAAAATTTTGATTTTGAATTTTTTTTAATGATTTGGTGATATTCTTGATGACGTGTCATTTACTATTTGAAAAAATATAATTCCACGTAATTTTTGTCCATTTAAAATTAAATTATTTTAATAAATTTAAAATTAATTCAATTATCTATTATACTTTAATAAATAATCTAATTAGAAATTACAGTAACCAGAATGTTAAAGAAAATAACCGAAAATGTTAAAGAAAATCTTCAGCCACTTTATTCCTCTCTCATAGTTACGAACATGAATCGTACAGAATGGAAAATCCAACTTACGTTTCGAGGTATGTATGGTCGTCCATCTCTGAAATGAAAAACCAAACTCGTTGGTTGCTCTCATATGATTCGTTTAATGATTCTGAAATGTCGTTCTCGTTTATACTATTTTGGGTGTTTGAGTTGATCTGTTTCGTTTAAGTTCTCGTTTATACTATGTCTTTTTGAAATGTGATTTTGCTTAGGATTGTGATTCTACGTTAATGTTGTAGTCCTTGATTTGCTCATTATGAACATTTGTCTATGTTAGGTGACTTGTTTATGTTGTGGTCTCTGAAGTGTTAATGTGTTATGGTCCTTGTAGTGTTAATGTGTTATGATCCATATGTTGTTAATGTTATGGTCCCTAAATTGATAATGTTTGTGATTTGTTTATATTTTGTTGTAGGCCATCTAATACCAAAGTTGTCAAACTTGAGTACACAATCAAGAACATTTAGTACATAATACAATGAAGTTGTATGTTGATGGGTTTCTTTCTGAAATGAATTGGGATTGGGATGTGGACTTAATGTCCTATATGCAAATTGAAGAAATGATCAAAAGTGAGGGGTATTGTAATATAAAGTGTTTATGGTATTGGAATCCAAACTTTTCTTTTTCTCGTAGACTTCAGCCTTTGAATAATGACAACTATGTGTTAAGGTTCATGGAAGATGTTAAAGGATTAAAGTTATTCACGTTTATATTAAACACAAAGTTGAAGAAATTAATATTGAAGATGTTATTTTTTAGGAGGTTAATGGTGAAGATGCAAATGTTGAGGGAGAAAATGAAGAAGATAATGTTGAGGGAGCGAATGAATAAGAAAATGTGGAGGGAGCGAATGAATAAGTTAATAATGAGGGAGCAAGTGAAGAAGCAAATATTGAAGATTCAAATGAAGAGAGTGAAACAGATCCTAATTATAACAAGAGCAGTGAGGATGGCGAGGAAGATGACATTTGATGTTAGTGTTGATTGGATGACAGTTCTCCATGATTCTAGCACAGAACAACCTTCAAAGTTGGATGATATTTTTGATAATGATAGTTGTGATTTGGATATGCTTCATACACCACCCGATAGTGATTTTGAAGTTGATATGAAAAGGTTTCCAACTTTTAAGGAAACTACAAAACTTGAAATAGTGATGATGTTTAAGGATAAATTATAAATCAAAGATTCCATAAAGGAGTATGGAATGGAGAACAAGAAGAATCTTGTGTTCAAGAAAAATGACAAGTATATAATGGTTGTTAAAAGTATAGAAGGTTGTCCATTTTATATTAGGTTTAGTATAAGGACTACTAACAAATTTTGGCAACCTGTTGGCTTCATTAATTGACATATTTGTCATAGGACAACTAAGAATATACAAGCGAAACAGATTGGTTTGCTCGCAAATTTATGTATACTATAAGACATACTCCTAAAATGAAAACTAAAGGGCTGATTGTAGAAGCTATTAAGAAATAGAGGGTGAAGTTGTCAAAAGATCAAGCTTATAGATCCAAGAAAAAATAATAGAATTGATTCAAGGTGCTAGTCGTGAACAATTCAAACATCTTTGAAGTTATGTTGAGGAGTTGTTAAAGTCAAATCCAAACTCTACAGTTAAAATTCAGTGTGATGATTCAATTGCAATTACAAGGTTATGTTAAATGTTGAAACATGTTGTGCCATAATGCTGAAATAGGTTGAAATGAGTTGAATGTGAATGTTGAATGTTGAAATAAATTGTGCCATAATGTGTCATAACGCTGAAACTGGTTATGTTGAATGTTGAAACAAGTTGTGCCATAATGCGGAAACTGGTTGAAACAAGTTGTCATGTTCTCAACTTTCAGGTCGACCATAGTGTTCTTATATTGTAATGTTTTCAACTTTCAAGTCAATCCATAATGTGCCATAATTCAACTTTGTAATTCATGTTTGTCAAAAATTTACACAAGTATGTAATTCAACTTTCATGTTTTCAACTTTGTCAAAATTTTACATAACTGTGTAATTCAACTTATGTCAAAAATTTACACAACTTTACTATGTTAAGACAAGTACTAAATTATATTCATCGTAGTTTCAATTCATGTCAAAACAATTATAAGTTTAAGTGAATTCGTCACAATAAAATACAGACAACCATTTTTCTAAATACATAGAGAAATTACTTCGTTTGAGTACACGTGTTAGAACTAGTGCAATCACAAGTAACAATACAAACATCATAGGCAAACCCATAAAATAACACATAAATTTAATCTTCATCTTCAAAAAATCTCCATTTTTCTTGATGTCCTTAATCACATCCATAAGCTCATCATTCTTGTCTTTTAAAGATTTAACCACATATTTTGCACAGTTGCTCATGTCTTCATCAAACCATTAAAAATAGTTATATCAGTTTTTCCTCGTCACGTTAAAATTACTAGAGCCATGAAATCTTCATCTGAGATTCTCGTATGTCCATAATGTCATCAATGGTGGCTCAAACAACGAAGGGGACACTGGGTAAATTAGATCAAGCAAAGAAGTCTGGGTTTGTGAAAGTAGAGTTAGGTTTATGAAGAAGACAAAGAATAAAAATGAAAGAAAGGGATGGATTGGAAAAGAAGGCGTTGAAGTTATATGGGAAAGGAGGCGTGAAGAGAAAAAAAGATGTGAGGGTTTGGTAATATTCCATTTTTTATATAATTATATTAAATTAATATTTCTATAAATTTATCAAAATACATTAACATCACTATAAAATTTATAAAAAAAAAATTGGATTAATTTTAAAATGATATGGCATTGACACGTCATCAGAAATAGCAACACATCATTAAAAAAAAGTCTCAAATTGAAGAGGAGACTAAAATCCAACCCAAAACTTAAAAAAGAGACCAAAATCGTAATTTTTAAAATAAAGAGATCGAAACACAAAAAAAAATTAAAATAGAGGGATCATAGTTACAATTAAACCTATATAATAAATGAAAAGTTATATAAAATGGAAACATAAATTAATATTTTTTAGTTTTATTCAAAATTTAAATAAATAAACTTATTATTTTTTATCATAAGACAACACTAATATTTAATACGAATAGTTCAATAAATGTATGTTTTTCTTATTCTACTCACCAACTTTATATATATATATATATATATATATATATATATATATATATATATATATATATATATATATATATATATATATATAATAAACTTATTATTTTTTATCATAATATTTTTTAGTTTTATTCAAAATTTAAATAAATAAACTTATTATTTTTTATCATAAGACAACACTAATATTTAATACGAATAGTTCAATAAATGTATGTTTTTCTTATTCTACTCACCAACTTTATATATATATATATATATATATATATATATATATATATATATATATATATATATATATATATATATATATATATATATATATATATATATATATATATATATATATATATATATATATATATATATATATATATATATATATATATATATATATATATATATATATATATATATATATATATATATGAAAGTAGTTTATTGTAATAAATATTATGAAATAGAAAATGTATGTACCAAAAAAAGAATGTACTCCCTCTCTTCTCTTTTATTAGCAAACTCTTTTAGATTCATTACATAATTTATTTATCCAACTTTATATATAGTCCAAATATATTATTTAATCAATAAACATAAAAGTCAAAGTTTGCATATAAAAGAAAAGGGAGGGTGAATTATTTTTTATAGAAAATGTAGATGTATTTTTAAAGCACGTATTGTTTTTCTATACTTTTTATTAATGTTTTTTATATAAAAAAAAGGGAAAAAAATATGTAATTAGTTGTATTTGCTAAAAGTATAATACGAGACAACTTCTAGTAATAAATGGTTGTCACCAACTTTAGAGTTTGTTGTATGGTTTAAAACTAGCTCACGTGGGGAGGTGAGAAGTTTTGTGTCTCTAGTATTTGTGTGATTATGAGATTGTCCTTTCTTCCCTTAGAGTTGAGGTAGTTATAGGAGTTATTGGGTCTGGATCTTAGATTCCAAAAGAGTGCAACTATTTCTCAGAGTGGGGGAATGGTGTAATTAATCATCTATTGTTCAAGGGAACGTAGGTGAATCCCTTTGATAATTCCTTTATACCTTACTAATTCATGAACGTCACTCCCTACGTTTACTTGCTTCGAGTGAGTTACACAAGGTATGGGCGACATATCTGAGAAATAGGTGTTACATGTAGTAAATGGGCAATCAAACTGATACATGAGCGATCATGACATAGAGGTGATACGTTATTTACCGTTTTTGTCACCCCTTATGGATCCTTCGCTAATATACCAATGCATAATCCCTCAAGCACGAGGGCTTGGAAAGGAAAAAATGACCTGTTCATATTTTCACTCCCTTTATTTTGATGAATCCCTCGTGTATAGAGAGATTTAGGGATATGTGTTCAAGTAGCAATGATGTGATCCATGCATCAACTGAGGGAAATCCTCAAATGTCGGTTGATGGAAAAGTACGGGATGTATTAAATGCAAACACTGATGATTTAGTCTTGGGATACCCAATTGGCTTTATTCTCTCACACGTGTCGAAAACATGATGATCTATTTGCATCATATGAGAAACATACGAGATCTTTGATTACCACTAGGCTCCAAACCTTTATTAAAGGGATTAAACCCCAACCCCTTCACTTTTTCGCGCACTTTTGCACCTAATCTATTTGCGATCCTCCTTCGCCTGCTTCATCGGTTCTTCAACTTTTTCAAGCTCATACCCCTTTTTACAAGTATGGGTTATGTTAGAAATATTTATTCAGCGTCACTATTACGATTTGACAGGCTTAACATCCCAACCCATGGCTCCTATGATGTGTTAGGCGCAAACTCTTGAGGACTCTTTGCTATAACGAAATATAGTTATGCCCTTACTATCGAAAATTTATTTTAGCGCAGTGGTAGGTGCTTGATCCAAAAATTAATGTGGATCCTTGTTTTGCAGGTGATTTCATTTTTAACAAGAACAACAACTTTTGATAATGAAAATTAATGCCTTCTTAGTGCATTTTAGGTCGTGTGCTTGATTTTATTTTAAGTATTACTTTTTTGCACCCCTGTTTATTTTTAATTGCACCTTTTTTCTAGGCTTAATACCCTTTTTAGTCCCTTACCTATACCTCTGGATTCATTTTGGTCCTCTTTCTTTTAAAACGTCCAATTTGATCCCTTACGTTGTCAAACAGAATCAAACAAGTCATTTCCTTTAAATAATGTTAAATGACGTTAGACAGAAATGATGTGGCAGCTGAGGGGGATGTTGAATTGTCCTCTTTAGCATATGTGGCATTTCTTTTTATTCCATGGCAATGATGTGACAATTAAAGTAGTATTAAAAATCAAAATAATGCATTTTTTTACTGCATTTGGCTCTCTTTTCTCTTCAAAACCATCTCTCAAATTCTCAATCAAAAACGTTCATGTTCATTATAAACATCAACAACAACTTCAAAAAATCAGTCAAATCAACATGAATCAAACTAATGATGCTCCAACATACATGATAAACACGTTATAAGCTCAAAAACAACATAGATCTAGACGAAACAAGACATGAACGCGAAGAGCTTCATGACCTCAATTTCAAATTAAACGCAATCGAGGAGGAATTGGAGCAAGTGATTTGGGGGAAAGAATCAGTGTAGGTGTGGCAGCAAAATCCTATCAAGAAAATAGTAAAACAACATAATTTGAAGTTACCGGAGTGATGAGCGCCGATGGAGTTTCTAGTGGGATTTGCAGAAAATCCAGCGTTTGTTTACAATGTTTCATAAAAGTTAAAGAAATTGTTGATAAGTTTACAATGTTTCACCTCTGCACAATATTTTGTCTTTGATTCAAAGACAAGCTTGAGAAATTGTTGATAAATGGCCATTTCTTACTAACATAGAAAACCACAAATAAAAAGTCCCCAATCTCGTCGATAGGAGCCATAGAATCACTCTAATCAATATAACTGCTTCTGTTAAAGCCCTCTTTCTTTACACCTCAGCAACTTATTCCATTCAAAATTCAGAGTCATATTGTAATAATATATATGAATTCAAGCACTCAACAATGAAGATAAATCAAGAAGTTGTAAGCACACATGTAATATATTCCATTAAACAGAAATTCCAAAATAAACATAATAGCTAAGACCAAAAGGATGCAAAACAATAATAAATGTTGTTCCAGTTTTACTATTCTTTTTATATTACATTGTGATGCACGCTTTAAAGCTTGGTTTTTATTCAATTGTTAAGAAATAATAATAAATATTGTTCCACCAAAAATAGGAAAAGTTTTTCCATTGTTTAAGTTTCGAAAGTCAATGCTTATGATTAATCATAAAATTATTTATATTATGTTCTAGTTAGGTTTCAATTTAGGGGGGAAATGGATAAGTGTTTCAACATTCAAGAAAGAAGAAGGTGATGAATAGACAATCCACCTCAGCTGACACGTCATGTCCACTAACACCGTTTGGCAATATTTGACAGAAATGACTACTTTGATTCTGTTAGACAATGTAAGGGGCCAACTTGGACCTTTTAAAAGAAAGAGGACCAAAATAGACCCAGAGGCATAAGTATGACACCAAAAAGGGTATTAAGTCTTTTTTCTATAAAAAAAACTTTAGAAACTCATCTTTTTAGTTAGTAAACATATTTTATCGAGATGAGAAAAATTAAACCTATTATTTTAAAGGATTGACAAATTTTTTGGATCATTTTTATTCTTAAAATAGTGCATTACCTCTATTATCAAAAGGCCTTGATAAAAAATCCCTTAAAGGGAACACCAACATGATGTGTCTTTCTTTACATATCGCTGGATGCGAGAGTTGGTCTACTACCTCTATTAAGTCAAGTTTTTCTTTCCCTTTGGTAAACATAAATAAGGTATCATGTAATTCAACTGCTTCCTTTTTCAAAGAGACACAAGTCTCACATGACTCGCTTGAGTTTCTTATTTTGGTTATTTCTAATTTAAGTGATTTATTGATTTCTTCAAGAAACCTTAAATATTGCTTAAGATCTAATTTTTTTTTTGTAAGTTCGTCATTTTCTTCAACCAACTTAGCACTAATTTTATAGAATTGCTTTTATGATGGTTTAGTTACCTCGACATCATCTTCCTCGTAGAATGCCTTTAATCAAACTTCATCTTCTTCATTGGAAGAATATTCTTTTATAGTTCTCCCTAGGGTTGATTCTTCTTTGTTTATGTATACTTAATTTTTTCTTCTTTCAAAAATTTGACGAGACAATGCTTCTTCTTCTTTATAGCTTTTCATACATGAGGTTCCTTCATTTGATGTTGAATCTTTCGAAGATCTTTTAACTATTGAATATGTTATTTCGAAGGAATCTGCAGGAGTTGTTTGATAGTAGTTTTATGAAGTTAATGATTCTTCAACGTTTGGGCTTGTGTCTTCATCTTTAAGCGTTTGAATTATTTCATTCAATTTCTTAATAGTTTCTTTCTTCTTTAATTTTCCTGAAATTTATAAAAGCTCTCATCTTTTAATTTAGGGATTGAATTGGATTTTATATTATTAATTCTTGTTTATTTAATAGTGACAAAAGTTCCAAAATAATTTCTAACATTTTTGAAATTTGAAAATCATTTATGGAAGAGACCTTCATCTTCTTCGCCTCGTATGTTCATCTCCTCTTGATTGATACTTGGAGAAACTTCATATATCATTTCAAGAGTATCTCATATTTCCTTGGTAATTTTACAATTAAGAATATAAAGAACTTTACTATTATCCCAAGTCATTACTAAAAAGTGTTTGGCTTTAATGTTTATTTCAAAGTTTCTCTTTTCTTCTATTGTTCAAAGAAAATTGGTTTTATCTACTACTTCTTCATTTATTTGGTGGTTATGGATAAATGGTCTGTTGATTATATTTTCCCATGACTCAAAACTATACTTTGAAAAAAATCTAGATCTAACTTTCCATTTTTCAAACCTGGCACCCCTAAATGGTAGAGGTGTGTTTAGGAAAGAACTCTTGTTTAAAAATGTGTTGAAAGTCATCTTCCTCTATAGACGAATAGTCATTAAACAAGAGTAAGACTCTGATGTCACTTTTTAGACATACGACACCACACATAAGGGGGTGTTGGCTCTAAATTTCGACGCCTGAATTAGATTAAAAGGAAGTAATAGAGTTTCTGAAGAAATTAGATGACTTCGACCATAACTACATTTTTGGAGTGTGAGTCGAAGGCGTCCCTTTGTAAGGAGGAACTATTTTATAGACTCAGAAATATTTCCTAATAATTGAGAAATGTGATTCGACAGAGGTGTTACTGAATGAATTTCGACAGGAAGATTTGAATTCAAATAAAGTAGGAATATTCATTTTTATCAATTTCTCAAAGAAGACACATGGAGCGCTTCCAAGAGTCGAAGACGTGTAGAACACCACTTGTCTCGATCTAGTTCGTTAGCCGTTGATGGCAGTTATTTTCTATTAGTATAAATAGCAAGTCTTAGTGTTAGGATTAGTGTGTGTGTTCAATTGTGCACAAATTCTTCAATATACTCAAAGTACCCGCGTGTAAAGAATCGAGTTCGTGAGAATGTACGTTGATGCAATACCATTTTTACATTTCAATGCAATTAAATAAGTCTTTTCATTAAGAATTTATCTTTTCTTACGCAAGTTACTTTCTACATTTTTTACCAGTCTTTCGACTTTAATCTCTTGTGTTCAATTCCATTAATTTTTGAAACAAGTTATTTTTATCATAAACTTTGTCGAAGTGTTCATTGTTTTTCCAAACTTTTTTAAGATTAACTAGCACATGTCATAGCATTTGTATGGTCGATCCTGCGAGTAAAACAAATATTTTTCGGTTTGGAAGACCAGCAGTTGTTCACCAATTTTCACGGTGAACAAATTGGCATGCCCAGTGGGACCAATGCTAAGTGATCATAAAATTTTCTCCGAAATTCTTGAAAATTCATTAGTTATGCGGTCAACTTTCTCTTTGAAAACTTTTTTGCATGTTATTAAGAAGTGGTAAAGTAGCCACCGCTAAATAAGATAGAATAAGGAGAAGATATAAGAGGAGAATGGCGGTAAACTCTAACCAGCCAAATATTCCTTAGGGTACGCCTAATAACAATGTAGAACCACCCATAGGATCTTTGATAGAAGGACCAACAGTCTCAGCGCCTGTCTCTGAAGCAATACCATCTATGGGAAGTTCTATACCTACATATTCGATTGCCCACAAACAACCCATTCTGACTTATATTGGGCCAAGGGGTCCTCCACAGACTCCACCACCAATAGGGGCTTCAGCATTCAGAAGCGTCCCTCCTCCTGGATTTACAATACCCCTGCCTCGAGATCCACTCTATGGAATGCCAACTTCGATGATGGAAAACTTACAAAATTCCCCTCCATTATATACAGAACCCTTAATGACTTCGCCATTACATGGATCAGGCTATGGGGTAAATATGGGTCGAAATAGTCAAACTTTAGGATTAGGGTATTCCGCCCAAATACCAAATTTGACAACCAGTTCTATATCATACTTAAGACAACAGATGGACGAGAGTAACCTTCAAATGGTCCAAATAATGTCCCAAACTATGGGAGAAATCTTTCAGCCTCTTATTCAGAATACTACCCAAACTAATCAACAATTAGCAACGCAAATAATGTGCCTTGTAGAATTTTTTGGTGTACTAAATCCCCCTCGACAACCACCAAGGAAGTATATGATAGAGAACCTAGGGGTAGTTTTTGATGAAGATACCACCATTAACCAAATTCAACAAAATCTAAGAAATATACCCCAGGCAAATCAAGACAACCAGGGAATGATCGAACGACCTAGAGTCGAACCCCCTAGGAATCAACTACAAATTCCTAAAAAAGAAGAACCAAGGATAATTTTGGTAAATAGGAACCAGAATGCTGAAAAAGTTGTACAACAAGTTTGACGTAACAACATAGTAGTAGATAATAATTTAGCTGCCATGGTCGAAAGAATCATGGCACGTAACAGAGTAAATTTTGGCCTTCGACGGTGAAATTATACATCACCGTTATCTGAATACATCCTTTAGTCAGATTTACCCCTTAGAACAAAGGTTCCTAAGTTTACTAAGTTTTCCAGGGATACTACTGAGTCCACTGTCGAACATGTGACTATGTATTTGATAGAAGTTGGAGAAATTTCGAATGATGAGAACCTTAGGGTAAAATTTTTCTCAATTTATCTTACAAAGAACTCTTTCACTTGGTTCACAACCCTACCTCCAAATTCTATTCATAATTGGACCCAGTTAGAACGTTTGTTCCATGAGCAGTTCTACATGGGACAAACAAAGATCAGTTTGAAGAAATTAGCTAGTATAAAATGAAATTTTATCGAGCCAATAGACGATTATTTGAATAGGTTTCGACTTCTCAAGACAAGGTGTTTCACACAAGTACCAGAACACGAGTTAGTCGAAATGGCTGTTGGGGGCTTTGATTATTCCATTAGGAAGAAACTAGATACTCAATACCTGAGGGATATGGCCCAGTTGGCTAATAGGGTTCGACAGTTAGAATTTTGAAAAAAGAAAAGGTTAGGGAAAATATGATTAAGAGAATAGCATGTGTCAAATTCAATGAAGAGGGTGAAAGGCCTTACAGTGAGCCTGTGAGTTTCAATGAGAATGAAGTAGATCTCGCTGAATTGAAACAAGGCTCACCCTATTCTTGCAAGGTTTTAGCACCTTCGAATAGAAAGAACCCTGTTAAACTAAAAAAGAATGATAGGTTTCCAAAAAAAACTTACACATTCGACGTCACAAAATATGACGAAATCTTTCATTTGTTAGTTAAAGATGTGCAAATGATAGTACCACCTGGTGCTAAAATGTCTCCTTTAGAGCAAAGAAAGGAAAGAGGGTTTTGTAAATACCATAATTTCTTGGGTCATAAAACCTCTCAATGTTTCCTTTTCAGGGATTTTGTTCAGAATGCTATCCTAGAGGGAAGGCTCAAGTTCGGGGAGAAGTCCATGAATCTGATGAAAGTTGACACTGACCCTCTACAAGTTGTTAATGCTCATTAGACGGAGCCAAATGAAGTCAACATGATCAAAGTCATTGAAGATTTCGAAAATGCAGTCAACATGATCGAAGTCACTAAAGACTTCATCAATTAGGCTATTTTGGTCAAGTTACTGAAGATCTTGACCATGAGTTCATGAAATATTTTTTGCACGAAGCTACTGAAGGCTTCATCAAAGAAACTACTGATAGTTTTAAGTGTGGAGTTACTGATGGCTTCACCGAAGGAGTTACTGAGGACTCCAAGCTAATGATGATAATGAAGGAAACTGTTGATGGTTTCGTTCGAACGGACAAGGTCGTAAAATGGATATTATTGATAATGTCAATATGAATATCAACATGGTGGATATCTCACAAGAAACCCACATGGAATTCGACGAGGAGTGTCAATAAGAAGAGTATAACAAAGTTGCTTACCCAAAGTAGGAGGAGACACTCATAGATTTTCTCAGCAGATTCCAGAGAAAAACGTCTAAAGTTATGTTGTGCCCAAGGTGCAATGTTATGTTTGACAGAAAGGCAGCGCGTGACATAGAGAGTGGGAGGAAGGCCAAGGAAAGGTGTGAGTACATAGCCTCTTACGAGAAACAAGGTTTTGACCCAAGAAGATCTTTTTCAAGATAGGATGAAACCAAGCAAAGGGTGTCAGGAGTTAAGTTCTCTACCTTCAAACCAACGGCTGAGACTTCAAAGGGAAATTGGATGAAACCAGTCGTAGTCAAGCATCATGGACAACAAAAATGGAAAATTTTCGATATGGACAAGGGCTTATCAATGGCATACCGCAGGGAGTTTCAGGCTTCGGAGAAGACAGCCTACATCTCAGAGAACTATAAAGGAAAAAATCCAATGTCTAGATCCCAGTGAAGAATGGAGCAGCACAGAAGGAAGGCCCAAAGAGAGGTTAGGGCAAAGGTTGAATCTCGTACTAACCTTCCTAGCATAATGGAGAAAAAGGAGGAACCAAAGCCTGTCAAGAAGCTACCCATAGGGAGGAAGCTGTTTGCCACCCAGGAAAAGGAGGCCAAGGAGAAATATGATCGGGCAATTGATGAAGATGAAATGCTAACTGACATATTTGACTCTGGGCCAGAGGCATCATTGGATATCATAGTGAATGTAGTATCGGTTTTTCCTAGAGAATTGGACCAGATAACAAAGGTCGAAGAGTTGGATAGTTATACAAAAGCTGAGATGGCAGTACACAAGTCAGTGTGCTACTATGTAATGAATAACGGTTGTGTAGAAGAACATAATGCATTCTTCGATTGGCCAAATGACGCGATGAAAAATCATTTAAAGCCTCTATTTATTATCGGAAAGGTAGAAAACATTGCAGTTAATAAAATCTTGGTAGACTATGGCGCTACGGTGAACTTGATGTCGCACTTTATGCTGAGGAGAATCGGAAAATTCGACACAGATGCCAAACCAAACAACATGGTGTTGTCAAATTACGAGGGAAAGGTAGACACTACCTTGGTGTCATATAGGTCGACCTTACGGTAGGGACAGTTACAAGACCTACCGTCTTTATGGTGGTCGAAACAAAGGCCAATTATAACATGCTATTGGGACGAGAACGGATCCATGGAATTGGATTTGTACCATCTTCCATGCACTAGAGGATTACAATTTGGAGACCAGACGGTATTGTCGAAAACATTGAGGTTGATCAAGGTTATTTCAAGGCCCTAATTAATCTTGTCGATCAGCGCAATTTCGATAAGTATTTGGCCAACATTGCTCCATGCAATCCGATTGACTTTGCTTTTACCCCAGATGATGACGTCTACTGTTTGTTGTATTTACATCCCGTCCATGGTTTTCGATGGGATAGAGAGGTGGTAGGAGAAGACAACCTTCTGTATCTTGGTCAACATCAGCCCATAACTCAAGGTCAAAGTAATCCAACTATTGGAGGAGTTTAAAGACTGTTTCACATGGGATTATGATGAGATGCCTCGTTTAAACAGAGATCTAGTCTAATTAAAGTTTCCAATCATGCCTGAGAAGAAGCCCATCAAGCAGAATCCAAGGAGGTTTGCACCAAAAATTCTCTCGAAGATCAAAGAGGAGGTCGAAAGGCTTCTCCAATGTAAATTCATCCGCACATCCAGGTATGTTGAATAGTTAGCAAATTATATGTCTGTTATTAAAAAGAATGGTTCTTTGAGGGTATGCATAGATTTTAGAGATTTAAATGCTTCAACCCCAAAGGATGAATATTCAATGTCTGTGGCAGAGATGTTAGTCGACTCCGCCGCAGGACAAGAATACCTTAGTATGCTCGATACGTATTCGTGATATAACCAAATTTTCAATGCTGAAGAAGATGTCCTAAAGACAGCATTTTGATTTCCTGGGGCCTTAGGCACTTACGAATGGGTAGTGATGCTTTTTGGTTTAAAGAATGATGGGGAAACATATAAAATATAGAGACTTTTATGCAAATATACATTGATGATATTGTTGTTAAGTCTGTTTCAGGGAAGAATCATATCGACCATCTTCGAAAATCTTTTGAAAGGATGAGAATACATGGTCTAAAAATGAATCCTCTCAAAAGGGAATCGAAATCTCAGCGGTTTCCTTAAAAGGGAATCGAAATAAACCAGAATAAGACCAAGACCATAATGGAGGCAAAAGCGCCATCAACAAAGAAGGAGTTACAGTCACTGCCGGACAAGATTAATTTCTTGAGGAGATTCATATCGAATCTCAGCGGGAAGACTCAAGCCTTCTCACCTCTGCTTCGACTCAATAAGGAAGGATTCAAATGGGGACAACCTCAGCAAGAAGCATTCGTTAAAATCAAGGATTACTTGAGTCATCCTTCAATTTTATCACCACCTTGTAGGAATAAGAGCATGAGGTTATATATGTTTGCGTCAGACAAAACTTTAGGGAGCATGCTGGCCCAAGAGGATGAAAATGGTGTCGAAAGAGCCATTTACTATCTTAGTAGGGTTTTAAATGATGCATAAACTAGGTATAACATAGTTGAAAAATTGTGTTTCTGCTTGTATTTTTCTTGTAAAAAGTTAAAGCATTATATAAAACCTATTGATGTTTATGTTTCGTCTCATTTTGATATCATTAAACACATGTGTCTAAACCAATTTTGCATAGTCGAATTGGTAAATGGGCATTAGCTTTAATTGGATATTCTTTAACACATATGCCTTTAAAGGCTGTTAAAGGACAAGTGGTAGCAGACTTTATAGTCGACCACTCGATAAATCAGAATAACATAAACTATCTCGAGCTTGAGCCTTGGGAATTATATTTCGATGGCTCTAGCCATAGAGATGGAACCGGTGTAAGAGTATTGATCATTTCTCCTGACAAAATTCCAACAAAATTCAAGTATAAAGTCGAAGGTCTTTGTTCGAATAATGAGGATGAATATGAGGCTTTAACAGCCGGACTTGAGATATTGTTAGAATTTGGGGCAACTCGAGTTGAAATAATGAGAGACTCTGAGTTAGTCATAAAACAAATCACAAAAGAGTACAAATGTGTTAAAGAAAACCTTATTATGTACTTTATAATAGCCAATCGATTACTGAAAAGATTCAAAATGGTTAGTATTCGACACATACCTCGATTGGAAAATCAAGTGGGCAATGACTTGGCTCATATTGCTTCTGGGTATAAAATTTCGAAAGAAAAATTACAAGATGCAATCGAAGTCATAGGAAGAGTTGTGTCAGCCAGATTGTCCCCATCGGATTTGGAAACGACAAAGCTAGGGTACGCTGATAAATAGAATTTCAAAATCTTTGCAATCGATAGCTTGATAGGCGAAGATTGAAGGAAATTGATAGTAGAGTATCTGTAAAATCCAACGGCATCCACAGAGTGGAAAATCAAGTATCGTGCTTTAAGTTATATTTTTTTGGGAAATGAGTTATTTAAAAAGACTCTTGAGGGAGTTTTACTTAAATACCTTAGTGAATCAGAGGCATATTTAGCCCTTTCGACTGTCTATAATGGGGCATGTGGGGCACACCAGGTAGGCCACAAGATGAAATGGTTACTGTTTCGACAAGGCATGTATTGGCCTACCATGTTAAAAGATTATATCGAATTCGATAAAAGATGCCAAGAGTGCCAAGTGCACGCAGGTATACAACACGTTCCTGCGAGCGAGTTACATTGCATAGTCAAACCATGGCCCTTTAAGGGTTGGGCTTTGGATTTAGTTGGAGAAACTCGACCAGCATCATCAAAAATCAAAGGTACATTTTGGTAGGTATTGACTATTTTACAAAATGGACAGAAGCTACACCTTTTCCAAATTTTGACCAAGACGTAATCGAGTTCATCAAAAAAGATATCATTTATAGATTTGGAATCCCAGAGACCATTACAACAGATTAAGGATTAGTTTTTACTTGTCGAAAGATGTAAGAATTTACCAAGTAAATGGGTTTCAAATTGTTAACTTCTACTCCCTAGTATGCTCAGGCTAATGGTTAGGTTGAAGCAGCGAATAAAATAGTGATTAGTATAATTAAGAAACATGGTGGGAAGAAGCCTAGAAATTGGCACAAGAATTTAGATCAGGTGCTCTGGTCGTGTCAAACTTCTCCCAAAGAATTGACTAATGCAACTCTGTTTCGATTAACGTTTGGCCATGATGCAGTATTACCAGTGGAAATTTACTTACAGTCAACGAGGATCCAAAGGCACTATGAGATTCCATCAGAATCCTTTTGGAACATGATGTTGGATGAGTTGGTTGATTTGGATGAAGAAAGGCTCAATGCCTTGGAATTGTTAAAAAAGGCAGAAGAAAAGAGTAGAGAAATCTTATAATAAGAAAGTCAAGGTCAAGATGTTCTCGCCAGAAGAATTGGTTTGGAATGTACTTTTGCTTATGGATCGAAAAGATAGAGCCTTAGGTAAGTTATCCCCTAAATGGAAAGGCCCTTTTCAACGCTACTACATCAGAAGAGGAATTTTCAACCCTAGATTTATTGGCTTGCTCTATGGGTTTAGATTTGTGATAAGAAGGAAAAAAGTCCCTAGATTTTCTATGATCAAAGCTAAGAGCAGGTAAAGAACCGCATAATGCAAGTCGTTTACCAGAAATAATAACAGGAACAAGCACCTGAGATTCGTAGATTTTTCTCTTTTCTTCTTCAAGAGGCTCAAGAATGAACTGTTGGTTCCCCACCACCTTTGGCCCTGAAAGTGTGTCAAAGAAGGAGGCTGAGAGATCTTCTTTAGGTATTTGGATTTTTGGCCTTTTTTGAAGTCTTTGATGTTGGTGGTTGAAGACGCCATTGTTAAAGGTTGAAGAAATATGGGTATTTTCTTTGAAGATTTGAAAGGTGAAGAGAAAAGAAAATGCTTGAGAGTTTTTTAGAAGTGTAAAAGGTAAAAATGGCTAAGTATAAAGCTATTTATAAGCTTATGGAAGTTTAAGGGACTTCAAATTAGCATTAAAAGAGCTGATAGTTAGTGGGACACGTGTTCCACCAGGGTTGTTTGATCGAATTTTGGCAGTTAATGCCTAGCCCCATGATCTCCTAGAGTCTAGAAAGCGTGATGATGGCTATAGATTTTGGCGTACATTGATAATACGTTTTAGAAACCGCTATGATAATCGTGACGTCATGGGTTTTATAAAGTAGTGATAGACATCAAAGTCACACAAGATTCGTTCGAGGCGTCGAATGACATTATCAAAAAATTCATTTTTCTTCAGTGATGTTGAAAATGACATTTTTGGGGGGAAATTTGTTGGCTCTAAATATCAACGTCTTAATTGGATTAAAAGGAAGTAATAGAGTTTCTGAAGAAATCAGATGACTTCGAACATAACTACATATTTGGAGTGTGAGTCAAAGGCGTCCCTTTGCAAGGAGGAACTATTTTATGGACTTAGAAATATTTCCTAACAATTGGGAAATGTGATTTGACAGAGGTGTTACTGAAGGCATTTCGACCGGAAGATTTGAATTCAAATAAAGAAGGGAATGTTCGTTCTTATCCATTTCTCAAAGAAGACACGTGGAGCGCTTCCAAGAGTCAAAGACATGCAGAACGCCACTTGTCTCGATCTAGTTCGTTAGCCGTTGATGGCATTTATTTGTATAAATAGCAAGCCTCAGTGTTAGGATTAATGTGTGTCTTCAATTGGTACCCGCATGTAGAGAAACAAGTTTGTGAGAATTTACGTTGACGCAACACCATTTTAACATTTCAATGCAATTCAATAAGTCTTTTCACTAAGAATTTATCTTTTCCTTGCGCAAGTTACTTTCTACATTTTTTTACCATTCTTTCGACTTTAATCTCTTGTGTTCAATTCCATTTACATTTTTGAAATAAGTTATTTTTATCATGAACTTTGTCGAAGTGTTCATTATTTTTCCAAACTTTGTTTAAGATCAACTAGCACATGTCCTAGGATTTGTGTGGTCGATCCTACGAGTAAAACAAATCTGTTTCAATTTGGAAGATCAGCGGTTGTTCACCAATTTTCACGACGAACAGGGGGTGAATTGTATGGTATAGAAAAACTAGAATTTGAAGAAAAAATGGATCATTCTTAGAGTTTTAAAACATTCCAAAATGTGTTAGAAATAAGTAGTGAGAATTAAAGGTGTGGAAAGTAAAATGTGGAAAGAGAGGGTGAATAGTAGGTTTTAAAAAAACTTGATTTTGAAAAACTATTTGGATCATTATCATAATTTAAAAATATTTTTAAAACATTTTATACTTAAGCGCCGGAAATATAAACTGCATAAGGTAAAATTTGCAAATGTAAAGAGTTTAGGGGAAGAAAGAAGAACGCCAAGAATTATAGAGGTTCAGTTAAAAACAACTCAGTCATGTCCCAAAGATTTGATCTTAAGAGTATGCAATAAATTTAAGAGTTTTTAGTAGGTGAACTCTTGAACCCCTTATAAAAAGAAAATTAAGTTTATGGCTAACTTTCAACCAAACAACAAACACGAAGATAAGCGGTGAGTCTTCCTTCCAAACGACATATTGAAGCGGTTAGACTTTTTTTTTAACCAGTAACTTGGAACGGTTAGTCTTTAAGTTTTAAAACTAAGATTTTACACGGGATAATTGTCGCACCTCGAAAATTCATTTCGAACATACGACCCTCGCGCGAAAGGCGCGGAAATGCGGTTCGACAGAGTCGCCACCGAACTTTATTTTTCCCGAATAGACGGGAGAGGAAAATATCGAGAAAACCTCATAAACGCAGAAGGAACACGGCCGTCGCAACCATATTCCTGGGTTCGGGAGTCGGTTACGCGAGGGGAAGGTATTAGCACCCCTCACGTCCGTCGTACTCGACGGGAACCTCTTAATTCGAGTTAATGGATGTTAGCTAAGCTTAATTCTTCTCTTCTCACTACTAAATGCTAAAGGATACTATAAAGGGCTAAGACACTAGGGGAAAAGGGGATGGTTAGAGGATAGGGTGCTCGCCAAGGATTGGGGCCCTTGTGCCTACGTATGCTCATTCGGACGAGAATGAGAAATCAGAGCGTCGTAGTTCGACTACAGGAAAGGAAGGGGGAAATGGAAGATGAAGGGGATTGTGCTCGCCTAGATCATCGCAATCTTGTGCCTACGTATCTTACATTCATGAATGAATGAAGAATCAGAGCGTCCGTAGTTCGTGGTAACGACCACGAAAGAAACGGGATTTGAATTGAGTTTGAAGGGATACAGATGACGATTACTCGAAGTTTAAGAAAGACTTCTCGGGCCCAAGTAATCGGGAGAGCGAACCAAAGACTTGGAACACTCTCTTTTTCATCATGAAGGAATAATGTGTTCGAAAGGATAAGGTTGAAATGATGACGATTAATTGAAGCATAAGAAAGACTTCACAAACCCCAAATAATCGGGAAAGTGAACCAAAGACTTGGAACACTTTCTTTTTCATCGTAAGAGAAGTTGTGTTTGAAAGGACGAGGTTGAAATGATGACGATTAATTGAAGCTTAAGAAAGTCTTCTCAAACTCCAAATAATCGGGAAAGTGAACCAAACACTTGGAACACTTTCTTTTTCATCGTGAAAGGAAAGTTGTTTGAGTTGGAAATAGTTGAACGATGTCGAGTTGTTAATGTTATTTAGAGGCGTCAATTGTTCACACCCGAATAAGACAACTCGCATGTAAACAACTGAAAGCAAGATCAAAGACTTGAACCTACTCTTTACACCTTGAAAAGAATTAGATAGTTGTTAATTGATTGATGGTTTGTTTCGAAAATCCGCTTGACGTTGGATCAAGGGTTTGACTCATTATCGCGTGCAAAACGTGTTGAAAATGAAATTGTTTGAAAAAGAGACCGACTTGACTTACGCATCAAGGGTCGAGTTGTAATAGGTTGATGGTGAATGCGTATGAACACTCGACTTACGGGTTGTTTGAAAGTGGCTCGATGATGAATCGAGAATCAGTTTGAAAATAGTTTGAATCCGCTCTAGTCCCTATGGGTGCTCCTAGGAGATAAACTAATAATCAAAGAAATGCGAAACATACATCAGAATGGGAGAGAGGTACATATAAGTTACACGGGATTGCACGAAATAAAAGGGTCTCATTGTCAGGTAGCCCAAGAGAAAGTTGTGTGTGTGCATTTGTGTCCTAAACTACGCCTTGAGCAAAGTCGGTCACGACTTAAAATTAAGATACCTGCAAATAACCAATGATACAACAGTCCACCAATTTGGCTTTTAAGATTTCGATATTTTATTATATGTTTTCGAATATGGGTGAATGAATGGATAATGAGATATGATATGTGAATAATAATATGATAATAATGAATAAATAATATGTTAAGATAAATATAACAATAATATGAATAATATGGAAATTAAATTTAATGGTCAATTAATCAAAATAAAATCGGAAGAAAAAGTGGTCTCGGATCCTTTGTTTCACGCCAATAATTTGGCGGCTAAACGGTGGTAATCTCGTCATCGACCCTAAACACGATAGAAATGAATAAAAGAAGATATAATCAAAAGTATGTTCGATATTGATTGAAAATATTAATAAAAGAAATATGTACATAAGCTATCAAAATTATTTTAATAAAAATCATTTATAAAAACCTTATATTAAAAACTTTAAATAATAATCAAGAAAGTAAGATGGGGGTGTGTGTGGGAGCTGTGATTATCACATCCCGTGGGCTATAGAAAGCCATCATTCCTAAAATCTCCACAAAAAGACTGATGGGTGGTGTGAGAAAGAACATGGGCTTATGAGTAGCATATGGCTCAGCCCAACATCAAACTCAAGGCAACTTTTTAATAAAAAATAAAAACTGAACGAAAGAGAAAAAAAAAAAAAAAGCAGAAACACCCCCTAAATTCCAACGATGCCAAATACCTTCATCAACCAATAATCCGAACAAAATAATATTCACTCAACAAACATCAACAATGTCTTTAAAAGAAAAAAAAAGAAACTCCATCAGCTCAAGCCATAAAAGCCTACCGTCAGCTTGTCCGCCAACTATTTCGCCTCTCTCTTTCGCTCAACTCGCTTCGGTTCTCCTTTCATCTCCAACTCAAGAAGATGCCAGTTTTTTCGATGGACCGGAAGTGGGTCGTTTGAAGAATTTTCTAGCGAGTGGGCTGCGGTTGTGAAGATGTGTTGTTGTTGTTTGAGTTGAATCAAGTTGGCTTGAGGAAGATCTCTTTTTGAAGGCTGTTTTAGGATTAACGACAAGAAAGGGTTTTGGAAATTTCAAGTTAAGGGGAATTGTTTGAAGGGATTCGGTTGAGTAGGTTGATGAAGAAGAGATCGGGTTTTCGAAGAAGATGAAGAGAGGAATTGGGAGGAAGAGAATGGAAGCTAGGTTTTTCTTCTTGAAGAAGAACTCCCTGTTTCAACAAAGAAGAACGAGGTTTGGGTTTGTTGTTCGGTTTCTGGATTTCCAGTTTAGGTTGAAGATTTGAAGGTCCCCTTTTTTTTAGGAGGAAAGTGAGTTGAAGGGATTTATGTATTTCTCCCTTGAGGTTTGAAATGTCTCCCCTTTTTTGAAGTTTCTCCCAGAGTTATGTAGGGAATCCTGTCCTTGTTATGTTGGAGGCTTATATTTGTGGCTGTTGCGTTGTGACTTGGTGTAGGAACAATACGTATTCCGCGGAGAAGTTGTGCCTGTCCTGTTTCTGGTAGTATTATGCAGGCTATGTTGCGCTGTAGCAGTTTACTACGGGTCTGTCGGTGATGTGCGGTTCTCAATAGTTAAAATAAGGTACAACTTATTTTGTCATTTTGTTTTATTGGTAAGGTTGAATCATACGAGTTGCTTCACATGTTATTCTTGCCCTTTTGATTGCCTTGTATGTCACAGTCCCGACCAAGTTTCGTTGCGTAATGACATTGTTGTACGTTTTTATTTAACATTTTTTCAGAACTTCACATGTGGCTCTTGCTGATGATGGAGACGTGCTTTTGGGGAGGCCTTTTGTGAGCCACGCTTGACAGCTTGTGGGGATCTTCCTCTGTGACGGTTTACGGTAGCCATACGCTTGATTTTTTTGTCGGTTATGGTCTGGAAATTATTGCTGGCTGTGTTGTATTTTGGTGATAGGTTGTGGAACAAATTACAACATTGCGTGAAGAATGGTTTTGCATTGTACGACCTGGAATCATGTTATTACGCTGGTGCTGGTTTGCGGGTGGGTGTACCAGATTTGGAATGGCCTTATAAAAATGGTGCATCATTTTCCATGTCATACGCGTGACTCATGAATTATAACGGCTTTGATTTTCACTGGGAATTGTTTGTCATTTTTTGAGGTTGGTGGCTAGTTAATATCTTCGCGTGGGTAGTATGAAGGTAAGCTACTTTATTCTTGCTTTTTTTTTCCTTTTTTGATGATGACTGATGCGCTAAAGATGGGCCGGTATTGATCTGCAGAGGCTATGCTATTGGGGTGCTCAAGTCATGTGGGGTCATGAGTGATAGCTGTATTATGAGAAATGATGAAGTTTTCACATCATGGTTGTGCCAAAGGAAATGGGATATGGACTCGTTGTCCTTTATCTCACGTATGCAAACAAAATTGTCATGGTGTGCTACTGTACGATTTATGGTGGAAGATCTTTATGTATTTGGCTTTGAAAGCCTTTTGTATATTTGGAAATTTGTGATGCTTTTATGTAATGGGCCTTGTAACAAAATAATCTTGCAAAGTTTGTGACATATAATCTTTGGTGCATTTTGATGCAAATATGAACTCTACAAAATGGGCTTTGAATTTTGCGTGGGCTTTTGTAGAACTTGCACTTACAAATTGGTTGAAATAACATCTTTGAACTCACGATTATCTCGAGAATTAAAAATGAACTTCCCCAAAGAATTCAAGAACTAAATTCCATTTTATTTAACTCCCACTTGAAATGAATAACACTTGAATGAGCCTGAAGAAAACCATAATTCCAAATTGGCATTGAATAAAAAAGAATCGCAATAATAAATTCACCTTCGAACTTGATTTTAAATAGGGTGTGGAATCGCATAGCCATGAACCAAAAGTCCCATCGCCTTGAAACCAACAAATAATGCCTCAAAATATGCATTGTACTGAAAACTCTGTAGAAATCAGCTTCGACCATATGACCTGAGCTATCCCTCATTCAACATTACCCATACACCTGACCCGACATCTTCAAGTGAAAATTAACGACATATTTTTGGACATTTTAATTAAAACAAGTGGGTGGATATACATCATGGAGGCTATACAAAGGTAGGACAAATTTGGGGTATGACAGATGCCCCTATCTAATTGGCTTAGACCGAGAAAGATGAACGACTATGGCGCTCACACTTTTAAGGTAGAAGACAATTAGATATAAAGAAGACCCTGAATTTGTCCGAAAAGAGGAGGAATGCTCGTGAATTGAAATACCGGATAAGGTATACTTCTGAGTAAGCTACGAATAACTGGCAAAAGGTCCACATCACCAAAAGGATGATGAAGACGAAACACACACGACTAGTACCACCAAAAGGATAATAGAGCAAACACACACCGACTACTACCACCAAAAGGATGGTAGAGCAAAACCCAAATGAACATATCGCACAATCTATCATAAACGACCATGATAGACCCCCCACCAAAAGGATGACGGAGCGAAACACACACCAAACACATAGCACAATCTATCATTAATGACCATGATAGACCCCCCCACCAAAAGGATGACGGAGCGAGACACACACCAAACACATATCGCACAATCTATCATTAATGACCATGATAGACCTTCCACCAAAAGGATGACGAAGCGAAACACAAACAATCTATCGCACAATCTATCGTTAATGACTACGATAGACCCCCCACCAAAAGGATGATGGAGCGAAACACAAAACACATCGCACAATCTATCATTAATGACCATGATAGACCCCCCACCAAAAGGATGACGGAGCGAAACTCACACAAACTATCGCACAATCTATCATTAACGACCATGATAGACCCCCCACCAAAAGGATGACGGAGCAAAACTCAAACAAACTATCGCACAATCTATCATTAATGACCATGATAGACCCCCCACCAAAAGGATGACGGAGCGAAACACAAACAAACTATCGCACAATCTATCATTAACGACCATGATAGACCCCCCACCAAAAGGATGACGGAGCGAAACTCAAACAAACTATCGCACAATCTATCATTAATGACCATGATAGACCCCCCCACCAAAAGGATGACGGAGCGAAACACAAACAAACTATCACACAATCTATCATTAATGACCATGATAGACCCCGCACCAAAAGGATGACGGAGCGAAACACAAACAAACTATCGCACAATCTATCATTAATGACCATGATAGACCCCCCACCAAAAGGATGACGGAGCGAAACACAAACAAACTATCGCACAATCTATCATTAACGACCATGATAGACCCCCCACCAAAAGGATGACGGAGCGAAACTCAAACAAACTATCGCACAATCTATCATTAACGACCATGATAGACCCCCCACCAAAAGGATGACGGAGCGAAACACAAACAAACTATCACACAATCTATCATTAATGACCATGATAGACCCCCCACCAAAAGGATGACAGAGCAAAACACAAACAAACTATCGCACAATCTATCATTAATGACCATGATAGACCCCCCACCAAAAGGATGATGGAGCGAAACACAAACAAACTATCGCACAATCTATCATTAATGACCATGATAGACCCCCCACCAAAAGGATGACAGAGTGAAACACAAACAAACTATCGCACAATCTATGATTAATGACCATGATAGACCCCCCACCAAAAGGATGACGGAGCGAAACTCAAACAAACTATCGCACAATCTATCATTAATGACCATGATAGACCCCCCACCAAAAGGATGACGGAGCGAAACACAAACAAACTATCGCACAATCTATCATTAATGACCATGATAGACCCCCCACCAAAAGGATGACGGAGCGAAACACAAACAAACTATCGCACAATCTATCATTAATGACCATGATAGACCCCCCACCAAAAGGATGACGGAGCGAAACACAAACAAACTATCGCACAATCTATCATTAATGACCATGATAGACCCCCCACCAAAAGGATGACGGAGCGAAACTCACACAAACTATCGCACAATCTATCATTAACGACCATGATAGACCCCCCACCAAAAGGATGACGAAGCGAAACTCAAACAAACTATCGCACAATCTATCATTAATGACCATGATAGACCCCCCACCAAAAGGACGACGGAGCGAAACACACACCAAACATATCGCACAATCTATCATTAATGACCATGATAGACCCCCCACCAAAAGGATGACGGAGCGAAACACAAACAAATTATCACACAATCTATCATTAATGACCATGATAGACCCCCCACCAAAAGGATGACGGAGCGAAACACAAACAAACTATCGCACAATTTATCATTTTCCATGTCATACGCGTGACTCGTGAATTATAACGGCTTTGATTTTCACTGGGAATTGTTTGTCATTTTCTGAGGTTGGTGGCTAGTTAATATATTCGTGTGGGTAGTATGAAGGTAAGCTACTTTATTCTTGCTTTTTTTTTCCTTTTTTGATGATGACTGATGCGCTAAAGATGGGCCGGTATTGATCTGCAGAGGATATGCTATTGGGGTGCTCAAGTCACGTGGGGTCATGAGTGATAGCTGTATTATGAGAAATGATGAAGTTTTCACATCATGGTTGTGCCAAAGGAAATGGGATAAGGACCCGTTGTCCTTTATCTCACGTATGCAAACAGAATTGTCATGGTGTGCTACTGTACGATTTATGGTGGAAGATCTTTATGTATTTGGCTTTGAAAGCCTTTTGTATATTTGGAAATTTGTGATGCTTTTATGTAATGGGCCTTGTAACAAAATAATCTTGCAAAGTTTGTGACATATAATCTTTGGTGCATTTTGATGCAAATATGAACTCTACAAAATGGGCTTTGAATTTTGCGTGGGCTTTTGTAGAACTTGCACTTACAAATTGGTTGAAATAACATCTTTGAACTCACGATTATCTCGAGAATTAAAAATGAACTTCCCCAAAGAATTCAAGAACTAAATTCCATTTTATTTAACTCCCACTTGAAATGAATAACACTTGAATGAGCCTGAAGAAAACCATAATTCCAAATTGGCATTGAATAAAAAAGAATCGCAATAATAAATTCACCTTCGAACTTGATTTTAACTAGGGTGTGGAATCGCATAGCCATGAACCAAAAGTCCCATCGCCTTGAAACCAACAAATAATGCCTCAAAATATGCATTGTACTGAAAACTCTGTAGAAATCAGCTTCGACCATATGACCTGAGCTATCCCTCATTCAACATTACCCATACACCTGACCCGACATCTTCAAGTGAAAATTAACGACATATTTTTGGACTTTTTAATTAAAATAAGTGGGTGGATATACATCATGGAGGCTATACAAAGGTAGGACAAATTTGGGGTATGACAATAATCTCAAACAAGAGTGAGATTTTAATATGGGCTGAATTCAAACTGAATTGGGGTTTTCACGAGCTTACCTCGAATCTATGAGATTTCATATCAAGCTTATCTCCAACCTTAGTATGCTTTTAAATGAGCTTAGCTTACAAAGTGAAAAGAGTTTTTACATAGGATAACAACCAACTAACTTTAGATTTTATATTCGACTAATCTCGAACCTTTGAAAGCTTTTGACGAGCTAAAATTTTGAATTTAAACAGAGTCTTAATCATTAAATCCCCAAACCAAATCTTTTAACAAGTTTAGCTTTGAACCCAAATAAAAATTCATAAATGGATAAATTATTCAACCAATGTAAAAACAAATGTTCCTTGGTGAATTTAAAACTCTACCCTTCCAAAATTACATAAATGCCTTACTCGAAATAGATCTTTCTCAAGAACAGGTTAAATTTTTGAGTAAGTGATAAAATATTTTTAGAGAGTGTGAGCTGTAAGAAATAAGAGCTCACGATTATAGATATTCAAAAGTGTGGAAATGGACTTTTATTTATAGGCTAGAGGTCGGAACATAAAATAAAACCTTTATTGCCAAGATTAATGAGTCAATCGATTGGCATAAGGCCCAATTAATTGGTAGGCATAAAATTAATCGATTAATGGTTTAATAAGGTAAGAAAATATATATAGACCTTACCATTCACTATCGTGTTTTCTTAATCAATTAGGGAACATTTTTACACTAGTCCCATTGATTCTATATTAGTGTTAATCGATTTGCTAGTATAAAAAAAATCCCTAAACTTTTCTGATAGCTCCTGATTCATCCTGCACGACTTCAAGGTGCTTTTAGAAATGTTTTCTTAAGAAAAATCAGTTATAAAACTCATGTGTGCGTGTGTGCGTATGTGTTTGTGTGTGTGTGTGTGTGTGTGTGTGTGTGTTTGTATGAGAGAGAGAGAGAGAGAGAGAGAGAGAGAGAGAGAGAGAGAGAGAGAGATAGAGATAGAGAAAGAGAGAGAGAGAGAGAGAGAGAGAGAGAGAGAGAGAGAGAGAGAGAGAGATTATCCATATAACTTTATGAGAAAGCCCTTAAGCTTTTACAGTATTCGCTCAGACGTATTAAGGTAAGCTTTCACATACTTCAAGACTTGTCAGATACTTCAACTTTTATGACACTTGCTTGGTGATGAGGTTTGAAATATATTCTATTTAGATACCATCATTAGATGATCAGAATTATCAACCCCCATTTTGTTTGCTTGCATCGTTAATTACTTTATACTTGAATTTAGGGTTTAATTCTTCAAAGCATATTAGTCATCATTCAAGGAAAATATAGTTGTCATCATCAAAATCATATTCATCTTCTTTGATCACTAACCTGCAAAAGATGGTTCCACAGAGGAAGGTAAAAATGCTTCATTTTCTGCAAGGCATTCTCAAAGGACTCTAAAACAGGTGTAATGCTAGAAGTAAAGCACTGAGTCAAATGTTGAGCCAATGAGGCATTTTAAAGACACATGGACTCTAGATTTATTTTAATTGTCGAAAGAGACACCTGAGTAGATGTCAAGGTATCATGTGCATAAGCTAGAGATTTGTCCTTCCTCGAGGCACCTCTCACCAAAAGAGTTACATGGTCAGCAAGAGAGCCAAGAAGGTTTGGGGCATAAAGCATCACCTACTCTGCTAAGAGAAGAATAAGCCCTATGTATTTCTTGTAGGTATATATCCCGTTGGGGCGTTAGGCTATGAACACTTTCCTCCAGTCGTTGTTTCTCTTCATTTTATTAGTCAAACCAGAGAGTGTCCCAACCATAAGCCCTACCAATGGCCAAAGTCGTAGATGCACGCTAAGTATAACAAGATAGAGTCTCCAGTTATTTTTTAAGAGCACGCTCGATCAGGTTGGCTAAATAGGAACAATATTCTTCTGATGGATACACTCAGTGTTATTTAGAAGGATATGAACATGATATCATCGACCATGCAAGAGCAAAAGGACCCGATGCAATGCAACGACCATCGAGAATCATCCAAAGCAGCAAACTCCCATAGGGATCTAAGGGCGAAGAAGCACCTACCAACCCTAAAGTAGTTCAAGGGACCGCTGTAATTTGCATTGGCCAGATTCCCCATCTTAAAAGATTTATTGCCTTATCATCCTTCATTGAATCTACTTATAGTTATTGAAAAAGTAATCACATTATAAACAAGCAAGATGAAAACGAATAAGCCAAGGGCGACCAGGATATACTAAAAATAATCTTCCTTTCCTCTTGGGTACAAGAATTCATCAGTAGACGGGTGTCGATGAGGCGTTACAAGCATTTATGCGAAGCTTTATCCTGAGGAATAACGCCCTCAGGGTAACCTATATCCTTGACGAAACCCATCAACCACTTCTTCAGATACAAATCTTCCTAGGAAAGGCTCTTTTGTTTGCAGACGTATAGCCAAGTCCCTATCAAGAAATGACCCTAGTTCCATTACTTGGGGAATAAATTGGTACACCTAGCTCTCACTTTGTCCTTGATGGAGTGTGTCACTGCATGAGCCACCGAGCAGAGGGGATAACTAGGAAGCCCTGAAACCATAGACGGTTCACACCGGGTAAATTAAACCATGACTTAATGCATGGGCCGCTAGACCATGTAGAAATATGAAGAGGTGGAAGAAAAAGGCTAGACAAGGTCTTTCATTTAAGTATTCACGCCAATGTTGGAATACTTTTACATACGCCTAGCTCATTTGGTGGAGCTGCGACGGAGCAACCATCATATTTTTAAGTACTTTTGTTTCGAAGCCATATAAGGGTAGTCAGAAACCCAATATTTAGAAAAAGAACTCATAAAAAGGGATGCCACATTCGCCATACTCACTACATATTATTTCATTTTCACCAAGGGTTGGGACTCTCCAATTCGAAGATGGATCAACAACTAGAAAGGCCCTATCAAGATTACCTTTTCAAGCAAAAATAGAAACAATTGAAGAATAGGTAAGATCCACCCAGAAAGCAAAAACATCTTCTTTTGAATTTTGCCTCATGGTGGATACAATTTTCTCTAACTACAGGGAAAGGAAAATGTCTAAAGAAAGGGAATAACAACAAATCAGGAAAGACAACTCAATGAAATAAGATACTGACAACTCAAGAATCATGAGATGGCATTCCACGGGGAATATACCTTATCAATGCTTTAGGTCTCCTACACGCAACACTCAATTGTTTTGATTCCTATAGATCATTATGAGGGTATCTCAAAAAAGACATTTGAAGAATGAGGCACATTAAGGCATGAATTTCCCAAGAGACTTTGATATCTCCTCTTTATTTTCCATGTCAGTTGAAGAGTGATTGACGAATGAGGTAAATACGACAAACCTTTGCCCTATCATACAAAAGTAGGAGCTTGGGGGCAACTGCTTCGGACCGACCATAATGATCATCAGTCGACCACTTAGAAGGAGTTACCATTCATTTGGAGTACTCGTTACACAGGAGAGCTACCCGAAAGAGTATAAACAATACAAATCTAAGATACATACAACAGCTCCCTGCATCACACTCCTAGCAAATAACAGGTTGTTATAATCGCTATGTTATCTAAAGGATATACGCGAATTCAAGCAAACAATTTCAAAATCCAATTTTCATTCACTCTTTCTCACGTACTGACTTTAGTGTTAACATTGTAGGTCACCCTCTCTTTCACCACATCGAAAGCTCGCATCAATTGTTATCCATCGTAATAACCAATTCTTTAAACAATTCTGGTTGATTCTCAAAACAATATTGTTTCTAAAACGAAAGCTAAAACAACTTATAAAATAAAACTGATTTATAACAAGTTTGTAGTTATAAATCGGTTTTATAACTACAAACTTCTTATAAATCAATTTATAACCAAAAATTAATCATAAACCAATTTTAAAAACCATTTTAGTAAAACACTAGTTAACTCAAACAATTTTAAAGACTCTAAAGATTTGACTAAATTTTGGTAAAACATGGTGTTGAACAAGATGTTCCAACATGATGAAATCTGCTGAAAGAAAACATGCCAGATAAGATATCCTAGCGTGTGTTTGTCTGATATAGCAAGTTGTTGCAGACCTGGTCTAAGAATTAAAGAGCAATCAGAACATGGATCAAGGGATGACTAAACAGATGTTTCGAAGCCTGTGGACATATGAAGATTATAAAAGGAAGACCAAGACCTAGGGTAGAATAATAATTCTTATTAATAATTTTGTAAAAGTAGAAAATAAGGATTTAGGGTTTTGAGAGTCGTGTACTTTCTTGTGTTGTAAGTCACCCTTTGTATCAGTTGATACATTGTGGTAGACATAGTTTTACATATTCAGAAGCCTGTAGGTAATGAATTGTATATTGTTCTTGGATGAAGCTTTTAAGAAAATCCATGCATGATTATTAGTCAAGAGTCTTGACTGAATTTTGTATTGAAACGGGTGTACTTCAGTTGAACAGTGTGATAAATTCACCGAAGGTTGTGACTGTTAGATATCATTGAGGTGATTTAGAAATTGAGATGAGGTTCTCTTATCTAGACGGTGATTTCTAGATAGAATTGTACTGGGTAGAGATTAAGTGAGAAGTTGTAAACTGTGGAGTTTAGCTCTTAATTAATACTACTAATAATGGATTCATTCCTAGCTTAGTAGCTCCCAGATGTAAGTGTTGTTGTTCACCGAACTGGGTCATCATATCTTGAAGTACATGTCTTAACAGATGTTGAAACATCTGTCATGAAAATATTTTGACCTTAAAGGTTCGGAGTGTTCTTGATTCTAAGAGAACATAATGTTTTTGTTTTGTCTTTGTTTAGTTTTTATCAAAGATCAATGTCTCGACATCTCTTAGGACATTTGTGATTTGCTTGTCAGAATTTCAATTGGTATCAGAGCAGACATCCTGTCTATTTTTGGATGAGTTCTATGGAAGATAGCTTATGGTCTTTTAAACAAGGAAGGAGATTGTGTGATCAGATCATCCATTATTGTTTTCCTTAAGGATATTGGAAGCTAGGAGGATAATGTTCTTAATCTGGCCTGACAACTACTAATAATGATACTTGTGTTAAGCATGATGTCTTATAAACTGTTATGACATCTGTCTTGGCTTGTTGAAGATGGTGCTGAAGCAAGAATTATGGTGTCTTCCTCTGAAGGATCACCCCATGTTGCTTGGAAGACGCGGTTAACCAGGTACCATGAAGAGTAACAGGAAGAAAAAGTTTGAGTTGAGACCTTGTATATCAAATTCATGATCTATGGATTTGGTAAACACTTTATATCATGTTTTAGGTAGCCCAAGATACTTGAGTCCTCTCTCAAGTCCACTCATAAAGGCAATGCTGAATGTGCTCAGAAGAGAAGATGGTATTCTAAGGAATATTTATGCCTAGAAAATTTCTCTCTAGGTTGTTGATTGAGTAAAGAGGGGTGTCTTAGGACATTATGTGACAGAAGAATACCGAATTTGGATTTAAAATCAATTTTTATTTTTGGCCTTAACAAGTATTTAATTGATTATCCTTTTTTATTGGTGACGTCAAAAGTGTCACTCCTGAAGGTGCAGCTTCAGACAGTGCAAGAACTCAAGATCCAATGTCTTGTTCATGGGAAAAGGACCTAATGTTCAACCAGATGTTGAAATATCACTTCTGAAGAGTGTGTGCAGAATCTTGTTGTTCCAAGGAGTGAACTTCTCAGACAAATGATAGATACAACATATGTTTTAGAGGATAAACAAATGTTTGTTTATTAATAATGTTGGGAATCTTCTTCAGATTGGTCTTGAAGAGTCTTCTGGTCTATTACCTAGGAAGCCTCTATCCAAGAGTTTTGTCTTGCATATGTATGCTGGTGAAGATGAAGATCAAGACACCATTTGCTTTGGTGAGTTTTCTTTAGGTCAGTTTATTTTTGATCTAGAGCAAGACTTCTGGTACCCCCATTGAAGGATCTTGTGACGTACTTTATGCTAAAGGGATTTGAAGACATCTCGACAAGTTTTTATGCACATAGATGTCAAGGAAACATGTATGGGACATTCACTATGACATCTTGAAGACTCTTTTAGTATTAAAAAGCTGAATATGAGTGATCTTGTTGATAGTCGTGACTACCTCTTCTCTTGGTTTGAGTTTGGTGGGGACTCTGATCGTATGTGGATCATTTTCTTAGATAATTGTGCTTGTAGCAGACTGTCATCATGGTGTGTGTTCATCTTACAAAGGACTGGTTGTTGCTTTTCAATTCTTATGTACAGGATGAAGGTTGTTTACACAAACCTGACTTCATGATCAAGTCTATAAGAACATGGAAATCTTGTTCTGTTATAGTGGAAAATCCATTCAAGATGGATAATGTCAGGAAGTCTAAGGGTCTGATCTTCAAGACTGTTTCAGGAATGTGTGGTTTCATCAATTGGCTAGTCAAGTCAATGATGTAAATCAAATGTTCTGATATTGGACTGAACATCTGGATGTTAATACTGAATTCATTTATGTGTAGTGGAGCCTTATCATCTTGTATAAGTCGGTCATATTAAGAGTGGATGATCTCCATCTATATGGTTGTTTCCTAAGTCTACCTCCTCCATTTTGTATCATGCAATAGTTAATAGCTCAAGGGAATTGATGATTGCTTGATGTTTTCATATCTTCTTGGAGTCTCATCTAAGATGTTTGGTATGAGTGTTCCATAGTTTTGTCTGGGGTAAGAGGGTGTTTGTATTGAAAGCTCCAGTTATGTTGTTCCCACATGATCAAGGACCTTTTGAAAGGTATTATGTATGGTTACACTGAAGGAAAGTGTCTTTTGAGTGTGCTCTAAGGAACTACCTGTAATACCCTAATTTGTACCCCTAATATCCCATATTTCATTTACATTTCATACTATAAACAAGACCACAAGCTTTGGTTATGTTGTCTTCCTCTGCAAATTTTGTCTCTAAGGGATATCATTGGTCACCCTTGTTTTCTTGTATGTTGGTGTTTGTTTATGTTTATGTTTACTAACCATGATTAAAATCCAAAAATATGTTTGTTTTCTTTTTCTTCACTAACTCTTTTTCAGGAAGAGGTTGGAATCAAGAACATTAATCAATAGTCCCTCAGCTCGAATAAATTTCATCAGAAAAAAGTCAAAGTTGTTCTGCAAACAATTCAAAATCATTTGATCAAAAGTTTCCCAAGATTTGATTGATTTTTATTTAAGACACTCTAAGGTTCATGTGTTTATTTCCATGCCTTCTTTGACAAGTCAGAAAAATCGAGCCAGAGCCAAGACAACACATCAAAAGGCAAATTTTAAAAAAATTTCACTATGTTAATCGATTAACACTATATGGTCAATCGATTAAGCAATATGTTTTTTGTGAAAATACAACAAGTTCAAATTCTGCAGCATTTTTGGAACCAAATTCAAATATTCCATCATGAGAATATTCTAGATCACTTCATTTTTATTCCCCTACCTCGTCATAATTAATTCCCACCATACACCTTCACTAATCACCACTTAATCTTGACTTTGCCTCCAAATTCAAATTCCAAGCCTAATTTTGGTTCCAAACCACCAAAATTTCCAAGCCTAAATTCTATAAATAGAGGCCTCATTTCATTCATTTCACAAGCTTTTGATAGCCAAATTCACCTTGTCAAATTTCTTCTTCACTCTCTCAATTTTCTCCAACTATCAAATTCACCAAAGCTCTTTCTTCTTTTGAAAGTTAATAAGTTCATCATTTGAACTTAATAATCTTTGAGCTAAACCTTCATCAAATCACTTTTTCATCATCAATTTCAGTAGATCAAGGCTTTGGAGTGTGATTCTTGAAGTTATTTGAAGCAATTTCAGATTTGAAGTGGTTAACCCTAATTACACCATTGTTGTTCTTGATCCATCTTCCACAATGTAATCTATTGTTGATTCTTGTTGCTTGATCTTTGGATCTTGCAAATTATATTTTATTGGTGGTATTTTCTCTTGCAAATTATGGTATTTTCGCATGAAGGCACATCTAGAAGCACAAGGAAGTGAAATATGGGAGGCTGTCTAAAATGGCCCATTTGTTCCTACAACGGTGGTCAACGGAGTCGGCTCATCAAAACCGTAAGGATCATGGGATGATGATGATAAGAATAAAGTTCTCTACGAAAAAAAGGCGATAAATATTTTACAAAGTGCACTTGGAATGGATGAGTTCTTCTGTATCTCAACATGTACAACGGCTAAGCAAATATGAGACACTCTTGTTGAAACTCACGAAGGAACCGCCAAAGTCAAAAGATCCAGATTAAATACATTGACTCAAGAGTATGAACTATTCAGAATGCAACCAGGAGAATCCATCTTAAACTTGCAGAAAAGATTCGTGCATTTGACAAATCACTTGAATGCACTTGGTAAGACATTAACCAATGATGAACTTAATCTTAAAGTGCTTAGGTCTTTATCAAGAGAATGGCAACCGAAAGTGACAGCGATTTTCGGAAAGAAAAGTCTATCAACAATGACGCCCGCTACGTTATTCGGAAAACTCCAAGAATATGAGACGGAACTTGGACGATTGGAGAAACATGAAATTCAAGAGAAGAAATCCAAGAGCATTGCCTTGAAAGTCGAATCCAAAGAAGTGGAGAAAGAAGACGAAAACTTTGCGCTTCTTGTAAGAAGACTTGAGAAATATTTTGGTGCAAAAAATAATGTTAGAAACTCAAGTTATACAAGAAGAAAGAAGTTCTCAAAAAATAAAGAAAGGTAAACACCAACATCAAATGGAGATATTACATGCTATGAATGTGGGAAGAAAGGCCACATCAAACCAGAATGTCCTAAACTCACAAAGAATCATGACCACAAAGGAAAGAAGGATTTCAAGAAGAAAGCCTACATTGCTTGGAATGACAACGAAATAAGTTCTTCATCAGACTCAGATAGTGATCAAAGCGCAAATCTCGCATTAATGGCATCACATCATTCCGACGATGAAGACAATAAGGTTAGTAGTGATTTCTCTATTTTTGATAATGATGCTCAAGGAGAAATTGGTGAACTTTTAAGGAGATATTACATGCTATGAATGTGGGAAGAAAGGCCACATCAAACCATAATGTCCTAAACTCACAAAGAATCATGACCACAAAGGAAAGAAGGATTTCAAGAAGAAAGCCTACATTGCTTGGGATGACAACGAAATAAGTTCTTCATCAGACTCAGATAGTGATCAAAGCGCAAATCTCGCATTAATGGCATCATATCATTCCGACGATGAAGACAATAAGGTTAGTAGTGATTTCTCTATTTTTGATAATGATACTCAAGGAGAAATTGGTGAACTTTTAAGTGATTGCAAAATTCTATATAAAACCATTTCATCTCAAGAAACAAATATCATCTTTGGAAAAAGATATTGAGAAAATGAAAAATAATTTTAAAGATGAAAACGAAAAATTAATTAAGAATTTTGCATGCACTAAATGTGAGTCACTCTCTTTTCAAATAGTCCAATTAAAAAGGAAAGATGTGAAAAAGGACAAATTGGATTGGAAAGTGTTCTTATTAGTCAAAGATATTCAAATGATAAAAGTGGTCTTGGTTACTCAAAATTTTCTAAACCAACTTCTAACAAGACCATCTTTGTCAAAGCTAAAGAACAAATTACTATTAAAAAAAGTGACAATCATAAAAAGGTTCATCAATATGTCAAGAAGAAAAGAAACAATAAGAAGAAATCCTATCCTCCTAGATATAAAAGCAATTTTGAGCCTACATATTTCTATTGTGGTATAAAAGGACATACTCCAAATGCTTGTTATGTTAGAAACTTTAGTGTTGTTTGTAACACGGTGGGAGAACTGACTTTAAACAATGTTGCGGATAGCAAGAGTCGCCACCGACTTTTATTTTATCCATAAGGAAAGGTTATAAAAGAACAGGAAAGACCTTAGAGAATATTTTGGGTCCGGGGGGTAGGTTATGAAAAGGGAAGGTGTTAGCACCCTTTTCATCCATGGTTATCCATGGGCTCTTAGGTACTTAAGCTCACTTTTGAATTGTTTTGAAAGTGTAGTGTGTGAATAGCAAAAAATTTCAGAATAGTTTAATAGTAATCCGTGTATGGATGTGTTAAGAACTTGTTTGAAAACTTGTTGAAAATTTGTTTAAGTGCGAAACAGTTTTGAAGTGAGCAAGCACCTAGGAGTAACCTACCCTAATGTTTAAAGGTCTTTCTTATTCTTCATTCTTTCCTTTAGTAAGACTATCCCTACTATAATGGAGTAGGTAGTCCTTACTTTGGATGTTAAGGGATATGTGAGGGACAATTTGACTTTGAAGGCCATTGTGGGATGTAATAAGCACATATAAGGGACCATCATCATTTTTCGAAAGGGACTCGATTCGTAAAGGCAACCATAAGGGACTTTGATGATTTTTTTATTTGAGGGACTTGCTTTATACACCCCACTTAACCATTATTCGTAGGCAACTTGAGGGATATCCTTAGGAAGTGAGACGGCGATTAAAATCGACTTACGTGTGTGACGTGTTTATTTTAATTATCTTTATTTAAAAGTGATCTAAATTTATTTTAATATTACATACATGTTGTTACACTCCCTAATTACTAACCATAATAATAATTAAATAATTAAACAACTTTACATCCAAGAAACAATTACAAAATAATAAGCAAAATAATTAAATAGCAAAGATAAATAAAATATAAATAAGCAATAATAAATAATAAAGGGGGTTAATTCTAAGTTTACTCGGCAAGACATCGCATCTTGTGCCTACGTATCCTTACGGGAGTGGAATCAGAGTAATCGTAGTTCCCCTCAATAGGGAGGTTAGAAACTTCTTGACTGTGGTCAAGGTCTCAAGGGGAATAAACGCATCTTAAGGACACGCTTACGTGGAGTGTAGAAACTCCAAATCTCTACGTTGAAATGTTAAGTTGTAATTAGGGTTAAATTAGGGATTCCACGGCGGGAAAGCCTGAAATGAGCGCGGCGGCTCTTTGACCTAATGCTAAGGGTAAAATTGTAATTTTTCCTGCGGCGAGGCATTTGTGAAAATTAGGGTTTGTAGTTTGTAGTTTTGAGGATTTGAAATTGAATGTGTGAAGTTTTACGGACTATTGGCGCGGCGGCCAAACAGTTAGACCTAACCTTCGGATGTGTGCAATGTGACAGAAATAATAGTAAACGCGTGAGATAATTGAATCATGCAAACAGAGAGATAATGTTATAATTTAAACCATGCAAGCAGAAATTTAAAGGCAGAATTTAAAGAGCGATTGTTAAGTTCGCGAGGTTACATGAGAGGAGCAGATACAATATGATAATGAAATTTGAATTGAACAATAATAAAATAAAATAAATAACGGTTCTAGTTATTATTTTAAAAAAAAGATTTTAGTTATTATTTTAAATTTATCTAAAAAAAAAGTTTTTCTTAAAAATAATAGGTTTTCATATTAATTTGGAAAAGATGTTAATGTTATTTATTTTAAAAAACAGATTTTTATATTATAACAAATTTTAATAAATTAATGATAACAATAATAATAATAATGGTAATAATAATGATAATAATGATAATAATAATAAATAATGATAATAATAATAATAATAGTAATAATAATAATAATAATAATAATAATAATAATAATAATAATAATAATAATAATAATAAAGCAATAATGAATTTTAAATGTGCCAAATAACCCAACAATGTTGCTAACGCAGAAATGCGCTCATCGCAACCAGATCTAAATCGGACGAAACAAAATTTATCGCAAAGAAAAAGAAATTAAGCAAAAAATAGTATTATTGCTCACACAAAAATGCGATCATCGCAACCAGATCGAACTAACACAAATGTCACGCGTCATGCACACAAATGTGCAAACATCGTATCGACATAATTCGATCAAAAATCTTCTAACAATTTAAAAATTATATATATATATATATAAACGTAACAGTAATAGATAAAGAAAAAGAAATAACGGTAATAGATGAAGAAAAAGAAATAACGGTAAAAGATGAAGAAAAAGAAACAACAGTAATAGATGAAGGAAAAGAAATAACGGTAAACGATGAAGAAAAAGAAACAATAGTAATGGATGAAGAAGAAAACTAAATAACGGCAAACGGCACTCACTCCTCTTAGGTTTTTTTCAATCCCTCCTCTTGTTCCAACAAGGCAACACATGTATATATAGGGAACAAATTAGGGTTAACACCAAATTGTCAATAATGTCCCTAAAGCCCATTTTAAAGCCCAAACTAAATAATTAGTTAAGAAAAAATAAAATTTAAATAATTTAAAATAATTAAAATAAACTTAAAATAAAAACTAATAATCCTATTGATTCCTAAAATAAAAAATATTATAAAAAGAACAAAATTTTTTTCAATATTTTTTATTTTATGATTTTTTGGATATTTTTATGAATAATTTAGAAAAAAGTGAAAAAAATAATATTTTAAAAAATGATTTAATTAAAATACGAAAATAATAATTAAATAATAATAAAAAACTATTTTTGTTATTTTTTTAATGAAAGATAGAAAAATTTAGAGTAAAAATAATAAAAAACAAAAAAAATGACAAAGGTGAGATTCGAACTCTCAACCTCTCACACTCATAACTCCTTACACATGTCCTCCTGCCAATTGTGCCATTTTTACTTTTTAGAAAAAAAATGCATGCCATATGATATTTACCTGCAAAAAGTCAAACGACTACACAAATTTGTTAGTAATTGATTAAATGCAATGAAATGCGACGACAAATCTTAGGGCAAAATTTGGGGTATTACAGTTATTATGATAATATTTCTCACCCAACCTCTCTTTGATGTTGGCAAAAAAAATCATGAAGTTTGACTTTGGTTTGACCACAGTTGACCTCAGTTTGACCTTTTAACTGCATTGACTGCTTTTGACTTATCTGATCATCTGACTGAGCAAACTTTTGAGAAAAGTCTTGAAACTTGACATGGGGGTTCTTATACACATATAAGATGTTATGAAGCTCACTTGAAGTCTTGGAAGTCCATTTAGCCTGATTAAAGTCAAAACCCTAGTTTTGGATGCACTGCTTAGGAGGTGCATTGTCTGAGGGAATTGTCAACTCTTCTGACCAATTGTGAATTTTGTGAACCTTGTGAACCTTCTTGGAACACAAAGTCTTGTATTGTGAGGGCAAATTTTGGGGTGCAACAGCTGCCCCTGTTCAATTTTCTGAAACCTGAGGGGTTAGATTGGTATATTTGCCAGTCGTAACCTGGAAGGTTGAAGGGGATTGAACACAAAAGCCCAAAAATTTGCACTCACCAGTGCATGGAGTGATATTGATGGTTGGTTGAACATGATTGAGTGGGCTTAAAGATGCCACTAGGGGAAAGTTCTTCAGTAGTATAATGAGAACTGTCAGGAGTCTGGAGTAATACTGATGTAACAGCATGTCTTCATGAGGATAGAGCAATCAATAATGATAACCCTAAAGCAGTCTTGAAGTGATAAATCTGACCTCAGGAGGATAGAGCAATCAATAGCTCTAAAGCAGTCTTGAAGTAATAATGGCTTCAGGAGGATAGAGCAATCAATAGCTCTAAAGCAGTCTTGAAGTAATAGAATGGCTTCAGTAGGATAGAGCAATCAACAGCTCTAAAGCAGTCTTGAAATAATAATGTGATATGTCTTCAGGAGGATAGAGCAATCAATAGCTCTAAAGCAGTCTTGAAGTAATGATTTCAGGAGGATAGAGCAATGGATAGCTCTAAAGCAGTCTTGAAATAATAATGTAATTTCAGGAGGATAGAGCAATGGATAACTCTAAAGCAGTCTTGAAATAATTAGATGGCTTCAGGAGGATAGAGCAATGAATAGCTCTAAAGCAGTCTTGAAGTAGTAATATGACCTCATGAGGATAGAGCAATGAATAGCTCTAAAGCAGTCTTGAAGTAATAGGATGATTTCAGGAGGATAGAGCAATCAGTAGCTCTAAAGCAGTCTTGAAGTCATGAGAGGCTATCAGGAGGATAAAATAACCCTGAGGTTACAATAAAGCAGTCCCAAAGTAATAAGAAGCTCATCAGGAGGATAAAGTAACCCTGAGGTTACAATAAAGCAGTCCCAAAGATCATAAGATTGTTCGTTGGATAATTAACCTGAAAACAAGGTAGCATTCTGTATAACAACATTAGTTTATGCTTTATGTATGCATGTATGACATGATGCACTTAGGTAATGTACTATAGACATATATGTTATGGTATGATGTAAATGATGTATGTATGCTATGACACTGCTGGAAGTGTCTGGATATCCTTGTATAACAACTGCTGGCCAAGGAAAATAAATCCCGATTCGTTGTTGAAGAATATATAACCCTCCGTCTGCTGGGAATAACAAGGTATAGATAACCTCCCGTTGTTGGGGATAACAAGGTATAGATAACCTCCCGTTATTGGGGATAGTAGGGTATAGATAACCTTCGTTTTCGTTTGATAGTAGGATAAGTATAACATCCCGTCTTCTTTCATCGTGCCCTTATTGGAAAGTAATTTCCCGTATATCCGTATGAGGATAAAAGAGATGGATATAAATTCCAGGGGAGATTAGACTTTGTGAAAATGGATTAGTCCTACTGATGGTTTGTAACTGTCTTGTAAAGATGAACCGGCGAAGCTTCGTTGAAATCCTTCCCTCGTTCGTCCTTAGTAAATACTATTACTGCATTTTCATGCATGTCTGGTAAACATCAATCATATTAAAAGGCATAAATACATTCAAACACAACCAATGGACGTTTCGCTTATGTAAATAGGGTGAAAGTGAATCTGGATTCAAAAGATGGAATTTATTTATATCAAAAGTGACCCATACACGGGTAAGTTTGTACAAGGAGACATAAACCCTAGTAAGAGAATTTTGTCATGAAGTTTTACAAAAAGAATCAGCTATGTGGGAAATAATCCTATTGAGTTTCAATTCTACTATTGCCACTCAAGTATCTCATCTTCTTGTTGTTGAGACGGAAACGATTGGATTGAGCCTTATCTGTTTGAGCTTGAGTAAGTAGTACAACTGGTTGCAGTTTCATGAGTGATCCAAACGAGACATAGTCATACGCTTTAATCCCTAACTTTTGCCTGGATTGCCCTTTCAGGTTTTCAATCCACTGGGATACCCTTTTTTGCCCAAGCCGCCTTTTCAGGTTTTCGACTTGCCGGGTGTACATCTTTTTATATATATATATCCCTAATTTTTGCCCAAACCCTTTTGGTTTGCCGGGATGCCCTTATTTTTGCCTAGGCCTGTCAACCTAGCGGGTCTCTTTTTATGCGTAGTATTTTTTAACTATGTCTGCGTTTACAGGTTGTGAGAAGTCTTCACCATCCATTGTAGTCAGTATCATGGCACCTCCTGAGAACACTGTCTTGACTACAAATGGTCCCTCATATGTTGGAGTCCACTTGCCCCTAGGATCACCCTGTGGTAATGTGATACGCTTGATTACCAAATCACCAGCCTGATATACCTTTGGCTTAACCTTCTTGTTAAAAGCTTTGATCATCCGTTTCTGGTACATCTGGCCATGACAAACTGCTGCTAACCTTTTCTCATCAATCAAATTTATCTGGTCAAGTCGAGTCTGAATCCACTCATCTTCATCCAAGCCTGCATCCTTCATAATTCTCAAGGAGGGGATCTGAACTTCAATAGGCAGAACTGCTTCCATACCATAGACTAAGGAGAATGGGGTTGCCCCTGTTGAAGTACGTATTGTAGTACGATAACCATGCAGAGCAAATGGTAACATCTCGTGCCAATCCTTGTAAGTAACAGTCATCTTCTGTACAATCTTCTTAATGTTCTTATTAGCAGCTTCAACTGCCCCATTCATCTTTGGACGATACGGAGAAGAGTTGTGATGCTTAATCTTGAACTGCGTACAGAGATCAGTAATCATAGTGTTGTTCAGATTAGAGCCATTGTCAGTGATAATCCTTTCAGGGATACCATACCTACATATGAGATTATTCTTAATGAACCGAGCCACAACATTCTTAGTCACAGATGCAAATGAAGCTGCCTCTACCCACTTCGTGAAGTAATCAATAGCAACCAGGATGAAACGATGCCCATTAGAAGCAGTAGGCTTGATCTCACCAATCATATCAATGCCCCACATGGCAAAGGGCCAAGGAGCAGTCAACACATTCAATGGAGATGGAGGTACATGTACTTTATCAGCATAGATTTGACATTTGTGACATGTTCTGGAGTGTTGATAGCAATCAGCTTCCATGGTAGACCAATAGTAACCTGCTCTCAAAATCTTCTTTGCCATGGTATGACCACTAGAATGAGTGCCAAAGGTCCCATCATGCATCTCTTCCATAATTTCTGTAGCTTCCTTCTTATCCACACAACGAAGCATAGTTGAATCATGATTACGCTTATACAGAATGCCATTACTCAGAAAGAACTTAGCAGAAAACCTTCTCAGGAACTTCCTATCTTTGACAGATGCCCCTTCAGGGAACTCCTGAGCTTCAAGATAGTTTTTCACTTCATAGAACCAAGGCTTCTCCTCTGCCCCTTCAGTGTCAATCTCATTGCAGTATGCAGGCTTCTCAAATCTATCAATGGTAATCTTGGGAGCTTCATCATCCCAGCTGATCTCAAACATAGATGCCATGGTGGCCAATGCGTCTGCCAACTGATTCTCTCTTCGTGGAATATGTCCAAGAGTAATCTCTTTGAAATGTGGGATCAAAGACAACACATGTTCTTTGTAAGGAATGAGATTATCATGCTTTGTATCCCAATCTCCTTTAATCTGACTTACTACCAGAGCTGAATCTCCATACACCTCAAGGAACTGAATCTTCATATCAATAGCAACTTGCATACCCATGATACATGCCTCATACTCAGCCATGTTATTGGTACAATAGTGTAACACGGTGGGAGAACTGACTTTAAACAATGTTGCGGATAGCAAGAGTCGCCACCGACTTTTATTTTATCCATAAGGAAAGGTTATAAAAGAACAGGAAAGACCTTAGAGAATATTTTGGGTCCGGGGGGTAGGTTATGAAAAGGGAAGGTGTTAGCACCCTTTTCATCCATGGTTATCCATGGGCTCTTAGGTACTTAAGCTCACTTTTGAATTGTTTTGAAATTGTAGTGTGTGAATAGAAAATTTTCAGAATAGTTAATAAATAATCCATGTAAGGATGTGTTAAGAACTTGTTTGAAAACTTGTTGAAAATTTGTTTAAGTGCGAAACAGTTTTGAAGTGAGCAAGCACCTAGGAGTAACCTACCCTAATGTTTAAAGGTCCTTCTTATTCTTCATTCTTTCCTTTAGTAAGACTATCCCTACTATAATGGAGTAGGTAGTCCTTACTTTGGATGTTAAGGGGTATGTGAGGGACAATTTGACTTTGAAGGCCATTGTGGGATGTAATAAGCACATATAAGGGACCATCATCATTTTTCGAAAGGGACTTGATTCGTAAAGGCAACCATAAGGGACTTTGATGATTTTTTTATTTGAGGGACTTGCTTTATACACCCCACTTAACCATTATTCGTAGGCAACTTGAGGGATATCCTTAGGAAGTGAGACGGCGATTAAAATCGACTTACGTGTGTGACGTGTTTATTTTAATTATCTTTATTTAAAAGTGATCTAAATTTATTTTAATATTACATACATGTTGTTACACTCCCTAATTACTAACCATAATAATAATTAAATAATTAAACAACTTTACATCCAAGAAACAATTACAAAATAATAAGCAAAATAATTAAATAGCAAAGATAAATAAAATATAAATAAGCAATAATAAATAATAAAGGGGGTTAATTCTAAGTTTACTCGGCAAGACATCGCATCTTGTGCCTACGTATCCTTACGGGAGTGGAATCAGAGTAATCGTAGTTCCCCTCAATAGGGAGGTTAGAAACTTCTTGACTGTGGTCAAGGTCTCAAGGGGAATAAACGCATCTTAAGGACACGCTTACGTGGAGTGTAGAAACTCCAAATCTCTACGTTGAAATGTTAAGTTGTAATTAGGGTTAAATTAGGGATTCCACGGCGGGAAACCCTAAAATGAGCGCGGCGGCTCTTTGACCTAATGCTAAGGGTAAAATTGTAATTTTGCCTGCGGCGAGGCATTTGTGAAAATTAGGGTTTGTAGTTTGTAGTTTTGAGGATTTGAAATTGAATGTGTGAAGTTTTACGGACTATTGGCGCGGCGGCCAAACAGTTAGACCTAACCTTCGGATGTGTGCAATGTGACAGAAATAATAGTAAACGCGTGAGATAATTGAATCATGCAAACAGAGAGATAATGTCATAATTTAAACCATGCAAGCAGAAATTTAAAGGCAGAATTTAAAGAGCGATTGTTAAGTTCGCGAGGTTACATGAGAGGAGCAGATACAATATGATAATGAAATTTGAATTGAACAATAATAAAATGAAATAAATAACGGTTCTAGTTATTATTTAAAAAAAAAGATTTTAGTTATTATTTTAAATTTATCTAAAAAAAAGTTTTTCTTAAAAATAATAGGTTTTCATATTAATTTGGAAAAGATGTTAATGTTATTTATTTTAAAAAACAGATTTTTATATTATAACAAATTTTAATAAATTAATGATAACAATAATAATAATAATGGTAATAATAATGATAATAATGATAATAATAATAAATAATGATGATAATAATAATAATAATAATAATAATAATAATAATAATAATAATAATAATAATAATAATAATAAAGCAATAATGAATTTTAAATGTGCCAAATAACCCAACAATGTTGCTAACGCAGAAATGCGCTCATCGCAACCAGATCTAAATCGGACGAAACAAAATTTATCGCAAAGAAAAAGAAATTAAGCAAAAAATAGTATTATTGCTCACACAAAAATGCGATCATCGCAACCAGATCGAACTAACACAAATGTCACGCGTCATGCACACAAATGTGCAAACATCGTATCGACATAATTCGATCAAAAATCTTCTAACAATTTAAAAATTATATATATATATAAACGTAACAGTAATAGATAAAGAAAAAGAAATAACGGTAATAGATGAAGAAAAAGAAGTAACGGTAAAAGATGAAGAAAAAGAAACAACAGTAATAGATGAAGGAAAAGAAATAACGGTAAAAGATGAAGAAAAAGAAACAACAGTAATAGATGAAGGAAAAGAAATAACGGTAAACGATGAAGAAAAAGAAACAATAGTAATGGATGAAGAAGAAAACTAAATAACGGCAAACGGCACTCACTCCTCTTAGGTTTTTTTTCAATCTCCCCTTTTTTTTCCAACAAGGCAACACATGTATATATAGGGAACAAATTAGGGTTAACACCAAATTGTCAATAATGTCCCTAAAGCCCATTTTAAAGCCCAAACTAAATAATTAGTTAAGAAAAAATAAAATTTAAATAATTTAAAATAATTAAAATAAACTTAAAATAAAAACTAATAATCCTATTGATTCCTAAAATAAAAAATATTATAAAAAGAACAAAATTTTTTTCAATATTTTTTATTTTATGATTTTTTGGATATTTTTATGAATAATTTAGAAAAAAGTGAAAAAAATAATATTTTAAAAAATGATTTAATTAAAATACGAAAATAATAATTAAATAATAATAAAAAACTATTTTTGTTATTTTTTTAATGAAAGATAGAAAAATTTAGAGTAAAAATAATAAAAAACAAAAAAAATGACAAAGGTGAGATTCGAACTCTCAACCTCTCACACTCATAACTCCTTACACATGTCCTCCTGCCAATTGTGCCATTTTTACTTTTTAGAAAAAAAATGCATGCCATATGATATTTACCTGCAAAAAGTCAAACGACTACACAAATTTGTTAGTAATTGATTAAATGCAATGAAATGCGACGACAAATCTTAGGGCAAAATTTGGGGTATTACAGTTATTATGATAATATTTCTCACCCAACCTCTCTTTGATGTTGGCAAAAAAAATCATGAAGTTTGACTTTGGTTTGACCACAGTTGACCTCAGTTTGACCTTTTAACTGCATTGACTGCTTTTGACTTATCTGATCATCTGACTGAGCAAACTTTTGAGAAAAGTCTTGAAACTTTACATGGGGGTTCTTATACACATATAAGATGTTATGAAGCTCACTTGAAGTCTTGGAAGTCCATTTAGCCTGATTAAAGTCAAAACCCTAGTTTTGGATGCACTGCTTAGGAGGTGCATTGTCTGAGGGAATTGTCAACTCTTCTGACCAATTGTGAATTTTGTGAACCTTGTGAACCTTCTTGGAACCAAAAGTCTTGTATTGTGAGGGCAAATTTTGGGGTGCAACAGCTGCCCCTGTTCAATTTTCTGAAACCTGAGGGGTTAGATTGGTATATTTGCCAGTCGTAACCTGGAAGGTTGAAGGGGATTGAACACAAAAGCCCAAAAATTTGCACTCACCAGTGCATGGAGTGATATTGATGGTTGGTTGAACATGATTGAGTGGGCTTAAAGATGCCACTAGGGGAAAGTTCCTCAGTAGTATAATGAGAACTGTCAGGAGTCTGGAGTAATACTGATGTAACAGCATGTCTTCATGAGGATAGAGCAATCAATAATGATAACCCTAAAGCAGTCTTGAAGTGATAAATCTGACCTCAGGAGGATAGAGCAATCAATAGCTCTAAAGCAGTCTTGAAGTAATAATGGCTTCAGGAGGATAGAGCAATCAATAGCTCTAAAGCAGTCTTGAAGTAATAGAATGGCTTCAGTAGGATAGAGCAATCAACAGCTCTAAAGCAGTCTTGAAATAATAATGTGATATGTCTTCAGGAGGATAGAGCAATCAATAGCTCTAAAGCAGTCTTGAAGTAATGATTTCAGGAGGATAGAGCAATGGATAGCTCTAAAGCAGTCTTGAAATAATAATGTAATTTCAGGAGGATAGAGCAATGGATAACTCTAAAGCAGTCTTGAAATAATTAGATGGCTTCAGGAGGATAGAGCAATGAATAGCTCTAAAGCAGTCTTGAAGTAGTAATATGACCTCATGAGGATAGAGCAATGAATAGCTCTAAAGCAGTCTTGAAGTAATAGGATGATTTCAGGAGGATAGAGCAATCAGTAGCTCTAAAGCAGTCTTGAAGTCATGAGAGGCTATCAGGAGGATAAAATAACCCTGAGGTTACAATAAAGCAGTCCCAAAGTAATAAGAAGCTCATCAGGAGGATAAAGTAACCCTGAGGTTACAATAAAGCAGTCCCAAAGATCATAAGATTGTTCGTTGGATAATTAACCTGAAAACAAGGTAGCATTCTGTATAACAACATTAGTTTATGCTTTATGTATGCATGTATGACATGATGCACTTAGGTAATGTACTATAGACATATATGTTATGGTATGATGTAAATGATGTATGTATGCTATGACACTGCTGGAAGTGTCTGGATATCCTTGTATAACAACTGCTGGCCAAGGAAAATAAATCCCGATTCGTTGTTGAAGAATATATAACCCTCCGTCTGCTGGGAATAACAAGGTATAGATAACCTCCCGTTGTTGGGGATAACAAGGTATAGATAACCTCCCGTTATTGGGGATAGTAGGGTATAGATAACCTTCGTTTTCGTTTGATAGTAGGATAAGTATAACATCCCGTCTTCGTTCATCGTGCCCTTATTGGAAAGTAATTTCCCGTATATCCGTATGAGGATAAAAGAGATGGATATAAATTCCAGGGGAGATTAGACTTTGTGAAAATGGATTAGTCCTACTGATGGTTTGTAACTGTCTTGTAAAGATGAACCGGCGAAGCTTCGTTGAAATCCTTCCCTCGTTCGTCCTTAGTAAATACTATTACTGCATTTTCATGCATGTCTGGTAAACATCAATCATATTAAAAGGCATAAATACATTCAAACACAACCAATGGACGTTTCGCTTATGTAAATAGGGTGAAAGTGAATCTGGATTCAAAAGATGGAATTTATTTATATCAAAAGTGACCCATACACGGGTAAGTTTGTACAAGGAGACATAAACCCTAGTAAGAGAATTTTGTCATGAAGTTTTACAAAAAGAATCAGCTATGTGGGAAATAATCCTATTGAGTTTCAATTCTACTATTGCCACTCAAGTATCTCATCTTCTTGCTGTTGAGACGGAAACGATTGGATTGAGCCTTATCTGTTTGAGCTTGAGTAAGTAGTACAACTGGTTGCAGTTTCATGAGTGATCCAAACGAGACATAGTCATACGCTTTAATCCCTAACTTTTGCCTGGATTGCCCTTTCAGGTTTTCAATCCACTGGGATACCCTTTTTTGCCCAAGCCGCCTTTTCAGGTTTTCGACTTGCCGGGTGTACATCTTTTTATATATATATCCCTAATTTTTGCCCAAACCCTTTTGGTTTGCCGGGATGCCCTTATTTTTGCCTAGGCCTGTCAACCTAGCGGGTCTCTTTTTATGCGTAGTATTTTTTAACTATGTCTGCGTTTACAGGTTGTGAGAAGTCTTCACCATCCATTGTAGTCAGTATCATGGCACCTCCTGAGAACACTGTCTTGACTACAAATGGTCCCTCATATGTTGGAGTCCACTTGCCCCTAGGATCACCCTGTGGTAATGTGATACGCTTGATTACCAAGTCACCAGCCTGATATACCTTTGGCTTAACCTTCTTGTTAAAAGCTTTGATCATCCGTTTCTGGTACATCTGGCCATGACAAACTGCTGCTAACCTTTTCTCATCAATCAAATTTATCTGGTCAAGTCGAGTCTGAATCCACTCATCTTCATCCAAGCCTGCATCCTTCATAATTCTCAAGGAGGGGATCTGAACTTCAATAGGCAGAACTGCTTCCATACCATAGACTAAGGAGAATGGGGTTGCCCCTGTTGAAGTACGTATTGTAGTACGATAACCATGCAGAGCAAATGGTAACATCTCGTGCCAATCCTTGTAAGTAACAGTCATCTTCTGTACAATCTTCTTAATGTTCTTATTAGCAGCTTCAACTGCCCCATTCATCTTTGGACGATACGGAGAAGAGTTGTGATGCTTAATCTTGAACTGCGTACAGAGATCAGTAATCATAGTGTTGTTCAGATTAGAGCCATTGTCAGTGATAATCCTTTCAGGGATACCATACCTACATATGAGATTATTCTTAATGAACCGAGCCACAACATTCTTAGTCACAGATGCAAATGAAGCTGCCTCTACCCACTTCGTGAAGTAATCAATAGCAACCAGGATGAAACGATGCCCATTAGAAGCAGTAGGCTTGATCTCACCAATCATATCAATGCCCCACATGGCAAAGGGCCAAGGAGCAGTCAACACATTCAATGGAGATGGAGGTACATGTACTTTATCAGCATAGATTTGACATTTGTGACATGTTCTGGAGTGTTGATAGCAATCAGCTTCCATGGTAGACCAATAGTAACCTGCTCTCAAAATCTTCTTTGCCATGGTATGACCACTAGAATGAGTGCCAAAGGTCCCATCATGCATCTCTTCCATAATTTCTGTAGCTTCCTTCTTATCCACACAACGAAGCATAGTTGAATCATGATTACGCTTATACAGAATGCCATTACTCAGAAAGAACTTAGCAGAAAACCTTCTCAGGAACTTCCTATCTTTGACAGATGCCCCTTCAGGGAACTCCTGAGCTTCAAGATAGTTTTTCACTTCATAGAACCAAGGCTTCTCCTCTGCCCCTTCAGTGTCAATCTCATTGCAGTATGCAGGCTTCTCAAATCTATCAATGGTAATCTTGGGAGCTTCATCATCCCAGCTGATCTCAAACATAGATGCCATGGTGGCCAATGCGTCTGCCAACTGATTCTCTCTTCGTGGAATATGTCCAAGAGTAATCTCTTTGAAATGTGGGATCAAAGACAACACATGTTCTTTGTAAGGAATGAGATTATCATGCTTTGTATCCCAATCTCCTTTAATCTGACTTACTACCAGAGCTGAATCTCCATACACCTCAAGGAACTGAATCTTCATATCAATAGCAACTTGCATACCCATGATACATGCCTCATACTCAGCCATGTTATTGGTACAATAGTGTAACACGGTGGGAGAACTGACTTTAAACAATGTTGCGGATAGCAAGAGTCGCCACCGACTTTTATTTTATCCATAAGGAAAGGTTATAAAAGAACAGGAAAGACCTTAGAGAATATTTTGGGTCCGGGGGGTAGGTTATGAAAAGGGAAGGTGTTAGCACCCTTTTCATCCATGGTTATCCATGGGCTCTTAGGTACTTAAGCTCACTTTTGAATTGTTTTGAAATTGTAGTGTGTGAATAGAAAATTTTCAGAATAGTTAATAAATAATCCATGTAAGGATGTGTTAAGAACTTGTTTGAAAACTTGTTGAAAATTTGTTTAAGTGCGAAACAGTTTTGAAGTGAGCAAGCACCTAGGAGTAACCTACCCTAATGTTTAAAGGTCCTTCTTATTCTTCATTCTTTCCTTTAGTAAGACTATCCCTACTATAATGGAGTAGGTAGTCCTTACTTTGGATGTTAAGGGGTATGTGAGGGACAATTTGACTTTGAAGGCCATTGTGGGATGTAATAAGCACATATAAGGGACCATCATCATTTTTCGAAAGGGACTTGATTCGTAAAGGCAACCATAAGGGACTTTGATGATTTTTTTATTTGAGGGACTTGCTTTATACACCCCACTTAACCATTATTCGTAGGCAACTTGAGGGATATCCTTAGGAAGTGAGACGGCGATTAAAATCGACTTACGTGTGTGACGTGTTTATTTTAATTATCTTTATTTAAAAGTGATCTAAATTTATTTTAATATTACATACATGTTGTTACACTCCCTAATTACTAACCATAATAATAATTAAATAATTAAACAACTTTACATCCAAGAAACAATTACAAAATAATAAGCAAAATAATTAAATAGCAAAGATAAATAAAATATAAATAAGCAATAATAAATAATAAAGGGGGTTAATTCTAAGTTTACTCGGCAAGACATCGCATCTTGTGCCTACGTATCCTTACGGGAGTGGAATCAGAGTAATCGTAGTTCCCCTCAATAGGGAGGTTAGAAACTTCTTGACTGTGGTCAAGGTCTCAAGGGGAATAAACGCATCTTAAGGACACGCTTACGTGGAGTGTAAAAACTCCAAATCTCTACGTTGAAATGTTAAGTTGTAATTAGGGTTAAATTAGGGATTCCACGGCGGGAAACCCTAAAATGAGCGCGGCGGCTCTTTGACCTAATGCTAAGGGTAAAATTGTAATTTTGCCTGCGGCGAGGCATTTGTGAAAATTAGGGTTTGTAGTTTGTAGTTTTGAGGATTTGAAATTGAATGTGTGAAGTTTTACGGACTATTGGCGCGGCGGCCAAACAGTTAGACCTAACCTTCGGATGTGTGCAATGTGACAGAAATAATAGTAAACGCGTGAGATAATTGAATCATGCAAACAGAGAGATAATGTCATAATTTAAACCATGCAAGCAGAAATTTAAAGGCAGAATTTAAAGAGCGATTGTTAAGTTCGCGAGGTTACATGAGAGGAGCAGATACAATATGATAATGAAATTTGAATTGAACAATAATAAAATGAAATAAATAACGGTTCTAGTTATTATTTAAAAAAAAAGATTTTAGTTATTATTTTAAATTTATCTAAAAAAAAGTTTTTCTTAAAAATAATAGGTTTTCATATTAATTTGGAAAAGATGTTAATGTTATTTATTTTAAAAAACAGATTTTTATATTATAACAAATTTTAATAAATTAATGATAACAATAATAATAATAATGGTAATAATAATGATAATAATGATAATAATAATAAATAATGATAATAATAATAATAATAATAATAATAATAATAATAATAATAATAATAATAATAATAAAGCAATAATGAATTTTAAATGTGCCAAATAACCCAACAATGTTGCTAACGCAGAAATGCGCTCATCGCAACCAGATCTAAATCGGACGAAACAAAATTTATCGCAAAGAAAAAGAAATTAAGCAAAAAATAGTATTATTGCTCACACAAAAATGCGATCATCGCAACCAGATCGAACTAACACAAATGTCACGCGTCATGCACACAAATGTGCAAACATCGTATCGACATAATTCGATCAAAAATCTTCTAACAATTTAAAAATTATATATATATATAAACGTAACAGTAATAGATAAAGAAAAAGAAATAACGGTAATAGATGAAGAAAAAGAAGTAACGGTAAAAGATGAAGAAAAAGAAACAACAGTAATAGATGAAGGAAAAGAAATAACGGTAAAAGATGAAGAAAAAGAAACAACAGTAATAGATGAAGGAAAAGAAATAACGGTAAACGATGAAGAAAAAGAAACAATAGTAATGGATGAAGAAGAAAACTAAATAACGGCAAACGGCACTCACTCCTCTTAGGTTTTTTTTCAATCTCCCCTTTTTTTTCCAACAAGGCAACACATGTATATATAGGGAACAAATTAGGGTTAACACCAAATTGTCAATAATGTCCCTAAAGCCCATTTTAAAGCCCAAACTAAATAATTAGTTAAGAAAAAATAAAATTTAAATAATTTAAAATAATTAAAATAAACTTAAAATAAAAACTAATAATCCTATTGATTCCTAAAATAAAAAATATTATAAAAAGAACAAAATTTTTTTCAATATTTTTTATTTTATGATTTTTTGGATATTTTTATGAATAATTTAGAAAAAAGTGAAAAAAATAATATTTTAAAAAATGATTTAATTAAAATACGAAAATAATAATTAAATAATAATAAAAAACTATTTTTGTTATTTTTTTAATGAAAGATAGAAAAATTTAGAGTAAAAATAATAAAAAACAAAAAAAATGACAAAGGTGAGATTCGAACTCTCAACCTCTCACACTCATAACTCCTTACACATGTCCTCCTGCCAATTGTGCCATTTTTACTTTTTAGAAAAAAAATGCATGCCATATGATATTTACCTGCAAAAAGTCAAACGACTACACAAATTTGTTAGTAATTGATTAAATGCAATGAAATGCGACGACAAATCTTAGGGCAAAATTTGGGGTATTACAGTTATTATGATAATATTTCTCACCCAACCTCTCTTTGATGTTGGCAAAAAAAATCATGAAGTTTGACTTTGGTTTGACCACAGTTGACCTCAGTTTGACCTTTTAACTGCATTGACTGCTTTTGACTTATCTGATCATCTGACTGAGCAAACTTTTGAGAAAAGTCTTGAAACTTTACATGGGGGTTCTTATACACATATAAGATGTTATGAAGCTCACTTGAAGTCTTGGAAGTCCATTTAGCCTGATTAAAGTCAAAACCCTAGTTTTGGATGCACTGCTTAGGAGGTGCATTGTCTGAGGGAATTGTCAACTCTTCTGACCAATTGTGAATTTTGTGAACCTTGTGAACCTTCTTGGAACCAAAAGTCTTGTATTGTGAGGGCAAATTTTGGGGTGCAACAGCTGCCCCTGTTCAATTTTCTGAAACCTGAGGGGTTAGATTGGTATATTTGCCAGTCGTAACCTGGAAGGTTGAAGGGGATTGAACACAAAAGCCCAAAAATTTGCACTCACCAGTGCATGGAGTGATATTGATGGTTGGTTGAACATGATTGAGTGGGCTTAAAGATGCCACTAGGGGAAAGTTCCTCAGTAGTATAATGAGAACTGTCAGGAGTCTGGAGTAATACTGATGTAACAGCATGTCTTCATGAGGATAGAGCAATCAATAATGATAACCCTAAAGCAGTCTTGAAGTGATAAATCTGACCTCAGGAGGATAGAGCAATCAATAGCTCTAAAGCAGTCTTGAAGTAATAATGGCTTCAGGAGGATAGAGCAATCAATAGCTCTAAAGCAGTCTTGAAGTAATAGAATGGCTTCAGTAGGATAGAGCAATCAACAGCTCTAAAGCAGTCTTGAAATAATAATGTGATATGTCTTCAGGAGGATAGAGCAATCAATAGCTCTAAAGCAGTCTTGAAGTAATGATTTCAGGAGGATAGAGCAATGGATAGCTCTAAAGCAGTCTTGAAATAATTAGATGGCTTCAGGAGGATAGAGCAATGAATAGCTCTAAAGCAGTCTTGAAGTAGTAATATGACCTCATGAGGATAGAGCAATGAATAGCTCTAAAGCAGTCTTGAAGTAATAGGATGATTTCAGGAGGATAGAGCAATCAGTAGCTCTAAAGCAGTCTTGAAGTCATGAGAGGCTATCAGGAGGATAAAATAACCCTGAGGTTACAATAAAGCAGTCCCAAAGTAATAAGAAGCTCATCAGGAGGATAAAGTAACCCTGAGGTTACAATAAAGCAGTCCCAAAGATCATAAGATTGTTTGTTGGATAATTAACCTGAAAACAAGGTAGCATTCTGTATAACAACATTAGTTTATGCTTTATGTATGCATGTATGACATGATGCACTTAGGTAATGTACTATAGACATATATGTTATGGTATGATGTAAATGATGTATGTATGCTATGACACTGCTGGAAGTGTCTGGATATCCTTGTATAACCACTGCTGGCCAAGAAAAATAAATCCCGATTCGTTGTTGAAGAATATATAACCCTCCGTCTGCTGGGGATAACAAGGTATAGATAACCTCCCGTTGTTGGGGATAACAAGGTATAGATAACCTCCCGTTGTTGGGGATAGTAGGGTATAGATAACCTTCGTTTTTGTTTGATAGTAGGATAAGTATAACATCCCGTCTTCGTTCATCGTGCCTTTATTGGAAAGTAATTTCCCGTATATCCGTATGAGGATAAAAGAGATGGATATAAATTCCAGGGGAGATTAGACTTTGTGAAAATGGATTAGTCCTACTGATGGTTTGTAACTGTCTTGTAAAGATGAACCGGCGAAGCTTCGTTGAAATCCTTCCCTCGTTCGTCCTTAGTAAATACTATTACTGCATTTTCATGCATTTCTGGTAAACATCAATCATATTAAAAGCATACATGCATTTCTGGTAAACATCAATCATATTCAAAGGCATACATACATTCAAACACAACCAATGGACGTTTCGCTTATGTAAATAGGGTAAAAGTAAATCTGGATTCAAAAGATGGAATTTATTTATATCAAAAGTGACCCATACACGGGTAAGTTTGTACAAGGAGACATAAACCCTAGTAAGAGAATTTTGTCATGAAGTTTTACAAAAAGAATCAGCTATGTGGGAAATAATCCTATTGAGTTTCAATTCTACTATTGCCACTCAAGTATCTCATCTTCTTGCTGTTGAGACGGAAACGATTGGATTGAGCTTTATCTGTTTGAGCTTGAGTAAGTAGTACAACTGGTTGCAGTTTCATGAGTGATCCAAACGAGACATAGTCATACGCTTTAATCCCTAACTTTTGCCTGGATTGCCCTTTCAGGTTTTCAATCCACCGGGATACCCTTTTTTGCCCAAGCCGCCTTTTCAGGTTTTCGACTTGCCGGGTGTACATCTTTTTATATATATATCCCTAATTTTTGCCCAAACCCTTTTGGTTTGCCGGGATGCCCTTATTTTTGCCTAGGCCTGTCAACCTAGCGGGTCTCTTTTTATGCGTAGTATTTTTTAACTATGTCTGCGTTTACAGGTTGTGGGAAGTCTTCACCATCCATTGTAGTCAGTATCATGGCACCTCCTGAGAACACTGTCTTGACTACAAATGGTCCCTCATATGTTGGAGTCCACTTGCCCCTAGGATCACCCTGTGGTAATATGATACGCTTGATTACCAAGTCACCAGCCTGATATACCTTTGGCTTAACCTTCTTGTTAAAAGCTTTGATCATCCGTTTCTGGTACATCTGGCCATGACAAACTGCTGCTAACCTTTTCTCATCAATCAAATTTATCTGGTCAAGTCGAGTCTGAATCCACTCATCTTCATCCAAGCCTGCATCCTTCATAATTCTCAAGGAACTGAATCTTCATATCAATAGCAACTTGCATACCCATGATACATGCCTCATACTCAGCCATGTTATTGGTACAATAGAAACAAAGTCTGGCAGTAATCGGGGTATGACAACCTTCAGGGGAACTAATCACAACACCAACACCATTACCATGTGCATTGGAGGCACCATCAAAAACCATAGTCCATCGGGATCCTTGTTCAGGTCCGTCATATTGTCTAGGTTCTTTGGTAACAGACATAATGTCTTCATCAGGGAACTCAAAATTCATTGACTGGTAATCATCTACTGCTTGATGAGCCAAATGATCAGCAACAACACTCCCCTTAATGGCCTTCTGAGTGGTATACTGTATATCATATTCCGTCAAGATCATTTGCCATCTTGCAATTCTTCCGGAGGGAGCAGGTTTCTCAAATATGTACTTGATTGGATCCATCTTCGAAATCAACAAGGTAGTATGGGTCAACATATATTGTCTTAGTCGGCGAGCAGCCCATGCCAAAGCGCAGCAAGTTTTCTCGAGCAGTGAGTATCTTGTTTCACAGTCGGTAAACTTTTTGCTAAGGTAGTATATTGCCTGCTCTTTTCGACCAGACTCGTCATGTTGCCCCAATACACACCCCATTGAGTTGTCTAATACTGTTAAATACATAATCAAGGGTCTTCCATCAACTGGTGGCATTAAAATTGGAGGTTCTAGCAAATATCTCTTGATTTCATCAAAGGCAGTCTGGCACTCATCATTCCATTCCATCACCTGATCTTTCTTCAACAACTTGAAGATTGGCTCACAGATGGTAGTTAATTGGGAAATAAATCTTGCAATGTAGTTCAATCGTCCCAAGAAACCTCTAACCTCCTTCTCAGTACGGGGAGCTGGCATCTCTCGTATAGCTTTCACTTTTGCAGGATCCACTTCAATACCTTTTCCACTGACAATGAAACCCAGGAGCTTTCCAGATCTAACTCCAAAAGTACACTTGTTTGGATTTAATCTCAACCTGTATTTCTTCAACCTCTCAAACAACTTGTGCAGATGATCAAGATGTTGTTCTTCATTCTGAGACCTGGCTATCATATCATCCACATATACCTCTATCTCATGATGAATCATATCATGAAACAAAGCCACCATAGCACGCTGATATGTTGCCCCTGCATTCTTCAAACCAAATGGCATTACCTTATAGCAAAAGGTGCCCCACTGTGTCACAAATGTAGTCTTCTCCATATCTTCAGGTGCCATCTTGATTTGATTGTAACCAGAGAAACCATCCATAAAAGAGAATACCTTATGCTGAGCAGTGTTGTCTACCAGAATATCAATATGAGGAAGTGGAAAGTCATCTTTAGGGCTAGCCTTGTTCAGATCTCTGTAGTCTATACACATACGTACCTTACCATCTTTCTTAGGAACTGGTACCACATTTGCAACCCACTGAGGATAAGAAGTTACGGCCAAGAACCCTGCATTGAACTGTTTCATTACCTCTGCTTTGATCTTTTCTGACATTTCAGGACGCATACGACGAACCTTCTGCTTCTTTGGACGACAATCTTCTTTCACTGGCAAACGGTGAACCACAATGTCTGTATCCAACCCTGGCATATCTTCATAAGACCAAGCAAAGATCTCCACATAGTCACGTAGCATCTGAATCAACCTGCTCTTGACACTGTCCTCTAAATCAGCCCCTATCTTGACCTCTTTTCTGTTTTCTTCAGTTCCCAGATTCACAACTTCGACTGGCTCTTCATGTGGCTGTATAGCTTTCTCTTCTTGTTGTAACAACCTAGCAAGCTCTACAGGTATTTCACAATCGTCCTCGTTTCCGTCTTCAGTTTGATAGATCGGATTCTCGAAATTGTAATTGGCAATAGTAGAACTGTTATCAACTGGATCCAGAGTGGATGAGGATCTGCATTTTAGTGACGTGGGTGTGTGTAAGAACACATAGCTGATAAAGCAAAAATAAAAGAAAAAGAAAGACAAGGAACACAATATTTACGAAAACGAAACGTCCACTGATTTTATTGAATGAAGTATGCAAATGAAATGACAACCCGTAACAAGCACACCATTGTGCCCCGGGTAAGGCACATGGCTTGAAAGTTTTAATTGTTCCAGAAATTACAAATTTAAAAACATAACACAGTAATAGTATTTACTCCTGACTAAAGGAGATAGGGATAACATCTTCAGCTTTCCAATTATTGAGTCCAGCACCCACAGTAGGAAAAATCCATGCCTCCAAGTTGTAGTCTTCATCTTGATCTCCCACAGCATTGATAACCCCTTGACTGGTGATACGAACAGCACGAGCACGACGAACAGCCTTCTGGGACTCTGCAGTGAAACCCAAACCAAACTTGTCAGACTTATATGGAATATCAGGAAGCTGACCCCAAATAGCACAACCACCTTCTTCCACCACAGCTTTTGCATCATTGAGGGAGGCCATTGCCATTGTTGGAGGGTTTCTGATGACCACAGGAACCTTCTTCACAGCAGGAGGAGTCACACAATCCTTAACAGCCCAGGGAACCACTTCAAATGACTGACATGGAGTTTCAATGTATTCACCTTCTACTTCCAGATACTTGAAAGTGTTTACATGGCTGACAAAGTATTCTTCCTCTCCAAAGACAGTAACAACTTTTCCATTCACCGGATATCTCAACTTTTGATGTAATGTGGAGGTCACAGCACCTGCCCCATGGATCCAGGGACGACCAAGCAGACCTTCTAGCCTTCTTAGTCTTCTTGGCCAGCAGTGTCTTCAATTCATCCTGCCCCTTGGATAGGTTCAGGATCAGCTCTTGGAACTGTGCATTCTGTGCCTGGAGATCCTTAACTGATTGTTCAAGAGCCATTGCTGAAATAAACAGCGAGAAGATGAGAAACCTGTGCACAATTATAAACCTGTGATGCAATGATATGGGAATGCATATGCAATGTTTTCAAGGACCGCAGGATTTAAATTTGCTTAAACAAACAAGAAAGTAACTTTTTATTAGTAATAACTTGTTTTGCCTTTTAGGCTTACAAAAAATGAAAACGAAATAAGTACAAAAGATGGGGTTTTAAGTCTCCCATGGACGTTTCCTCTTTGTGTTGAGGTATGAGTTGAGGTTTCGTTCCTCATGAAGTAGCTTTGTTAGCTCTAGGATCCTTGCTTGGCTTGCTTTGTAATGAGCCTCGAAAGTATCCCTTTGCTCTTTCAGTTGGATCCATGACCTCTGCAAGTCTTCCATATCAGTAGGCATGTCTGGGTGAAGAATGGTATAAGTTGTGTCTCCTTCAGCAACAGGTTCCATGGTAACTGGTAGGATGGCAGGATATGGCATCATGAGTGTCTGAGCACGAAATCGTACCCATCTGAGATAAGCCTCCATAGGAATGGTGTACTTAGGCTCCAGTGTCTTGCTGTCAATCCTGTTTACCTTTCCCCAAGCTCGTATGAATCTCTGACGGTAACCCTGAAGATCGTTGTCGTAGTCAAACACAATGCCCTGAATCAACATGTCATGTGGACCATCGCTCCGGGCGTAACCAAACTGTCGTAAAGCTAGAGATGGGTTGTAGGTGATGCCTCCTCTTATGCCTAGAAGTGGCACATTAGGAAACTCCCCACAACGGTCAATGATGGTGACATTCTCCATAGATCTGGAGCACCAATGGATGTCTGAGTGAGAAAGTGACATGATCCTCTTGGACCATCTGAACCCTTGCTCATTCTTCATTACTGAGCGAGGAAGGTGAGAAATAAACCACCTAGAAAGTAAAGGTATGCAGCACATCAAAGTTCCTCTTGCCCTTGTAGTACAGGTGTGAAGAGAATGTAGGATGTCTCCAAGTAAGGTAGGCACTGGATTGTGACTCAGGAATATGTTGATGGCATGAACGTCTATGAACTGATCAGGATTGGGGAACAACACTAAGCCATAAATCAATAAGGCTAAGATCTCCTCAACAGCATCGTAGCTCATAGCCTTCAAGAACATTTGAGCTTTATCCACTAATACCTTGGCAAGAATACCTTTAACTCCACTTCTCGTCTCTAGAACAATGTCAGACTTCTTCAGATGTAGAGCTGCAGCAATAACTTCTGGTTTAAGCTCCTTCTCTAAGCCTGTGCATGGCTTCTGATCAAGAACAGGTATACCCAGAAGTTTAGAGAACTCCTCCATGGTTGGAACCAGCTGATAATCAGGAAATGTAAAGCAATGGTGCTTAGGGTCAAAGAACTGAAACAACACACTCATCATGTCTTCACTGAACCCTGAAGTAACTAGATCCAATAAGTGACCATGTCTCTTGTTGAACTGGGAATGATCAGGCACTAGGGAAACCAACTCCTTGAGCTTAGCAGGTATCCCTACAAAGTTGATCCTGATGGTGTTTCTACGAGCAGAAGCCATGACCTGCAACAAAGAACAAAGATAAATCCTTTGGTCCTTGAAATGGTTAGGGAAAATGATATGCTTATGATGCATGATGATGTCATGATGTCATGCTCAATCACAAACATGTGGCACACACAAACAAGTCACACCATAGCCCTAGGTTTAAAGGCTTGCATGAGGTTCAAAGGCAAGTACCCTCCCCTGAAGTTAGATGGTTCATCCTGTCCTACAAAAGTAACCAGGTTCTAAGGGATCTCAATATCATTGATCCTTCACAAGGGTGGTTGTTCAGAAGGCAACTTACTTGCCAACCAAAACCCTCCAAGTTTAAGATCTCAATGAGCGTAGTATCGAGTGTCAACCAACTTCAGTCTGCACCAAAGCCGGTTACCTCACTACTTTCTAAAGGCCAAGATGAGTTAACTAGGGTTCTAAAAGTCAGTTAGTGCATTGACAACATATGGCAGCCTCAATATTATCCTCAACTTGACTTAAGGAATATAAGCACCAACCAAGAAGTCGCACTAACTATGGCCACCAGATCAACCGTATCGATATACGTCGTACAGTTTCCTTGGTCTATTGCCATTTACCTAAGGTACACTAGATCCGGGTTAGGACCTTTCACACATAAGAGCACCCCAACAATATAATAATAAAGCAAACAAGGCAAACAATTTAAAGTGATCTTAATTCCTAAGGGTACCCCTCTTAAATAGATCCCCAGCAGAGTCGCCAGTTCTGTAACACGGTGGGAGAACTGACTTTAAACAATGTTGCGGATAGCAAGAGTCGCCACCGACTTTTATTTTATCCATAAGGAAAGGTTATAAAAGAACAGGAAAGACCTTAGAGAATATTTTGGGTCCGGGGGGTAGGTTATGAAAAGGGAAGGTGTTAGCACCCTTTTCATCCATGGTTATCCATGGGCTCTTAGGTACTTAAGCTCACTTTTGAGTTGTTTTGAAATTGTAGTGTGTGAATAGAAAATTTTCAGAATAGTTAATAAATAATCCATGTAAGGATGTGTTAAGAACTTGTTTGAAAACTTGTTGAAAATTTGTTTAAGTGCGAAACAGTTTTGAAGTGAGCAAGCACCTAGGAGTAACCTACCCTAATGTTTAAAGGTCCTTCTTATTCTTCATTCTTTCCTTTAGTAAGACTATCCCTACTATAATGGAGTAGGTAGTCCTTACTTTGGATGTTAAGGGGTATGTGAGGGACAATTTGACTTTGAAGGCCATTGTGGGATGTAATAAGCACATATAAGGGACCATCATCATTTTTCGAAAGGGACTTGATTCGTAAAGGCAACCATAAGGGACTTTGATGATTTTTTTATTTGAGGGACTTGCTTTATACACCCCACTTAACCATTATTCGTAGGCAACTTGAGGGATATCCTTAGGAAGTGAGACGGCGATTAAAATCGACTTACGTGTGTGACGTGTTTATTTTAATTATCTTTATTTAAAAGTGATCTAAATTTATTTTAATATTACATACATGTTGTTACACTCCCTAATTACTAACCATAATAATAATTAAATAATTAAACAACTTTACATCCAAGAAACAATTACAAAATAATAAGCAAAATAATTAAATAGCAAAGATAAATAAAATATAAATAAGCAATAATAAATAATAAAGGGGGTTAATTCTAAGTTTACTCGGCAAGACATCGCATCTTGTGCCTACGTATCCTTACGGGAGTGGAATCAGAGTAATCGTAGTTCCCCTCAATAGGGAGGTTAGAAACTTCTTGACTGTGGTCAAGGTCTCAAGGGGAATAAACACATCTTAAGGACACGCTTACGTGGAGTGTAGAAACTCCAAATCTCTACGTTGAAATGTTAAGTTGTAATTAGGGTTAAATTAGGGATTCCACGGCGGGAAACCCTAAAATGAGCGCGGCGGCTCTTTGACCTAATGCTAAGGGTAAAATTGTAATTTTGCCTGCGGCGAGGCATTTGTGAAAATTAGGGTTTGTAGTTTGTAGTTTTGAGGATTTGAAATTGAATGTGTGAAGTTTTACGGACTATTGGCGCGGCGGCCAAACAGTTAGACCTAACCTTCGGATGTGTGCAATGTGACAGAAATAATAGTAAACGCGTGAGATAATTGAATCATGCAAACAGAGAGATAATGTCATAATTTAAACCATGCAAGCAGAAATTTAAAGGCAGAATTTAAAGAGCGATTGTTAAGTTCGCGAGGTTACATGAGAGGAGCAGATACAATATGATAATGAAATTTGAATTGAACAATAATAAAATGAAATAAATAACGGTTCTAGTTATTATTTAAAAAAAAAAGATTTTAGTTATTATTTTAAATTTATCTAAAAAAAAGTTTTTCTTAAAAATAATAGGTTTTCATATTAATTTGGAAAAGATGTTAATGTTATTTATTTTAAAAAACAGATTTTTATATTATAACAAATTTTAATAAATTAATGATAACAATAATAATAATAATGGTAATAATAATGATAATAATGATAATAATAATAAATAATGATAATAATAATAATAATAATAATAATAATAATAATAATAATAATAATAATAATAATAAAGCAATAATGAATTTTAAATGTGCCAAATAACCCAACAATGTTGCTAACGCAGAAATGCGCTCATCGCAACCAGATCTAAATCGGACGAAACAAAATTTATCGCAAAGAAAAAGAAATTAAGCAAAAAATAGTATTATTGCGCACACAAAAATGCGATCATCGCAACCAGATCGAACTAACACAAATGTCACGCGTCATGCACACAAATGTGCAAACATCGTATCGACATAATTCGATCAAAAATCTTCTAACAATTTAAAAATTATATATATATAAACGTAACAGTAATAGATAAAGAAAAAGAAATAACGGTAATAGATGAAGAAAAAGAAGTAACGGTAAAAGATGAAGAAAAAGAAACAACAGTAATAGATGAAGGAAAAGAAATAACGGTAAAAGATGAAGAAAAAGAAACAACAGTAATAGATGAAGGAAAAGAAATAACGGTAAACGATGAAGAAAAAGAAACAATAGTAATGGATGAAGAAGAAAACTAAATAACGGCAAACGACACTCACTCCTCTTAGGTTTTTTTCAATCTCCCCTTTTTTTTCCAACAAGGCAACACATGTATATATAGGGAACAAATTAGGGTTAACACCAAATTGTCAATAATGTCCCTAAAGCCCATTTTAAAGCCCAAACTAAATAATTAGTTAAGAAAAAATAAAATTTAAATAATTTAAAATAATTAAAATAAACTTAAAATAAAAACTAATAATCCTATTGATTCCTAAAATAAAAAATATTATAAAAAGAACAAAATTTTTTTCAATATTTTTTATTTTATGATTTTTTGGATATTTTTATGAATAATTTAGAAAAAAGTGAAAAAAATAATATTTTAAAAAATGATTTAATTAAAATACAAAAATAATAATTAAATAATAATAAAAAACTATTTTTGTTATTTTTTTAATGAAAGATAGAAAAATTTAGAGTAAAAATAATAAAAAACAAAAAAAATGACAAAGGTGAGATTCAAACTCTCAACCTCTCACACTCATAACTCCTTACACATGTCCTCCTACCAATTGTGCCATTTTTACTTTTTAGAAAAAAAATGCATGCCATATGATATTTACCTGCAAAAAGTCAAACGACTACACAAATTTGTTAGTAATTGATTAAATGCAATGAAATGCGACGACAAATCTTAGGGCAAAATTTGGGGTATTACAGTTATTATGATAATATTTCTCACCCAACCTCTCTTTGATGTTGGCAAAAAAAATCATGAAGTTTGACTTTGGTTTGACCACAGTTGACCTCAGTTTGACCTTTTAACTGCATTGACTGCTTTTGACTTATCTGATCATCTGACTGAGCAAACTTTTGAGAAAAGTCTTGAAACTTGACATGGGGGTTCTTATACACATATAAGATGTTATGAAGCTCACTTGAAGTCTTGGAAGTCCATTTAGCCTGATTAAAGTCAAAACCCTAGTTTTGGATGCACTGCTTAGGAGGTGCATTGTCAACTCTTCTGACCAATTGTGAATTTTGTGAACCTTGTGAACCTTCTTGGAACACAAAGTCTTGTATTGTGAGGGCAAATTTTGGGGTGCAACAAATAGAAACAAAGTCTGGCAGTAATCGGGGTATGACAACCTTCAGGGGAACTAATCACAACACCAACACCATTACCATGTGCATTGGAGGCACCATCAAAAACCATAGTCCATCGGGATCCTTGTTCAGGTCCGTCATATTGTCCAGGTTCTTTGGTAACAGACATAATGTCTTCATCAGGGAACTCAAAATTCATTGACCGGTAATCATCTACTGCTTGATGAGCCAAATGATCAGCAACAACACTCCCCTTAATAGCCTTCTGAGTGGTATACTGTATATCATATTCCGTCAAGATCATTTGCCATCTTGCAATTCTTCCGGAGAGAGCAGGTTTCTCAAATATGTACTTGATTGGATCCATCTTCGAAATCAACAAGGTAGTATGGGTCAACATATACTGTCTTAGTCGGCGAGCAGCCCATGCCAAAGCGCAGCAAGTTTTCTCGAGCAGTGAGTATCTTGTTTCACAGTCGGTAAACTTTTTGCTAAGGTAGTATATTGCCTGCTCTTTTCGACCAGACTCGTCATGTTGCCCCAATACACACCCCATTGAGTTGTCTAATACTGTTAAATACATAATCAAGGGTCTTCCATCAACTGGTGGCATTAAAATTGGAGGTTCTAGCAAATATCTCTTGATTTCATCAAAGGCAGTCTGGCACTCATCATTCCATTCCATCACCTGATCTTTCTTCAACAACTTGAAGATTGGCTCACAGATGGTAGTTAATTGGGAAATAAATCTTGCAATGTAGTTCAATCGTCCCAAGAAACCTCTAACCTCCTTCTCAGTACGGGGAGCTGGCATCTCTCGTATAGCTTTCACTTCTTGTTGTAACAACCTAGCAAGCTCTATAGGTATTTCACAATTGTCCTCGTTTCCGTCTTCAGTTTGATAGATCGGATTCTCGAAATTGTAATTGGCAATAGTAGAACTGTTATCAACTGGATCCAGAGTGGATGAGGATCTGCATTTTAGTGACGTGGGTGTGTGTAAGAACACATAGCTGATAAAGCAAAAATAAAAGAAAAAGAAAGACAAGGAACACAATATTTACGAAAACGAAACGTCCACTGATTTTATTGAATGAAGTATGCAAATGAAATGACAACCCGTAACAAGCACACCATTGTGCCCCGGGTAAGGCACATGGCTTGAAAGTTTTAATTGTTCCAGAAATTATAAATTTAAAAACATAACACAGTAATAGTATTTACTCCTGACTAAAGGAGATAGGGATAACATCTTCAGCTGTCCAATTATTGAGTCCAGCACCCACAGTAGGAAAAATCCATGCCTCCAAGTTGTAGTCTTCATCTTGATCTCCCACAGCATTGATAACCCCTTGATTGGTGATACGAACAGCACGAGCACGACGAACAGCCTTCTGGGACTCTTCTTCCACCACAGCTTTTGCATCATTGAGGGAGGCCATTGTCATTGTTGGAGGGTTTCTGATGACCACAGGAACCTTCTTCACAGCAGGAGGAGTCACACAATCCTTAACAGCCCAGGGAACCACTTCAAATGACTGACATGGAGTTTCAATGTATTCACCTTCTACTTCCAGATACTTGAAAGTGTTTACATGGCTGACAAAGTATTCTTCCTCTCCAAAGACAGTAACAACTTTTCCATTCACCGGATATCTCAACTTTTGATGTAATATGGAGGTCACAGCACCTGCCCCATGGATCCAGGGACGACCAAGCAGACATGAGTACGAAGGACGAATATCCATCACATAGAATGTAGCAGTGAACACCTGAGAGCCAACCTTGATTGGAAGATCAATTTCCCCATGCACTACTCTTCTAGAACCATCAAAAGCCTTTACCACAATATTACTGGGCCTCAATACCGTATCTTCAGGACTCAGCTTGTTCAGGACTTCCTTAGGCAACACATTCAGAGAGGAACCATTGTCTATCAGCACATGAGACAGGGTAGTGCCCCTGCATTCAATTGAAATATGCAAGGCCCTGTTATGATCCCTCTTGGCAGGGGTCAAGTCAGCATCAGAAAATCCTAACCCGTTGTCATAGGTCAGGTGAGCAACACAATTCTCAAACTAGTCCACAGAAATTGCACTGGGTACATGAGCCATCTTTAGAAACTTGATCAATGACTTGGCATGAGCCTCAGAACATAATAACAGGGAGAGCATAGAAATCTTTGAGGGAGTATGCCCCAGCTGATCAACAATATCATAATCACTCTTGCGAATGATTTTCAATACTTCTTCCATCTGCTTAGAGAGGTCATCAGCAGCTGGCACATCAGTAGATACAGGCTCAATAACAGGACCCTTGCCCCGAGCATCAGTGGTGGAAGTAACAGCAGGAGTAACTGCACTCTTAGAAGCAACTGGAGGAGAGAAGACTCTTCCACTACGAGTGATCTTGCTAGATCCAGCAATATTATCAATGTCAACAGGCATATCAGGTAAAGGCTCCTGCTTGACACCATGGATGTAAACATCAGACCCATAGTGCCAAGGCACAGCTTTGTCAGATGTATAAGGAATAGGACCAGGAGTGGTAATGATCAGAGGAGCTACTCTGGCTTCAGCAACAACTTTCACAGGACCTTCAGCAGTAATCTTGATTGGGCCCTGATGAGTGATTTTAATGGGACCCTTTGAAGTGATTCTTAGTGGTACTTTGTCAACCATGTCAACCTCTTCAATCTTCTTACCCTGAGTCAGATGATCCACCATACTTTCTACAGATGCTGGTCTTCTTTCAAACACTATAGTATATTTATCCATGAGACGTTGAATCCCATCTCTCAAAATGAAGCAACTATCCGGCTTATAGGTACAATATAGACAATCTTCATGACAACCTGGAAAGATCCCAGCTTGTACTAACCTCTTTTTGATAACAGACAATGGTGTGCTCAACTCCATAACTGAATAGACATGCAGATCTTCATCAACATCTTCATCAATGGCGTTGACAGTCTTCTCGTGATTTGGCATTGGAGCTGTAATCACATTTGGAGTACCTGGTGGATCAAACTCAATTTTTCCAGCATCAATCATATCCTGAATTTTGTTCTTTAAGACCCAGCAGTTATTAGTATCATGTCCTGGACAGTTTGAATGATATGCACATCGTGCATTGGGATTGTACTTGGGAGAGGTAACATTGGGATTCTGAGGGGCCTCCCTCAGGGTAATAAGTTCAGCCTTCAACAAGTGTTGCAATGCCTGAGCCATTGACATGTTGATCTTCGTGAACTGTCTTCTAGCCCTCTGTTGGTTGCCTTGAGGCTGCTCTGTTGTTGCAGGAGTTGGATTTGAAATATGCACTGCACTAACAGACTGATGCCTTCTGTTACGATCAGGCTGACCATACACAGCATTAGATTCTTTCTTCCCAGTGGGAGGCTTCTTTGCAGCACCTGATGAAGAAGTGCCCACTTGGATCTTACCACTCTTGATACCATTCTCTACTCGCTCTCCTGTCATGATCAACTCAGTGAAGCCAGATGATGAGCTTCCAATGAGATGACTGTAAAACGGACCATTCAGCGTACACATGAACATATCAACCAACTCCCTATCAGTCAAAGGGGGTTGAACTCTTCCAGCTAAGTCTCTCCATTTCTGAGCATACTCCTTAAAGCTTTCTTTGGCACCCATAGACATGCTTTGAAGCTGCATGCGAGTGGGGGCTAAGTCAGCATTGTATTGATACTACTTGTAGAAAGCTTCAGCAAGGTCATTCCAATCTCTGATGTTGACACTCTCCAACTGATAATACCACTCTAGCTGAGCTCCAGATAAACTCTCTTGAAAGAAATGGATCCACAACTTTTTATCAGCAGTGTGGGGTTGCATTCTTCTGACATAAGACCTCAGATGCAATTTGGGACAAGAGACCCCATCATAGACAACAAATGTAGGAACTTTGAACCCAATGGGTATGACCACCTCAGATATCAAGCTCAAATCCTCAAAATCCAGCCCAGATGATTTCTGTAATTCCATAGCATCCATTCTATCCACCAGCATCTTGAATTTGTCTTCGTTAGGCTCATGGTAGTAGTTAGCCTCAGAATCAGAGTCCCCCATAGTGTTGTGGAGACTGCCTCTCCCCTGCTCAGATTCTTCAGATTCATAGTCTTCAACATGTTCCTTGGTCTTGACAGGACCTTTGAACCTTCTTCCCAACCCAGCAGACCTTCTAGCCTTCTTAGTCTTCTTGGCCAGCAGTGTCTTCAATTCATCCTGCCCCTTGGATAGGTTCAGGATCAGCTCTTGGAACTGTGCATTCTGTGCCTGGAGATCCTTAACTGATTGTTCAAGAGCCATTGCTGAAATAAACAGCGAGGAGATGAGAAACCTGTGCACAATTATAAACCTGTAATGCAATGATATGGGAATGCATATGCAATGTTTTCAAGGACCGCAGGATTTAAATTTGCTTAAACAAACAAGAAAGTAACTTTTTATTAGTAATAACTTGTTTTGCCTTTTAGGCTTACAAAAAATGAAAACGAAATAAGTACAAAAGATGGGGTTTTAAGTCTCCCATGGACGTTTCCTCTTTGTGTTGAGGTATGAGTTGAGGTTTCGTTCCTCATGAAGTAGCTTTGTTAGCTCTAGGATCCTTGCTTGGCTTGCTTTGTAATGAGCCTCGAAAGTATCCCTTTGCTCTTTCAGTTGGATCCATGATCTCTGCAAGTCTTCCATATCAGTAGGCATGTCTGGGTGAAGGATGGTATAAGCTGTGTCTCCTTCAGCAACAGGTTCCATGGTAACTGGTAGGATGGCAGGATATGGCATCATGAGTGTCTGAGCACGAAATCGTACCCATCTGAGATAAGCCTCCATAGGAATGGTGTACTTAGGCTCCAGTGTCTTGCTGTCAATCATGTTTACCTTTCCCCAAGCTCGTATGAATCTCTGACGGTAACCCTGAAGATCGTTGTCGTAGTCAAACACAATGTCCTGAATCAACATGTCATGTGGACCATCGCTCCGGGCGTAACCAAACTGTCGTAAAGCTAGAGATGGGTTGTAGGTGATGCCTCCTCTTATGCCTAGAAGTGGCACATTAGGAAACTCCCCACAACGGTCAATGATGGTGACATTCTCCATAGATCTGGAGCACCAATGGATGTCTGAGTGAGAAAGTGACATGATCCTCTTGGACCATCTGAACCCTTGCTCATTCTTCATTACTGAGCGAGGAAGGTGAGAAATAAACCACCTAGAAAGTAAAGGTATGCAGCACATCAAAGTTCCTCTTGCCCTTGTAGTACGGGTGTGAAAAGAATGTAGGATGTCTCCAAGTAAGGTAGGCACTGGATTGTGACTCAGGAATATGTTGATGGCATGAATGTCTATGAACTGATCAGGATTGGGGAACAACACTAAGCCATAAATCAATAAGGCTAAGATCTCCTCAAAAGCATCGTAGCTCATAGCCTTCAAGAACATTTGAGCTTTATCCACTAATACCTTGGCAAGAATACCTTTAACTCCACTTCTCGTCTCTAGAACAATGTCAGACTTCTTCAGATGTAGAGCTGCAGCAATAACTTCTGGTTTAAGCTCCTTCTCTAAGCCTGTGAATGGCTTCTGATCAAGAACAGGTATACCCAGAAGTTTAGAGAACTCCTCCATGGTTGGAACCAGCTGATAATCAGGAAATGTAAAGCAATGGTGCTTAGGGTCAAAGAACTGAAACAGCACACTCATCATGTCTTCACTGAACCCTGAAGTAACTAGATCCAATAAGTGACCATGTCTCTTGTTGAACTGGGAATGATCAGGCACTAGGGAAACCAACTCCTTGAGCTTAGCAGGTATCCCTACAAAGTTGATCCTGATGGTGTTTCTACGAGCAGAAGCCATGACCTGCAACAAAGAACAAAGATAAATCCTTTGGTCCTTGAAATGGTTAGGGAAAATGATATGCTTATGATGCATGATGATGTCATGATGTCATGCTCAATCACAAACATGTGGCACACACAAACAAGTCACACCATAGCCCTAGGTTTAAAGGCTTGCATGAGGTTCAAAGGCAAGTACCCTCCCCTGAAGTTAGATGGTTCATCCTGTCCTACAAAAGTAACCAGGTTCTAAGGGATCTCAATATCATTGATCCTTCACAAGGGTGGTTGTTCAGAAGGCAACTTACTTGCCAACCAAAACCCTCCAAGTTTAAGATCTCAATGAGCGTAGTATCGAGTGTCAACCAACTTCAGTCTGCACCAAAGCCGGTTACCTCACTACTTTCTAAAGGCCAAGATGAGCTAACTAGGGTTCTAAAAGTCAGTTAGTGCATTGACAACATATGGCAGCCTCAATATTATCCTCAACTTGACTTAAGGAATATAAGCACCAACCAAGAAGTCGCACTAACTATGGCCACCAGATCAACCGTATCGATATACGTCGTACAGTTTCCTTGGTCTATTGCCATTTACCTAAGGTACACTAGATCCGGGTTAGGACCTTTCACACATAAGAGCACCCCAACAATATAATAATAAAGCAAACAAGGCAAACAATTTAAAGTGATCTTAATTCCTAAGGGTACCCCTCTTAAATAGATCCCCAGCAGAGTCGCCAGTTCTGTAACACGGTGGGAGAACTGACTTTAAACAATGTTGCGGATAGCAAGAGTCGCCACCAACTTTTATTTTATCCATAAGGAAAGGTTATAAAAGAACAGGAAAGACCTTAGAGAATATTTTGGGTCCGGGGGGTAGGTTATGAAAAGGGAAGGTGTTAGCACCCTTTTCATCCATGGTTATCCATGGGCTCTTAGGTACTTAAGCTCACTTTTGAATTGTTTTGAAAGTGTAGTGTGTGAATAGCAAAAAATTTCAGAATAGTTTAATAGTAATCCGTGTATGGATGTGTTAAGAACTTGTTTGAAAACTTGTTGAAAATTTGTTTAAGTGCGAAACAGTTTTGAAGTGAGCAAGCACCTAGGAGTAACCTACCCTAATGTTTAAAGGTCTTTCTTATTCTTCATTCTTTCCTTTAGTAAGACTATCCCTACTATAATGGAGTAGGTAGTCCTTACTTTGGATGTTAAGGGATATGTGAGGGACAATTTGACTTTGAAGGCCATTGTGGGATGTAATAAGCACATATAAGGGACCATCATCATTTTTCGAAAGGGACTCGATTCGTAAAGGCAACCATAAGGGACTTTGATGATTTTTTTATTTGAGGGACTTGCTTTATACACCCCACTTAACCATTATTCGTAGGCAACTTGAGGGATATCCTTAGGAAGTGAGACGGCGATTAAAATCGACTTACGTGTGTGACGTGTTTATTTTAATTATCTTTATTTAAAAGTGATCTAAATTTATTTTAATATTACATACATGTTGTTACACTCCCTAATTACTAACCATAATAATAATTAAATAATTAAACAACTTTACATCCAAGAAACAATTACAAAATAATAAGCAAAATAATTAAATAGCAAAGATAAATAAAATATAAATAAGCAATAATAAATAATAAAGGGGGTTAATTCTAAGTTTACTCGGCAAGACATCGCATCTTGTGCCTACGTATCCTTACGGGAGTGGAATCAGAGTAATCGTAGTTCCCCTCAATAGGGAGGTTAGAAACTTCTTGACTGTGGTCAAGGTCTCAAGGGGAATAAACGCATCTTAAGGACACGCTTACGTGGAGTGTAGAAACTCCAAATCTCTACGTTGAAATGTTAAGTTGTAATTAGGGTTAAATTAGGGATTCCACGGCGGGAAAGCCTGAAATGAGCGCGGCGGCTCTTTGACCTAATGCTAAGGGTAAAATTGTAATTTTTCCTGCGGCGAGGCATTTGTGAAAATTAGGGTTTGTAGTTTGTAGTTTTGAGGATTTGAAATTGAATGTGTGAAGTTTTACGGACTATTGGCGCGGCGGCCAAACAGTTAGACCTAACCTTCGGATGTGTGCAATGTGACAGAAATAATAGTAAACGCGTGAGATAATTGAATCATGCAAACAGAGAGATAATGTTATAATTTAAACCATGCAAGCAGAAATTTAAAGGCAGAATTTAAAGAGCGATTGTTAAGTTCGCGAGGTTACATGAGAGGAGCAGATACAATATGATAATGAAATTTGAATTGAACAATAATAAAATAAAATAAATAACGGTTCTAGTTATTATTTTAAAAAAAAGATTTTAGTTATTATTTTAAATTTATCTAAAAAAAAAGTTTTTCTTAAAAATAATAGGTTTTCATATTAATTTGGAAAAGATGTTAATGTTATTTATTTTAAAAAACAGATTTTTATATTATAACAAATTTTAATAAATTAATGATAACAATAATAATAATAATGGTAATAATAATGATAATAATGATAATAATAATAAATAATGATAATAATAATAATAATAATAATAATAATAATAATAATAATAATAATAATAATAATAAAGCAATAATGAATTTTAAATGTGCCAAATAACCCAACAATGTTGCTAACGCAGAAATGCGCTCATCGCAACCAGATCTAAATCGGACGAAACAAAATTTATCGCAAAGAAAAAGAAATTAAGCAAAAAATAGTATTATTGCTCACACAAAAATGCGATCATCGCAACCAGATCGAACTAACACAAATGTCACGCGTCATGCACACAAATGTGCAAACATCGTATCGACATAATTCGATCAAAAATCTTATATATATAAACTCTAACAATTTAAAAATTATATATATATAAACGTAACAGTAATAGATAAAGAAAAAGAAATAACGGTAATAGATGAAGAAAAAGAAATAACGGTAAAAGATGAAGAAAAAGAAACAACAGTAATAGATGAAGGAAAAGAAATAACGGTAAACGATGAAGAAAAAGAAACAATAGTAATGGATGAAGAAGAAAACTAAATAACGGCAAACGGCACTCACTCCTCTTAGGTTTTTTTCAATCCCTCCTCTTGTTCCAACAAGGCAACACATGTATATATAGGGAACAAATTAGGGTTAACACCAAATTGTCAATAATGTCCCTAACGCCCATTTTAAAGCCCAAACTAAATAATTAGTTAAGAAAAAATAAAATTTAAATAATTTAAAATAATTAAAATAAACTTAAAATAAAAACTAATAATCCTATTGATTCCTAAAATAAAAAATATTATAAAAAGAACAAAATTTTTTTCAATATTTTTTATTTTATGATTTTTTGGATATTTTTATGAATAATTTAGAAAAAAGTGAAAAAAATAATATTTTAAAAAATGATTTAATTAAAATACGAAAATAATAATTAAATAATAATAAAAAACTATTTTTGTTATTTTTTTAATGAAAGATAGAAAAATTTAGAGTAAAAATAATAAAAAACAAAAAAAAATGACAAAGGTGAGATTCGAACTCTCAACCTCTCACACTCATAACTCCTTACACATGTCCTCCTGCCAATTGTGCCATTTTTACTTTTTAGAAAAAAAATGCATGTCATATGATATTTACCTGCAAAAAGTCAAACGACTACACAAATTTGTTAGTAATTGATTAAATGCAATGAAATGCGACGACAAATCTTAGGGCAAAATTTGGGGTATTACAGTTATTATGATAATATTTCTCACCCAACCTCTCTTTGATGTTGGCAAAAAAAATCATGAAGTTTGACTTTGGTTTGACCACAGTTGACCTCAGTTTGACCTTTTAACTGCATTGACTGCTTTTGACTTATCTGATCATCTGACTGAGCAAACTTTTGAGAAAAGTCTTGAAACTTGACATGGGGGTTCTTATACACATATAAGATGTTATGAAGCTCACTTGAAGTCTTGGAAGTCCATTTAGCCTGATTAAAGTCAAAACCCTAGTTTTGGATGCACTGCTTAGGAGGTGCATTGTCTGAGGGAATTGTCAACTCTTCTGACCAATTGTGAATTTTGTGAACCTTGTGAACCTTCTTGGAACACAAAGTCTTGTATTGTGAGGGCAAATTTTGGGGTGCAACATTGTTCAAGGCCATTATGTATGGGTAAAGAAAGGAACTAACTTTGAAGGACCCAAGTAGGCATGGCAAAAAAACCCAGACCCGTCGGGGCCCGCCCGGACCCGCCCCGAAATTAGCGGGGAAAACCCGGTTTGAGTGGGTACGGGTGCGGGTGCGGGGAAAATCCGATTTTTAATTACGGGTGCGGGTAGACACTAAGACCCGCCCGCACCCGGCCCCGCCCCGCCCCCGAATAATTTATTTTAATTTAATTTTCTTATTTTACTTATTTTAATATTTATTTATTAATTATATTTTTAACTAAATTATTAATACATTTATTGCAATTAAAATAAATAAATTAATCAAGTTAATATTCATTTACTAATTAAAATTTTAATTAAATAAATAATTAATTTATTAAAATAATCAATTTTTTAATAAAGTTATTAATTTTTATTGTAATTAAAAATAAAATTTTTTTTTCGGGTGGGGGCGGGGCGGGTGCGGGTGCACCCGTTCTCTACTGGGGGCGGGTCTGGGTGGTAAATTTTTACCCCCGGTCGGGTTTGGGGGCGGGGGCGGGTGTGTTACATGAAAGCGGGTGCGGGTGCGGGTATAGTAAAACCCGCCCCCGACCCGCCCCGTTGCCATCCCTAGACCCAAGACAATTTGGATACCTAATAAAACTTAACTCTTTTTTGTAGGTATGCTTGAAGACCTCTTCAAATGAATGGTATCTTGATAGTGGATGTTCGAGGCACATGACATGTGACCTAAGCAAATTTTCACATCTAACACTTAAGGCCAAAGGATTTGTTACTTATGGTGACAACAACAAAGGAAGAATCTGTGGTGTAGGCATCGTTGGTTCACTGCCTTCAACAACCATAAAGGATGTCCTATATGTGGAAGTTCTAAAGCATAGTTTACTTAGCATTAGCCAATTATGTGACCGAGGTTTCAAAATCAACTTCACTAAAAATGAATGTTTGATTGAAAACAAAGTTACTCATGAAGTTATGCTATAAGGTAAAAGAGTTAATAAAATTTTCTTAATTTCCTTGGATAACGTATCTTTGAATTTTAGGTGTCTCTTGGCAAGTAACAATGAATCATGGTTATGGCATAAGAGATTTGCTCACATTCATATGGAGCACTTGAATAAATTGATCAAACATGACTTGGTTATTGGATTGCCGAAGATCAAATTCATCAAAGATAAGTTATGCGACGCTTGTCAAAAAGGAAAACAAACCAAATCATCTTTCACATCCAAAAATGTGGTGTCCACGACTAGGCCACTACAACTATTGCATATGGATCTCTTTGGTCCATCTAGAACAAAAAGCTTCGGAGGTAATGTTTTCGCTTTGGTTATTGTTGATGATTATTCTAGATTTTGTTGGACTTACTTTTTAATGCAGAAAAGTGATGTTTTTAAAGCATTTAAGAAGTTTGCAAAACAAATTCAAAATGAAAAAGCATTAACAATTGTCTCCATAAGAAGCGATCATGGTGGAGAATTCCAGAACGCGTTATTTGATGAATTATGCGAAGAAAATGGAATCTCACACAATTTCTCTTCACCAAGAACTCCACAGCAAAATGGTGTCGTGGAAAGGAAGAATCGGTCGTTGGTGGAACTTGCAAGAACAATGTTAAGTGACTCAAATCTTCCTAAGTATTTTTGGGTGGATGCGGTGAGCACGACATCTTTTGTAAGTAACCGGGTTAATATTAGAGCAATTCTCAAGAAAACCCCTTATGAAATTTTCAAAGGGAGAAAGCCAAATATTTCCTACTTTCGCATATTTGGATGTAAGTGCTTTGTCTTGAACAACGACAAAGACAACTTTGGTAAGTTTGATGAAAAATCATATGAAGGTATATTTCTTGGTTATTCCCTTACTAGTAAAGCTTTTAGAATTTATAATAAAAGAACTTTAACCATTGAAGAATCTATGCATGTCAAATTTGATGAATCTAACCCCTCTAAGGAGGATATTGTGGTTTGTGATAATGATGATGAATTTGTAGAAATTCCCGAAGGAGATACTTCTAAAGATATCATTAAAGAACAAGATAGACCCATTCAACAAGATTCCAATATCAACGATCTACCAAAAAAATGGAGGACTCATAGAGATCATACTATCGACAAAGTGATCGGAGACATAAGTCAAGGTGTTGCTACAAGATTAAATCTCAAAGATGCATGCTTGAACATGGTGTTCGTATCTCAAACAGAACCTTCCAAATTCGATGAAGCTCTTGAAAATGATCAATGGATTATTGCTATGCAAGAAGAGTTAAACCAATTTGAGAGAAATCAAGTTTTGGGAACTTGTTTCTAGACCAAAGATAAACATATTATCGGAACAAGATGGGTGTTCAAAAACAAACTTGATGAAAATGGAATAATTGTTTGAAACAAAGCAAGATCGATGGCTCAAGGGTACAATCAAGAGGAAGGAATTGTCTTTTAAGAAACATTCGCTCTGGTTGCAAGGTTAGAAGCTATTCGTTTGTTACTTGCTTATGCTTGTTCAATGAACTTTCAACTTTTTCAAATGGACGTCAAAAGCGCCTTCTTGAACGAATACATCAACAAAGAAGTCTATGTCAAATAATCCCCGGGTTTTGAAGACTTCAAGCATCCTTCACATGTATAAAAATTGAAGAAAGCTCTCTATGGTCTAAAGCAAGCTCGAAGGGCATGGTATGATTGTCTAAGTAATTTCTTATGCGAAAAAGGCTTTGAAAAAGGCAAGGTAGACAAAACTTTATTCATTAAAAAGATAAAGGATAATACGTTACTTGTTCAAGTATATGTGGACGACATCATCTTTGGTTCAACAAACAAGGAACTATGTGAAGAATTTGCGGAAATGATGCAAGGCGAGTTTGAAATGTCTATGATGGGAAAGATGAATTACTTCCTTGGATTGCAAATCAAGCAAGTAAAAGACAGAATTTTTATCAACCAATTAAAGTATTGCAAAGATTTGTTAAAGAGATTTGATATGGATGAATGCAAAGCTATGTCAACACCAATGGGATCCGGAACCTACGTCAATCAAGATGAATCGGGAAAATCAATTGATATTACAAAGTATCGAGGTATGATTGGTTCGTTATTATATTTGACGGCAATTCGTCCTAACATAATGTTTAGTGTGAGTTTATGTGCTCGCTTCCAAGCAAATCCAAATGAGTCACATCTCACGGCATTCAAAAGAATCATGAAATATCTCAAGGGAACATTGAACGTCGGCTTATGGTATCCGAAAGGTAGTGTTTATACTTTAATTGGTTATTCTGACGCGGATTATGTAGGCTGTAAAAGTGATCGAAAAATCACGAGTGGAACCTGTCACATCCTTGGAATGCATTGGTTTCGTGGTCATGTAAGAAACAAGCATGTGTTGCTCTTAGTATGGCTGAAGCAGAATACATAGCGGCGGGAAGCTGTTGTGCCCAAAATCTGTGGCTAAAGCAACAATTAAGCGACTACAGAATTGATCTTGGATGAATTCCTCTCCGATGCGACAACACAAGTGCGATTAACATCACAAAAAATCCGGTCATGCACTCAAGAACCAAACACATCGACATTCGACATCATTTCCTCTGTGATCACGTGCTTAAAGGAGATGTCGAAGTCACTTTTATGGATACGCATAACTAGCTCGCCGACATATTCACGAAGCCACTCGCAAAAGAATCATTCTTCAAGATTCGACGAGAACTCAAAATTCTCAATGAAGGTGACATCTAAACTCTTCTTAAGTTAATGTGTGTAGAATCTATGTTTTCCAACTTGTTATTGTTGTTTACTGTTTTCTAGAATTTGTTTAAGACTAAGTTTTATGTTTCGTATTTGTATTTGTAACCGTACTATGTGCATATCTTTTTTTTGTTAAGTGTATGTGATTTTGTTTATTATATGTGTGCTTGTTTACTTTCATTTTCTTTGCTCCTCTTCCTTTTTGCTAATGACAAAGGGGGAGAAGGATTGTCTCTAACATTTCCTTGTGCAGAAAAGTTTTATCTCTCTTGTATTTAGGGGGGCTCTCTAACTTAGGGGGAGAAATGTAGAGAAACAATATCACAAAGCAAATTTTCAAGAATCGGTTGTCATCATCAAAAAAGGGGAGATTGTAGAAGCAAGCTTCAAGACCTTTTATGTTTTGATGAGGACAACTAAGAACAAGCTTTGTACGCAAGATATTCTACGCAAAAAGAAAGAGAATCAAGTGACATCAAAGATCAAGATAGTATTATCATGTTTGACTACTATGGATCGAGCTTCGGTTACAAGCTTCAAGTGATGATGATGATCAAAGCAACGGTATAACAATTTTTACTTAAGAATATTTATACAAGTGTTCATAAAATCACTTTTCACTTCACAATTATCACTAACACTTTTAAAACCTTTTAAAATACTCACTCCTTTTTAAAACTAATTATTTTCTGAAAAACCTTCAGTGTTAATCGATTAACACATTGGTTAACCGATTAACTCACTTCAAAATTAATTAATTTGTGATTTTATAACAATGTTAACCGATTAACACATGTAAATTTTGAATATTTTTGAATGTTGTAAGGTGTTAACCGATTAACCCATTTGGTTAACCGATTAACACTGAAGCAGCAAGCAAAAATGGCAGTTGTTCATGGAAAATTACATTGATTACCATTCCTTTTACTGGCTATTTTTGCTGCATCAAAAACACACCCTTTTGAACAGGTTTTTTATGCATATAAATTGTTCTTAATTTCAAAGTTACAATTCACCTTCAAGAAACAAATTCTCTTAAATTACTCACATTCTTCAATCTCAAATTTTCATTCTAAGTGTTCAAAACCATTTTTGAAAGAAGCCATTGATTTAACTTTCACACTCTCACAGCCTTCTTTCACAAGAACACTTGTATATTTATCTGAGTAACTGTTAGAACACAGATTGGTTCTTAGTTATATCTCTACGTTTTGATGATAACACTAATGGAATTTTGTATTAACAAATTATATACTCTAAATTTGTTCAAGTATTTTTGTTGCAGATATTAAATTTAATATTCTTCTGAAAGCAAAAATGAATCTGAACATTGAACTACACAAGGCTCTGAGCGTCAGAAGCATCTCGTTAGAAGAATCTGAGCGCTGCCTACAGAAGAATCTGAAGCAGAAGCTCCAGAAACATCTAAAGCGTAGCTGAAGACTTTGTATGAAGATTTTCAAGCATTGTTTTTCAGAAGACTCTGATAGTACTGTTCGCTGCAAGTACTGAGGATCTGATCTCCAAACTCTGCTCTAATTGTTACTCACGCTGAAGCACAATTGCTGTAACACTCTGATACAGCAAACTCTGATGACATCAAGACTCTGATCACTCAAGGCTCTGATGTTGATTGTTGTGAAATAGAAACTTATTGAAGAAGATTATTCAAAGATATATCCGTTGGCATATTTCAAACGTCTCTTTCCTCTTTTATGCTAGACACAAGAACTCAGGCAAAAAGGATTTCTCTTAATGTTCTACTTCTAGGAAAGGCCAAGTCATGTGAAGACAAAAGGCTACAGCTACTTTGCAGTACACGGTCTTCAAGCTTACAACATCTTGGACTTCTTTGTCTATAAAAGCAAGCCTTCAACAACTTTCTATAGTTGACGTATTTTGACGAATTCATTGAAAACTCTCTCAAAGCTCTCATACAAATTATATTTCTTTATTGAATAGTTTCATACGTTCTTAATCTTAAGTGTATAAATCACAGTTGTGATGTAGCTTTCATAGAAGCATTTTAAACACTTGTTTAGTTTACATTTGATTGTAAAAATTCCTTGAGAAGACCAAGTTGTGGTCAGTAGTTCTTGAGAAGACTAAGACAATTGTTCTTAGTGGTTAACATTGTAATCTGTTTGATTATAGTAGATTAAGTCCTTGTGGAGAAAGGTAAATCACGCTTGATAGGGTGGACTGGATTAGTTGAGTTCAACGAACCAGGATAAAATTCATTGTGTTTTTATTGCCATAATATTTTCAAAACCCTTATTCAACCCCCCCCCCCCCTTCTAAGTGTTTTCTCACCTTCAGTTGGCATCAGAGCTCCGGTTTTGTGTATGCTATCACTTCATCGTGAACAGAAAAGATCCAGTTTAGAAAACTCTTGATATATTTTGGTTGATACACTATGGCTGAAGCTTCAACATCCAACAACAACAGATATGAAGACAGAGATAGAATCAACACTAAACCCCCTATGTTTGATGGGGAAAAGTTTGACTACTGGAAAGACAGGATTGAAAGTTTCTTTCTAGGATATGATGTTGACCTTTGGGATTTAGTTATTGATGGCTATGTTCACCCCACTGATGGGGATGGCAAAAAGATAGACAGAAAATCTATGACTGAAGCTCAGAAGAAAGAATTCAGGAATCATCATAAAGCTAGAATCATACTTCTAAATGCTATATCTCATACTGAGTATGAGAAGATTACTAACAGAGAAACAACATTTGGTATGCTTGAATCTTTGAAGATGGCTCATGATGGGAATTCTCAAGTCAATGAGACTAAGGCTCTGGCGCTGATCCAGAAATATGAAGCCTTCAAAATGGAGGAATCAGAATCTATAGAAGTTATGTTCTCTAGATTCCAGATCCTCACAGTTGGCTTAAAAGTTCTGGACAAGGGTTACTCCACTGCAGATCGTGTTAAGAAGATCATCAGAAGTTTGCCCATCAGATGGAGACCAATGGTCACTGCTCTGAAGCTAGCTAAGGATCTGAACAGGATCACATTGGAGGAACTGATCAGCTCTTTGAGGAGTCATGAGATTGAATTAGAGGAAGACGAACCCCAGAAAAAAGGTAAGTCTATTGCTTTAAAGTCTAACAAATCTTCCAAAGCTTTGCAGGTTGTAGAAGAAAGCTCTGAAGAATCTTCTTCTGAAGAAGAAGATGAATTGTCCATGCTGTCCAGAAGTTCAGAAACTTCAAGAAGTCAGATCAACGCAAAGAGTCCTCTGGACACAAAAGATCTGGAAAGAAAGAGGTTGTCTGCTATGAATGCAAGGAACCTGGTCACTACAAGAATGAATGTCTAAAGCTTCTGAAAGAAAAGCCAAAGAGGAAGTTTGACAAAAAGAAGAAGGTCCTAATGGCAACCTGGGATGATTCAGATGAATCTGAATCTTCATCAGAACTAGATGAAGAATGTGCCAACATGGCACTGATGGCAGGCGTGGAAGATCAGGATGAAGGAACATCTGGATCTGAATATGATTCTGAATCTGACTCAAAAGAGATGTATTTAGCAACAAAGTCAAGACGCCAATCATGGTACCTGGACTCTGGCTGCTGACGTCACATGACGGGAGAAACGTTTATGTTCCAAAGCCTAGAGCTTAAATCTGGAGGAGACGTCAAGTTTGGAGGGAATCAAAAGGGCAAGATAATTGGCTCTGGTACTATTGGCAATGGTAACCTTCCCTCTATATCTAATGTTTTACTTGTAGAAGGATTAAAACATAATCTATTGTCCATAAGTCAATTAAGTGACAATGGTTATGACATAGTCTTTAATCAAAAATGTTACAAAGTTGTCAGTCAAAAGGATGGCTCAATCCTATTTAATGGAAAGAGGAAGAACAACATTTACAAAATCAATCTTTCAGAACTTAAGGTTCAAAATGTAAAATGCCTTATGTCTGTTAATGATGAGCAATGGGTCTGGCACAGAAGATTGGGGCATATTAATATGAGACGTATATCTCAGATTAATAAACTCAATCTGGTCAGAGGACTTCCTAAGTTGAAGTTCAACTCAGATGTTTTTTGTGAAGCATGTCAAAAAGGAAAATTTTCAAAATCTTCTTTTAAAACTAAAAATGTTATTTCAACCTCAAGACCATTAGAATTACTTCATATTGATCTGTTTGGACCAGTGAAAATTGCATCGATCAGAGGCAAGAAGTATGGATTAATCATTGTTGATGACTACAGCAGATGGACATGGGTGAAATTCCTAAAACACAAGGATGAGTCACATTCTGTGTTCTTTGACTTTTGCAAACAAGTCCAGAATGAAAAAGATTTTAAAATTGTTAAAGTCAGAAGTGATCATGGTGGCGAATTTGAAAACAAATATTTTGAAAAATATTTTAATGAAAATGGCATTGCTCATGATTTCTCCTGCCCTAGAACTCCACAACAGAATGGAGTTGTAGAGAGGAAAAACAGAACATTGCAAGAAACGGCCAGAACCACGATCAACGAGACTAATCTGGCAAAGCATTTTTGGGCAGAAGCAATAAACACATCTTGTTATATTCAGAACAGAGTGTCTGTAAGACCTCTTCTGGATAAGACTCCCTATGAATTATGGAGGAATAGAAAGCCCAACATTTCTTATTTTCATTCTTTTGGATGTATATGTTATATGTTGAACACTAAAGAGAATCTGAACAAGTTTGATTCTAAAGCATGAAGTGTTTCATGCTTGGGTATTCTGAACACTCTAAAGGCTACAGAGTATACAATACTGAAACACAGATTGTGGAGGAATCTATACATGTTAGATTTGATGATAAGCTTGGCAATAAAAAGCCAAAGCAGCTTGATATTTCTGCAGATAGAGAAGTAATTCTCACAGACTCTAAAGACTCAGAGGCAGATAAGGCTCAAGTGAAGGAATCAGAAGCAACGCCAGATGCAACTCCTTTGGCTACTCAGATGAACAATTTGAATATTTCTGAAGAACCTAATGTTAGAGGATCATCTTCCAGAATCAAATCTTCTCATCCAGAAGAAATAATCATTGGAAAGAAGGATGACCCTATAAGAACAAGATCCTACCTCAGATCATCTGAAGCGTCATTATTTGGTTTGGTGTCAGTTATTGAACCAACTTATGTGGATGAAGCTCTGCAATACAATGACTGGATAATTGCCATGCAAGAAGAGCTCAATCAATTCACAAGAAATGACGTTTGGGATTTGGTTCCAAGACCAAAAGGATTCAACATTATTGGAACTAAATGGGTCTTCAAAAACAAGTTGAATGAAAAAGGAGAAGTTGAAAGAAACAAAGCAAGGCTTGTTGCTCAATGTTATAGCCAGCAAGAAGGAATTGATTACACAGAGACTTATGCTCCTGTGGCCAGGTTAGAGTCTATTTGTTTACTCATTTCTTTTGCTGCACAAAATAACATCACTCTATATTAGATGGATGTTAAGAGTACCTTCTTAAATGGGATTATAGAAGAGGAAGTCTACGTTCATCAACCTCCTGGTTTTGAAAGTGATAAATTTCCAGAACATGTTTTTAAACTTAAGAAATCTCTTTATGGTTTAAAACAAGCTCCCAGAGCTTGGTATGAGAGATTAAGTAATTTTCTTCTGGAGAAAAATTTTATCAGAGGCAAAGTGGACACAACTCTCTTTTGTAAAACATTTAAGAAAGATCTATTAATTTGTCAAATATATGTAGATGATATTATATTTGGATCTACAAATATTACGCTTGGAAAGGAGTTTGCTCAATGTATGCAGGCTGAATTTGAGATGAGCATGATGGGAGAATTGAGATTCTTTCTGGGAATTCAAGTCAACCAAACTCCAGATTGCACTTACATCCATCAAACTAAATATGTAAAAGAGCTTCTGAAGAAGTTCAACATGACTGATAGTAAGTTAGAAAAGACTCCAATGCATCCAACAAGCACTCTTGGTAAGGAAGAGGTAAGTAAGAAAGTAGATCAGAAACTCTACAGAGGTATGATTGGATCTCTTCTATACTTAACTGCTTATAGACCTGGCATTTTATTTAGTGTATGCTTGTGTGCTAGATTCCAATAAGATCCTAGAGAATCACACTTAACAGCTGTTAAGAGGATTCTAAGGTATCTGAAAGGTACTAGTACTACTAATGTGGGTTTGTGTTACACAAAATCTGATGAATTTAAACTAGTTGTATTTTGTGATGCTGATTACGCTGGAGACAGAGTCGAAAGAAAAAGTACTTATGGAAGTTGCCAATTTCTGGGAAGTAATTTAATCTCCTGGTACAACAAGAAACAACCTACAATTGCTCTATCAACTACAGAAGCAGAATATATTGTTGATGCTGGATGTAGCACACTGATGCTCTGGATGAAAAGTCAGCTAGAAGACTATCAGATCTTTGAGAGTAATATTTCTATATTCTGTGATAATACTTCTGCTATATGCTTGTCTAAAAATCCTATTTTACACTCTAAAGCTAAGCATATAGAAATTAAACATCACTTCATTAGAGACTATGTTCAGAAGGGTATTATAAACTTAGACTTTGTTGATACAGATCATCAATGGGCTGATATTTTCACAAAACCCCTTGATGAAGATAGGTTTAAGTTTATTCTGAAAAATATTGGTATGGAATTCTGTCTAGAATAATATTTATCAGAAGCAACTTTCTCAGATGCAAAATGTTTAAAACTCTGAAGTATTTCATCTGTCATTTATTTAATTTCTTGAATTATTATTTCTGTGTGTATTTGAACTGACAAATCTCAAAGGATCTGAACGTTGGCTAACGTTTCATTTCTCAAAGAGTTTTCAGAAGCACATGCAAGCAAACACGTGTAACTCAGAATCTGAAAAGATGGAGTGCACAATACTGAAAAGACGTTTGAGGCACTGTTTGAATATTTGGTTTCTCGTTTTCCCCCCAAATTGTCAGAATCATTAATGCTTGAAATGATTATTTTCTCTTTATTAAATGTTAAATGTGTACGTGCTGAACGTGTGACCTTTTGTGTGCCCTAATTTTTCTCTATAAATTCCACAACTCACAACATTTCACACTTTTCACTCTCACGAACACTTGTATGCATTTTTGCTTGCTCCATTGTTTTCATCTAAACCCAAAACCCAAAACCATTCGTAACCCTAATTCTTCAACTTCTTCAGCAATGGCTACTTCGTCTTCAACCTCTGCTCAATTCCAATCTACCATGGCAGCTGTATCATCTTCTAATCTGGGTGTTGTTCCTTTCAAGGAACCTGTTAGAACAAATTTCACACCTGTTGAGAAACTAGAAGTTTTGTGTGAATCCTTGGTGGATTTTGCTTCATTGGCTGAAAATGGATTTAATCGGCATTCTATCATTGATGCTCAAGGATGGACAAAGTACTTTGATAGACTGTTTGGGCCAGTTTATCCAGTTTTGGTAAAAGAATTCTGGATTCATGCTCATGCTTATCCCAAGTTCATTGTGTCATCTGTTCTGGGAAAAGAAATTGTGATTACTGAGGATCTTATAAGGAAACTGATAGGATATGAAGAAACTGATGGAGTTTCTCATCTGACTGGGCATGTCAATATGGAAGTTGTTTATGAAGAGGTGATTGCTTCTGCAGAACCCTCTAACAAGTTCAAAGATTTGAAGCCAAATTACAAGATCTGGGCTAAAATCTTCATGGGTTGCATTCATCACAGAAAGTCTACCAACTCTCCTGACTATGTGAATAATGATCAGCTTTACTTCATGTTCTGTCTTAGTCAGAGCACAAAGGTAGATCTGCCTCATCTGCTTTTCTCTCATCATTGGAATCATGTTAAGGCATCCAGAGAAGACATGAAGGCAAAGCAGGCAAAGGGTAGAAATTGGATCCCTTGTGGAAGATTGATTTCAGACATTCTGACAGAGAATGGTCTGGTGGCGCATCTGCATGTGGCTGGACTGAAAGAAGAACTTACATCCATTCTTAGAAAAGTTCTAAATGCTAAAAGTTTACAGAGGCTGAAAGTAATAGATGAACTTACTTCTGTTCTCGACAAACTTAATACAGAAGAAGTAAGCAAACGAAGAATTCTGTTAGATAATTTTCCAACGTTTTATGCAGAAGAACCAAAGGAAGTTCTGATCAAGTTTGTTGGATCATGTATGGAACAAGGACTTCCAGGTCCAGAAGGATTTCTAAACCGTGAACCTATGCCAGATCTCTATGGAGAACATAAGAGGCAAAGAAAACAGGATTTAAAAGAAGAAGAAGTTGTAGGCACGCAGCAGAAAAAGCAGAAAACTTATGAAGAACCTCAGAAGAAGAAGAAAAGAAAAGCTTCTGGAGAAGCTCCTTCTGCTCCTATCAAACGCATTAAGAAAACAGGTACTAAATCATCCTTACCTATTATTTCTGAAATTGCAATAGAATCATCAACAATTAGCTCTGTTCCTGAACCCCCATCTTCTCAAACTCAAACCACTTTTGTACCATCTCACTCATCTATACAACTACCTCCATCTTCTAAACAAACTGCATATGATACCACATTGTTACAATCATCTGAACCCATAACTTCTGAACAATCTGAACAACCAAAAACCTCTAAACCAAAACAATTTGAACATCAAGATCAAACACCACCAGCAAAACCAACACCACAGCAACTAGAAGAACAACAACAACCTCAATCAGAAATTCCTCAACCAGAAATTCTTGAACCAGAACCTATCCAACCCCTCAAAACTCTCTTTGACATTTCTTCCACATCATGTCATTCAACTGAATCATCTGATTCTTCTGAATCTGATGTACACCCTAAAGTAAACTCGCCACCATCTCTTCATGGCTATGAACCAAGATCATCTGATTTTGTTTCTCTTGCCTCCTTGAAACCTTTACCATCTGATCCCCTTCCCTCTGGGTTAAAACTCAAACACTTTGTGACAAAACCAAGGAAATCTGCTTTCATTCCATATGCTTTTAATCCCAGAACTATTATTCCATCTATACGCAGAATAAAACCATTCTTTCGCCTCATGCCTGCTCAATCTAAACCACCATATCCTCGTCCTCTGTTCATTATCCCAACCTTTACCATACCAACCCCACCAGAACAAATCAAACCATCACCTCTAGAAGCCTACCTTAAACCTAAATCTAGGTTGAACGTTGATGTTTTATTTGCTACTTTCAAGCAAGAGATAAGGATGAGTTTAGACTTCGTGAAGAAGAGATGCCTCTCAAGCGTGAATCCAGATGACTCTGATGCTATTTGGAATAGCTTCATCTCCAGATTCAACATTGTTGCTTCAAATCTGAAGAGTGTCTGCTCTGATGATGCGAAGATCAGATTTGCTGAGATTACCAGAACCATGCTATGGAATGTGAGCAGATCTCCAACTTTGCTTCTCGAAGATGTACCCTCAACTTCTGGAGTGTCTGCTACTTCTGAGACTATTGAAGGATCTGCTTCAAAAGTCATTTTAGAAGAAAGTCCTTTAGCTCTGACGGTTGTGGCTCCAGAATTTGCAACTGCAATGGATATTGACTCTGCTCCTACTCCTGCTTCTGTGTCTGCTCCCTCTACTTCTTCTGAAGTTAAGAAATATAATTCAGACTTAGAAGACAAGATTGTTGTGCTGGAAGCTGGTCAATCTGAGATAAAATCCTGGATGGCAAGGCAAGATCAGAAGACTAACAACATTGAGAAATGGATGTCCAAGCAAGAACAATCTTCATCTGAAATTACCAACCTTCTGAAGATGCTTCTCTCAAAACAATCTTAGCTTTATGTTTTTTTATCTGATGTTTGAGCACCTGTTTGTATTTTTTATCTGATTACTTTTCTATCTGAATATTCTAATGAATGAATCTATGAATGTTTTCTCTATATGATTGTATCTTTTCTCTCTGTTTCCTTTTATTTGTCTTTAACAAGTTTCTTTTTGATTATGACAAAAAGGGGGAGAAAATCATATTCTGATTGTTCAAATAAACTTTACCTGAATGGAATTCAGACATATCAAATCATAACTAACATGAATTTTTAGTCTTTCAGAATTATAATGATAAATCTGACAAAATTCATTAAAGTAACTCTGAGATTCCCAAATCAAGTTTTAACCAATCAGGCTTTGATTCTGAAACGTTCATCCAAATCAAGCTCTGATCCTAAAAAGAATACTCATGCAAAAAGGGAAGTTTCTTTTCTTTCTTAGTATTCAATTCAGGGGGAGATTCATAATCTCAGGGGGAGTTATATTTATCTCTTTATTGAACAAAATTTCCTATGTTTTTGTCATCATCAAAAAGGGGGAGATTGTTAGAACACAGATTGGTTCTTAGTTATATCTCTATGTTTTGATGATAACACTAATGAAATTTTGTATTAAGAAATTATATACTCTAAATTTGTTCAAGTATTTTTGTTGCAGATATTAAATTTAATATTCTTCTGAAAGCAAAAATGAATCTGAACACTGAACTACGCAAGGCTCTGAGCGTCAGAAGCATCTCGTTAGAAGAATCTGAGCGCTGCCTACAGAAGAATCTGAAGCAGAAGCTCCAGAAACATCTAAAGTGTAGCTGAAGACTTTGTATGAAGAGTTTCAAGCATTGTTTTTCAAAAGACTCTGATACTACTGTTCGCTGCAAGTACTGAGGATCTGATCTCCAAACTCTACTCTAATTGTTACTCACGTTGAAGCACAATTGCTGCAACACTCTGATATAGCAAACTCTGATGACATCAAGACTCTGATCACTCAAGGCTCTGATGTTGATTGTTGTGAAATAGAAACTTGTTAAAGAAGATTATTCAAAGATATATTCGTTGGCATATTTCAAACGTTTCTTTCCTCTTTTATGCTAGACACAAGAACTCAGGCAAAAAGGATTTCTCTGAACGTTCTACTTCTAGGAAAGGCCAAGTCATGTGAAGACAAAAGGCTACAGCTACTTTGCAGTACACGGTCTTCAAGCTTACAACATCGTGGACTTCTTTGTCTATAAAAGCAAGCCTTCAACAACTTTCTATAGTTGACGTATTTTGACGAATTCATTGAAAACTCTCTCAAAGCTCTCATACAAATTATATTTCTTTGTTGAATAGTTTCATACGTTCTTAATCTTAAGTGTATAAATCACAGTTGTGATATAGCTTTAATAGAAGCATTTTAAACACTTGTTTAGTTTACATTTGATTGTAAAAGTTCCTTGAGAAGACCAAGTTGTGGTCAGTAGTTCTTGAGAAGACTAAGACAGTTGTTCTTAGTGGTTGACATTGTAATCTGTTTAATTATAGTAGATTAAGTCCTTGTGGAGAAAGGCAAATCATTCTTGATAGAGTGGACTGGATTAGTTGAGTTCAACGAACCAGGATAAAAATCATTGTGTTTTATTGCCATAATATTTTCAAAACCCTTATTCAACCCCCCCCCTTCTAAGTGTTTGCTCACCTTCAATAACATTTGTTTCGAGAAGAGGATCAATCGTGAATATTGATAACAATTTTCTATCAAATATTTCTCAAGAACATTTTTTGTATTACCTTGTTATCCAAGACTGTTGGAAACAAGTGAAGTGTCTTGAAGAGGATTGTTCTTCATTCACTTGGATTACCTATAGGTTTAGATAGTAAGCATCACCTTTTGGTGTGATTAGGCTTTGCAATAATTCTGAACTATAGTGAAATCTCTTTCGTGTTAAAGGGGGAGTGGAGTACTCTTGGAGTGTGAGGGGAACCACTATAATTTTTCTGTGTCTCTTTTTCTTTCCTGCCTTTACTGTCAAGTCATTATCTCATAACCAGAAAAAGAACCAAAGAACCATACAAGATTTCAAATGATTTTCAGAACCTAATTCACCCCCCTCTTAGGCGCAATTACAACTTACACAAGGAGTGTGGTCCTGGTATTTTTCTTACTTATGAGCAAGAAGATGCTTATGTGATCCTTGTGAGGATGTGATGTCAGGCAATATGTCTTGACATTATAGTGTGTTAATTTTGTGGCTTTGTCAGCTCTGCATTAAAGGTTGGGATGTTAAGGTTACTGAATTATGTCAATTGTGTTCTTAATTTTTAAGAGAGACCTGAGAAATAAGATTGGATGTTGTCTGGGAGAATTTATTTTTCTTTGTATAATGAGTTAAGGTTCTTGGGAGTCTTTGTTGGAAGATGTTGGACATGATGTCTGAACATCTTAGTCAACACTTGGTTGAAAGAAGCATGATGGAATTACTGGAAGGATCTGTGACTATGTCTCAGAGGGCATGAAAGAGACTTGACAAAGTCTGACCAGATGTCAGGACATTGTTTAGGACTTGTGGTTATTTCCAAGGTGTATTTGGACGGTGTTCCTTGGACAATTGAGAGCATGCCTAAGAGAAGGCGTGTAAAACATGTGTCTTGATTAATGCACATTCCTTGGACGGTTCTCCCTAAAGTTGAAACAGTCAAATCAGATTTGGGCGGTGCACAGACATTTATGATGAAGTTATCTACTAAATTTATGTCCTCGTTGAATTGTTCTTCGGTAACTTCTATGGGACATTAATTTCTAGAGTAATTGCTTGAGTATTTAAAGGGGGTATGTGCTTCGTTAGTCTCAGGTTGTGTTCCTTTTGTTGTGTCGTATCTTCATGGCTTTTGCCCGGGTTTGGGTAAGTACCATGTGGATCTGGAACTGTGTTGGTTACTTTTGCCAATTTTTGGCTAAAAAGGGGGAGAATGGGTGTGTATTCATCTCAGTTGTGTGTTGGTCCTTACAACACATAATTGATACCCTTTTGGGTGTGGAGTTCATTCTTGCAGGTTTTTGCAAGAATATTATATAAGATGTTCTAACTTCATGTATGTGTCTCAGTTTCTTTTCTGAGTCTTTGTTTTGTGTCTTGTGATCTAAGTTATGAACATGTTGCACCCCAAAATTTGCCCTCACAATACAAGACTTTGTGTTCCAAGAAGGTTCACAAGGTTCACAAAATTCACAATTGGTCAGAAGAGTTGACAATTCCCTCAGACAATGCACCTCCTAAGCAGTGCATCCAAAACTAGGGTTTTGACTTTAATCAGGCTAAATGGACTTCCAAGACTTCAAGTGAGCTTCATAACATCTTATATGTGTATAAGAACCCCCATGTCAAGTTTCAAGACTTTTCTCAAAAGTTTGCTCAGTCAGATGATCAGATAAGTCAAAAGCAGTCAATGCAGTTAAAAGGTCAAACTGAGGTCAACTGTGGTCAAACCAAAGTCAAACTTCATGATTTTTTTTTGCCAACATCAAAGAGAGGTTGGGTGAGAAATATTATCATAATAACTGTAATACCCCAAATTTTGCCCTAAGATTTGTCGTCGCATTTCATTGCATTTAATCAATTACTAACAAATTTGTGTAGTCGTTTGACTTTTTGCAGGTAAATATCATATGGCATGCATTTTTTTTTCTAAAAAGTAAAAATGGCACAATTGGCAGGAGGACATGTGTAAGGAGTTATGAGTGTGAGAGGTTGAGAGTTCGAATCTCACCTTTGTCATTTTTTTTGTTTTTTATTATTTTTACTCTAAATTTTTCTATCTTTCATTAAAAAAATAACAAAAATAGTTTTTTATTATTATTTAATTATTATTTTCGTATTTTAATTAAATCATTTTTTAAAATATTATTTTTTTCACTTTTTTCTAAATTATTCATAAAAATATCCAAAAAATCATAAAATAAAAAATATTGAAAAAAATTTTGTTCTTTTTATAATATTTTTTATTTTAGGAATCAATAGGATTATTAGTTTTTATTTTAAGTTTATTTTAATTATTTTAAATTATTTAAATTTTATTTTTTCTTAACTAATTATTTAGTTTGGGCTTTAAAATGGGCTTTAGGGACATTATTGACAATTTGGTGTTAACCCTAATTTGTTCCCTATATAAAAAAGGAGAGATTGAAAAAAACCTAAGAGGAGTGAGTGCCGTTTGCCGTTATTTAGTTTTCTTCTTCATCCATTACTATTGTTTCTTTTTCTTCATCGTTTACCGTTATTTCTTTTCCTTCATCTATTACTGTTGTTTCTTTTTCTTCATCTTTTACCGTTATTTCTTTTTCTTCATCTATTACCGTTATTTCTTTTTCTTTATCTATTACTGTTACGTTTATATATATATAATTTTTAAATTGTTAGAGTTTATATATATAAGATTTTTGATCGAATTATGTCGATACGATGTTTGCACATTTGTGTGCATGACGCGTGACATTTGTGTTAGTTCGATCTGGTTGCGATGATCGCATTTTTGTGTGAGCAATAATACTATTTTTTGCTTAATTTCTTTTTCTTTGCGATAAATTTTGTTTCGTCCGATTTAGATCTGGTTGCGATGAGCGCATTTCTGCGTTAGCAACATTGTTGGGTTATTTGGCACATTTAAAATTCATTATTGCTTTATTATTATTATTATTATTATTATTATTATTATTATTATTATTATTATTATTATTATTATCATTATTTATTATTATTATCATTATTATCATTATTATTACCATTATTATTATTATTGTTATCATTAATTTATTAAAATTTGTTATAATATAAAAATTTGTTTTTTAAAATAAATAACATTAACATCTTTTCCAAATTAATATGAAAACCTATTATTTTTAAGAAAAACTTTTTTTTTTAGATAAATTTAAAATAATAACTAAAATCTTTTTTTTAAAATAATAACTAGAACCGTTATTTATTTTATTTTATTATTGTTCAATTCAAATTTCATTATCATATTGCTTATTTATCTTTGCTATTTAATTATTTTGCTTATTATTTTGTAATTGTTTCTTGGATGTAAAGTTGTTTAATTATTTAATTATTATTATGGTTAGTAATTAGGGAGTGTAACAACATGTATGTAATATTAAAATAAATTTAGATCACTTTTAAATAAAGATAATTAAAATAAACACGTCACACACGTAAGTCGATTTTAATCGCCGTCTCACTTCCTAAGGATATCCCTCAAGTTGCCTACGAATAATGGTTAAGTGGGGTGTATAAAGCAAGTCCCTCAAATAAAAAAATCATCAAAGTCCCTTATGGTTGCCTTTACGAATCAAGTCCCTTTCGAAAAATGATGATGGTCCCTTATATGTGCTTATTACATCCCACAATGGCCTTCAAAGTCAAATTGTCCCTCACATACCCCTTAACATCCAAAGTAAGGACTACCTACTCCATTATAGTAGGGATAGTCTTACTAAAGGAAAGAATGAAGAATAAGAAGGACCTTTAAACATTAGGGTAGGTTACTCCTAGGTGCTTGCTCACTTCAAAACTGTTTCGCACTTAAACAAATTTTCAACAAGTTTTCAAACAAGTTCTTAACACATCCTTACATGGATTATTTATTAACTATTCTGAAAATTTTCTATTCACACACTACAATTTCAAAACAATTCAAAAGTGAGCTTAAGTACCTAAGAGCCCATGGATAACCATGGATGAAAAGGGTGCTAACACCTTCCCTTTTCATAACCTACCCCCCGGACCCAAAATATTCTCTAAGGTCTTTCCTGTTCTTTTATAACCTTTCCTTATGGATAAAATAAAAGTCGGTGGCGACTCTTGCTATCCGCAACATTGTTTAAAGTCAGTTCTCCCACCGTGTTACAGAACTGGCGACTCTGCTGGGGATCTATTTAAGAGGGGTACCCTTAGGAATTAAGATCACTTTAAATTGTTTGCCTTGTTTGCTTTATTATTATATTGTTGGGGTGCTCTTATGTGTGAAAGGTCCTAACCCGGATCTAGTGTACCTTAGGTAAATGGCAATAGACCAAGGAAACTGTACGACGTATATCGATACGGTTGATCTGGTGGCCATAGTTAGTGCGACTTCTTGGTTGGTGCTTATATTCCTCAAGTCAAGTTGAGGATAATATTGAGGCTGCCATATGTTGTCAATGCACTAACTGACTTTTAGAACCCTAGTTAACTCATCTTGGCCTTTAGAAAGTAGTGAGGTAATCGGCTTTGGTGCAGACTGAAGTTGGTTGACACTCGATACTACGCTCATTGAGATCTTAAACTTGGAGGGTTTTGGTTGGCAAGTAAGTTGCCTTCTGAACAACCACCCTTGTGAAGGATCAATGATATTGAGATCCCTTAGAACCTGGTTACTTTTGTAGGACAGGATGAACCATCTAACTTCAGGGGAGGGTACTTGCCTTTGAACCTCATGCAAGCCTTTAAACCTAGGGCTATGGTGTGACTTGTTTGTGTGTGCCACATGTTTGTGATTGAGCATGACATCATGACATCATCATGCATCATAAGCATATCATTTTCCCTAACCATTTCAAGGACCAAAGGATTTATCTTTGTTCTTTGTTGCAGGTCATGGCTTCTGCTCGTAGAAACACCATCAGGATCAACTTTGTAGGGATACCTGCTAAGCTCAAGGAGTTGGTTTCCCTAGTGCCTGATCATTCCCAGTTCAACAAGAGACATGGTCACTTATTGGATCTAGTTACTTCAGGGTTCAGTGAAGACATGATGAGTGTGCTGTTTCAGTTCTTTGACCCTAAGCACCATTGCTTTACATTTCCTGATTATCAGCTGGTTCCAACCATGGAGGAGTTCTCTAAACTTCTGGGTATACCTGTTCTTGATCAGAAGCCATTCACAGGCTTAGAGAAGGAGCTTAAACCAGAAGTTATTGCCGCAGCTCTACATCTGAAGAAGTCTGACATTGTTCTAGAGACGAGAAGTGGAGTTAAAGGTATTCTTGCCAAGGTATTAGTGGATAAAGCTCAAATGTTCTTGAAGGCTATGAGCTACGATGCTTTTGAGGAGATCTTAGCCTTATTGATTTATGGCTTAGTGTTGTTCCCCAACCCTGATCAGTTCATAGACGTTCATGCCATCAACATACTCCTGAGTCACAATCCAGTGCCTACCTTACTTGGAGACATCCTACATTCTCTTCACACCCGTACTACAAGGGCAAGAGGAACTTTGATGTGCTGCATACCTTTACTTTCTAGGTGGTTTATTTCTCACCTTCCTCGCTCAGTAATGAAGAATGAGCAAGGGTTCAGATGGTCCAAGAGGATCATGTCACTTTCTCACTCAGACATCCATTGGTGCTCCAGATCTATGGAGAATGTCCCCATCATTGACCGTTGTGGGGAGTTTCCTAATGTGCCACTTCTAGGCATAAGAGGAGGCATCACCTACAACCCATCTCTAGCTTTACGACAGTTTGGTTACGCCCGGAGCGATGGTCCACATGACATGTTGATTCAGGGCATTGTGTTTGATTACGACAACGATCTTCAGGGTTACCGTCAGAGATTCATCCGAGCTTGGGGAAAGGTAAACAGGATTGACAGCAAGACACTGGAGCCTAAGTACACTATTCCTATGGAGGCTTATCTCAGATGGGTACGATCTCGTGCTCAGACACTCATGATGCCATATCTTGCCGTCCTACCAGTTACCATGGAACCTGTTGCTGAAGGAGACACAGCTTATACCATCCTTCACCCAGACATGCCTACTGATATGGAAGACTTGCAGAGATCATGAATCCAACTGAAAGAGCAAAGGGATACTTTCGAGGCTCATTACAAAGCAAGCCAAGCAAGGATCCTAGAGCTAACAAAGCTACTTCATGAGGAACGAAACCTCAACTCATACCTCAACACAAAGAGGAAACGTCCATGGGAGACTTAAAACCCCATCTTTTGTACTTATTTCGTTTTCATTTTTTGTAAACCTAAAAGGCAAAACAAGTTATTACTAATAAAAAGTTACTTTCTTGTTTGTTTAAGCAAATTTAAATCCTGCGGTCCTTGAAAACATTGCATATGCATTCCCATATCATTGCATCACAGGTTTATAATTGTGCACAGGTTTCTCATCTCCTCGCTGTTTATTTCAGCAATGGCTCTTGAACAATCAGTTAAGGATCTCCAGGCACAGAATGCACAGTTCCAAGAGCTGATCCTGAACCTATCCAAGGGGCAGGATGAATTGAAGACACTGCTGGCCAAGAAGACTAAGAAGGCTAGAAGGTCTGCTGGGTTGCTCAACATGGGAAGAAGGTTCAAAGGTCCTGCCAAGACCAAGGAACAGGTTGAAGACTATGAATCTGAAGAATCTGAGCAAGAGAGAGGCAGTCTCCACAACACTATGGGGGACTCTGATTCTGAGGCTAACTACTACCATGAGCCTAACGAAGACAAATTCAAGATGCTGGTGGATAGAATGGATGCTATGGAATTACAGAAATCATCTGGGTTGGATTTTGAGGATTTGAGCTTGATATCTGGGGTGGTCATACCCATTGGGTTCAAAGTTCCTACATTTGTTGTCTATGATGGGGTCTCTTGTCCCAAATTGCATCTGAGGTCTTATGTCAGAAGAATGCAACCCCACACTGCTGATAAAAAGTTGTGGATCCATTTCTTTCAAGAGAGTTTATCTGGAGCTCAGCTAGAGTGGTATTATCAGTTGGAGAGTGTCAACATCAGAGATTGGAATGACCTTGCTGAAGCTTTCTACAAGCAGTATCAATACAATGCTGACTTAGCCCCCACTCGCATGCAGCTTCAAAGCATGTCTATGGGTGCCAAAGAAAGCTTTAAGGAGTATGCTCAGAAGTGGAGAGACTTAGCTGGAAGAGTTCAACCCCCTTTGACTGATAGGGAGTTGGTTGATATGTTCATGTGTACGCTGAATGGTCCGTTTTACAGTCATCTCATTGGAAGCTCATCATCTGGCTTCACTGAGTTGATCATGACAGGAGAGCGAGTAGAGAATGGTATCAAGAGTGGTAAGATCCAAGTGGGCACTTCTTCATCAGGTGCTGCAAAGAAGCCTCCCACTGGGAAGAAAGAATCTAATGCTGTGTATGGTCAGCCTGATCGTAACAGAAGGCATCAGTCTGTTAGTGCAGTTCATATTTCAAATCCGACTCCTGCAACAACAGAGCAGCCTCAAGGCAACCAACAGAGGGCTAGAAGACAGTTCACGAAGATCAACATGCCAATGGCTCAGGCATTGCAACACTTGTTGAAGGCTGAACTTATTACCCTGAGGGAGGCTCCTCAGAATCCCAATGTTACCTCTCCCAAGTACAATCCCAATGCACGATGTGCATATCATTCAAACTGTCCAGGACATGATACTAATAACTGCTGGGTCTTGAAGAACAAAATTCAGGATATGATTGATGCTGGAGAAATTGAGTTTGATCCACCAGGTACTCCAAATGTGATTACAGCTCCAATGCCAAATCACGAGAAGACTGTCAACGCCATTGATGAAGATATTGATGAAGATCTGCATGTCTATTCAGTTATGGAGTTGAGCACACCATTGTCTGTTATCAAAAAGAGGTTAGTACAAGCTGGGATCTTTCCAGGTTGTCATGAAGATTGTCTATATTGTACCTATAAGCCGGATAGTTGCTTCATTTTGAGAGATGGGATTCAACGTCTCATGGATAAATATACTATAGTGTTTGAAAGAAGACCAGCATCTGTAGAAAGTATGGTGGATCATCTGACTCAGGGTAAGAAGATTGAAGAGGTTGACATGGTTGACAAAGTACCACTAAGAATCACTTCAAAGGGTCCCATTAAAATCACTCATCAGGGCCCAATCAAGATTATTGCTGAAGGTCCTGTGAAAGTTGTTGATGAAGCCAGAGTAGCTCCTCTGATCATTACCACTCTTGGTCCTATTCCTTATACATCTGACAAAGCTGTGCCTTGGCACTATGGGTCTGATGTTTACATCCATGGTGTCAAGCAGGAGCCTTTACCTGATACGCCTGTTGACATTGATAATATTGCTGGATCTAGCAAGATCACTCGTAGTGGAAGAATCTTCTCTCCTCCAGTTGCTTCTAAGAGTGCAGTTACTCCTGCTGTTACTTCCACCACTGATGCTCGGGGCAAGGGTCCTGTTATTGAGCCTGTATCTACTGATGTGCCAGCTGCTGATGACCTCTCTAAGCAGATGGAAGAAGTATTGAAAATCATTCGCAAGAGTGATTATGATGTTGTTGATCAGCTGGGGCATACTCCCTCAAAGATTTCTATGCTCTCCCTGTTATTATGTTCTGAGGCTCATGCCAAGTCATTGATCAAGTTTCTAAAGATGGCTCATGTACCCAGTGCAATTTCTGTGGACCAGTTTGAGAATTGTGTTGCTCACCTGACCTATGACAACGGGTTAGGATTTTCTGATGCTGACTTGACCCCTGCCAAGAGGGATCATAACAGGGCCTTGCATATTTCAATTGAATGCAGGGGCACTACCCTGTCTCATGTGCTGATAGACAATGGTTCCTCTCTGAATGTGTTGCCTAAGGAAGTCCTGAACAAGCTGAGTCCTGAAGATACGGTATTGAAGCCCAGTAATATTGTGGTAAAAGCTTTTGATGGTTCTAGAAGAGTAGTGCATGGGGAAATTGATCTTCCAATCAAGGTTGGCTCTCAGGTGTTTACTGCTACATTCTATGTGATGGATATTCGTCCTTCGTACTCATGTCTGCTTGGTCGTCCCTGGATCCATGGGGCAGGTGCGGTGACCTCCACATTACATCAAAAGTTGAGATATCCGGTGAATGGAAAAGTTGTTACTGTCTTTGGAGAGGAAGAATACTTTGTCAGCCATGTAAACACTTTCAAGTATCTGGAAGTAGAAGGTGAATACATTGAAACTCCATGTCAGTCATTTGAAGTGGTTCCCTGGGCTGTTAAGGATTGTGTGACTCCTCCTGCTGTGAAGAAGGTTCCTGTGGTCATCAGAAACCCTCCAACAATGGCAATGGCCTCCCTCAATGATGCAAAAGCTGTGATGGAAGAAGGTGGTTGTACTATTTGGGGTCAGCTTCCTGATATTCCATACAAGTCTGACAAGTTTGGTTTGGGTTTCACTGCAGAGTCCCAGAAGGCTGTTCGTCATGCTCGTGCTGTTCGTATCACCAATCAAGGGGTTATCAATGCTGTGGGAGATCAAGATGAAGACTACAACTTGGAGGCATGGATTTTTCCTATTGTGGGTGCTGGACTCAATAATTGGAAAGCTGAAGATGTTATCCCTATCTCCTTTAGTCAGGAGTAAATACTATTACTGTGTTATGTTTTTAAATTTGTAATTTCTGGAACAATTAAAACTTTCAAGCCATGTGCCTTACCCGGGGCACAATGGTGTGCTTGTTACGGGTTGTCATTTCATTTGCATACTTCATTCAATAAAATCAGTGGACGTTTCGTTTTCGTAAAAATTGTGTTCCTTGTCTTTCTTTTTCTTTTATTTTTGCTTTATCAGCTATGTGTTCTTACACACACCCACGTCACTAAAATGCAGATCCTCATCCACTCTGGATCCAGTTGATAACAGTTCTACTATTGCCAATTACAATTTCGAGAATCCGATCTATCAAACTGAAGACGGAAACGAGGACGATTGTGAAATACCTGTAGAGCTTGCTAGGTTGTTACAACAAGAAGAGAAAGCTATACAGCCACATGAAGAGCCAGTCGAAGTTGTGAATCTGGGAACTGAAGAAAACAGAAAAGAGGTCAAGATAGGGGCTGATTTAGAGGACAGTGTCAAGAGCAGGTTGATTCAGATGCTATGTGACTATGTGGAGATCTTTGCTTGGTCTTATGAAGATATGCCAGGGTTGGATACAGACATTGTGGTTCACCGTTTGCCAGTGAAAGAAGATTGTCGTCCAAAGAAGCAGAAGGTTCGTCGTATGCGTCCTGAAATGTCAGAAAAGATCAAAGCAGAGGTAATGAAACAGTTCAATGCAGGGTTCTTGGCCGTAACTTCTTATCCTCAGTGGGTTGCAAATGTGGTACCGGTTCCTAAGAAAGATGGTAAGGTACGTATGTGTGTAGACTACAGAGATCTGAACAAGGCTAGCCCTAAAGATGACTTTCCACTTCCTCATATTGATATCCTGGTAGACAACACTGCTCAGCATAAGGTATTCTCTTTTATGGATGGTTTCTCTGGTTACAATCAAATCAAGATGGCACCTGAAGATATGGAGAAGACTACATTTGTGACACAGTGGGGCACCTTTTGCTATAAGGTAATGCCATTTGGTTTAAAGAATGCAGGGGCAACATATCAGCGTGCTATGGTGGCTTTGTTTCATGATATGATTCATCATGAGATAGAGGTATATGTGGATGATATGATAGCCAGGTCTCAGAATGAAGAACAACATCTTGATCATCTGCACAAGTTGTTTGAGAGGTTGAAGAAATACAGGTTGAGATTAAATCCAAACAAGTGTACTTTTGGAGTTAGATCTGGAAAGCTCTTGGGTTTCATTGTCAGTGGAAAAGGTATTGAAGTGGATCCTGCAAAAGTGAAAGCTATACGAGAGATGCCAGCTCCCCGTACTGAGAAGGAGGTTAGAGGTTTCTTGGGACGATTGAACTACATTGCAAGATTTATTTCCCAATTAACTACCATCTGTGAGCCAATCTTCAAGTTGTTGAGGAAAGATCAGGTGATGGAATGGAATGATGAGTGCCAGACTGCCTTTGATGAAATCAAGAGATATTTGCTAGAACCTCCAATTTTAATGCCACCAGTTGATGGAAGACCCTTGATTATATATTTAACAGTATTAGACAACTCAATGGGGTGTGTATTGGGGCAACATGACAAGTCTGGTCGAAAAGAGCAGGCAATATACTACCTTAGCAAAAAGTTTACCGACTGTGAAACAAGATACTCACTGCTCGAGAAAACTTGTTGCGCTTTGGCATGGGCTGCTCGCCGACTAAGACAGTATATGTTGACCCATACTACCTTGTTGATTTCGAAGATGGATCCAATCAAGTACATATTTGAGAAACCTGCTCTCTCCGGAAGAATTGCAAGATGGCAAATGATCTTGACGGAATATGATATACAGTATACCACTCAGAAGGCCATTAAGGGGAGTGTTGTTGCTGATCATTTGGCTCATCAAGCAGTAGATGATTACCAGTCAATGAATTTTGAGTTCCCTGATGAAGACATTATGTCTGTTACCAAAGAACCTGGACAATATGACGGACCTGAACAAGGATCCCGATGGACTATGGTTTTTGATGGTGCCTCCAATGCACATGGTAATGGTGTTGGTGTTGTGATTAGTTCCCCTGAAGGTTGTCATACCCCGATTACTGCCAGACTTTGTTTCTATTGTACCAATAACATGGCTGAGTGTGAGGCATGTATCATGGGTATGCAAGTTACTATTGATATGAAGATTCAGTTCCTTGAGAATTATGAAGGATGCAGGCTTGGATGAAGATGAGTGGATTCAGACTCGACTTGACCAGATAAATTTGATTGATGAGAAAAGGTTAGCAGCAGTTTGTCATGGCCAGATGTACCAGAAACGGATGATCAAAGCTTTTAACAAGAAGGTTAAGCCAAAGGTATATCAGGCTGGTGACTTGGTAATCAAGCGTATCATATTACCACAGGGTGATCCTAGGGGCAAGTGGACTCCAACATATGAGGGACCATTTGTAGTCAAGACAGTGTTCTCAGGAGGTGCCATGATACTGACTACAATGGATGGTGAAGACTTCCCACAACCTGTAAACGCAGACATAGTTTAAAAATACTACGCATAAAAAGAGACCCGCTAGGTTGACAGGCCTAGGCAAAAATAAGGGCATCCCGGCAAACCAAAAGGGTTTGGGCAAAAATTAGGGATATATATATAAAAAGATGTACACCCGGCAAGTCGAAAACCTGAAAAGGCGGCTTGGGCAAAAAAGGGTATCCCGGTGGATTGAAAACCTGAAAGGGCAATCCAGGCAAAAGTTAGGGATTAAAGCGTATGACTATGTCTCGTTTGGATCACTCATGAAACTGCAACCAGTTGTACTACTTACTCAAGCTCAAACAGATAAAGCTCAATCCAATCGTTTCCGTCTCAACAGCAAGAAGATGAGATACTTGAGTGGCAATAGTAGAATTGAAACTCAATAGGATTATTTCCCACATAGCTGATTCTTTTTGTAAAACTTCATGACAAAATTCTCTTACTAGGGTTTATGTCTCCTTGTACAAACTTACCCGTGTATGGGTCACTTTTGATATAAATAAATTCCATCTTTTGAATCCAGATTCACTTTTACCCTATTTACATAAGCGAAACGTCCATTGGTTGTGTTTGAATGTATGTATGCCTTTGAATATGATTGATGTTTACCAGAAACGCATGTATGCTTTTAATATGATTGATGTTTACCAGAAATGCATGAAAATGCAGTAATAGTATTTACTAAGGACGAACGAGGGAAGGATTTCAACGAAGCTTCGCCGGTTCATCTTTACAAGACAGTTACAAACCATCAGTAGGACTAATCCATTTTCACAAAGTCTAATCTCCCCTGGAATTTATATCCATCTCTTTTATCCTCATACGGATATACGGGAAATTACTTTCCAATAAGGGCACGATGAACGAAGACGGGATGTTATACTTATCCTACTATCAAACGAAAACGAAGGTTATCTATACCCTACTATCCCCAACAACGGGAGGTTATCTATACCTTGTTATCCCCAACAACGGGAGGTTATCTATACCTTGTTATCCCCAGCAGACGGAGGGTTATATATTCTTCAACAACGAATCGGGATTTATTTTCCTTGGCCAGCAGTTGTTATACAAGGATATCCAGACACTTCCAGCAGTGTCATAGCATACATACATCATTTACATCATACCATAACATATATGTCTATAGTACATTACCTAAGTGCATCATGTCATACATGCATACATAAAGCATAAACTAATGTTGTTGTACAGAATGCTACCTTGTTTTCAGGTTAATTATCCAACAAACAATCTTATGATCTTTGGGACTGCTTTATTGTAACCTCAGGGTTACTTTATCCTCCTGATGAGCTTCTTATTACTTTGGGACTGCTTTATTGTAACCTCAGGGTTATTTTATCCTCCTGATAGCCTCTCATGACTTCAAGACTGCTTTAGAGCTACTGATTGCTCTATCCTCCTGAAATCATCCTATTACTTCAAGACTGCTTTAGAGCTATTCATTGCTCTATCCTCATGAGGTCATATTACTACTTCAAGACTGCTTTAGAGCTATTCATTGCTCTATCCTCCTGAAGCCATCTAATTATTTCAAGACTGCTTTAGAGTTATCCATTGCTCTATCCTCCTGAAATTACATTATTATTTCAAGACTGCTTTAGAGCTATCCATTGCTCTATCCTCCTGAAATCATTACTTCAAGACTGCTTTAGAGCTATTGATTGCTCTATCCTCCTGAAGACATATCACATTATTATTTCAAGACTGCTTTAGAGCTGTTGATTGCTCTATCCTACTGAAGCCATTCTATTACTTCAAGACTGCTTTAGAGCTATTGATTGCTCTATCCTCCTGAAGCCATTATTACTTCAAGACTGCTTTAGAGCTATTGATTGCTCTATCCTCCTGAGGTCAGATTTATCACTTCAAGACTGCTTTAGGGTTATCATTATTGATTGCTCTATCCTCATGAAGACATGCTGTTACATCAGTATTACTCCAGACTCCTGACAGTTCTCATTATACTACTGAAGAACTTTCCCCTAGTGGCATCTTTAAGCCCACTCAATCATGTTCAACCAACCATCAATATCACTCCATGCACTGGTGAGTGCAAATTTTTGGGCTTTTGTGTTCAATCCCCTTCAACCTTCCAGGTTACGACTGGCAAATATACCAATTTAACCCCTCAGGTTTCAGAAAATTGAACAGGGGCAGCTGTTGCACCCCAAAATTTGCCCTCACAATACAAGACTTTGTGTTCCAAGAAGGTTCACAAAATTCACAATTGGTCAGAAGAGTTGACAATTCCCTCAGACAATGCACCTCCTAAGCAGTGCATCCAAAACTAGGGTTTTGACTTTAATCAGGCTAAATGGACTTCCAAGACTTCAAGTGAGCTTCATAACATCTTATATGTGTATAAGAACCCCCATGTCAAGTTTCAAGACTTTTCTCAAAAGTTTGCTCAGTCAGATGATCAGATAAGTCAAAAGCAGTCAATGCAGTTAAAAGGTCAAACTGAGGTCAACTGTGGTCAAACCAAAGTCAAACTTCATGATTTTTTTTTGCCAACATCAAAGAGAGGTTGGGTGAGAAATATTATCATAATAACTGTAATACCCCAAATTTTGCCCTAAGATTTGTCGTCGCATTTCATTGCATTTAATCAATTACTAACAAATTTGTGTAGTCGTTTGACTTTTTGCAGGTAAATATCATATGGCATGCATTTTTTTTCTAAAAAGTAAAAATGACACAATTGGCAGGAGGACATGTGTAAGGAGTTATGAGTGTGAGAGGTTGAGAGTTCGAATCTCACCTTTGTCATTTTTTTTGTTTTTTATTATTTTTACTCTAAATTTTTCTATCTTTCATTAAAAAAATAACAAAAATAGTTTTTTATTATTATTTAATTATTATTTTCGTATTTTAATTAAATCATTTTTTAAAATATTATTTTTTTCACTTTTTTCTAAATTATTCATAAAAATATCCAAAAAATCATAAAATAAAAAATATTGAAAAAAATTTTGTTCTTTTTATAATATTTTTTATTTTAGGAATCAATAGGATTATTAGTTTTTATTTTAAGTTTATTTTAATTATTTTAAATTATTTAAATTTTATTTTTTCTTAACTAATTATTTAGTTTGGGCTTTAAAATGGGCTTTAGGGACATTATTGACAATTTGGTGTTAACCCTAATTTGTTCCCTATATATACATGTGTTGCCTTGTTGGAAAAAAAAGGAGAGATTGAAAAAAACCTAAGAGGAGTGAGTGCCGTTTGCCGTTATTTAGTTTTCTTCTTCATCCATTACTATTGTTTCTTTTTCTTCATCGTTTACCGTTATTTCTTTCCGTTATTTCTTTTCCTTCATCTATTACTGTTGTTTCTTTTTCTTCATCTTTTACCGTTATTTCTTTTTCTTCATCTATTACCGTTATTTCTTTTTCTTTATCTATTACTGTTACGTTTATATATATATATAATTTTTAAATTGTTAGAGTTTATATATATAAGATTTTTGATCGAATTATGTCGATACGATGTTTGCACATTTGTGTGCATGACGCGTGACATTTGTGTTAGTTCGATCTGGTTGCGATGATCGCATTTTTGTGTGAGCAATAATACTATTTTTTGCTTAATTTCTTTTTCTTTGCGATAAATTTTGTTTCGTCCGATTTAGATCTGGTTGCGATGAGCGCATTTCTGCGTTAGCAACATTGTTGGGTTATTTGGCACATTTAAAATTCATTATTGCTTTATTATTATTATTATTATTATTATTATTATTATTATTATTATTATTATTATTATTATTATTATTATCATTATTTATTATTATTATCATTATTATCATTATTATTACCATTATTATTATTATTGTTATCATTAATTTATTAAAATTTGTTATAATATAAAAATCTGTTTTTTAAAATAAATAACATTAACATCTTTTCCAAATTAATATGAAAACCTATTATTTTTAAGAAAAACTTTTTTTTTAGATAAATTTAAAATAATAACTAAAATCTTTTTTTTTAAAATAATAACTAGAACCGTTATTTATTTTATTTTATTATTGTTCAATTCAAATTTCATTATCATATTGTATCTGCTCCTCTCATGTAACCTCGCGAACTTAACAATCGCTCTTTAAATTCTGCCTTTAAATTTCTGCTTGCATGGTTTAAATTATGACATTATCTCTCTGTTTGCATGATTCAATTATCTCACGCGTTTACTATTATTTCTGTCACATTGCACACATCCGAAGGTTAGGTCTAACTGTTTGGCCGCCGCGCCAATAGTCCGTAAAACTTCACACATTCAATTTCAAATCCTCAAAACTACAAACTACAAACCCTAATTTTCACAAATGCCTCGCCGCAGGCAAAATTACAATTTTACCCTTAGCATTAGGTCAAAGAGCCGCCGCGCTCATTTTAGGGTTTCCCGCCGTGGAATCCCTAATTTAACCCTAATTACAACTTAACATTTCAACGTAGAGATTTGGAGTTTCTACACTCCACGTAAGCGTGTCCTTAAGATGCGTTTATTCCCCTTGAGACCTTGACCACAGTCAAGAAGTTTCTAACCTCCCTATTGAGGGGAACTACGATTACTCTGATTCCACTCCCGTAAGGATACGTAGGCACAAGATGCGATGTCTTGCTGAGTAAACTTAGAATTAACCCCCTTTATTATTTATTATTGCTTATTTATATTTTATTTATCTTTGCTATTTAATTATTTTGCTTATTATTTTGTAATTGTTTCTTGGATGTAAAGTTGTTTAATTATTTAATTATTATTATGGTTAGTAATTAGGGAGTGTAACAACATGTATGTAATATTAAAATAAATTTAGATCACTTTTAAATAAAGATAATTAAAATAAACACGTCACACACGTAAGTCGATTTTAATCGCCGTCTCACTTCCTAAGGATATCCCTCAAGTTGCCTACGAATAATGGTTAAGTAGGGTGTATAAAGCAAGTCCCTCAAATAAAAAAATCATCAAAGTCCCTTATGGTTGCCTTTACGAATCAAGTCCCTTTCGAAAAATGATGATGGTCCCTTATATGTGCTTATTACATCCCACAATGGCCTTCAAAGTCAAATTGTCCCTCACATACCCCTTAACATCCAAAGTAAGGACTACCTACTCCATTATAGTAGGGATAGTCTTACTAAAGGAAAGAATGAAGAATAAGAAGGACCTTTAAACATTAGGGTAGGTTACTCCTAGGTGCTTGCTCACTTCAAAACTGTTTCGCACTTAAACAAATTTTCAACAAGTTTTCAAACAAGTTCTTAACACATCCTTACATGGATTATTTATTAACTATTCTGAAAATTTTCTATTCACACACTACAATTTCAAAACAATTCAAAAGTGAGCTTAAGTACCTAAGAGCCCATGGATAACCATGGATGAAAAGGGTGCTAACACCTTCCCTTTTCATAACCTACCCCCCGGACCCAAAATATTCTCTAAGGTCTTTCCTGTTCTTTTATAACCTTTCCTTATGGATAAAATAAAAGTCGGTGGCGACTCTTGCTATCCGCAACATTGTTTAAAGTCAGTTCTCCCACCGTGTTACAGAACACAATTGTGTTTTGTGTTCTGAGTCATCCAGAATTGGGGTCTGCTTCTCTAAGCCCTGGTCTGGATAACAGAGGGTGGTAAATTGGGACTGGTTTTGAGGGGGAGTCTTGTGCATCTTCTTCCTCATGTACACCAGGTAAAAATGGTACACGACATACAACATGTGGTGTACGCTGTGTAAATCATCCATACAGTTGTACGAGAAGAATGAAAGCTTCTAGGAGTCGTCACAGGCTGGCTGAAATGACTTTAGGACTTTCTATTCCCTCCCTCCGTGTCATCCTGAATTTATTGTGCAAAAGGTGTTTTAGCCAAATTTTGTCAAAATGGGGAGATTGAAGGCTTCAAAGATTTGACTAAATTCTGTTAAAACATGGTTTTGAACAAGATGTTCCAACACGATAAATTTGCTGAAAGAAGACATGTCAGACAAGATGTCCTAGCGTGTGGACTCGACATCTTGGTCTGATATAGCAGGTAGTTGCAGATCTCGTCCAAGAATTAAGGAGCAATCTGAACATGGATCAAGGAATGATTAAACAGATATTTCAAAGTTCATGGACAACTGAAGATTATAAAAGGAAAACCAAGACCTAGGGTAGAATAAAAATTCTTATTAAGACTTTTGTAAAAGTAGAAAATAAGAGTTTAGAATTTTGAGAGTCGTATACTTTGTTGTGTTGTAAGTCACTCTTTGTATCAGTTGATACATTGTGGTAAACATAGTTTTACATATTCATAAGTCTGTAGATAATGAATTGTATATTGTTCTTGGATGAACCTTTGAAACAAATTCATGCATGATTGTTAGTCAAGAGTCTTGACTGAATTTTGTATTGAAATGGGTGTCTTTAAATTGAACAGTTTGATACAATCACTGAAAGTTGTGACTGTTATATATTATTGAGATGATTTAGGAATTGAGATGGGGTTCTCTAATCTAGATGGTGATCTCTAGATAGAACTGTACTGGGTAAGAATTAAATGAGGAGTTGTAAACAGGAAAGTTTAACTTTAAATGAATACTACTAATAGTGGATTCATTCCTGACTTGGTAGCTCCTAAATGTAGGTGTTGTTGTTCACCGAGCTGGGTCATCATATCTTTGTGTTCTTTATCTTTTTGTTATGTTAAATTCAGTTTGTATCTATACACTGTTTTGATCTTGAAAATTCAGAGTGTTCTTGATTCTAAGAGAACAAAATGTCTTTGTTCTATCCTTGTTCAGTTTTTAGCAGAGATCAATGTCTCAACATCTCTTAAAACATCTGTGATCTGCTTGGCAGAATTTCAAATTTCAATTCAATTTTTGGATGGTAATAAAACAGTTTCAATTCAATTTTTTTGACAAGTTTAAGATTAGTTTGTATGTATGATAAAATAGTGTTAATTCAATTGTAAACCGATGATAAAACAGTTTCAATTCAATTTTAGACAGGTTTAGAATCAATTTGTATGTATAAAATTTTCAATTTAATTTTAGATGAGCTTAGAATTAATTTGTATTTATAAACTGAATGGTAATTAATTTGTTAAAACTTCTTTCCATAGACAAAAACTTCTTTCTACAGACAAGACATTCAGTTGAATTGAATTTACCCATACACAAACTCACTCTTTCTACTTTATATCCATTCTTCAGTACTAAGAGAATCGTGAGGTTGTTGAGTATATTTTCTTCTCCAGTACCGAGTAATAATTAGTTTGAGTTTGAATATTAATGACTATTTGTAAATTCTTGGGTGTAATGGTAAATTCTCGGTTATAACTTAAATTGGAAGATGATTTTAGAAGAGCTTGTGTTGGGCATGGTAATGATATTTGTCAATTGAAGCAGAAACAAATAGACAACTAAGGGAGTGCATATTAACTTTGTAAGGGAGAGAATTTAATAGCTGATGCAGTAATAATTCTCAAACGTCATGGTTTTAAAAAACTCAAATGAAATTAGTAGAATTTCAAACCATATTTTATGCAAAATCTTTACTCTGTTTTGTTCGCAACTAGTGGCATGAAATTTAATTGCAAGAGTTGAAAGATGACAGATCAGTAAAGGGGCAAAAAGCATTCAATCAGTTTTCCTTGTTTTGTTCGCAACTAGTGGTATGAAATTTAAAAAATTGCGAAGAATTGAAAGATGACAGATCAGTAAAGGGAAAAGCATTCATTCATCTCACGCAAAAAATTACTTTTCTTACCTTTTTGAATTACAGACATATCTGGTCAAGACCATAACACAAATTTCAGTTTTAGATACTTGCAATATAGAAAATTAGTAAGAATGAAAATAAATTGTGATACTACTCCCTCTAGAATAAACTTGATATGTATATGCATCTACTTAGACCAAGCAACTGCGTCTATTTCAGCTTGTGCACTTCGGTACAACTCTAGTCTCTTGGCAAGGCCAGTACGACGTTCCATAATTGCAGGATCCTCATTCAGTAATGAGGACAAACGCTTGGTCTGAAAATGCAGGCAGTGAATGTTTAAGATATGCAACTATCAAAACCAAATTAAAAGCAGCACAATAATTCTTTTGAATAAAGGAAAATTGGACTTGCAAATTTATTCTCACCTCCATTTTTCCTAGATCGGTGAAAAAATGATCAAGTAGGCTCCGTTTTGCCTCCCTTACTTGACAATAAACAATTGACTTAGGAATTGAATGTCTCAGAGTGGCGCAGACCATATTGACGTAGGACAAAATTGTAGTTCCTGTATAGAGTGAAATTGAACGGTCAGTAGTAAAATTCGTAAAATTCTATTTAACATGATAGAGGACATGCTATATTTAACTATCAGAACAATATGCTACTAGTCCAAGTTTGAGACTACGTAATAAGACCTACCAATTCGCCTTAGATAAGAATCGTTATATCTATCGAAAATTGAATGTGTGGGGTTGCCTCCCTTATCCACATCCTGAGGAAGCTTTCGAAAGAAATCAACCGTAAGATAGCCCGACTCCATATCAACCAGTTGTAGCGTTGCCTTTTTGCTTTCATCCCTCATTCTATCTAGTGAATCAATAGCTGCCGCCCCAACCTCAGCACGTAAACCAGGATATTGCTTCAAGTCCTGTGAATCAACAAAACCAATGCCATAGAATTTATGACAAAATTGTGAGACAATGAAAAGGCAGAAAAATTCCAACCTTATTAGTTTAATCATAAGTAATCATTACTACGAGGGCACGCTAGCCTATGCAGTAGCAGCAAGAGAGTAGCAATGAAAGACCAGAGAGGCCAAAAGTAATTGGCCCAACATTTAAAACTAATATACATTAACTTGAAAATCCCAATAATAGATACATTAGCATTCTCAGTGCCCATATCATTATAAAAAGATAATCTACATTACAATTCCAATTTCATATTTTATTTGTCCTAACCCAATAATGAACAGATTTATGGTGTAATACTACAGTAATAATTGTCCAGTCAAATGTCAAAAGAATACGCAAATGCACTTTTCATATGTACGTGTTCCATAAAAAGAATAGACGCAAACTATAAGAGTGGATTGTGTTTTGTACTTTGTACTAAGAATTCATAAATAAAATTACATGTGTACTAGTTCATAGTAGATTGGATCAATTCTTAATAAAATTGGCTTTTTTTCTCTTCGGTTTTTCAATTTTTTATTTATTTTTTTCTGGTTTTCTTTGGACTTTTATTTGTTTGTGAACACCCAAACCATAAGAAACACATATAAAAAAAAGGAAGGTTCCTATTTTTAGAGAAAACAAGAGTATAAGACCATATATCACATTAGTATTTTGTTTTTCAAAATTTATGGCAAAGCATTAAGAATCCCTTTTTCTCATGCACTTCTAGAAAGCAAATACATAGTTAACTTAGAACACTCAGACAAAGAACACCCTAAACCTCTCCTCATAACAGTCTCAACTTCTAAAATTGAAGCCATTCATTCAAATGATGTTGCAAAATGAACTTTGTCAATAAAATGCACAACAAAACGAGAGCAGAGGTTATACAATTTATTGAGCACAAATATAGCAGCAGGAAATACAACAGGAACATTAAATGAGAAGTTCCAGGAACAAACCAGAGTCTCACTGACAGCTTTGTGAACCAGGTCCTTTAATAGGGAATGAACCTGGAAGAATTCAATCCAAAAAGATATTTCAATGAGTATGAACAGAGAGATCAGCAAAAGATTAAAGCAGGACGCTTAGATAAATCAACTATGACAAAAACGTAAAAAAAAACATAAAAAGTGTCAAACTTGCACATTTGTCTATTTACAGATCTTTTGAAACATTAGTATTAAGTATTTTTCAAATTGCTTGCTAATAAAGAAACTAAATCAACTCAGAAATATAAAAAACAGGGGTTCTCTTTATCACACTCGCACCACCAATACCACATATGGTCTCAAAAAAATTGGGTATAAAGTTTCAATTGAGAAGAGTGGCAAAATTTCAATTGATATTGATGATTCTCTTATGAAAATCATACCGCGTCAACTGCTGCCTCGGCAGGGCCCCTGATTGTAACTAGAGTGGATTCAATGAGACGGCGGTATCCTTGTTCTGGAGCTATAAGATGAGGTTGGTACCCATCAGCTTCAGTAATAAGTTTCCTTATATTTTCCATTGAAAGTTGCTTGTCAAACTGCAATCTTTTTAATGCAGCAGGGAGCTGATTGTCAAAGACATTATAAATTTTATCACCACCAGGTCGCCTGTAGGAGATTGACACGTCAATGAAGTTAGCATTTAAAAAAAGAAAAATTCAGCACAAATAAACAATCAAATTGCACACTACTTGGAGCTTGGATAAAAAAAAGTAAAACACATACACGCCATCAAGATGGTCTTTGAATATTTGATCAAATGAGCGACATATTTCCATTATTGCGTATAACTTTCCCTGCATGTGATGGAAAATCAGTCATTAGAAAATTCCAACATGAAACACTTAATAAGGATCCCTGAAAATGGAGTGCCTATTATACATTCATTGCCCCATTACCATAAATTATTTCAGTTCATCAAATAAATGGACATAATGTGGATCTTGAATGTAACACACACACACACACACAAATGACAAAAGTCTAGAGGAAAACAAAGACTTGTGAGCATTTACTTGTATCAGTAACCAATGATTTTGGAACTGGGAATTTAAACTGGCTAAGAAAATAAGAGCAAACTTACCCCAGCATCAGCTGCAACAGGCTTTCCCAAACGAGCCAGTTCAGTTTCAATTTCATTAATTGTTTTGTTGATAAGAGACTGAATGCCTGGAATTTTGGACTTGATTACTGTCTCCAAATGCTGAGATAAAAAGCAATGTGACTTTAGTACTTGGAAGCTACTAAAACAGGATTTAAATAAAATTGAAGTCCCAACATTTCAATCAAATGATGCTACAAATTGTTTCTGATGTACCTTTGAGAGCATCTTCGCAAGATGCTCAGATCCCATTCTGTTGGCCAGGTGTTTATATTCAGGAGTACTATTAAAGTATTCGCGTTCTCTACGCCTTGCAGCAATCATGTCAACATTCTTGTTTATGTCTGCTTGTGATCTATTCACAACACCAATCCAGGGGAACTTTAACCGATATGCTCTCCCTTCCAACATCTGAGCAAGCAGAAGTATATATCATGGATCAGTACGGAATCAAGTATTTACTTCTATCGGTTCTTAGAATAAACCAGCTTATTAATATTCAGGGTTATGCTATAAACTTAAGAGGGGGGAGGGGGAGCAGAGATTATTCAGTTTGAAGCTTTGGTCAATTTTACAGCAAGATGCTTTAACATGAGAAATTGTGAGCTTTATGAGAAATTTATCAAACTCCTAAGTTCTTCTAAATATGCAAATATGTCTAGAGTACGTCCTTAAGCAAGTAATTCTCATGCGAATAAATAAGAATACAGCGTCCATTGAAATCAAGCTCATATGATCATATCCTCAAAATGGAAAGCTAAAAGTTAATTTTGGCGATTGATACTCCTCCCATTTCTAAAATTTTGATGTTTTGGTTAATGCACATATTAGAAATGACAAATATATATTTAGGCTAAAATATCCTTATGTAATACTATAATATTTCTCGTTAGTTGTATTACAGATTTCCAAGTTCCACCTCTAGTTAAGGGTATAGTTTGAACCAAAACAATAATAAACATCTAGATTCTAAAACATCAATATCAATAGTTTGAAACAAAAAGAGAAGACTACAACCTCAATATCAATAGTTAAGGAACAGAAGGAGTCATTAGTATTTTCGCTTATCTTTTTAGTATCCACTATCCATGTAATGCAGACCGGTCTAAGGAAATGGGAAAACTAGTGGAGACTATGAAGCACGGACACCTCTAGAAGTAGGCGCGTCGCGGTGTCCGACACTTGTATGACACCCGTAGGACACATGTCGAAACAGTCAAAGAAGTGTCAGAAAAGTCAGACCAGTGTCCACTAAAAAATAATTTTTTCATTATTTCGACACTCTTTGAATCAATGGTTGACACCCATATGGCACTCATAACACATACATAAGACAATTCAGACAAGTGTTGCAAACAAAAAATTGGCTTTTTCCTTTGCTTCAACACACCTTCATACATTTTATACAAATCTCACAAATTTAAAATTGTTAAACGTGTATTTAAGCAATGTTATCAATAAAGAATTAAAGACATTAATTATGATTAGAATATTTTCAACTTTCTTAATCAAAGATGGATAAATAAAGCTCAAATACCCGCTTATATATAGCGGTGTCGGTGTCGGTGTCATATGTTTTAACATTATCGGTGTCGGAGTGTCTGTGCCGTGTCGTATCCCTGTGTTCGTGCTTCATAGAGTGGAGGCTTTTACGAGGAAGGTATTGGATTTCATTACTTACAAAGAGTGGGTGTTTGAAATGCTATATTCACAAATGGGCTTATAGGCCCAATCCCTAGACCTCTAACATTCATCAACCAAATAATCAATCTAGAGCATTTTAGAGGCTTGGTGAGAATATTTTAGAGGCTTGGTGAGAATATCAGCTAGTTGATAATTGGAATTAATTAAACTACCGACAATACAACCAGATAGAAGAGCAACTAATAATTATCACAAAGCAACTTCATTTGAGAGAGAACTGTAAATTTGTACTCATCAATTAGTTGCTGGATCCAGATAAACTCATGAGACTTGAGAGCAATGCCCAAAGAATAATACCCAACCTCAGCACTGGGTCTACCAATGAGCCTGACTTGGTGGAGGTGGATGAACTATGGCTCTGATACGTAAATTGTATGTATTAAATTACATTATTTGCAAAGAATAAGTGTTTACAAGATTTTATACATATACATAAATGGGTTTATGGACCCAATACCAAGTACTCCAACACTAAGACTTACATTTCATTGACAAAAATAATTAAAGAAATTGAAAGAACTTTGACCCTTTTCCATTGTTTAGAGTATCTTTGACCTTGTAACGAATTTATCAGAGTATATTTCTGTATCTAAGTTAAATATATTGTAACTGGCAGTTGCCAGTCATAAAGGTCTGTGACCTAGTGCATCGTTTTCAGTTTGCGTTCAAGGTCGCACACAAATTGGACGAGAATAACTTCCATCTATGGCGGCAACAGATAGAGCCGTACATCAACGCTCACAATATCACTGAGTTCGTCGTGTGCTCGCGTATTCCACCTCAGTTTGTGGACGATGAAGCTCGCAACTCAGGTACTGTCAATCCTACTTACACTAGCTGGTTGCAGAAGGACCAGATGCTTCTATCGTGGCTGCAATCCACGTTATCGAGCGAGATTCTCTCATGTGTTCTTGGATGCACACACGCTCATGAACTCTGGCATCGCCTTTTAAACTATTTTCAGAAACAAACTCGTGCTAGAGCTAGACAACTTTGTGTTGAACTCCGTGCCCTAACTCTTGCTGATTCTACGGTTCATGATTATTTGCTCAAGATTCGCAATATTGTTGATGCTCTGGCCTCAATTGGAGATCCAATTCCAGTTTCGCATCATATTGATGTTATTTTAGAAGGTTTACCAACGGAATATGCTCCAGTTGTTTCTGTAGTTGAAAGTAAGTTTGGTGTAATGGATCTTGATGAAGTGGAGATCCTTCTTCTTGCTCATGAATTGTGTCAGAACAGGTTCAAGAAGCAGTCAACACCAGATCTGGTATCTCTTAATCTCACACATGCTGCTTCTACTGGCTCCACTCCTGAGGATACAACTTCTAATGCTCCAAAATCTGTTCCTCCACCAGCAGTTTAGAATTCTGAAACTGATTCTCAACAATTTCGTTGTGGTAGAGCTTCAAGAGGTGGTCGTTCAGGTCGTGGAAGATGTGGTAGATCCTCCTCAGTGCGGTGTCAAGTATGCTCCAAAGTTGGACACTCTGCTCTCTACTGCTGGCATAGGTTCAATCAGCAGTTTCAACCTACAACCAACTTTGTGCCAATCTATGCACCTCAGCCTTGGACTGCTTCTCCTACTCCCTAGGCCTTGCAAGCTGCAAATGTATGGACCAGAACTCCTTCCACCAGTAGAGCAATTCCTCATATTACCTTACCTACTGTCTTGGTTGCTAACTCTCAACCATTTGTTTCTCCAAGTGCATCCTGGTACCCTGACTCTGGAGCCTCTTATCATGTTACTAATGATCCAAGGAATGTGCAGCAGGTGACACCATATGAAGGTCCTGATCAGATCTTCATTGGCAATGGTCAAGGTTTGCCTATCAATTCCACTGGTTTTAGCACCATTCTGTCTAACACACATCCACACACACCTCTTGAACAAGCTTTTACTAATTCCCTCAATCACTAAGAATCTTATCAGTGTCAGTCAATTATGTCGTGATAATAGTGTTCATTTTCTGTTTACATCTGATAAGCGCCTTGTCAAATCCCAGGCTACACTTGAGGTGGTACTTGAAGGTGCTGTTGGAACTGATGGACTGTATGAATTTACTTCACTCAACCTCTCCTGCTCAAGTTCCAAGACTGCTGTCAATTCTGTGTGTTCTACTACTTCGTTGCCTAGTATTCATACTACTTTTGTTAATATTAGTCCTACTACCATGTGGCACCTCAGGCTAGGACATCCAAATAAACATGCTCTTAAGTTTGTACTACAAAGTTGTAATGTTGCTTTACATAATAAAGAATCTGATTTCTTCTGTTCAGCCTACTGTATGGGTAAATCTCACAGGATTCCTTCTTCACCCTCACACACATCACATTCCAAACCCTTGGAATTAGTTTATGGGGACCTATGGGGGCCATCTACCAATCCCTCCACTCTAGGTCATAAATATTATATGTCCTTTATAGATGCCTACACAAATTTATTTTCTCAAAAACAAGTTTGAGGCTCTTTCTACATTCAAGCAGTTTAAAACAATGGTGGAATTGCAATTTGATCTGCCTATACAGGCCTTTCAGTCTGACTGGGGTGGAGAATTCAGGTCATTTAACAAATTCTTAGTTAAATTGGGTATCCTACACAAGGTCATTTTCCCTCACACACATCATCAGAATGGGGTCATAGAGAGAAAACATAGGCACGTTGTAGATACAGGCCTCACACTGCTTAGCCAAGCATCTCTACCCTTAACTTACGGGGATTTTTCCTTTTCTACTGCTGTCTATCTTATCAATAGACTCCCATCTGCTTCAATACAGTTTCAAGTTCCCTATTCCTTATTATTCAACACTAGTCCTAACTATGCTTTCCTCAAAGTTTTTGATTGTGTCTGCTTTCCCTTATTAACACCCTACACTAGTCATAAACTTGACTTTAGATCTCAAGAGTGTCTTTCTTGGGTATTCCACATCTCACAAAGGATACAGATGTCTAGCTCCTAATAGTAGACTCTTTATCTCCAAGGATGTTCTCTTTCATGAGTCCAAATTTCCATATGCTGAACTATTTCCTTCTCCTACTGTAACCCAAACCCACAATTCTTCCTCAGTTGTATCTCTCTAACCACTTCGTCTTACATTATCACCTAATTCCCCTTCCAACACCAATTCAGCTCCTCTTCATCTTGAGTCTCCTTCTTTACCTACTACTCCCTCTGGACAGTCTATGGCTTCTCCCAATCTTGATGATGTCACTCAAGCCACTGCCTCTAATACTGATAGCACCAATTCATATACACCCTCTCCTGACAGTACTTCTGTCTCAGAAGCTACTGCTGCTTCTTCTACTTCTCCTAAATCTACTTTTGATGAACACTTAACTGCCTCTGCATCTTCCTCCAGCCCCACTCAATCTGAAGCATCTCCTGTTGCTGTGATTCCCCCAAGGCAGTTCCAGTTGATGTCATTCCTGTCAACAATCATGCTATGCAGACAGGGGATCCCAAGCTCTTGCTCACTTTGTCTGAACCCAGGACAATCAAGCATGCTCTATCTGATCTTAAGTGGAAAGCAGCTATGCAGACAGAATATGATGCCCTTACGAATAATAACACTTGAACTTTGGTCCCTTTACCACCACACAGGCAGGCAATAGGCAGCAAATGGGTGTTCAGAGTCAAGGAGAACTCTGATGGCTCAGTCAACAAGTTCAAGGCCAGACTTGTAGCCAAAGGCTTTCATCAAAGAGAAGGTTTTGACTTTAATGAGACCTTATCTCCAGTTGTGAAACCTATCAATATTGGGCTGATTTTATCTATTGCTCTAACACACAACTGGACTATCCAACAACTTGATGTGAATAATGCTTTTCTCAATGGGTTGTTGGAGGAGGAAGTCTACATGGTTCAACCAAAAGGATTTGAGACTACTAATCCTAATCTGGTGTGCAAGCTAAATAAGGCTATATATGGCCTTAAGCAAGCTCCTAGACAAATGTTTAAAAGGCTTCAGGCAGCACTTGTGTAACTCAGGTTTCAGCCTAGCAAGTGTGACCCTTCCTTGTTCATCTACTTCTCTCAAGGGCACACAGTGTATCTGCTAGTATATGTAGATGATATCATCATTACTGGCAGCTCTATTGGTCTTGTAAAATCTATCATCTCAAAGTTGAATATGGCCTTTTCTCTTAAGCACTTGGGTGACCTAGACTATTTTCTTGGTATTGAAGTTAAAAGGCCTACTTCTCAATCTCTTCTTCTCACCCAGACCAAGTACATCAAAGATCTTCTCATTAAAACTAACATGCTGGAATCTAGACATGTCAGCACACCTATGCAGTCCACTTGTAAACTCACCAAAACTGGCTCTCCTCCTCTGTCTGATCCTTATATGTACGGGTCTGTTGTTGGAGCCCTGTAATAAGCAACTTTAACTAGACCCTGACATTGCTTACTCTGTGAACAAAGTTTGCCAATTCATGTCACGTCCTTTGGAGGCACATTAGGTAGCTGTTAAAAGAATACTGAGATACCTTAAAGGCACTCTCTCATTCGGCCTACAGCTTCTCCCTCTTCCTCTCAATACTGCTCCATCCATTCAGGTCTTCTGTGATGCAAATTGGGCATCTGATCCTGATGACAGGAGGAGCACCTCAGGTGCTGCTATTTACTTTGGTCCTAACCTAATTTTGTGGTGGTCTAAAAAGTAACCAGTAGTGGTCAGGTCCAGTACTGAGTCTGAATTCAGAAGCCTTGCTAGGCAACTGCAGATCTGCTTTGGATCCGGACACTTCTCAAAGAACTGCACATTCTTACCAAAGTGCCTCATATTCTCTGTGACAACCAGTCAGCAGTTCTTCTTGCTCACAACCCAATTATGCACACCAAGACCAAATATATGGAGATTGACCTCTTCTTCGTAAGGGAGAAGGTCCTAGCAAAACAGGTGCTAGTCATTCATGTTCCTCGCACTGACCAATGGGCTGATGTGCTTACTAAACCCCTGGCCTCAACTACTTTTCTGCATCTCAGGCACAAACTCAGAGTTGTCACCACCCATGAGTTTTTGTGTGTGTGTGTGTGTGTTGGGGGGGATTACAGTATATTTCTGTATCTAGGTTAAATATATTGTAACTGGCAGTTGCCAGTCATAAAGGTCTGTGACCTAGTGTAACAAGGTGCAACTCATTGTAACTAACTTTTACAATCCAACTGAACTCAGTTACAGAAATGAAAATCTCAATTCTCTCTAGTACAATCTCTAACAGAATTATTACCATGCTTTTGCATCTTAATTTTATAGTACAATGAAATAATAATTTGACTTACATCAACAGCATCGGTACCTTTGTCCATCAGATCAATCTTTGTCAAAACTCCAATGGTTCTTTCCCCTAACAGTTGAAACAAATAAACCAAGATTAGAAAACTAACTAACTAACTATTTACTTTAAGTAGTCCAATACAGTCAGCTTGTTCTGAAAAAAAGTCAATAATGCAAAAAGTTAGAATCATGGCTAAATCTGCATTTTAATTTTAATTGTAATTGTGAACATACAACAAATTGAACCATTGATTCTCTACAAACCATAAAAAAGATTCATTAAATGCATTTAAAATGAGGAACCCTTTAAAGCCATACGAAAAAGAAATATTGGAAATACCGGTAGGATCCACTTCGCGGGAAATTTTAATTGCGTCAGATGTTGCAATATCTTGATTAGCCGGTGAAATGGCCAAAATTATACAGTTTGGCTGCAAAACAACATCAATTTCAGCATACTACATATTGATACATGGGCGTAATATTTTCAGAATATTCTACCAAGAACTTGCCTTAGTTGTTGAAAAAAATTATGTACATAAAAGTTAAGCACGGCGAGGTTTTTGCACATCAGAGAACTAGGCAAGATAAACTTTCTAGCATAGTTATATATGATTTTTTTAAAATTAAATCATACAATTTGATCCTTAAACACTTTATTTCCTATTAAAAGCTTTAGCACTTGAATGAACACTACCTTCTCAATGTAGGAGCGAACCATATTCTCGATGTCATGCACAATACTGTCAGGTTGGCCCTCTGTAGAGTATTACAAAAATATACATTAGCATCTTGTACATCATTTAAAACAAATTACTAAACAGCCTTAAAAGTTGATCGACAAGAAAGACACGTCAATTTGTTGCGTACCTACAGCTACCTTCGTAAGCCCAGGAAGATCAATGAGTGTCAAGTTAACAACTGCAACAGTCACAAGAGGTCAACAACACTTGAACACTTAATAAAATGAACAAATAGACCACAAGAGATAATTATGATATGATTAAGCATTCAATAGAAATGTGGGATACAACAGTAGAACATAAAAAAAAATTTAGAAAAAAGTTCAATCTAACCATTGGGAGAATATATGCTAAGCTGAATAGGTACAGTTGAAATTTGTTTGCTCCGGCCGGTCTCTCTATCAGTTTCATCTTGAATTTCTTTCCTCACAGCAGCTACACAAATTAGATCATCATTAACATCCATGCATAGATGGAAACATTTTGAAAGCCGTCAATAGAGTCAATAAAATTCAAATCAGTCAAACCTAATCATTCACTCTTAATTGACAAGGAAATGAGAAAATGAGAGTGAGAAAAGAAAAAGTACCAAAATCAGTGAATCTTTTCCTCGGAAGATGAAGAAACTCCGCATACTCTCTAGTTCCTTCATCACTCTTGTGAAGCTGCAAAACCAGCGGTCGCCTAGTAACGATCCCTACAAAAACATGCATCAATTATCAATAAAATTTCAAATCACAACCACTGATCCTAACACCAAAAGTATAGAATCGATAATTACCCGATCCACGAGGTAAGAAATCTTTGCCGACAACGCTTTCTAAGACGGAGGACTTTCCAGAACTCTGAAAGAAAGAATGAAATTCATTATAAGAGAAAAACGAGAGAAGAAAATAGAAGGATCGGAGAGAAAGATGACCTGGCCACCGACAACGGCGATAGCAGGAAGAGAATCCCATAGAGTAGGAAGTGCACTCGCTTCACCGTAATCACCTAAGGCGGTGCAAGCTCTCTGGATTTTGTTGACTAGAGAGATTAGGTTCTCCATTTTGATTTCTCAGATCGGATCTATTCGAGGGATCGGTTTCGGTGAGAGTTATCGCCGCGATCTGTTTGATCTCCGGTGACGGTTACGGAGAGGTGGATTCGGTGGTGTGTGGATTATGGTGAAGTTTGAAGGTGAAGCGCGTTTGTATGGAGGAGTGTGTGAGGACTTGGTTTGAAAAAAAGTTGATGTGTGAGTTAAAGCAACTCTCTCACCCAACGGGACAACAGCTAAATTGATTATCGCTAGATTTTCGTTACCGTGTCCTTTCTTCCATGGAAAATAAAATAAAAAATTGATAACATTTTTTGTTGTTGTTGTTTTCTAATTTTTGAATTTGAATTTGAATTTGCATTTTAAAGTGATTTTTATTTTATTATTTTATTATTTTATATAGAAAAATGATTTTACTTTTTTCTTGTCTTATCTATTTGAAATGCTTGATTATTGAGACTTTCATTTTATATTTTTTATCTCAAATTAATTAAAATTGGATTAAACTAATAAGTTCGATCAAAATTTAGACAAGTGTCCACTTCATTACATAGGAAAATCAAAATACAATGAAATCGAGAAGAAATTTAAAAAATTATAAGAAATTAATTATTCAATGTATTAGGTTTTGCGGTAGCAAAAAGTTGTTTTTTTTAATTGATTTTTGTTAAAAGTGAGTTAAACATAGAGTTGGCATGGTAACAAAACGGAGCTGAGATGATTGTTACGTTCCCCATACCTAAACACGAGTCTCTAATAAATTGTTATTTTATGCTCTGGTCTCCGACGAAGATGGGGAATTAAACCTCAAACGGCTTAGCTATCCTCGCATTAGTCTCTGGCGGATATGAAAAATTGAACCCCAAACTTGTATCAAACGGGTTCAAGTATCTTTGTTTCTCCCACATCTTGTTGCGGCGTAAAAAATAGTCGAGTGCATCACACGCTCGAAGATACAAAAGTGTCGCCATCAAACTTTATTTATTCAAAAAGGATATCAATAAAATTCAAAGGAAATAGAAACAGGTAAGAGAGTCGGTTATGTGAGGGGAAGGTATTAGCATCCCTCACCTTCGTTGTACTCAACAGGATCTGTTTTGATTGTTCTTTGCACGCATGGATGTTACTATGTAAAGGTTACTTGTGATTGGTTTTAATTAAGGGGAAAAATAAGTTTTTAATTAATGTGCTTGTTAAGGATTCAAACCCTTGTGTCTATGTGTTCTCATAACGTAATGAAAAAATTAGAGATTCGTAGTTCGTGGTAGAAAATACAAATATGTTAGTTGATTTTAGGGAATAATTATAATCGTATCCTATAAGTGTGTCAACGTTAGCTGATCTAATTCTTGTTCAGATACTTTAAGCTTTTGGTATGTCTGCTAAGGAACAAATTATAACAGTTCTTTTATGAAAAGAAAAGAAAATTGTTTTTAAAAGGTTTGTGTGATAAAAAAGAAAAAGAATGAGTTGTTTGAATTGAATTGAAAAAGTTTGTGAAGTGAAGAAAGTGTTGTTAAGGTGTTATGAAAGTATTATTTGGATCAAGAGTGTGTTGTTTGAACCCATAGAGTAGTATATATGAACCAAAAATGCAGTGTCTAAACTAAGAATGAGGTATTTTAACCAATAAATAGAGATTAACCATGCATGTGGATATGTTAACCAATAAATGGTGATTGACCCATGAATGAAAGTGTGGTATTTTAACCAATAAACGGCAATTAACCAATGCAAGAGTTGTAGAGTTTGTTAACCAAGAATGGTGATTAGCCCATGAATGAAAGTGTGGTATTTTAACCGATAAATTATGATTAACCAATGCAAGAGTGGCATAAGCATGAAGCTCACAGAACAATGCATGAAAGTTTCCTCAGCATGGAGCTCAAAGGGCAATGCATGAAAAAGAATGGTATTTTAACCATGAGAGGTGATTAACCCATATAGAGGTGCTTGGTTTAGAGACGGGTGTTTTAACCATAAAAATGTGATTAACCCATATAGGAGGTGTCACATCCTAATTTTTGAACCTAAGACCTCACCTCTTTGAGCATCTTCTTGCATAGCATCTTTAGGTCATACGGGATTATGTGTGCATGACTATTGTGACTAACCAGTTTGTGCAGATGTGTGGATTTCAAGTAGAGGTCACACTCATTGTCTCAGTCAAAGACTTAGGGTTTGAGTATTTTCTCATCAAAGTTCAACCAAACATCAATATCACTCTCCCTGATATTTCTCATAAATCTCAGAGTATACCCTAGAGAGTTGGGATTTTCTTTCCATTAATATTAAACATGGCCATGCGATGACTGGTATGGTTTTTATGACAAGTAGAGTCTCAAGTTGTACCGTTGTTTTCAAGAAATTTCTCAAGGCATCGTTTTGTGCACCAAGCTTCGTCATCGTCTAAACCCTTGATTGTGTGAGCAATAGCAGTCAAATGATCTTTGTTCTTATTCATGAAAGGAGCATCCTTTATGTTCTCTCGGGTTTAAGAGAAAAAATTTGGATCATCTTAATTGATAGTTTATACAATAAGTTTGAGTTGTTAAGTTTGGATAAGAGTTTTGAATCGTGTCTGACAGGAAGTTATCAAGGGGAGATTCTTGTCCTTTACAAAATTTCAAATCCAAGTTCAAGATGACTTTGCATACCGTTGTGATCAAAATAAGAATAAGTTTAACCAAGGTTAATGTTAGGATTCAAAGGGGACTAACCTATTTCAAGGTTCAAGAGCTATCATTAGTTTCATCCCAGGGTCAAGTCCATTTCGTCTAATCCCTTTTTTTTATCGTCTTTTCTAAGGCCATCTACATTCTAATCTGTCTTCCATTTTAAAATCTAAATCTTCCTGCAATTCTTAACCATTTTTCTTTTTATGACTACTGATACAAACAATATCCAATTTAAAATTCTTTTTATAAATTCAAATCCGAGATGGATCCACAAGCTCATCTATTCCAAAAATCCGAGATTTAAACCCGAAGTAATTCCATTGGATACAAAGTTAGAGATTCCTTTACAAAATGCAAAAATTAAAAGTTCACAAGATTTCAAGGATGCAGAGTTCAGGTTACAAAATGCAACAAACAAAAGAAGCGGTTTAAATTTTGCACCACAAAGTGCATTACAAATTAAACCTTCAGCATAACCAAAACTTTCAGTGACACTTGTAATACATTAAACCTCGCACAAGAGTAGTTCCTGGAATGAGCCAAGTTGTTGAGGATCTAGAAACGGTAAGCATGAATCAAAAGCCACTTTAATCGACGTTACAAGAGAAGTTTGTCAGGAACAACATAGATAATTTTGAGTGGTGAGCAGTATTCCTTCAAATTTACACAACAAGCTGCATTTAATCCACGAAATGGCCATATAAACTTCATGAAGAAATTTGCCAATAAAAAAGCTTCAACAATGCATTGTCGTCGTACACCCTCCAACTATCATTTTAGGTTCTGCTCTAAACAGAGGAAAAATAATTTGGATGTTGGGGCTGCTTTGAATTCACATTTGCGCTTCACATTTGTTCAAAGTGTCAAAGCTGCGCTGAAAGCTGGAATTCCAATGGGATGGGGGGAGATCATTAAAGTCAACACCCGGGCGAAGAACGATCGACAAGGGTTGGGTTACAAACCAACTCTAGAAGACGAGCCGGAAGAAAGCGTCATGAGGAAGAAGTCATTAAAAGAAATCTTTACCAGTGGCGGACTACAAATCAACGCTATCATTGCTGAGGATGAGGATTGTGATCTATATCATCTGATAACTCGGGGAGGAGCAACTTTACACAACTGGGAGGCTGTGAAAATTCCTGTCTTTTTACCTTTAGAGTAATTCATTTTGCTTGTCAGCTTTGTGTTTTCTTTAAAGTTCCTGATCTTGCCCAAGGCCTGCGAATTATTTTGTATGGGCCACTTTGTGATTTGAAAATCTATGAATGAAAAGTATTTTTGTTAAAACTCGTGTTATTTATTGCTTATCATTTTCACTCTTTTTGTTAAAAGGAAAAAATGGCAACTTTTTTTGAAGAAAAAGTAAAAGCAACCCTTCATCTGCATATCTGTGAGTTTGTGTCTAATTATTCCCAAAAATAAAACATGCAGAACACCTCCATTACCCACAGAATCCTGTGATCCTTCGGTTCCTTCTACTAGTGGTTCATCTGTCTTCCAAGCTGAAGAAGAGAATGATGAAGAATTAGAAGTCCCAGAAGAGTTGAAGAGGATGACTGAATACGAAGATGTTTATCTCCAGCCGTACAAAGAGCAAATTGAGGTTATCAACTTGGGGTCCGAAGAAGAAAAAAGAGAAGTCAAGATTAGGGCATCACTGGGCCCAAAGGTCAAAAGCAGGCTGATAGCAATCCTCAGAGATTACGTCGACATATTCGCTTGGTCTTATCAAGACATATCGGGGTTGGATACTGACATTGTTATGCACAAGCTCCCTCTGAAGCCAGAGTGTCCTCCGGTGAAGCAAAAACTTCGTAGATCGAGACCAGAAATGGCTCTTAAGATCCGGGATGAGGTTAAGAAACAGATTGATGCGGGCTTTTTAGCAGTATCCAAATATCTGGAGTGGGTGGCAAACATCGTGCCAGTCCCAAAGAAGGACGGCAAAGTCAGAATGTGCGTTGACTACAGGGATCTAAACAAAGCAAGTCTGAAAGAAGATTTCCCTTTACCACATATCGACACTTTGGTGGATAATACAACTAGTTTTGCAGTATTCTCGTTCATGGACAGATTTTCTGGTTATAATCAGATAAAGATGGACCCGGCCGACATGGAGAAGACGACCTTCATCACACCCTGGGGCACCTATTGTTATAAGGTCATGTCTTTCGGTTTGAAGAATGTAGGGGCAACATATCAGAGGGTCATGGTGACACTCTTCCATGATATGATGCACAAAGAAATTGAAGTATATGTGGATGACATGATCGCAAAGTCTCAAAGCAAAGAAGACCATTTGGATCATCTGTTAAAGCTATTTGAGAGACTCCGAAAGTATCAACTAAGGTTAAACCCAGAAAAATGCACCTTCGGGGTTCGCTCAGGCAAATTACTCGGCTTCTTCGTTAGTCAACGTGGAATTGAAGTAGATTCTGACAAGGTTAGAGTAATCCAAGAGATGCCCGCTCCTAAAACAGAGAAACAGGTCATAGGTTTCCTCGGACGTTTGAACTACATCTCCAGGTTCATCTCCAATCTAACTCCTACTTGCACGTCGATCTTCAAGTTGTTACGAAAAGATCAGACAGTGATATGGAACGAAAACTGCCAGTCAGCATTTGAGAAAATCAAGCAATATTTACAAGAACCTCCGGTGTTGATTCCTCCGGTGCCTGGAAGACCATTGTTCATGTATATGACCGTACTAGAAGATTCGATGGGATGTGTCTTGGGCCAGACTGACGAGTCAAGAAAGAAAGAGCATGCAATCTACTACCTAAGCAAGAAGTTCACCAATTGTGAGAGTCGTTACTCTCCCATAGAGAAAGCATGTTGTGCTTTAGAATGGGCCGCCAAGCGCCTAAGACAGTATATGATCTGCCACACCACGATGCTGATTTCTAAAATGGACCCTATCAAGTACATCTTTGAAAAACCAGCTCAAACGGGAAGATTGGCCAGATGGCATATGCTCTTATCAGAATATGATATCCGGTATGTTGCTCAAAAGTCTATCAAAGGAAGTGTCTTGTCAGAACACCTCGTCGAGCATCCTATGGAGGATTATCAACCGCTCAAGTTTGAGTTCCCTGATGAAGATGTGAAGGTCCTGATTTCGTGTGCTGATGAAGGTCCTGAGCCTGGATCTCGGTGGGAAATGATGTTCGATGGAGCGTCAAATAAAAACGGACATGGTGTTGGAGTTGTTTTGAAAAATCTAATCGGAGGGTATATTGTTGTCACAACTCGACTTTGTTTCTCGTGTACAAATAATATAGCCGAATACGAGGCCTGCATCTTAGGATTGGATGCTGCTATCGATCTTCGCATCAAAATCTTGGAAGTAATCGGTGATTCTGCCTTGGTGATTTATCAGCTCAAGGAAGAATGGGAAACCAGAGATGAAAAGTTGATCCCTTACAAAACTCATATCCTGGAGATGGCCGAATATTTCGACGAGATTACCTTCAAGCACGTACCAAGAACGGAGAATCACATCGCTGATGCATTAGCCATGATGGTGTCGCGGTGAAATTTGGATACCAAGTTATTGATGAGCTTGAATCTTATTCATTTTGCAACCGAACTTTGATTTGTCCAAAGGAAGGGATAAAGATCGAAATACCCACAATGCAATGCAAATGCAAGCTAGAGAGTTATAGGTTCGGGGGTTGGTTAAACTTAGGGAAGGTGCTAGCATCCTAAGTTTCTGTAGTACTCTACAGGAACCTCTTGTTTTATGTTGTTTATTTGCTAATGGTTCATCTGCTTAAGGGATAAAAGACCTAGGGGTTTATTTCTAAGTATACTCGATAAAATATCGTATCTTATTCCTACATATCCTTACAGGAGTGGAATCAGAGTATCTGTAGTTCCCCTAAAGGGTTTGAGGAGATCTTTGACTGTGGTCAAAGTTCCTACGGGATAAAGGTAGTTGATTGATTGATTTTAGGAGAAAAGATGAGTTGTCATTTTAAGGGAGATTACTTGATTTAACCACCACAACTTTGTAGGAAAATAGTCTTTGCATCGTCTTAAGAGAAGGACTCAAGCACTCGGAATTTAATCGACAAGTATGCCACTATCTCTCTTAAGGCAAAGTCCTTACGAATTGATTGAATTGTTATGGGGTAGGAGTTTTATCCCACTTAAGATCATTAACATTTCATTCTCTAATGTGTTTGAAAGAGTTTGAATTGAGTTGTTGAATGTGTTTTGTCTAAGTTATAAAGATAAAAGAAAAGGTCCTTCCTATGGGGTAGGATCTATCTTAGAAGATCGACTTGAATGAGATCAAGGATCAAAGGGGAAGATGATGCAAATGGGATGCATACGCACCATTGTTTAAGTTATGCGCAGGTTCTTCCTTTGGACATTTATACAATGCGATAAAATATATTGCGGTAAAGATAAATTGCGGAAGATAAATGCAGATAAATAAAACCATACACACGCATGAAAGCGCTAAGTGAGTGAAAGTGTGAATTGTGAATATTCGAGTGGAGACGGAAGCGTGCACGATTGGATTGATTTTACGGTGATTGATTAGAGGAAGGGTTGAATTGATTTTGAGAGAAAACCGATATTTGGTGAGATTGTGATTGGTTTAATTTATGAGGAAATTATTGTTATTGTGATTTGGTCTTAAGAAAAGTTGAATTAGTTTAGTGAATTGATTTTAATTATTAGTTTAATAAAAAAAAATTTAGGTGGATTGACTTTTAAGAAGAGAGGTTTTTTTATTTATTATTAAGTTATGAAATAAGTCCTTATTATTGAATATACAAATTAGTTATTACTAAAAAATACAACTTGTTTAGCAAAAGAGAATTTTATTAAGAATATGAACAAATTAATTAAGTTTTCTAAAGAGAAATAATTTTAAGTGACTAAGAGTTATTAAATAAAAGGGATTTTTATTGAAAAATATTTGTTATTATAAATTCCTAAATAACTATCCTAAATATAAAAATACTTTGGTCAAAATATTAATAATATTTTATTAAATAAAAGTTGGTTATTATAAAAAAAAAAAGTTTATTTAAATTATACAAAAAAGCTTTTTATTAATAATGTGAACAAAATATATAAGAGATTATGGGTTGGTGAAAGGGATAAAATATCAAAGGGATAGATTAAATCAAAGAAAACATTAAGTAAATTGAATTATAGAGTTAAATTAAATTGATAGAGAAAAACAGTAAATTAAGTTAATTTATAAAAGATTAATTTAAGAAATAAAATTAGTTTAATAAAACTGATGAGAAAATAATTAGTTAATTAATTGATTGATTATTTAAAAGGATTAATGATTATTATAAGTTAATTAATTAATTAGTGGATAAATGAGATTAATTAAAATTAATGGCAGATTGATTAGGTGGGACGCGCGCATAGGGATTACGGTGGGTGTGCGAAGTGTGGATCATTAGATTAGATCTGTTGGAGATCTAAAGGCCGATTGTGTGAGGGTGCACAGTGTGTACGTGTGTGCACATATACATGATTATAACACATACAAGATCAGAAAATGAACCCTAACCCCCCCCCCCCCCCCCAATTTCCCCTTTCTTCGCCCTTTCTTTCGATCGTGATTCCTTCTCCTTCTTTTTTCTTTCGTCGCCGTTTTTCTCTTTTGCTCACTCTCGCTATCTTTTCTCTCTCAATTTCTCTTTCTTTCTTCTCCTCCTCCGTCTTTCTCCTATTTCTTCGTCATCTCTTAACCTAAACAAACAAAACTCACAAGACAAATGTTAGAACAAAAGTAAAGAAGCAAATACGGTTACGAGGACGATGGTGGCTCCATTTCCGGTGAAGTGGTGACGGCGGAAGTGACGATGGCGTCTGTGAGAATGGCGAGAGTTTTGAGGATTTCGACGGAAGCTTATCGGTTCCCGGCGCCGGTGGTTTCGAGATGATTTCGCGGTGGAGCATACAAAAGGATAAGTCCTCCTACTTTTCTCCTTACAAATTCTTAGGTTTTTGATTCGGGATTCTAAATGTTTCTCCCCTTTTTTACGATTTGTTAGGGGTTTCGATTTGGGATTTTGTGATTGTCTAATTTGTGGAGTGTTGAACTCTGGATTCATTCCCCCTCTTCTTATAGCCTTATCTCAAAGAACGAATTAACGTAAGGGCTTAAAGACTTTTCTTTTGCAGTTGAGACATGTTTACCCGATCTTGGAAACTAATTGATTTTGCTTTGGTTTTACAGAAAATGACGTTAAAATGGTTCTTCAATGTGTCTGGCTCAATAAGGAAACTGATAAAGTGTGTTTCTGAATATAAGTTGATAAAGGTAAACCCCTCTTGAAACATGCCATGAATATGTTTGACACGCTCTTTTCTTTCCTTATTGAAACGAGCCTTATTGAAACAAGCGCGTTATTGTCCTCGATTATTTATGCTTTTATCATAATATGTTTAATAGTTGTCTGGATATTGTTGGAGCTGATGTTAAATATGTTTGAATGCTCTGATTTTGTGTAAAACTATTTTGGAAAGAAGATTCTACTCCTTGATTTCTGTTTTGATTTTGTAGGTGGGTAGCAAGCCTTTGTCGACAGTTTGGAAGGAAGAATGAAATCAGGGTAAAAACATGTATTCAAGTATCATGTCCGGTTTTGGCTTTTAGAGGTTGGAGTTGACATATAATTTACTTGCTTTGTCTCTTCAGGGCATTGAAGGATCTTCAAAAGGGGACCTTCCATCAGGAGAGAGCTATCAGATTTTGATCTCCAAGTTCATGAAGTTGTAGCAAACAAATATGATCCAAAAGGCAAAGAGATGAACAAGTCAACATTCAATTGGAAGGCAGAGACGATAGATGCAACAAAAAAGAGTGTTGATTTAATCCTAATTGGGCACGTCCGTGGTTTTGGGATTGGCAAATGTGACTTCTTGGATTCTCCAAAGCTGAAGCGATCTTGTTCTGTCCTGGAAAGGAGGGATATATCACAGAAGGCTGCTCATCACTTTCCATCTTCAGGGTCACCGTCATTTGAGAATTTGCAGGAATTATCAGTACCAATCAGCTGGCTAATCTAGAAGGTCTCAGGTCTGTGACTTGTTCTTAATGTCTTGAATGGTTTTCCTTGATTCTCTTGCTCATTTGTAATAAAGGCTAATGGTGACATGCTTTTGGAGTTGACTCAATTTAGTTCTTCTTTGAATGCCCTGTTCTGACTTGATTCCAATTTTACTCAGGTAAGAAGGGAAAGCATTCAAACTAGCGGTCTGGTCACCAAGACTGTCACCGAGCATCAGCGGCTGCCTAATCTTGATGTAGGTAATCTTGAAGGTTGTAATTGTACATTGTCCTGAACTTTTATTCTTGTTCTAATGACCGCGATTTTCCGGCTTTGTTTATGTTGTTGGAAGATACACTCTAAGTTTGACTGATAATTCAATTCTTTATTGTGAATGCAGATTGTGAAGATATGTTTGAGTTGTGTTGGCAGATGTTTGGAGCTGTACTTCTTGGTGAGATTGTTGGCATAAATGTTTCCTTGGCAAGAACGAAAGGCTCAACTTCAATGGTAGTAGAACAACAAGGTTCACATACTGATTTCGAAAATGGATCGATAACACTAAAGGTAGCCATTACTGAAATGTTGGAATAACTACATCTGCAATGTCATGACCAGAAGTGGTATCTATTCAGTTATGTGTCTCTGTGTCATCTTATTGCAGTTGCCGATGTCCTTCCATCTTTATAGCCTCTTGGTGGAAGACATCCTTTCAGCGATAAATGACGATGAGGATACGCTTATTGACATGCTGGTAGGTCTGTGGTTTGTTCTTAAATGTTTTGAACAGTTTCTTCACAAATAAGCATCTGTTAGACTAAACTAACCAATTTCGTCCCTCCTTTAATGTTTTGCTTGCAGGGTCCTTGGGGCTGGTACGTCGAAGTAAGAAAGCTCCCAATGGTAAAGGTGTTAGAATGTAAATCCTTGGTGTCTCCTACAATTATCGGATTCGTTGTTGGATATGTTGCGGCTCTCGTGGTTTGAAATGTCCTTGCAGGTTATCCTGACATAGCTTCCTTGGTTCTGCGACACGGTAACTCAATTTTAATGCATACAACAGGTTTGAATTCGACAAATTGAATTCGACAATGACTTGATGACTGTAATTCTTTTTACATATGCAAAAGCAGTTTTAACCAGGTCAAACACTTCTGCTTCAGACGGTGGAGTGACAACATCCTCGGCAGGCAAAAGGAGTGGGTTGGAAAACAAACAAAGAGCTCGTCCAAACTCAAATTCTTGACGAAATTTATTGTGTTAGTAGGAAGATGTAAGGTTAGAGTTCATGGATCACTCTGGTTGCTCCGTCACTAGAAAGCGTCTACTGTCAATTGAATTAAAAACCGAGCTGCTTGTTCCTCAAGGCGTTCCGTATCAGTTTCGGTTTTGGGCAATGATCTAGTTTTCTGCTTTTGATGTATTCAGCTTTTGATCCACGACATTGTTATGTCTCCCTATTGTCCCTTTATGTATTTATTGCTTATCTAGAAAACCTGCTCAAAAGTTAAAGTTGGTCGGTTCTAGCATTTCCTTTTTCTCCATTATCCATGCACGCTTGCTTTGATGGAATATGACTTGTTTTAATTTTATTTGTATATCTTAAGCTTCTCTTTTTGAGATCAACGCTGGAAAAACAATCACCAACAAGGTTATGAATAATAAATGAAATCCTACTCCCACAAGTAGCCTTAGCAGCATTATCTTGCATTGTGAATTTCATCGCAGAACTTTCCTGTGAATAGATAAAGTCAAATCTTGAGACCTTCTCGCTAGTTATCCTGTGTAGTGGAGAATTGCTTAGACTAGGGCGCTGTCATAAGTTGCAGGGATTGATACCAACGTAGCACTTTCACCACTTACAAACCTGATGGCCAAACTGTTCTCTAGGATTAAGTTACTAAAGGAGGCAATAACATGCCGAGCTATATCAATTGGAACTAAATCTCGGACCCCTCTCTTTGTCATAACACCGATACCAAGATCCTCGAGTCCAAGTCATCACAATAAACACCTGAAACCTCGTCCTCTGTATTATGATATGTACCATATGCTCTGAACAGACCTCTAGCTTTTGTCTTGATGAAGAAAAAATTTGAGAAGGATCTCAACCTTAATTTCAAGTGTTCTTATTAATCATATTCCTCGCTCCAAATAGAAATTATAGGATCACTTTAAATCAAAATGCATTTGTCACCCCTTATGATAATTTGAAAACGTTGTACCTGCATGAACTAGTTAGTCATGATAGACATGCACACAAAGGTAGAAATAAAACAAACAGAAAAAGAAGCACAAAGGGGGGTGGGATCTTATGGTCAAAAATTAAGGTGCAACAGATGCCCCTATTTAAGTTTCTTCTATTCGGAGATATGGAGATTGAAATCTTCGTCTCGACGAGATATGAGGGACTTAAATATAAACATTGCACGAATTTTTGGCCCTAAGAATCCACCGAATGCATATGATATGAGATGATATGATAATGCAAGACAAAACAGTCCTGTGGGGAAAAGATGCCACAGGGGAAGCAGCTAGACCCCACACGAAGAACCGGGTCAACAGAGCGAGACTTCACGAGGAAAGACAACAATCAACATTATGGAATACCCCAAAATAAAAATATAATATAATAATACCATCAACAGTATAGTAGCTTGAACAATGGTGATGAACTCGAACGTGAAGGATAACCTACTACCAACGCGTGGTAGCCTAAGCAAAGGTATCTGGTTGCAACAAAGAAATGCATGCTACCTACTATCATTCCAATGATAGCCTAAGAAAAGGCAATGGCCAAAACACGGTGTATTAACTACTATCAAATGTATGATAACCTAAGAAAATGTAATAACCAAAAGGAGAGATCACCTACTACCAACATATGGCAGTCTAAGAAAAGGTGTCTGACCACAATAAGATGTGTTACCTACTATCAAACATATGATAGCCTAAGAAAAGGTGAACACAAAAGGAAAGATGACCTACTACCGAATAAGGTAGCCTAAGAAAAAGTATCTGACCATAAGAAGATGGTACATTACGTATTATCAAACATATGACAACCTAACCAAAGGTAATAGCCAAAACCAGGTATATTACCTACTATCACGCATATGATAGCCTAAGAAAAGGTAATAAAATTGAAAGGAGAGATCACCTATTACCAAACATATGGCAGCCTAAGGAAAGGTATCTGACCCAAAAGAAATGGTATATTACCTACTATCAAACATATGATAGCATAAGAAAGGATAATAAACTCAAAAGTAGAGACCACCTACTACCAAACATATGGTAGCCTAAGAAAAGGCGTCTAACCAACAAAAGGTGTGTTACCTACTATCGAACATATGATAGCCTAAGAAAAGGTGAGCACAACAAAGGAAAGATGACCTACTACCGAGCAAGGTAGCCTAAGCAAAGGTATATGACCAAGATAAGACGGTATATTACCTACTATCAAACGTATGATAGCCTAAGCAGAGGTAATATCCAAAACAAGGTGTATTACCTACTATCAAATGTATGATAGCCTAAGAAAAGGTAAACACGAAGGATACGGTAAATTACCTACTATCATACGTATGATAGCCTAAGCAAAGGTAACAACCGAAAGGGAGAGATCACCTACTACCAAACATATGGTAGCCTAAGAAAAGGTGTCTGACCCAAAAGAAATGGTATATTACCTACTATCAAACATATGATAGCCTAAGAAAAGGTAATAAACTCAAAAGAGGAAAGATCACCTACTACCAAATGTATGGCAGCCTAAGCAAAGGTATTTGACCAAAAGACAGTACTGGAGATTGTAAAGCTTCAACGGTAATCTCCGAAAGAGATGTAAGCCGGTTGATTTATAAATATGTCTTCTCAAATAAAGAGAGACTAATTGTAATAAACTTCATCGAACTTCTTGGAAGAGATGCACTTTGATGGAGTTAAAGCTTGTGTGATGAACTCACTGGGGAATACATTCATGAGGAGTATTTTTTTGTTTGTGGCTGTAATGTACGAAGCCTTTGTAGTGTAAATTCTCAAATAAAGAGAAATATCTGTAAAGTCTTCGACAACCTTCTCTGACGGATTTCCGGAGAGATGCCATTTGACGAGTTGATAATCTTGATAAACCCACTGGGGATGGGCAAACCGTCTGGTGGGGATTGTTGTTTGTCATTTTGGATGAAAACCTGATCGAACAAGTTGCTCAAATAAAGAGATCGCTTGTGGTCTAGATGTAAATTGTTGAGAGAACCTTCTGTCGCTACTGCGAAAATCGGCGCCGGCTGAACAGAAGAATCGCCACCGTGTGTTATTTATCCCAAAGGAGGGAAAGGAAACGCTCAGAGTAAACCTACCGCAAAGAAGGGAAAGGAATGGTCATCGCACCCAAATCCTGGATTCGGGAGTCGGTTACACAAGGGGAAGGTATTAGCACCCCTCACGTCCGTCGTACTCGACGGGATCCACGCTTGTTTGGTCTGTCTAGAGGATGCAAAAATAATCTATCTACGGTTGCTAAATCTAAACGGAAGGGAATTGACTCGATAGAGCGTCGCACTCTATGCCTACGTATTCTCAAGAGAGAAAGTCAGAGTCAACGTAGTTCGGGAAACTACAGGGAATTGGCTCGCCAAGACTTCGTGTCTTGTGCCTACGTACTTCCACACCGCATGGAAGATCAGAGCTTTCGTAGTTCAGGCTAACTACGGCTAAGCAGGGTGTTCTCGATCACACAGGAAGTGAGAGATTAAGCTGGTTGCAAAGGTACGGGAACCTATGGGAACTAAAACTACGGTCTGGTCTCAAATGCGCAAGGGCAAGAGAAAGGGAAAACGATCAGTCGTCAGCGAGAAAGTCTCGATCGCACAGCAGCGAGAGAACAAAAGGTTAGTTGTTAGTGTGCTCGCTAGGATATCGCATCCTATGCCTACATATTCTCGTTCAGTACGAGAAATCAGAGCATCTGTAGTTCAGCTACTTTCGGGACCACAACTCAAATCTCGTTTTATTAATATTCTGAAGAAATTACAATGATTGAATACGGGAAATAAACTCCTAAAAATATCCTATCCAACTATCATGTAAAAATATAATGGAAAATAGTCCCCTAACAAGTGGACTTCTAAAAACTACCTCTAAAAAGGTAAAATAAACTCCTATGAAGAAAATATCTATTCTAAAGAAAATATTAAATCTACAAACTAATATTTTTATACTCCTTTTTTTTACTATTTTTCCTTCTATTCTTTTTCATACTTCTTTTCATATATTCTTTTTCTCAAATATTCTTTTTTTTTAACATTCTTTTTTCAATATTTTTTTCCTCAAATCTTTTATTTTTTTTTTATATCCTTTTCACTCTTTTCATATATTCCTTTATGACAATAAAATGAACATAAAAGGAAAATATTAAAAAGAACATACAAAAGGGGAAGGGGGTTAATTATAGTTACAAGGGGTAAGCTAGCAGAAAAAATAACAGCAAACAGAAATGGGTCCAGCCCAATAACTACAAAAACGAAACAGGGGGTGTGGTAAATGAAACAGGGGATGTGCCCAGTAATGGGTTCGTTGGGCTGGGCCCAACAGCCAATCCAAGAAAAAAACAAAAAAACGGAAGGGTGTGTCCAAAACGGGGGGTGGGGTGGGTGGGGGGGTTGTACGGACGAAAGCAAAGGGGCCCGGCCCAATCCGCACGCAGACTCCCTTCTCTCTTTCTCGTTCCACTTTCAGAAAACCTAATTTCCTCTTCTCAGCTTCTTCCTTCTCTCTCAACCTTGCGCCGCCGCTTCAACCTCACATATCCCTATCGCCGCCTCAAAGCTTCCTCCAAAATCAAAACATTCGTCCCTGATTCGGTCACCTTCTCAATAACCTCATGCCTTCCTTCTTCTTCTGCTAAGAACAACGAAGCCAGAACAAATAAAACTCGTAAGCAAACGGTCGGTTGTTCCATTTCAAAGATTTGCATGTAGAAGATCCATGAATTTGGAAGGAGTTGGTTCTTAAGTCTGGAGATTGTGAAGAACGAACAGTTGATTGAAGATCACCAAAGACGAAGGTGGTTGGAGATCGTGAGATTTTAGCGTCCAGATCTTGAAGATCTCCTTGAGGAAATCTGGGAAGCGATGAAGATCTTGCATGTCATTGATTCGCTGAAGAAAGCATGAAGATCCAGAGATGTTTGAAGATTCTTGATGATTCTTCAGATGAAGCTGTTCTTCGCAAATCACGAAGAAAAAACCTGATGTTGATTTGCTAATGCTTGAGATGATGATTGATGATATTAACAGTTCTGGAAGAAAGATGAATACGGTGGTGATTCTGATGAAAATTGAAGATTCCGGTGATTGATGATGAATCTGATGATGTGTTTGAACTGTTGATGAAACCTGGAGATTTCTGGAGAACCGATCGTGAACACGATGAAGGCTTGTAGATCTTCATGAATTTCTGGAAAAAGAACTATATGAACGAGCGATGATCCTCTAGGCAAATCCTGGAAAACTACGATGAATATAGTGTATGTTGATTTCTGGAAAAGGATCTGATTATCGTGGATGAAGTTTGATGATCGTGATGATGTTGATCAGAGGAGAAAAATGAAGGAATCTGGGAATAGGATGAATTCTGGTGTTTTTGCTAGTTCCGGCGAGTTTGACGGCGGTGATCGGAGTTAGTTGGTGGTGGCCGGAGTTGGTTGGTGGTGGCCGGAGTTGGTTGTTGCGGTGGTTGCATGGCCGCCGGCCATGCAACCGGCGAGGGGCGGTGTCATGACAAGTGGCGAGAGGGAGCGTGCATGGATGCCACGCGTTACTGGAGAGAAGAGAGTGGAATACGCGTGGAAGGGAGAGGAGAGAATTGGGAGTGTGGTGTCAGATGAAGGGTGAATTGTAGAAATGATGTGGCTCCCTCTTGGCTCGTACGCGTGGCAGCTTTTATAGGATGACACATGGCTGACTCTGGGACTGGGCCTCCAAAACTGGGCCCACGAATTAATGGATTTGGACTGAATGATGAACAAAATGCTGATTAATGAAATTAAAATGGACTTAAACATGGATTAACGAAATAACAAAAATGATTAATGAAAAATGGTAACTGACTGGATGATGGATTAAATGGAAATTAATGAGTGATGATTAAGACTAATGCTGGTTAATGATGGAAAACGAAATTGATTAATTAACCCTAATTAAAACTGTACAATTAATTCTAATTAAACTAACAAACAATTAAACTCTAAAATCTATTTAATACTCTAATATTCTATTTATTAAAAGAAAAACTATTAAATCTCTATACCAAAAAATCTATTTAATTTCTAAAGAAAACCCTATTATCTAAAAAAAAAGAAAGGTATCCTCAAAATTTATTTAAAATCTATTTAAAGATAAAAATGTCATAAAATCTAATAAGATCTAAAAAGCAATTAAATCCAATTAAAAAGGAGATCGAGACCGAAGCGGAACCACCGATAAAACCCGGACACCTGACTGTCCTCAAAAACACAGCGCGAGCTGAAAAACACCTGGGAAGCGCACAACTTCCCAAAAATAACCTTCGACTATCTGAATCGGTCTGGAACACCTGAAATGCGACACCAGGGCTGTAATCCCGATGAAATCACCATGATTGAGAAAATGCACTATATGCAGTATGTAAATGCGAATGCGAAATGCGTCGAAACATCGAGCCAGATACGGGACCCGGTTGGTCAAATTTTAGGGTGCAACAGCTGCCCCTATTCAAACGGCTTGGACCTGAATGGTTTAAGAGCGCCCAACCTTTAATCATTCAAAGGTAGAAGATGGTTGAATACAAAAGAACCCTGAAATTTGCCAACTGCAAAAATAAATTGCAAAGCTGCTTGAGGAATAGCGTCTAATAAACTGAAGTCTGGTTGCCACAACAACAACTGGTCAATTATCTGATAAATTTTTCTCTGTTTTTTTTCAACGTCAATCACCTGTGTGACGCCACAGGCACTTGAATCTTCGAAATAATGCTTCAAAAAAGCAAACACCTTCCCATCTACTATGGGATCTTTTCTGTCGACTCATGGTTCATGGCGAACCTGAGGAAAACTCTCTTGGGGAATTCTGAATTGAACTGCCTGGCACCTATTTCGACGAAGGCGGCAGCTTCAGAAGTTTGATATGTGTCACTCTTTCTTTCTTTTTTAGTGCTGACGTAACAACCAAATATGAAGAAGTACTCCACTGGGGGAGAAGACAAGCTTAACCAAACAACTCTGCAGGTGAACATATTCGAGAGCCAATAGGTAACCACCCTGGTCTATGTTTCGACATGCGTATGCTTGAAATGATGCAATGCGCTATATGACATGTAAATATTATGCGTTTGTAACTGCAATACCCTATACGACATGAATATGCTATGTATTTGTGAATGCAAATCCGACGATATATGCAAATGCTAATGTAAGCTCTAGCTGCCAGAGAACACCAGGTCTACAAACCGTTTGGCAAAATAAATTCTGAAGGCAAAATCAATTCCACTGAAGGTAATCGGTTATCACATAATCACCTCGACGATATTCTTTCTCACCACTGTCAAACTGCATTATGTGGGGATTAACCCAATAGGGGTTGATTGTAACCGGCTCACTGTTGAGAATGCCCCTTCTATCAAGGATATCAATCTTAATCGGCTAGGGATACTCCTGATCCTACTCTGATGCGGGGTAAAATACAATCTCAATTCTTCCGGGAACAATACACAACTTTCATCTACTGAAGAGGAGTACCTCTAATTTAACAACGTCCACATGGAATTCAAACATTAATCGGGGAACTGGTATCAATTGAGCTTCGTATCGGAGAACATGACAAATTATTGTATTGGGTATTTACACATTTTTTTGGTTTTAAGGATAAACACGAGTTATTAACAAGATGGAAAATACTAGACTAGAACTAGCATTCAAAGGTAGACTACCAGGCGAGAACTGATAGCAAAATTGATTAGGTTAAAGAAACGGTGACCAGACGAGAACTGGTACCAATAACATACACCAGACGAGAACTGATGTAACAAACAGGTTAGAGAGTTGATGACCAGACAGGGACTGGTTAAAAGGTAACGTGCACCAGACGAGAAATGATGCCACAATAAACCACACCAGACGAGAACTGATGTTTACGGAAGCATGGGCCACACGAGAACTGGTTACCGGTTTGCCAGGCGAGACCTGGGCTTTGGAAACGACTTGGTTACGGAGTTCTGACAGGTAACAGATTTAACCTGTAGGATAACAATCCACCGACAACACGACTCTTCTTATTTAGAAGGTTCAGGTTTTTTGATAAGGGTATTGACACGATTACCCGATACTCAACTCTTGCTGGGGATAAACAAACTTGCTTGAATAACTTGCCCCAGTACAATTCAACTTGCCCCAATCCAACTTTTGGGAATATTTGCTCTGAACAGCTTGCCACGAGAAGACTTCGAGAATATTTGCCCCGATATCTGTACCACCAAAGGATTCAACCTCAATCAAACAATTGTCAACCCAGTTGGTCCTCACTATCTCTGAAGTGACTTTGCCCCTGAATGAGCGTATAAACGACTTAACCTGATCTGATTATCCACTGGAAGGTTCTGCTTTCAAATCACAACATTCTAGATGATTGCCCCTGATTGGGTCTCGAGAAGACTCACTTCTGATCAGCTGCTTCTCAAACAAACCGCCCCATAATCAACTGATGCTTCGGGACTTATCCGCAGACTAACTGATACTGAACTTACTGGAAATTAATGCCCCTGATTCACAGGGCTTCACAACATACTATTCTGGTTCAGACTACTGTATTTTTCAGTCCTGTTTGATTATTCCCTGTTGGAATTTCCTTCGTGTCAACTACTAGCCTGCAAGTAAAATTGTCTATTCACGAATGGTAATTTTAATGCAGTGTTCATGCAGATTTTGAAAATATTGTGCTGTCACTCATTTACGTGTCATGATTGTGAGTGACGAATGAACCTAAGTTCAAACGTGGTGCTAATGTGATCAGTGAAAAATACAACAAGGATATGATTAGCAAATCAAGAAGGAGTCAGGTTACTCAACCTTATCGTAATGCGCTTTCAGAATAAACCCTGCCTCAATTAGGTCTTTTAAGGGTTGTATCGTGGTCGGGTTCACGGTTCGTGAAACAAAGGATATTTGGCTCAAATTATGATTTGTACCCACCCCTTCTACGTGATGATCTCCGATCCTAAAGTCCGGTTAACTTGACTCGAGCGCTCGCCTCTTCGAGAGGTATGCTGAATGGTAAGGACCATAGTTACAGAAACTCACAAGGTTTACGGAGCGACGGTTACTCCTTTTCGTTTTCGGTGTCTGTATACACGACTTCGTCCTTGTTCGAGGATTTTTCTTTTTGTATCCTTTCTTTTTCATTCTTTTGATTCCCTAATTTTTGCCTGGACTGACTCTTCAGAATTTTTTCAATTTTTCTTTTGAAGTCCAGCAGGATGCCCTGATTTTTGCCTAAGTATTTGCTTTCCATCTTTTTCGTTTCTTTTTACTCAGCGGGCTTTCTTATTATTTCTTTTTCTTTTTGGAACAAAGTCGCGTGACACTGGTTGTCTTGATTTCTCCGAAAGGTTTACAACTGTCTCACTCCTGATTGGTGAGATTTAACCATTGCGGTTGACGAGGTGCGACCTCTTGAGAGGTACAAACTGAGTGGTCCTCGGAAGGCAACATTCCTCTGTAGGATTTGAATGCTCGGTCAAGCTAACTGACAACTACCCTGCCCCGGGTTAAAATGTGAGGGTTTAAAAGTCCGAAAAACTTCTACTTCCTGGCTCAAAGTGGTTAACAAGGGACTAACTCCTTATATCTCCAGTGTTTAGGGGATTTGAAACAATGTCTTGTACGTCATCGACAAGGTTTTATCTGAAAGCATACGATCATTGGTCATGAATTTATTTCGTCATCCTCCCTCCAGTCTTTGCTAATCATGTGACAAAGTGGAGTGAATAAAATGCAAGTGTCAGTGCAATGCAATAAATGAGCGATATCGACATGACTAATTCAGAAAAATGCATAGTCACCTTATTAATATCACCATTCGAAACATGCAATATTTACAGCAAATAGTAACTGACAGAAAGAAAACTACAAATGCAAATGATATAAGAGTCTGAGGACTGCCAATTTCGAGGCGCCCGCCTGTCTGAATCACTGGCTCCTTTGAAAACAACCTTCTGAATCTACGAGCTTAGACAGCTGAGCGGTTGGTATGAACAAACAGAAATCCTTCTCGAAAGGAAATGCGATCTTGGTCGATCAACTGTTGTACTTTTGCCTGAAACGCTTTACAATCTTCCGTCGAATGTCCGGGGGAGCCACCATGGTAACCACACTGAACGTGGGGATTGTACCCAGGAGAGTAAGGTTCTGGAACTGGCTTAAGAGCTTTAGGTTCCACCAAAGAACTCTGGATCAAAGATGGTAGCAGCTGGCTATACGGCATAGGCACTGGGTGAGAAGGAGCTTTCCTTCGTTCCAAATTGTTGCGAGGTCGATTCTGATTCTGCCGCTGATTCTGATAACCTCGACCACGAGTTCGCTGATTTGCAAGGGAAGCGACATAAGATTCCTGATATGGTGCCCTAGGCATAGTTGTTTGTCCAGTATAACAAGCCACAGGAGGTACTGGTCTCTGATAAGATGAAGAACCAACAAAATTCACCGATTCGTCTCGAGGATATTCAACATTTGGCATGGCTGCATTGATTACAACTTCTTCTTCGTTCTGATAGTCACAAGGATATTCAGTTTCACCAGCTTGATCGTTCGAAATACTCTAAATTTTCCCGATTCTTATGGCATACTCAAGGCGTTCTCCCAATATTACCACGTCTGAGAAACTTAACGGAAGTCCAAGCAATCTTTCGAAGTACGGATCTTGTAGGGAATCTACAAACATGCTCATTAACTCTCGGTCCAAAAGCGGTGGGTGCACTCTAGCAGCAAATTCTCTCCATCTCTAAGCATACTTCCTGATAGGTTCATTGTTCTCTTGAGACAATTCTTGCAACTGCATGTGATGGGGAGCTATGTCTAAATTATAATCATACTGCTTCAGAAAAGCTCTGGCTAAATCCACCCATGATCGAATCTGATTTTTCTCTAACTGCATATACCACCTCAAAGATGCCCCAGTCAGACTATCTTGAAAGCAATGGATCATCAATTTGTCATCTCGCACAAAAGAAGTCATTCTTCGACAGAACATCACCAAATGTTGCTTCGGACAGCTATCTCCTTGGTACTTCTCAAATTTCGGCACTTTGAACTTATAAGGCAACACCAGGCCAGGAACCAAACACATGTCTGTAGCATTCAGGTTAACAACATCTTTCATTTTCAAAGCTTTAACTCCTTCTTCCAATGCTCGGAGTTTTCTATCCATCTCAAGAGCTCTTGGATCTACGGTCCTGGCTATTGGAATATCTCTTCGGTAATTCATCACAGGGAAAACAACGCCTTGATTGTTAACAGGAGGAGGACGTTCATTTCGGGCAACAAACTGCTCATGTTGATCTCGATTCTCAACAGAAGGTTGTACAACTTGGTCTGCAGTAACGTTGTTCGCTTGCGGGAAGTCTTCCATAGAATCATACAGAGGGTTGGACGTCATAGTAAACCCTGCCAAGATGTTAGGAGACTGGAAATTGCCTTCAGACATAGCTACCAATAATCTTCAGCTGACTCCAATGCTCGATTCTGCTCAAATCTACTCAACCCCTAGGTCGTCTTCTGACAATCACAGTTGCTCAATCCAAACTCCAGGTAATCACCTTCAGGAAACAAAGGCTGGATCAGAACTCTCGCTAACTGGAGGATGATATGCAATATGATGCAATCACGTTTATGCAAATGATATGCAAAATGCAGCAAACAACGGGATCACAGCCCCCACACAATCTGAACACTGTTGCGCTGCTGACGGAGTACGCTCGCTCTGAAGAGAGATGCCAAGATAACGGGTAGACTGGAAGTCAAGGTTCCTGCAAAAACCCTCCCACTTACGGGTAATGGACCTAGATCTGTCAAGGTACGACATCCTATGCGGTCGTCAGCGTCACAGACTTTCAAAACTGACGATACGATTCCCAGAAGGAGTGGCATCATCAAGTCTTGAAGAGGCCTCACTTAGCTGATTTCCAAATGATCGGTTCCCGAAGTCGACAATTCAACTAACCAACAACCCCTTCGACCCAAAGGGTAGAAAAAGAAGTCAACCAGAAAAACCTCGTCCGAGTGTGGATTTTGCGGGACACTAGTACAAGCAAAGCCGGTATGCACCCACTACTTTCCACTCTAATTCTAAGTGCACTCAAGCCCAGGTCTGGCTTATCTCTCAAAAGAACATCCCCACCCAACAGCACAACAGCAACAGATAATATCAAAGGTGCGGAAATCATAAATACAGTAAAATACAACATACAACGTACGAAAGTAAACGTCCAAAAGACAAGCAAACAAGCGCTAGGATTGACTCTCTTAGGGGACGTTGGATCCCACATGCATAAGGAACTATCGCAGTCCTTAGCAGTCAGGGGACGCAGAAAATCCCCAGCAGAGTCGCCAGCTGTCGCTACTGCGAAAATCGGCGCCGGCTGAACAGAAGAGTCGCCACCGTGCGTTATTTATCCCAAAGGAGGGAAAGGAAACGCTCAGAGTAAACCTACCGCAAAGACGGGAAAGGAATGGTCATCGCAACCAAATCCTGGATTCGGGAGTCGGTTACGCAAGGGGAAGGTATTAGCACCCCTCACGTCCGTCGTACTCGACGGGATCCACGCTTGTTTGGTCTGTCTAGAGGATGCAAAAACAATCTATCTACGGTTGCTAAATCTAAACGGAAGGGAATTGACTCGCTAGAGCGTCACACTCTATGCCTATGTATTCTCAAGAGAGAAAGTCAGAGTCAACTTAGTTCGGGAAACTACAGGGAATTGGCTCGCCAAGACTTCATGTCTTGTGCCTACGTACTTCCACACCGCATGGAAGATCATAGCTTTCATAGTTCAGGCTAACTACGGCTAAGCAGGGTGTTCTCGATCACACAGGAAGTGAGAGATTAAGCTGGTTGCAAAGGTACGGGAACCTATGGGAACTAAAACTACGGTCTGGTCTCAAATGCGCAAGGGCAAGAGAAAGGGAAAACGATCAGTCGTCAGCGAGAAAGTCTCGATCGCACATCAGCGAGAGAACAAAAGGTTAGTTGTTAGTATGCTCGCTAGGATATCGCATCCTATGCCTACATATTCTCGTTCAGTACGAGAAATCAGAGCAGCTGTAGTTCAGCTACTTTCAGGACCACAACTCAAATTTCGTTTTATTAATATTCTGAAGAAATTACAATGATTGAATACGGGAAATAAACTCCTAAAAATATCCTATCCAACTATCATGGAAAAATATAATGGAAAATAGTCCCCTAACAAGTGGACTTCTAAAAACTACCTCTAAAAAGGTAAAATAAAGTCCTATGAAGAAAATATCTATTCTAAAGAAAATATTAAATCTACAAACTAATATTTTTATACTCCTTTTTTTACTATTTTTCCTTCTATTCTTTTTCATACTTCTTTTCATATATTCTTTTTCTCAAATATTCTTTTTTTTAACATTCTTTTTTCAATATTCTTTTCCTCAAATCTTTTATTTTTTTTTATATCCTTTTCACTCTTTTCATATATTCCTTTATGACAATAAAATGAACATAAAAGGAAAATATTAAAAAGAACATACAAAAGGGGAAGGGGGTTAATTATAGTTACAAGGGGTAAGCTAACAGAAAAAATAACAGCAAACAGAAATGGGCCCAGCCCAATAACTACAAAAACGAAACAGGGGGTGTGGTAAATGAAACAGGGGATGTGCCCAGTAATGGGTTCGTTGGGCTGGGCCCAACAGCCAATCCAAGAAAAAAACAAAAAAACGGAAGGGTGTGTCCAAAACGGGAGGGGGGGTTGTACGGACGAAAGCAAACGGGCCCGACCCAATCCGCACGCAGACTCCCTTCTTTCTTTCTCGTTCCACTCTCAGAAAACCTAGTTTCCTCTTCTCAGCTTCTTCCTTCTCTCTCAATCTTGCGCCGCCGCTTCAACCTCACATATCCCTATCGCCGCCTCAAAGCTTCCTCCAAAATCAAAACATTCATCCCTGATTCGGTCACCTTCTCAATAACCTCATGCCTTCCTTCTTCTTCTGCTAAGAACAACAAAGCCAGAACAAATAAAACTCGCAAGCAAACGATCGGTTGTTCCATTTCGAAGATTTGCATGTAGAAGATCCATGAATTTGGAAGGAGTTGGTTCTTAAGTCTGGAGATTGTGAAGAACGAACAGTTGATTGAAGATCACCAAAGATGAAGGTGGTTGGAGATCGTGAGATTTTAGCGTCCAGATCTTGAAGATCTCCTTGAGGAAATCTGGGAAGCGATGAAGATCTTGCATGTCATTGATTCGCTGAAGAAAGCATGAAGATCCAGAGATGTTTGAAGATTCTTGATGATTCTTCAGATGAAGCTGTTCTTCGCAAATCACGAAGAAAAAACCTGATGTTGATTTGCTAATGCTTGAGATGATGATTGATGATATTAACAGTTCTGGAAGAAAGATGAATACGGTGGTGATTCTGATGAAAATTGAAGATTCCGGTGATTGATGATGAATCTGATGATGTGTTTGAACTGTTGATGAAACTTGGAGATTTCTGGAGAACCGATCGTGAACACGATGAAGGCTTGTAGATCTTCATGAATTTCTGGAAAAAGAACTATATGAACGAGCGATGATCCTCTAGGAAAATCCTGGAAAACTACGATGAATATAGTATATGTTGATTTTTGGAAAAGGATCTGATTATCGTGGATGAAGTTTGATGATCGTGATGATGTTGATCAGAGGAGAAAGATGAAGGAATCTGGGAATAGGATGAATTCTGGTGTTTTTGCTAGTTCCGGCGAGTTTGACGGCGGTGATCGGAGTTAGTTGGTGGTGGCCGGTGGTGGCCGGAGTTGGTTGTTGCGGTGGTTGCATGGCCGGCGGCCATGCAATCAGCGAGAGGCAGTGTCATGACAAGTGGCGAGAGGGAGCGTGCATGGATGCCACGCGTTACTGGAGAGAAGAGAGTGGAATACGCGTGGAAGGGAGAGGAGAGAATTGGGAGTGAGGTGTCAGATGAAGGGTGAATTGTAGAAATGATGTGGCTCCCTCTTGGCTCGTACGCGTGGAAGCTTTTATAGGATGACACATGGCTGACTCTGGGACTGGGCCTCCAAAACTGGGCCCACGAATTAATGGATTTGGACTGAATGATGGACAAAATGCTTATTAATGAAATTAAAATGGACTTAAACATGGATTAACGAAATAACAAAAATGATTAATGAAAAATGGTAACTGACTGGATGATGGATTAAATGGAAATTAATGAGTGATGATTAAGACTAATGCTGGTTAATGATGGAAAACGAAATTGATTAATTAACCCTAATTAAAACTGTACAATTAATTCTAATTAAACTAACAAACAATTAAACTCTAAAATCTATTTAATACCCTAATATTCTATTTATTAAAAGAAAAACTATTAAATCTCTATACCAAAAAATCTATTTAATTTCTAAAGAAAACCCTATTATCTAAAAAAAAAGAAAGGTATCCTCAAAATTTATTTAAAATCTATTTAAAGATAAAAATGCCATAAAATCTAATAAGATCTAAAAAGCAATTAAATCCAATTAAAAAGGAGATCGAGACCGAAGCGGAACCACCGATAAAACCCGGACACCTGACTCTCCTCAAAAACACAGCGCGAGTTGAAAAACACTTGGGAAGCGCACAACTTCCCAAAAATAACCTTCGACTATCTGAATCGGTCTGGAACACCTGAAATGCGACAGCAGGGCTGTAATCCCGATGAAATCACCATGATTGAGAAAATGCACTATATGCAGTATGTAAACGCGAATGCGAAATGCGTCGAAACATCGAGCCAGATACGGGACCCAGTTGGTCAAATTTTAGGGTGCAACACCTTGTAATATTGTTGGAGAAGTATGTGTCTTTAGATAATGATCTTCAGAAAGAACTTCTTGGGGATCCGAGTGCAAAATAAATGCACACTTAACCCTTATTCAAAAGTTGGAGATGTCCATAATGCGATTGCCACGGGCCGAAGTTCAATTCAGGAAATAACTGAAGAGAAACTGTCAAGCAAGACTCGACCATTGAGGTGTGAACTCAAATGGGATTTAAGTAAAACAACCATCTTCCACGAGGATCGAACTTCGTGGGGAATTAGAAATATTGCGCTCTTTTCTTCTTAGGGTTAACAACTCTAATTGGAAGGAGGAGACAAACCCAGTCACTTGGGGATAAACACAGCCAAAGTGACAGAACAATCAAACAAAGATGCAAGATGCATATGCCATGCTATCTATCTATATGCTATGCGTATGCTAACAACAGAGATGAAAAAACATCCCGGGCACTCAAACCAAATCTTCACAGATCAAACAATTGCATGGAGAAATGTAAGCTAGCTTTAGGATTCCCTCTGGGGAACAAATATCGGACAAATCTTCGGAGATAGAAGCATCACTGTGGATAAGTGGAGAACCATATACAGGATCACAGTCTTGATTCAAGGCTTCAAAACTTCCCATCTGGAGAATATAAAACATTCCACTTAGGGATAAAAACATCTTGATCTTACTGAAGGATGTTCAAGAGGAATCTGGGTATCCTGTTGAAAATGAGAATACATATCCATTGGGGAACAAATCCGACTCATAACTTGGAGAACCTTCATGGATAAAATAAATATCCACTTCACACGGGGAAACCTGGGTTAACAAAGATGTTGAATAGGCCGGAGTCAAGGCTTCGTGGGGATGAAATAAACATCTGCTTCGCTGGAGAGGTGAAGCTAATCAGCTTACTGGGAATTCTCAGGTCACTAACTAGAGATTTCTTGCATTGAAAATATTCGTTACAGAATTGTCACAACCCTCTTCAACTCTCAAGTGTCCCAAGTCACACGGTTCATGAGAAAACGTCATCTCGAGAGGATTTTAGAGAAAACATGACATCCAAATGCCCCACTGTTTTCAAACTCTTGGAGAGATTCGCCGAATCTCGACGTAACTGCCCCTGATTGACGGTATAACAGAGTCTTCAAACTTGTGCTATAGATAAAGTCAAACTTGTATGGACCAAACCTCTTGGAAAATGACTTGGCCCAGGTCAGCAAAGTCTTCAAATTTAATCGGTGATGTCTTCACGTAATCTTTCTAAGATATCAAGCAAAATTAGCGAGCCAGAAATGTTAATTCTGAAACTGTTAACACAACATATATGTTTGTCTCGAAGAAGTATTTTTTGAAAAATATATCACAATGACTAGTGACCAAAATCACTAGTTAGGACATAAATAATTTTTTTTTATGAAGCCAACAAAATTGAGCATGGCTCAAAGGAGTCAGGAAACGATATCTCATCGAGTATGCTTTCAAAATAAACCATACTTCAATTAGGACTTTTGAGGGTTGTATCTGGGTTTAGTTTCCGATTTGTAAAACAAAGGGATAAAGGTCAAAGCATATTTGTGTCCACCCAATTTTTAAGAGATTCTCTTTTTTGAAAGCTTTATCTACAAATTACCATGCCCCAGGTTAAAACTAAGTTTTGGTTTGGGAGAGAAAACAGATCCTCTATCGAGGCTTAAAAGAGGGGTTAACTATTTTTTGTGTTTAGGAGGTTTGAAACAATGCCTTACATCATCAGTAGGTTTTTTTATTCAAAAGCATACAACGAGAGATCCTAGCGTTTTACTTCGTCATTCTCCTCCCAATTATTCACCAAAGTGAAAAGAAAATTGGATAAAGTTGGCATTATAAATTATGAAAAACATTTTTACGAGTGAAAACAAATGGATTTCTTCAAGACAAACATTTTATTGCATTAATTATTCAAAATAACAAGTTCTACAAGCCAAACATGCTTTTAATCAAGGAAATGAAATACGCATAAGTTAACAAAAAGAAAACACCCTGAGGAGCCCTTCTCAGGATTTTATTCAGTCTTTGTATGGAATGGAGAAGCTTGCAGAATCGTCTGCTATGTCGCCTTCAGATTCATCTTCAGGCACTATATTGATATGAGCTTCCCGAATAACCTTGGATCATGTTCGCGGAGGACGAGCCATGCTGAGGTGGGGGATTATCTTGTACATAAGGAATGGAACCCTTAAAGGATAAAATTTCGCACTTAACCAACCTCTGAACGTCTGCTTTCAAATCGTAACAGTTCTCAATATCATGGCCTGGAGCACCTTGATGGTATGGGCAAAATTTGTCAGCTTTGTACTAATACGGAAGTTTCTTGGGTACCTTAGGTGGAGCTCTCGTCTAGATGTGACCTTTTTGAATCAAAGTTAGGAACAAGTCAACATATGTCATCGGAATGGGATCGAAGTCTATTCTTTTGTGTACACGACTCTGATCGTTGAATGGCTGATTTTTCTGATTTTGTTGATGTTGTGGCTGATAAACCGCAACAACCTGATGTGATGGCGGATACCCTCTCTTGGATCATCCCTGTTGCACAACACTTACCTCATGTTCCCTCTTTTTCACAAAATCACTCCCATACTTTTGAGCATTATTGGGAGCACTCACTTCCTTGACTAATCTTTTTTCGCGAACCCCCTCTTCCAAGCGTATTCCTATGTTTACCATTTTGGTGAAGTCACTGGGTGCACTTGCTACCATTTTCTCATAAAAGAAAGGACCCAGAGTCTTTAGAAAAATTTTGGTCATCTCCTTTTCTTCTAACGGCGGTACGGCTTGGGCGGCTAAATCGCGCCAACACTGAGCATATTCCTTGAAATTCTCTTTGTCTTTCTGGGCCATGGCCCTCAATTGATCACGGCCAGGAGCCATGTCCATATTATACTTGTACTGCTTGATGAAGGCTCCACCTAGATCGTTGAAAGTTCGAATCTTCGCACTATCCAATCCCATATACCACCTGAGCGCAGCGCCTGTTAGACTGTCTTGGAAATAATGAATGAGTAATTGATCATTGTCAGTTTGGGCAGACATCTTTCTAGCGTACATGATGAGATGACTCTGAGGGCAAGTATTCCCTTTGTATTTCTCAAAATTAGGAACCTTGAACTTTGGTGGAACCTTGACATTATGAACCAAGCACAAGTTAGAAGCACTCTTTCCAAACAAATCCTTTCCACGAATGGCCTTTAGTTCTTTCTGAATCTCAGAAAATTGGTCTTGAAAACCATCCATCCTCTCTTCAAAAACCACAGTTTCGCTGGGTGTCCTATGGAGAATTGGTTCGTCTATGACATATGGAGTAGTATTCATTTGCGAAGGCGCTGTAGTCATTACAGCAGCAGTTGCAGGAATGGTTTGAACAGTGGTTATGGCAGGGCCCTCAAGAACAGGTGGGCGATAGCCAGCAGGAGTGAAATAAGGAGGCATCCCCCACGGGAACCCTGGCGGCATGTTGTAGGTCACTTCAGCAACAGTAGACACCACTAGGATCGGTGCTGATACTACTTCAGAGATAATGATCCTCTGAACTTCTTGATTGTTGAGTGCATACTGGTTGGACAGAGCTTCAACTAAACCATTCAACCTTTCCAAATTTTCCTTCAGGATTGCAACTTCGTCATGGAGCACTCTGTTCTCTTGTTCCAATTGATCCATCCTCTAGCGTCGACTGGCTCAAGTGTTGTACTGGTGATTCAGTTTGTCTGTGAAGATGAAGCGAGAGTGAGACCCCCCGGAATGCAAAGGATGCTATGCTGATGCAAAATGCGAAATGAAAATGCAAGAATGTAAACGAAAGGTTTCATGGAACTCAAGTATTTATAAACGTTACAAAATGCCAAAGAAAAATCATTTATTATCTTTTTTTATTATTATATCGGATTACAGATAATATTCTTATAAGAGTCCTGTCATAATGGCTAAAAAAAGAAGCTAATAAAGACCTAAGGAAATCCTTCATCGTGCTTGTTGATTTGTTGTTCTTGTTGGACTTTCTTGAATATAAGTTGTCCACAATCGTCTTCTAAGGAGTAATGTGATAGAGGAAAATAAATCCTTTATCTCTTGTTGGAAGATAAGGGAGGAAGCCCTTTGAACTTCAATGATAATGGAAGCCTCTTGTATTTGTCTTTTGAATTTTCTTGATTCTTTAATCAGTGCCCTTAACTTCCTTAGGTCTTCCAAGTTAGGACTCTTAAAAGAATATTTCAAAACATTTTCTTTTGTAATCCCTATTGGTTTCTGTAATGTTTATAAATGAACTCGGGATTCCATGAAACCAATGCAATATGATGCTTATGAATGCAACAAACACAGGTAAGCACATAGAGATATAAAGATAAACAAACAAGGGAGACCCTAGGTTTGCAACGAGCATGGAGCCAAAGGGTATACCCATTCCCAAAGGACGTGGACTAAAGGTGGATTGTACCACGAGAACAAGGTTCTAAGAAGGTTCCCAAAGTCATTAGTCCATCTTTCGAATATTATCAACTTCCCAATTACTCGGTGATTAATAATATTCTCAAGAGAACTTCATTTGAGTGTAGCATCGCGTAGCACTATTTCGGGGGTACCCCCTCGTAGTCTCGCACTACATCCTAATAAAGGCCAAAGTGGGGTTAAGGTAACTACGGTCCTCAATATCATAGGCTCTAACATCGAAAATAGTGTATGTTTTCACGATTAAAAACTCGTTCAACAGTACAGCTTTCGAGAGGGCCTCAATTGAGCGTGATTTTCAAGTCAGCTTGGTCGGGATTCCACCCCTTATAAGCCTCGTCGAACATATCACCATACTATCTTAAGTTCACTCAAGTTCGGGTGTAGGACTTTGTCTCACCACTTAAGAGTATCAACCTAAAGGCAATAAACAAACAAGTATACAAGTAAACAATTAAGCAAATATAAGCAAATATATACAAACATAAAAAGCAAGTTAGGGAGACCCACTAAGGATTCCCTAGTGAAGTTGCCATTTCTGTCGCGGTGAAATTTGGATACCAAGCTATTGATGAGCTTGAATCTTATTCATTTTGCAACCGAACTTTGATTTGTCCAAAGGAAGGGATAAAGATCGAAATACCCACAATGCAATGCAAATGCAAGCTAGAGAGTTATAGGTTCGGGGGTTGGTTAAACTTAGGGAAGGTGCTAGCATCCTAAGTTTCTGTAGTACTCTACAAGAACCTCTTATTTTATGTTGTTTATTTGCTAATGGTTCATCTGCTTAAGGGATAAAAGACTTAGGGGTTTATTTCTAAGTATACTCGATAAGATATCGCATATTATTCCTACATATCCTTACGGGAGTGGAATCAGAGTATCTGTAGTTCCCCTAAAGGGTTTGAGGAGATCTTTGACTGTGGTCAAAGTTCCTACGGGATAAAGGTAGTTGATTGATTGATTTTAGGAGAAAAGATGAGTTGTCATTTTAAGGGAGATTACTTTATTTAACCACCACAACTTTGTAGGAAATAGTCTTTGCATCGTCTTAAGAGAAGGACTCAAGCACTCGGAATTTAATCGACAAGTATGCCACTATCTCTCTTAATGCAAAGTCCCTACGAATTGATTGAATTGTTATGGGGTAGGAGTTTTATCCCACTTAAGATGATTAACATCTTATTCTCTAATGTGTTTGAAAGAGTTTGAATTGAGTTGTTGAATGTGTTTTGTCTAAGTTATAAAGATAAAAGAAAAGGTTCTTCCTATGGGGTAGGATCTATCTTAGAAGATCGACTTGAATGAGATCAAGGATCAAAGGGGAAGATGATGCAAATGGGATGCATACACACCATTGTTTAAGTTATGCGCAGGTTCTTCCTTTGGACATTTATGCAATGCGATAAAATATATTGCGGTAAAGATAAATTGCGGAAGATAAATGCAGATAAATAAAACCATACACACGCATGAAAGCGCTAAGTGAGTGAAAGTGTGAATTGTGAATATTCGAGTGGAGACGGAAGCGTGCACGATTGGATTGATTTTACGGTGATTGATTAGAGGAAGGGTTGAATTGATTTTGAGAGAAAATCGATATTTGGTGAGATTGTGATTGGTTTAATTTATGAGGAAATTATTGTTATTGTGATTTGGTCTTAAGAAAAGTTGAATTAGTTTAGTGAATTGATTTTAATTATTAGTTTAATAAAAAGTTTTTTTAGGTGGATTGACTTTTAAGAAGAGACGTTTATTTATTTATTATTAAGTTATGAAATAAGTCCTTATTATTGAATATACAAATTAGTTATTACTAAAAAATACAACTTGTTTAGCAAAAGAGAATTTTATTAAGAATATGAACAAATTAATTAAGTTTTCTAAAGAGAAATAATTTTAAGTGACTAAGAGTTATTAAATAAAAGGGATTTTTATTGAAAAATATTTGTTATTATAAATTCCTAAATAACTATCCTAAATATAAAAATATTTTGGTCAAAATATTAATAATATTTTATTAAATAAAAATTGGTTATTATAAAAAAAAGTTTATTTAAATTATAAAAAAATATTTTTATTAATAATGTGAACAAAATATATAAGAGATTATGGGTTGGTGAAAGGGATAAAATATCAAAGGGATAAATTAAATAAAAGAAAACATTAAGTAAATTGAATTAAAGAGTAAAATTAAATTGATAGAGAAAAACAGTAAATTAAGTTAATTTATAAAAGATTAATTTAAGAAATAAAATTAGTTTAATAAAACTGATGAGAAAATAATTAGTTAATTAATTGATTATTATAAGTTAATTAATTAATTAGTGGATAAATGAGATTAATTAAGATTAATGGCGGATTGATTAGGTGGGACGCGCGCATAGGGCTTACGGTGGGTGTGCGGAGTGTGGATCATTAGATTAGATCTGTTGGAGATCTAAAGGTCGAGTGTGTGAGGGTGCACGGTGTGTATGTGTGTGCACATATACACGATTATAACACATACAAGATCAGAAAATGAACCCTAACCCCCCCAATTTCCCCTTTCTTCTCCCTTTCTTCCGATCGTGATTCCCTCTCCTTCTTTCTTCTTTCGTCGCCGTTTTTCTCTTTTGCTCACTCTCGCTATCTTTTCTCTCTCAATTTCTCTTTCTTTCTTCTCCTCCTCCGTCTTTCTCCTATTTCTTCGGCATCTCTTAACCTAAACAAACAAAACTCACAAGACAAATGTTAGAACAAAAGCAAATAAGCAAATACGGTTACGAGGACGATGGTGGCTCCATTCCCGGTGAAGTGGTGACGGCGGAAGTGACGATGGCGTCTGTGAGAATGGCGAGAGTTTTGAGGATTTCGACTGAAGCTTATCGGTTCCCGGCGCCGGTGGTTTCGAGATGATTTCACGGTGGAGCATACAAAAGGATAAGTCCTCCTACTTTTCTCCTTACAAATTCTTAGGTTTTTGATTCAGGATTCTGAATGTTTCTCCCCTTTTTTACGATTTGTTAGGGGTTTCGATTTGGGATTTTGTGATTGTCTGATTTGTGGAGTGTTGAACTCTGGATTCATTCCCCCTCTTCTTATAGCCTTATCTCAAAGAACGAATTAACGTAAGGGCTTAAAGACTTTTCTTTTGCAGTTGAGACATGTTTACCCGGTCTTGGAAACTAATTGATTTTGCTTTGGTTTTACAGAAAATGACGTTAAAATGGTTCTTCAATGTGTCTGGCTCAATAAGGAAACTGATAAAGTGTGTTTCTGAACAGAAGTTGATAAAGGTAAACCCCTCTTGAAACATGCCATGAATATGTTTGACACGCTCTTTTCTTTCCTTATTGAAACGAGCCTTATTGAAACAAGCGCGTTATTGTCCTCGATTATTTATGCTTTTATCATAATATGTTTAATAGTTGTCTGGATATTGTTGGAGCTGATGTTAAATATGTTTGAATGCTCTGATTTTGTGTAAAACTATTTTGGAAAGAAGATTCTACTCCTTGATTTCTGTTTTGATTGTGTAGGTGGGTAGCAAGCCTTTGTCGACAGTTTGGAAGGAAGAATGAAATCAGGGTAAAAACATGTATTCAAGTATCGTGTCCGGTTTTGGCTTTTAGAGGTTGGAGTTGACATATAATTTACTTGCTTTGTCTCTTCAGGGCATTGAAGGATCTTCAAAAGGGGACCTTCCATCAGGAGAGAGCTATCAGATTTTGATCTCCAAGTTCATGAAGTTGTAGCAAACAAATATGATCCAAAAGGCAAAGAGATGAACAAGTCAACATTCAATTGGAAGGCAGAGACGATAGATGCAACAAAAAAGAGTGTTGATTTAATCCTAATTGGGCACGTCCGTGGTTTTGGGATTGGTGTAACCCGGTGAACTGACTTTAAACAATGTTGCGGATAGCAAGAGTCGCCACCGACTTTTATTTTATCCATAAGGAAAGGTTATAAAAGAACAGGAAAGACCTTAGAGAATATTTTGGGTCCGGGGGGTAGGTTATGAAAAGGGAAGGTATTAGCATCCTTTTCATCCATGGTTATCCATGGGCTCTTAGGTACTTAAGCTCACTTTTGAATTGTTTTGAAATTGTAGTGTGTGAATAGAAAATTTTCAGAATAGTTAATAAATAATCCATGTAAGGATGTGTTAAGAACTTGTTTGAAAACTTGTTGAAAATTTGTTTAAGTGCGAAACAATTTTGAAGTGAGCAAGCACCTAGGAGTAACCTACCCTAATGTTTAAAGGTCTTTCTTATTCTTCATTCTTTCCTTTAGTAAGACTATCCCTACTATAATGGAGTAGGTAGTCCTTACTTTGGATGTTAAGGGGTATGTGAGGGACAATTTGACTTTGAAGGCCATTGTGGGATGTAATAAGCACATATAAGGGACCATCATCATTTTTCGAAAGGGACTTGATTCGTAAAGGCAACCATAAGGGACTTTGATGATTTTTTTATTTGAGGGACTTGCTTTATACACCCCACTTAACCATTATTCGTAGGCAACTTGAGGGATATCCTTAGGAAGTGAGACGGCGATTAAAATCGACTTACGTGTGTGACGTGTTTATTTTAATTATCTTTATTTAAAAGTGATCTAAATTTATTTTAATATTACATACATGTTGTTACACTCCCTAATTACTAACCATAATAATAATTAAATAATTAAACAACTTTACATCCAAGAAACAATTACAAAATAATAAGCAAAATAATTAAATAGCAAAGATAAATAAAATATAAATAAGCAATAATAAATAATAAAGGGGGTTAATTCTAAGTTTACTCGGCAAGACATCGCATCTTGTGCCTACGTATCCTTACGGGAGTGGAATCAGAGTAATCGTAGTTCCCCTCAATAGGGAGGTTAGAAACTTCTTGACTGTGGTCAAGGTTTCAAGGGGAATAAACGCATCTTAAGGACACGCTTACGTGGAGTGTAGAAACTCCAAATCTCTACGTTGAAATGTTAAGTTGTAATTAGGGTTAAATTAGGGATTCCATGGCGGGAAACCCTAAAATGAGCGCGGCGGCTCTTTGACCTAATGCTAAGGGTAAAATTGTAATTTTGCCTGCGGCGAGGCATTTGTGAAATTTAGGGTTTGTAGTTTGAGGGCTATTGGCGCGGCGACCAAAAACTAGACCTATCCTTCGGATGTGTGTGATGTGACAGGATAATTGATGAATGTGGGAGAAATTGAATCATGCAAACAGAAAATAATGACCTAATTTAACTATGCGAGCAGAAATTTAAAAGCAGTAATGAAAGCGCGATTGTTAGGATTCGCGAGATTACAACCGAGAGGCAGTTACAGTAATAATAAAAAAAATAAAACATCACGCAATAGTAGTGACCATGAGCTGCAAAAGATGAACACCGTTAGTAAACAAAGCTAGACAGAAATTGGGCGAGTCAGGAGACAAGAGTGCAATGTTGAAGGTTTTTTTGTTGTTTTTAGAGAAAAGGTTTTGATTTAAGTTAAAAAGATGTTTAAACATAAGAGAAAAAATTTAAGTTTTATTTTTAAAAATAGTTTTAATTTAATTATAAAAAAAGGTTTTACTTTTAAGGTTTATTTTTAAAAAAAAATGGCTTTAGTTATTATTTTAAAAAATTTAAAGTTATTATTTGTAAAAAGAAAAGGTTTGAAGTTATTTATTTTAAAAAAGGTTTAATTAATAATTATAAAAAAAACAAACAAAAAATAGAAAAAAGAAGGGGTTGGGCCGGTAATCACCTCCGGTCCCAACCCGGTTGGTGTAAGTGCCACAAAGATAAAAAAGATCTAGGGTTTCAAAACCCTAATCTCCCCGCGGCGCCATTCGTTTCTTATTTCCTCTCATCTCTCATGCTCTTGTCCTCTTCTTCTTCCGCGACCGTGAAGCTTGTCACCCTTTCGTGACTCTCTCTTTTCGTCTTCCCCCTATCATCTCTGAAACAAAACAAACGAAAATACAGAGTAAAAAAAAAAGGCTCAACCTTCGTTGAGGGTTTAGAGTGATTTCGGCTTCGTTGTTCCTTTTGACCGTCGATGATGATATCTTTCTGAGACTCGCGGCGGCCTGTGGACGGATTGACGATTGAGCCGAGTCTTCTGTGATTTACGAAGATGACGATGATGTTGTTCGTTGTTGTGGCCTTCGTTATTTGGAAACATCATCGTCCGGTTATACTTCGACCTTGTTAGGGTTTCCTTCGAGGTTTTCTCTTACATGCTGCCGCTCTCTCGTATCCCTCTCCGTCCAGGGTTTTGAAAGAGGTTGTATCATTCCTTTATATCTTTTTTCTTCGAATGGGCCTTGCGACTTTGGATTGACGTTTTTTTCTCATATTGATTTTCGAGGGATTCGATTTGATTTTGTGGAGTTTTTGGAAACTGATGTTATTTCGATTTGATTGGGATTTCCTTTTCAATCTTGCCTTGATTGGTCTTTTTTTCTCTGATTCGGTTCCGGATTTGATTCCATTTTGGATTAACTAGATTTCATCTGGATAACTGGATTTTGTGTAACTCGAAAACCCTCTTATTTGGATATCCACTTTGGAACTGATTTGGATAGTTTTTTTCTTGAATCTTTGCAGATGTGGATTTGGATAACTTGTTTGTTTCTGATGTGGATAACTGGTTTTGGATTGCTTGACCCTGTGTTGATGTTGTGATGCTTTGCATTGAGTTAAGCCCTTGCAGATGTTTGAACTGATAGTGCTGATGCTAACATTTTTCTTCTCTTCCAGGATTCCGTTAGCGTGTCCGGAAGTTGCCGTCTTAGCCTGGGTGCTGGAAAGGGTATATGGTGGTGATGACAACTTTAAGAAGTCTGAACCATGTGAATGTTGCTGAGGTTGTGAATGTTTGCTCGTGGTTGCTGGCCAATGTAGCTGATGTACTTTGTTTTGTCTGCTATTGCCCGATGATGGATGGAACTGAGGGCTGAAACAACTGACGCTGTTGCAGTTGTGAATTGACGCTGCTGGTGTCATCATTGCTAATGCTGTCTTTGCTCTCTGTTAGGCTGATATTGGTGATGTTATGCCGCTGTTGGGCTAATGGTCGTTGTTACCTGCTGTGACTTGCTGCTACTATTTGACAGAAACTTGTTGTTGCTTGCATCTAAGGTGTTGCGGCATTACTTACCGTTGATGTGTTTGTCACAATATTGCTGATGTGCTTCTGTATTGCAGGTGCTATCACTTGCTGATATGCCCTACTGCTGGTGTGATGAATTACTTGCTATTTGCTATACTAAGTAACCGCTATCGTTACGTGCAAAAGCTTGTCGGCTGATGTGCTGCTGTTTGCTTTGCACTGCTGTGGCATATTGCTCGCCGATAGTGTGGAAATGCCTTTGTCATGGATGTTGTGAATTATGCTAAGATGCCTATTGCTATTTGTTCTGAACTACCTGACTTTCTTCTTCTTCTTTCAGGGAGCGAAGGCTCTTTAAGTTCAGAGATTGCCGGTTATATGTCGTTGTCGGGAAAGGTTCAACGGTGATGATGACCTTGACGGTCTGAACCGTGTTTTCTTATCACTGATGCCTATGATGCATTTGCTCGTAGTTTGTTCGATGCTCGGTAGGGAGTTGGTAACGGTCCCGGCCGTGGCTCTCCTGGCCGCTCGAACTTCACGCCCAATGATGATTAAACTGAGGGCTGATATGACTTTAAATCTCTTTGTAATTTTGCTATTTGCTTCGAATTGCGTATGAACTCGCGTCCTGTTACTGATTGTTTTTGTTTTTGTTTTTCTTTTTGACAGGTGAGAGTTTAGTGCTGATGAAGGTGATGTGGTGACGACACTCAGATAGTGGAACGATTACATCAGTTTGCAAAGGAGTATAAACATCTGTGTATGAGGACCTTCAGAAAGGTCTGCAATAACTTGATTTGTGGCACTGCAAGCTGCAGCTATTGCACCAGTGCGAACAGCGGGCGTTGACTCACGGATCATGAATTCTTAGCAGCACAAACTCAACCGTTCTTGTCAAGAGATCAGCAGTGGTTGATTATTCACTTCATGTAACGTGGATTGCAGTTGCCCGTATCTCTTACAATAAAGTCACTTGTGGCAGGCGGAGGGATATCAAAGCGGAAGCTCTGAAGTTTACAGTTGTAAATCAATAGCAGTAATTTGTAACATTAATCCATGTTATAGTAATTCGAGTTTTGTATTCCAGTGTTAAATTTGCAATGTAAAGCTGACATTTCCTATAATACTTTTGGAATTTTCTATATGACAATTAACTGATTCATATACTCTTGGAATTTTGCATCTACATCATTAGCTGATTTCAATATGACGATTGTTGTGGCATTGGATTCTGGTATGGCAATTCGGATACAATTCTTGGAATACCATGTACCATCCAATCTCAATGTGAAGGTTGAGTTCAAGGAGTGATAAATAACCCTTAAGTTCCCTCTTCATGAATTAACTCTCAGTAACTGCACCCCTAGGCCATAGAGTTAGGGATTTATTTGGATACTTACGGCAATGAGATGATCCCTTTAAATGTTTGCGCATTTAACCTTTGTAAAATGAATAACATGATGTTGCCTGCATCGGTGGGAAGATGGACAAATTTGGTGAACCTTATGAACCTTCAAGAAGCAACCTATGGACTTCATGAACCTCATGAAAGGTATTGAAAGCACTGTGGGCCTTGTGAACCTTGTGAACCTTCATAAAGTAGCTTGTGGACTTTATGAACTTCATGAAAGGTTATGCAAGTTGTTGGAGAACTTGTGAACCTTGTGAACCTTCTTGGAACACAAAGTCTTGTATTGTGAGGGCAAATTTTGGGGTGCAACAATTGGCAAATGTGACTTCTTGGATTCTCCAAAGCTGAAGCGATCTTGTTCTGTCCTGGAAAGGAGGGATATATCACAGAAGGCTGCTCATCACTTTCCATGTTCGGGGTCACAGTCATTTGAGAATTTGTAGGAATTATCAGCACCAATCAGCTGGTTAATCTAGTTGGTCCCAGGTATGTGACTTGTTCTTAATGTATTGAATGTTTTCCTTGATTCTCTTGCTCATTTGTAATAAAGGCTAATGGTGACATGCTCTTGGAGTTGACTCAATCTAGTTCTTCTTTGAATGCCCTGTTCTGACTTGATTCCAATTTTACTCAGGTAAGAAGGGAAAGCATTCAAACTAGCGGTCTGGTCACCAAGACTGTCACCGAGCATCAGCGGCTGCCTAATCTTGATGTAGGTAATCTTGAAGGTTGTAATTGTACATTGTCCTGAACTTTTATGCTTGTTCTAATGACCGCGATTTTCCGGATTTGTTTATGTTGTTGGAAGATACACTCTAAGTTTGACTGATAATTCAATTCTTTATTGTGAATGCAGGTTGTAAAGATACGTTCGAGTTGTGTTGGCGGACGTTTGAAGCTGTACTTCTCGGTGAGATTGTTGGCATAAATGCTTCCTTGGCGAGAACGAAAGGCTCAGCTTCAATGGTAGTAGAACAACAAGGTTCACATACTGATTTCGCAAATGGATCGATAACACTAAAGGTAGCCATTACTCAAATGTTGGAATAACTATATCTGCAATGTCATGACCAGAAGTGGTACCTATTCAATTATGTGTCTCTCTGTCATCTTATTGCAGTTGCCAATGTCCTTCCATCTTTATAGCCTCTTGGTGGAAGACATCCTTTCAGCGGTAAATGACGACGAGGATACGCTTATTGACATGCTGGTAGGTCTGTGGTTTGTTCTTAAATGTTTTGAACGGTTTCTTCACAAATAAGCATCTGTTAGACTAAACTAACCAATTCCGTCCCTCCTTTAATGTTTTGCTTGCAGGGTCCTTGGGGCTGGTACGTCAAAGTAAGAAAGCTCCCAATGGTAAAGGTGTTAGAATGTAAATCCTTGGTGTCTCCTACAATTATCTGATTCGCTGTTGGATATGTTGCGGCTCTCGTGGTTTGAAATGTCCTTGCAGGTTATCCTGACATAGCTTCCTTGGTTCTGCGACACGGTAACTCAATTTTAATGTATACAACAGGTTTGAATTTGACAAATTGAATTCGACAATGACTTGATGACTGTAATTCTTTTCACAGATGCAAAAGCAGTCTTAACCAGGTCAAACACTTCTGCTTCAGACGGTGGAGTGACAGCATCCTTGGCAGGCAAAAGGAGCAGGCTGGAAAACAAACAAAGAGCTCGTCCAAACTCAAATTCTTGATGAAAGTTGTTGTGTTAGCAGGAAGATGTAGGGGTGGAGTTCATGGATCACTCTGGTTGCTCCGTCACTAGAAAACGTCTACTGTCAATTGAATTAAAAACCGAGCCGCTTGTTCCTCAAGGCGTTCCGTATCAGTTTCGCTTTTGAGCAATGATCTAGTTTTCTGCCTTTGATGTATTCTGCTTTTGATCCACAACATTGTTATTGTCCCTTTATGTATTTATTGCTTATCTAGAAAACCTGCTCAAAAGTTAAAGTTGGCCGGTTCTAGCATTTCCTTTTTCTCCATTATCCATGTACGCTTGCTTTGATGGAATATGACTTGTTTTAATTTTATTTGTATATCTTAAGCTTCTCTTTTTAAGATCAATGCTGGAAAAACAATCACTAACAAGGTTATGAATAATAAATGAAATCCTACTCCCACAAGCAGCCTTAGCAGCATTATCTTACATTGTGAATTTCATCGCAGAACTTTCATGTGAATAGATAAATTCAAATCTTGAGACCTTCCCGCTAGTTATCCTGTGTAGTGGAGAATTGCTTAGACTAGGGCGCTATCATAAGTTGCAAGGATTGATGCCAACGTAGCACTTTCACCACTTACAAACCCGATGGCCAAACTGTTCTCTAGGATAGAGTTACTAAAGGAGGCAATCACATGCCGAGCTATATCAATTGGAACTAAATCTCGGACCCCTCTCTTTGTCATAACACCGATACCAAGATCCTCGAGTCCAAGTCATCACAATAAACACCCGAAACCTCGTCCTCTGTATTATGATCTGTACCATATGCTCTAAACAAACCTCTAGCTTTTGTCTTGATGAAGAAAAAATTTGAGAAGGATCTCAACCTTAATTTCAAGTGTTCTTATTAATCATATGCCTCGCTCCAAATAGAAATTATAGGATCACTTTGAATCAAAATGCATTTGTCACCCCTTATGGTAATTTGAAAATGTTGTACCTGCACGAACTAGTTAGTCATGATAGACATGCACACAAAGGTAGAAATAAAACAAGCAGAAAAAGAAGCACAGAGGGGGGGTGGTGTCGCTACTCGAAAAATGCATCGTGCAACGACGGGGAGGCGAAAAAGATAGACAGAAGAGTCGCCACCGAACTTTATTTATCCCATGAGGGGAAAGGAAAATATCGAGAAAACCTTAAGAAAGAAATGGATAAGATGGTCTCGCAACCAAGAATGGGTTCGGAAGCCGGTTATGCGAAGGGAAGGTATTAGCACCCCTCGCATCCATCGTACTCGATGGGAACCTTTTGTTTGTCGATGTGGATTTATTTGCTTAAACATTATGCTATAAAAGTGTTTCAAAGGATAGAGGGAAAGGCTAGAAATTGGGAAAAGAGAGATAACAGGGGGAAGAAGAGAAAGAACAGACTCGGTAGGACTTCGCAGTCCTATGCCTACGTATTCTCAATGGATGTGAGAAAGTCAGAGTCGACGTAGTTCGGGGAACTACAGATATGGGGGGATGTGCTCGGCAAGGATTGTGGCCCTTGTGCCTACGTATCTTTACTCAAAAAGAAGTAAAGAATCAGAGCAGCCGTAGTTCGGCCTACGGTGTGTTGATGTTTTTTATGGATGATGCTATCGTGCGCATTCTAGCAGTTTAGGTGTTCTGCTGCTCGCTCGTTGGAGACTTAGGCATTACCTGTTTGCGGTAGAACGGACGTAACATATCCTTTTGAAAGATTGATTAGTTTTCGCCACGCGGGGCAAGGAGTCACGTTTGATTGATTGGATCGTTTTTTTTGGGGGCGAGACAGGTCCTCGGATAGTAACCCCTACGGGTAGTACCCAATTCGTTGTCTCAAAGTTTTTGTTATAAAAAAGGTGTGGCGAACGAGGCGTCTTTGTATTGAAAGACGAGCGTCAAGACCACACACACTACAGTGAGTATCCTGACACTCGGAGAGGAAGAAAGTCTACACTTAATCCCCTCTTTTTAACTCAACACAAAGAGAACTTCATTCTCTTATTAAAGATGTTTTTGGTTTTGAATGGTAAGTGCTTTGCGACAGAGAACCCTACGGTAAACGTCAGCACTCGGGATAGGAGAAGGCCTACGCCTAACCACTCCACGACCATTCAAGTTTTTGTTACGAAAAGATTTGAAAATGCACTCGGTACGAGACCGAGGTTTTAGGTGAAAAGGGTTACGGAAGGAAAGTGAAAGCGAGATGGTGGATAAAGAGATATGTGATGGATAAAGTTACGTCTTCGTATCGAAATACGAGTATCGAGACCACCCTCACTACAGTGGGCATCCCAACACTCGGAGAGGAAGAAAGTCTACACTTAATCCCCTCTTTTAATTCGATACAAAGAGAAATCAAATTATTATGGTTTGAAAAAGGACTCGGTACGAGACCGAGGTTTTTATGAGGAAATGTTGGAAGCGTCTTTGTATTGACAGACGAACATCGAGACCACCCTCACTACAGTGGGCATCCCTATGCTCGAAGAAGAAGAGGTCTACACCCAATCCTCTCTTTAGCTCAACACAAAGAAATGATTTTAAGGAAGAGATTTGAAAATGGACGGGAAGTGTCTTCGTATTGAAAGACGAGTGTCGAAACCACCCTCACTACAGTGGGCATCCCAACACTCGGAGAGGAAGAAAGTCTACACTTAATCCCCTCTTTTTAATTCAATACAAAGATAATTTGATTTTGAAAATTGTTTGACAAAGTTTTGAATCGAGTCGGGACAAGTGACGAAGAGAGAAAATAGGTGGTCTCAGATCCAACACTACTCATCAATAATTTGACTGGTAATGAATTACGGAGGTCTCGTCATTGACCAAAAAAGACAAAAGATGCCCAATAACAAAAAAGAAATGAAAATCAACTTCTAAAAATAAAATAACGTAAACTATAATATATTCACAACCTTCTAAAAGAAATGTTAATAAAACTATAATATTATAAACTAGAAATTAAAATATGGATTCTAAAAATATAATATATATAAAGTTCTTAAATAAAATGAAACTATAACATAAATAAATTATTTACAAAATGGGATATTAAAAATATAATAATATGTTTTTACATAATAACTATAATAATATATTACAAAATAACTAATAAATAACCTATTTACAATTTTTGAAAAAATAAGGAAAAACAATTTTAAAAAAAGGTTGTATGAACAAAGACGCGGTTTTTACAGAAAGAAAATTCAAATAAAATTAAATAAAAAAACAAAAGTATAAATCAGCACATAAAATAAAAAAAAAGAAAATCTCCTCGTCTTCGTTGATTTTGCTTCAGGTTCATGTCACTCTCAAATTGTTTCAGGTTTGTTTGGATTTGGTGAGTGAAAGTGAAATAGGAGCTGGGTTTCAAAGCGATAGATTTGTGGTTGAAATAGGTCGAAGACGAGTGCGATTCTGGGTACAGGTGAGCGAAAATGGAGGTTCCGCGGTGGGTTTTCCGGTGGGCTTCGTCAGTGTTGCGGTGGTGAATCTGGGTTGTGTGGGTTGAGTTGCTTGGTTTGAAAGCTCAAAAATGGGTCAGAGATGGAGGTCACAGTGATTTTGAGAATGGAAGAGGTTTGTGATGGAGATTCGGACAGGTTTTCCGTCGGTGAGTGAAGAGGAAAGGTGTGATTTTCGGTTGGAGGCAGTTTCGAAAACAGAGGTTTAAGGATGGTGTTCTGGGTATCGTTTGTTAATGGTGCGTATCATTTGGAGTTAAGTGTTGGTTTATTTCGGAAGGACGAAGAAGATTTCTGGGATTCAAAATGATGAATAATAACTTTTGTTTTTGAAGCAGGGTCGAGAGAAAAGTTGAATATTTGAGGAGGTTTTGCTCGGTTGTTCCACGGTGGTTTTGTCGAGCTTGAGTATTGTTTATGGAAGTTGGTAAAAATGAAGATGGTAGGTTGGTGGTGTTGCTTGAAGATTAGGGGGTGTTTGAAGAGGTGTGGTTTGTGGACTATGTTTTTATTGGTGAAGAGGATTATTTGGAGGTTTTGATGGTGGAGAAGACGTGATTTCGTCAAGTGTTTCACGGTGAGTTTAATGGAATTTATGGAGAGGACGAAGTTTGAAGGTTGTTTGAGTCGTTGTTAGGGTTGAATCTGGCTGCTGAAGAGTTGTTGGTATGTTTGCGGCTAGGGTTAGCGTCCCCTTTATCCACAACAACCCACTGCCTCTCTCTTGAAGGTTTGTCATCAGAAAACAAAGTGACAATAGTTTAAGATTATGAAGACAAAAAAAGACAATAGAATACTTACAGAGCTGGAGCGAATCCGACAGGTTCTCACGCTAGTGATGAGGAGTTTGGATGATGCAAAGCTTCTTGTTGAACCGATACCACCAGATTGTCAATGCCGAAAGCAGATAAGCTCCTTCTTCAATCTCTCTTTTTCAGTTCTTTATGTGTGTTTTCGTGTTATGATGGTTGACTATGGTGGTTTGTTTTATGACAGTTGAATGGAGAAGAAGGTGAAGATGAATTTGGTGAAGAGCTTGGGGGCTGTGCAGCAAGAGTTCTAGGTTTTTTCTCTACCAGCCTCCTTTCTGAATGAATAGTCACAAAATATATATGATATGAGATTAGGGTTTTGCTTATGTTTGTATCATCCCTGCTATCACTTTCTGATGTCAAGATTATGTCTTTCCATTTTAGTAAATTTGGCCCTGCTGTCTTCTGTTATCCTATTTTCTTGTCTTCAAAATTTGTTTTTTTCTGCTGACTGTATCTTTCTATTGTAACTTTCTTCATATTGTAAACACCATAAAACTTTTTTCACTTGCGATGCTTAGGTTTTCTACATATCTTCTCTTGCATCATAAAATGTTAATAACAATTCTGGCCCTGTTTTGATCATGAATGGTATCTTGGCAGGAAACTTAATTGGATGACAACACACTACCAACAGAAGAGGAAGAGGTACACCAGCCAATAATTTGGAGCCATGAACATGTGGTTTTTGTTGAATCCTCCTGGAAAAGCTACAATCTTTGTTGAAAATGTTGACGAGTTTAAGTGGTTGAACTCATCCTACTGCCCAGTCATCACAGGTGGCAGAATCTGGTAAGCAGTTGAACATAACCTCGGTTAACATCCTGTGTCTATTCTTAGAGATGGATTCTCTGCAGTCACACATAGTCATACATACAACCACAAATCTCAGCCATTTGATATCAGACGACTCATATTCCAAATTGTATTTTAACTAACTTGTAACCGCAGGACGGATGCTGGAGAAGCGCATTCATGGCATCAAAGTAGCGAGAATATCGCCTGTTATCTCTTATCTATCATTTGCTGATGACAGCCTTCTTTTTGCTAGAGCCAACGAAGAGGAAGCAGTGCGCATCATTCAAATTCTTGAGACCTATCAAGGCACGTCTGGCCAGGTTGTAAATGCAGAAAAGTATGAAGTTTCATTCAATGGTAATGTTTCTGAGGATGTCAAAGAGAGAATCAAGTCTAAGCACGGTTTCCTGTATCTGGTGGTAGAAGACAGAGATATGTCTATACAGTAAAAACTTCAAGCTCTAAATCATCAGCTCCAGGCCCAGGCCCAGGTTCAGCTTCTAGGATTAATCGAGCAGACTCCAGAGGATTTATGAGGAGGCCTAATAGGAATACACAGCGTACCGAGTTCCGAGTTCGGGAAAGCGCGGATAAGAGGCTGCCTTCAAATTCTTTTCCAACTGATCAGTTTGGGTTGGACCATCAGTCAAATGTCAATGGAAGGGGAATAGGCATGTCTGGAAGAACTGGTTCTAGGAAGTCTTTCACGAATAAAATGGGAAAACCGCCAGTAGAATCAATGGGAGAAAGTTTACATGGCATGGATTCTGGAAGCAAAGCTGAGAGGGTTGAAGGAAAAGAATCAACAAAGGGTCAGAGCATTCCACATTCTGGGCAGAGTAATCTCAAAAGAAACTCGTGTTCTGAGGAAGATGTTGATGCTCCATTGCAAAGCGGAATTATACGTGTGTTTGAGCAACCTGGAATTGAAGCTCCCAGTGATGAAGACGACTTCATAGAGGTCAGGTCAAAGAGGCAAATGATAAATGATCGGCGAGAGCAAAGAGAGAAAGAAATCAAGGCTAAATCTCGTGTTGCCAAGTTGCCACGGAAAACCCGTTCCGCCTCACAAAGCACTGTGACCATGGCCAATTCAAGCAAAGGATCCATTTCTACTGGAGAAGTGTCTGCTGCTGCCGATGGGCACCGAACGACAAAGAGTGATTCCTCATCTGGATATAATCCAAACTTACTGTCCCAGGCACTACCTCCTATAGGCACACCTACTACAAAAATTGATGCCCAGCCTGATCTAAGATCTCAAACGAACAGATCACTTCATACAAGCCTCCCATCAGTTTCTGGTCGTGAAAGCAAGAACAAGGTCCATGAAAATGTTCAGATATCTTCGGGCTCTTGGGGAAATGTGCAATTTAGCCAGCAGGTCATGGCGCTGACACAGACACAACTTGACGAGGCTATGAAGCCCCAGCAGTTTGACTCACAGGCTTCTAGTGCCAATATGGCAGCTTCTGTTGCTGAATCCAGCTTGCCAGCACCGTCCATTTTGATAAAAGAGAAAGCATTCTCATCTGCTGGCAGTCCAATAAATTCGTTGCTTGCTGGAGAGAAAATTCAATTTGGTGCAGTGACATCTCCAACTGTTCTTCCTCCTAGCAGCCGTGGTGTGTCTCATGGTATTGGTCCCCCTCGATCATCTAGATCAGACATGCAAATATCCCACAACCTTGCTGAATCGGACAGTAATTGCAGTCTTTTCTTTGAGAAAGGAAAGCGTGGTAATGAATCTCATGGCCTTTTAGAAGATTGTGATGCGGAAGCTGAAGCCGAAGCAGCTGCTTCTGCTGTGGCTGTTGCTGCCATTGGTAATGATGAGACCTCTTGGACTGGTTGGGAGAGATTTTTGGTAGTAAGGATGCTTCAATTGGGCAGTTGGTCAGGATTGGCTTGTGGAAATTTTGGCAGGAGTGTAATGGTGTGGTTTTCAATAAACTACGACCTGGTCCTTGTGCCATTGCAGGGGATATTTGGGACCTGTTTCATGAAGGTACTTTGGGGGCAAAAATCCGGTATTTAATCTTGGGAGGTGGGCCAACTCGGTGAAGATTAATGATTGGGTCATACAAACTAACGCTGACTGCTTCAGTAATTGGTTGGCAAATGTTGATTTCAGAGTTTGTTTCATGTTGCCTGAGCACATCTGTTTGTAGAAGTTCTTCTGCTTGGTTTGTGTTTTCAGGGAGAGACAAGGGCAACTGATTTGATCCCTCCATGTGTTTTCTTTTCTTATCTTTCTTGTTTTTATATTTCTGATCCCTATCTGTCTTTTCTGACTTCCCAAGATCCTCATCAAATGATAGAGACAAGAAAACCTCAAGGGAACCAGGGTGCAGCTGGCAATTATGATCTTTAACCTGATACGAAATCAACCGCACAGCCTCCACAGTAGCTTCACCACCATGTTTACCCTCATTTGTAAAAAGTGACTTAATTGTGGAACAGCAAAGTTGTCTTATGGCATCATTACTGGAGCTTATGTTTCTGATAGTCGCATTCAACAAGGTTTCACGAAAGTTGAAATGAGGATTTGATTCAAGCAAAGAACAAATACAACGAACTGTGACAAGCTGAAATAAAGGCTGCTTTTCTAAGGCTATCAACCTTTGCAAGTAAGCCTTGTATGCAGAGAGGAGAGTTGATTCATAAAAACGCATCTTTTTAATAGTCTTTGAAACCTTCATTTCTTGTTCCTTTTCAGTAGGAAGCCTAATTCGATAGCCAGGAATAATATCTCTGAAAACAGCCAAGAGGGATAGAAGTCCAAGTTTAACAATGGTGCGATCATTATCTTTAGATAGCTGTACCATCTCCTTCAGATCTTTAATATTGGACTCAGGGTCTGTTAATAAGGCATTTCCCAACTCTGCAAGCTTAAACTTTTTTACTTTCAAATGCCTCTTCAACTTTAAGATCTTCTTCAACCTCAGCCAAAGCTGCTGCTTGTGATGAACTTCGGCCATTGATTGAGGGAGAAATAAATTGCATTCTGCCACTATTTCCATGCATCTGTTCGCCCCTCAAAAGTTCGTTGTTCCTCCGTGACGCCCGTCTCTTCTTGCTTTTACGGGATTTCCTAGCCTTTTCGGTCTTATCAGAGTACCGTTCTTCTGACACTGCAGGTACTCTCTTGAAGAAGGTTGGATCTGAGTATCTCCTGAAGCAAGATCCTGGGCCACCAGTATCGAATTTATCAAGCAAGTGCATTCGTGGTGGGTCACGACATTCTTCATATGAATCCATAATAAAAGGAGGCAAGTCATTGTATATGAAATGATTTCGAGCAGTTTTAATGCGTGGATGCCATTCAAGTTGCAGGTCGCAGTGAACTTTTGGTTTTGTAAAATGGCTATCAACTCACAAGATGAAAAGGTGAGATATTAATAACGGGTCCTGACATTCTGCGCCTCAAGGAATCCACTGATACCAAACCAGGGGGTTGCCCTCCTTCTGCTCCTGTATGTCTGTCACTACACACAATTCAACAATGGAGCCAAGTCCTTCCATTAAGAGAGTCTGACAGATTCAGCACATCAAATAGCTAGTCACAAATGCAGCCAACAGCATGAAGTGCAACTGGAATTATTGAAAGAGGATGCACGGTGAGTGGAAAAAATGCAGGATATATTGACTTGATGCTGCAAAGGTATTGTTGTTTTGTCTTAATTCTGCAGGATTTGCATCTTGTAGCTTTGTTTTCATCTATGTTGTTGCTGCAACTTGTAGGTCTGTGGTTGTGTACAGGTTTTTTTTTTTTTACCATTGCTGCAGGTTTTGTTGGTTTGTTGCAATAGCCGAAGCGCAAGATTTTAGTATGGCTTTTATTTTGGATTTCAAACGGTGGACTCATTTGGAAGTAGGTGCAGCAATGTTTTGAATGTGGATTTTTATACTGCAATGAATAATGTTAATGAGGCTTTTTGCAATTTGTTATTATAATTCCCAGTTAAATTAAATTTATATGGAAATTAATAATAAAGATGGGCTTCCCACCGGGCCTTTGATTCATGAATTTTGTGGAACAAACTCAAAGCTTGACTAAATTTAATCCAAATTAAAACTCACTTAAAACCATTCAACCAACGCCTGTGATCATTGAAGCGCTGCGGTGGAATTATAATTTGGACTAAAAATGATGAAAATTGAATGGGATGTGGACTGATCTTGAACTCACAATTACTTCAAATTCTTCAGCTCTTGACCATAATAATAGTGATTAAAATTGAATTTTCATTTCTACTCCATAATCACATTTGAAATTGCCCTTGAGTTTCCTCTTTGAATCAACTTGTGAAAAACAAATTGAACCTGAATCAATTTCAATTCTCCTTTGAAAATCTTACTTGCACTGATAATCCAAATTTTGAACTGAGTAAAAATTGCGCATGTGTTTCAATTAAAGCCTCAAACGCACACCTTACAAGTCCTACACCACGACCTTAATCATGAAACCAAATCCCTGCTTGGCCAAGACTATTTATATCCATCGAACCTCAGTCAACAAACACAAATCCCCTAATAGCGTCAAGTGAACCTCAGTTCAATTTGATTCGAATAGTCTCAACCCTGTGGTATCTTTTTTTTGAAATTTTTTATATTATGGTCAGTGGATGAATGTTGCACAAATGACTAAATAGGTAGGACAAATTCGGGGTATGACAGATGCCCCTATCTAATTGGCTTAAACCGAGTAAGATGAACGGCTATGGCGCTTACTCTTTCGAGGTAGAAGACAATTAGATACGAAGAAGACCCTGAATTTGTCCAAAAAGGGAGAAATGCTCGGGAATTGAACACGCTGGATGAGGTATAATTCTAAGCAAACTGTGGAAAAATAGCAACAGGTCGCCATCACCAAAAGGATGATTGGATAAAACACACACGGCTACTACCACCAAAAGGATGATAGAGCGAAACACAATCAACCCTAACACCAAAAGGATGTAAGGAGTCCATTACCAAAAGGATAATGGAAAACACGCTAGTCATGACACCAAAAGGATGTCAGACCCATCACCAAAAGGATGATGGAGCGGAGACGCTAGTCATAACATCAAAAGGATGCTAGACCCATCACCGAAAGGATGATGGAGCGAAACAAAATCAACCCTGACACCAAAAGGATGATAGGGGGATAAGCTTCTCTGAAGAGATTGTCACTTATCACTGAAGATGGATAAGCTTCTCCCAAGAGATTGCCACTTATCGTTGATGAAGGATAAGCTTCTCTGAAGAGATTGTCACTTATCACTGAAGATGGATAAGCTTCTCCCAAGAGATTGCCACTTATCGTTGATGAAGGATAAGCTTCTCTGAAGAGATTGCCACTTATCACTGAAGATGGATAAGCTTCTCCCAAGAGATTGCCACTTATCGTTGATGAAGGATAAGCTTCTCTGAAGAGATTGCCACTTATCACTGAAGATGGATAAGCTTCTCCCAAGAGATTGCCACTTATCGTTGATGAAGGATAAGCTTCTCTGAAGAGATTGCCACTTATCACTGAAGATGGATAAGCTTCTCCCAAGAGATTGCCACTTATCATTGATGAAGGATAAGCTTCTCTGAAGAGATTGCCACTTATCACTGAAGATGGATAAGCTTCTCCGAAGAGATTGCCACTTATCACTGAAGATGGATAAGCTTCTCCCAAGAGATTGCCACTTATCGCTGAAGATGGATAAGCTTCTCCCAAGAGATTGCCACTTATCGCTGAAGATGGATAAGCTTCTCTGAAGAGATTGTCACTTATCACTGAAGATGGATAAGCTTCTCTGAAGAGATTGTCACTTATCACTGAAGATGGATAAGCTTCTCCCAAGAGATTGCCACTTATCGTTGATGAAGGATAAGCTTCTCTGAAGAGATTGCCACTTATCGCTGAAGATGAATAGTCAAGTCTGCTGGAGACAAAGCACTGGGGATCGCCCGTGGCTTTACTGAAGACCTCCCTGTCTGGGCTGATTGTTGATTTGAAGATCTGATTAACCACGAGGTTGCAACACATCATGCAATACACCCATGGTCTTGAAAAGATGCCCCTGGTTTGGGCTGAATTTTGCTTTGATAATCTTGAATTCCATGGGAGGACCCATGGCCTTTACAGATAATGCCCCTGACTGGGCTGCTAATTGCCTTGAAGCTCAATAAGTTGCAAAACTTCGTGGGGAACACCCACGGTCTTGTGGAAGAATGCCCCTGATTGGGCTCAATCTTGTCTTGATATCTTCTGACTCTAGTGAGAGAAACCCACAGTCTTGCAAGAGGTGCCCCTGTCTGGGCTGATGATGATCTTGAAAATCATCAAGATTGATCCTGGATCCGATCTCGCACATGCTAATGCTGAATGATAAAGATGTCCCATAAACGGAAATGGAAATGGAAGTGCAAATGCTAATGTGCGGAGATGCAAGAGTTGGGGGAAGTATGATATGATTATGGATCTGTATATGATGCAAGATACTTATGAAGCTGAATGCGATGCGCATGATGTATAGGATTGCGGATAGTAATGGAAATGCAGGTGCCGACATGGCGGACTTTGGTGGTGGGAAAGTGAAAGATAAGCCTGACTTCTCGACATCATCTATTTATGATGTGTAAAGAACTTGGATGTGTTGAGATTTTCAGCTCATGGCCTGCTCTGCCGGGTTTGACGACCTTGTCAGTCGAGTTGTTACAAGATTTAGAATGATGTTCCTGCGTACTCCTTAGAGTCATGGTCACCCTTTAGTTACCCCAAGAGGGTAAGTTATCCCTTAATCTAATTTACCATGATGTCATTATATGCAAAACCCATCATCAAATAAATGAAACTTGCAACCAATGGGTAAATAAAAACAGAAAAAGCTTTGATGAAAGTAATTTTATTGATGAAAACCCATAAATGGGAAAATTACAAAGGAGGCAATTCCTAAAAGAGGTAACTGCTTTCGAAAGAAAATATAAAAACTAAGACAATGTTGAAAATGGTCCCTGCCAAGTTTCAAATCTGCTATGGCCCATATGTCTCTGAAGACCCCTCATGCCTTGCTTTCGAGCGCCAGAATCGAATTGACCTTTCTCAGTCGAGAGCTTGATGGTTACGAGGAATAATTCACACGTCTTTTCAAGATGCAGTTCTGCCTTTTTAAATCCCTAACTTTTGCCTAGGCCGCCTTTTCAGGTTTTCAGCCTATCAGGATACTCTTTTTTTACTTCTAGTCCCTAATTTTGCCTGAACCATTTTTATGGTTCACCAGGACGCTCATTTTTGCGTGGATTTTCTTTTTTTGGGTCCACCGGGCCTATCTTTTAGGCATAATATTTTTTAACTGCATCTGCATTCACAGGGGATGAGAGATCGTCACCATCCATGGTTGACAGGATCAAGGCCCCTCCGGAGAAAACTTTCTTTACTACATACGGACCCTCATAGTTTGGTGCCCATTTTCCCCTTGGATCGACGTGAGTTGGCTGAATTTTCCTTAGCACCAAATCTCCTGCTTGGATGTGTCGTGGGCGAACCTTCTTATCAAAGGCCCTCTTCAATCGTTTTTGGTATAATTGTCCATGACAGATGGCCGTCATGCGTTTCTCGTCGATGAGATTGAGTTGGTCGAGTCTGGCTTGTATCCATTCGGCCTCATCTAGCTTGACGTCTGCTAAAATCCTTAAGGAGGGAATCTCTACTTCAATGGGCAATACTGCTTCCATGCCATATACGAGAGAAAACGGGGTTGCCCCTGTGGAAGTGCGCACTGAGGTGCGGTAGCCATGCAACGCGAACGGCAACATCTCGTGCCAGTCTTTGTAAGTCTTCACCATCTTCTGGACGATTTTCTTAATGTTCTTATTTGCCGCCTCAACAACCCCGTTCATTTTAGGGCGATAAGGTGTTGAATTGTGGTGTTCAATTTTGAAGTTTTCACACAACTCTTTCATCATCTTATTGTTGAGGTTTGAACCATTGTCTGTAATGATCTTGTTCGGGATTCCATATCGACAAATAATCTCTTTTTTGATGAAGCGAGTCACCACTTGCTTAGTGACGTTGGCATAGGACGCCGCTTCTACCCATTTGGTAAAGTAATCGATGACCACTAAAATAAAACGGTGCCCATTTGAAGCGGTTGGCTCGATGCGTCCGATTACATCTATACCCCACATAGCGAAGGGCCAAGGCGAAGTCAAAACATTCAGAGGGAGTGGTGAAGTATGGGCCTTGTCTGCGTAAATTTGGCACTTGTGGCATGACTGGACATGGAGACAACAATCCGTTTCCATCGTCATCCAATAGTATCATGCCCTCAAAATCTTTTTAACCATAGTATGACCACTAGCATGTGTCCCAAAAGATCCTTCATGCATTTCATTTATGATACGCTTTGCCTCGTGTTTATCCACGCATCTGAGTAGAACCGAATCGTAATTCCGCTTGTATAGCACGTCACCATTGAGGAAGAACTTTGAGGAGAGCTTTCTGAGATACTTCTTGTCAGTGATAGTTATGCCTTCTGGATATTCTTGTGTCTCTAGATATCGCTTGATATCATAGAACCAAGGATGATTATCAGTTTTAGCTTCTTCCCCCTCGGCCGCTAGGCAATAAGCGGGTTCGTCCAAATATTCTAAACGGATGGATGGCGCCTCATTCTCCCACTTGACTTGAAACATAGATGCTAGTGTTGCTAGAGCGTCAGCCAACTGATTTTCTCCTCTGGAAATGTGATGGAAGGTGATCTCATCAAAGTACGGGATTAACTTCAAGACATGATCTCTGTAAGGAATTAACTTGAGGTCCAGTGTTTCATACTCCCCTTTAATCTGGCATATAACAAGCGCGGAATCTCCATAGACTTCCAGAATCTTGATTCTATTATCAATGGCAGCTTCAATTCCGAAAATACAGGCTTCATATTCGGCCATGTTATTAGTACACTTAAAGCATAATCTGGCGGTGAATGGTAAGTGAAAACCAGTTGGAGAAGTGATGATTGCCCCGATTCCACAACCTTTGGCATTTGCGGCACCATCGAACACGAGCGTCCATCGCGATCCTGGTTCGGGTCCATCATCTGGGCCTGGCGTGGCATAATCTCTGGAAAACATGACGTCTTCGTCAGGGAAATCGAAACGCATAGACTGGTAGTTGTCCATAGGTTGGTGGGCAAGGTATTCAGAGAGCACACTCCCTTTGATAGCTTTCTGCGTAACATACTGGATGTCATACTCTGTTAACACCATTTGCCAACGAGCTACCCGCCCGGTGAGAGCGGGCTTCTCGAATATGTATTTGACAGGATCCATCTTGGAGATCAACAAAGTCGTATGGGTGAGCATATATTGTCTCAAGCGTTTTGCTGCCCAAGCCAATGCGCAACATGTCTTCTCGAGCATCGAATATCTCGTTTCACAGTCATTAAACTTCTTGCTGAGGTAATAGATTGCATGCTCTTTCCTGCCGGTTTCATCATGTTGTCCCAATACGCATCCCATGGATCCCTCTAACACAGTCAAGTACATGATCAGGGGTCGTCCGGGCACCGGAGGCATTAAGATCGGCGGTTCTTGTAGGTATTCCTTTATCTTCTCAAAGGCTTTCTGACAGTTATCGTTCCATACCACGGCTTGATCCTTTCGAAGTAATTTGAAGATGGGCTCACAAGTGGCCGTTAGATGAGATATGAACCTGGCGATATAGTTCAACCTCCCAAGGAACCCTCGGACCTCTTTTTCAGTTTTGGGAGCCGGCATCTCCTGGATAGCTTTGACCTTATCTGGATCGACTTCAATCCCTTTCTGGCTCACAATAAAACCTAGCAATTTACCAGATCTTACACCAAAAGTGCATTTGTTGGGATTTAGTCTCAGCTGGAATTTCCTTAACCGGGCGAATAACTTTCCCAAGTGGATAAGGTGCTCTTCCTCAGTCTGGGATTTCGCAATCATATCGTCTACATAACACTCAATCTCTTTATGTATCATGTCATGGAAAAGAGTGACCATTGCTCGCTGATATGTTGCGCCTGCGTTCTTAAGTCCAAATGGCATAACCTTGTAACAGAAAGTTCCCCATGGAGTGATGAAAGTCGTCTTTTCCATATCTTCGGGCGCCATCTTAATCTGGTTATATCCAGAAAAGCCATCCATAAATGAGAATACAGAAAATTGGGCTGTGTTGTCTACTAGCACATCAATGTGTGGCAAAGGGAAGTCATCTTTCGGACTCGCTCTATTAAGGTCTCTATAATCTACACACATTCGCACCTTCCCATCCTTTTTAGGTACTGGGACAATATTCGCTATCCATTGCGGATAGTTGGATACTGCCAGAAAACCAGCGTCCAATTGCTTTTGTACCTCTTCTTTGATCTTGAAAGACATCTCTGGCTTTGTTCTCCTCAACTTTTGCTTCACCGACGGGCAGCCTTCCTTGAGAGGTAGTCTGTGCATCACAATCTCTTCATCTAGACCGGGCATATCTTTGTAAGACCAAGCAAAAACGTCAACATACTCTCGAAGCAATATTATCAGTTTTGACTTAATCTCTGACTCCAAAGCTGCGCCTATCTTGATTTCTTTGGCATCTTCTTCAGTTCCCATGTTGATGACTTCGACCTCTTCTTGGTAGGGCTGAATGACCTTTGACTCCTGCTTCAATAGTCTAGCTAGCTCTTCTGGGAGATCACAATCTTCCTCGCAGTCTTCGTCGGCTTGGTAGATCGGGTTATCAAAGTCATATTGGACCATAGCGGGGTCGTTATTGACAGGAGCAAGGGAAGATCTGCACGATGAATGACTTCATGCTTTATTATTATTTTTTTATATTTTTAGAAAAGGTTGACAGAAAAAAGGAAAATAAAACAAAACATTGTCTTTCAAAGATAACTTTATGTGCAAAAAGTAAAAAATGAAAGAAAGAGAGCGTAATTGGATGCGAAAGTTTATTTATTGATGATAAGTTATGCTTTTAAAAGAAAAAGGCCCTACAACATGATACATATGCCTTGGGCAGAGCATATGATTTTTTTTTAGATAAAACAAAAGGGAATTACTCGTCTACTAGAGTAACTTCGGGGATTTCAACGACTCTCCAATTGTTCAAAGTTTGATTAGGCGCCCTAGGATACACCATACACAGCTCTTCATGATCTTCGGTTTCAGTTTCCAAAAACATGACTTGACCATCGACAAGGTGGCCTCCACTAGTAAAAACCAACGGAGTTACAAGCTCTTTGCCCTTATCAGTTGCATTCTTCTGCTTGTAGCCTAGACCAGCTCCATTTTTGTTGACGGGCAATTCCAACACCCTGCCCCATCCTCGCGGATGTCCTTCCTCTATCACCGTCCTCGCGTCCTTCCAAGTCACTATTGAAGGTGCTGGCTTTTCGTAAATCATTTCAACATTGATCACTTCAAAAGCTTGAAACGGTGTCTCATGCACCTCATTTCCTACTTCCACGTAGCGGAAAGAAGCAAGATGGCTCACAAGAACATCTTCCTCACCCTCAATGATGACCATCTGATTGTTAATCATAAATTTGATCTTTTGATGCAAGGTTGAAGTTACAGCGCCTGCGGAATGAATCCACGAACGACCAAGAAGGCAACTGTAAGCGGGGTATATATCCATTACGTAAAATGTAATGATGAAAGTATGAGGTCCGATCTTGATCGGGAGGTCAACCTCGCCTACCACAGTTCTCTTAGCTCCATCAAAAGCTTTTACAATAGTTTGACTTGGCTTCATCACAAGTCCTTCAATTGACAGCTTGCACAACGAGCTTTTGGGTAATACATTTAGCGATGATCCAGTGTCAACGAGCACCCTAGAGAATACAACATCCACACATTCGATGGTAATGTGCAAGGCCTTGTTATGATTTTTACCTTCGGGAGGTAATTCACTATCATTAAAGCTCAAAATATGACCTGATGCAATATTTCCCACCACTTCTTCAAACTGTACTACTGATATCTCCTCTGGCACATGAGCTGCCTTCAAGAATTTTAGCAGTGCTTCTTGATGGGCCTTTGAACACATTAACAATGACAGCATGGATATTTTCGAGGGCGTCTGATTGAGCTGATCAATCACTTTGTAATCGCTTTTCTGAATGATTCTTAGAAACTCCTCCGCTTCATCGTTTGGGATGCCTTTCTGTTTAGATGACTGCCCCTGTTCATTGGTGCTCGGTACGGCAGTACCTTTCCTTGTATTGTCACTGCTGTTGACAGGAGGTGCAGTCGGAGCGAAGATTCGACCACTTCTAGTGACGCCTCTGGTTCCCACGATGTTCCCTACAGTCTTCTTTTCTTCCAATACATCTTCCTCTGCCACCTTCTGTCTGTTGAGAAAAACAGTTTCATCGTATAACCAAGGTACAGCTTTGGTGCTCTCGTACGGAAATGGAGATGGGGTCGAAATGACAAGCTGGTTCATTGATGGTGGAGACATAGGTATCTTAACTGGATCATACGGGATTTGCAGTGGGATATGTTGCACCCCAAAATTTGCCCTCACAATACAAGACTTTGTGTTCCAAGAAGGTTCACAAGGTTCACAAAATTCACAATTGGTCAGAAGAGTTGACAATTCCCTCAGACAATACACCTCCTAAGCAGTGCATCCAAAACTAGGGTTTTGACTTTAATCAGGCTAAATGGACTTCCAAGACTTCAGATTTGGTCCCAGGGGCATTTTGGTCATTTTCACGCTGACTCTGCCATTCCTCGAAGAGGGATCGTCGCTAGGTCTTGAGGCAATGTTAACATTATTTTTGAGGCATTTATTTGATATGTGGTTTGCTTATATCAAGGCGTCGGTGTAGTTTTATTGGTATCAGGAAACCTTGTCAGAAATACAACTGGATTTGGGTTGTTCATAGCTCGTGGTCTATTTTAAGTCACTCCTAAGCAATTTTGTTTCTGTTAATTACGAGTGATTTAATTTGGAATATTTGGTTGTACTGAAGCGCCAAAATGTGATTCGAGCGTTTGCAGGATTCTTGTTCATGGATTTTGTTAAAAGTTATTCGATCAGTGGAAATTAATTGAATATTTAATGTTAAGTCGGGCTGCTCTAAACACAGGCAAATTGTTACTTAAGAATGGATTGTTGCGGTTTTGGCGCATGTCCGCGGTTGGCCCAGAAAAACAATGGGATAATATTAATAAGGGATGTTGCTAGTTGAGGTTCAATCCCATGTTCGGCTGTTATTTTCATCGAAGTCATGTGAGATACCCATATTTATTAACAAGTCCAATTCGTGGTTTAAGTGCTCACTGGTTATTATAAAGAAAACATGCTATATGTTGAACGAGAGGTTAATACCTCTGTTGGGTACTTATTATTCAAATAACCGGCGACATTCATGGGTTTGATTCTATTTCAATATAAGGGATGGTACATTCAAATATACAAAATTCAGTTTGAGACATAATTCCAAACAAGTGCCTTGTAAAAATAACTAACAGATTCAGATAATTTCCAAACTTTGTTTACGTGCTACAATGATGAAGGTTTTATCTTAAAATTTGGAGTAACAATTCCACCAATAACAACAGCCCACAGGAGGCATGATACCAAGGTGCAAAACCATATTGTGATGACTATTACAAATCAGGTTCCTAACTTCATACAAGTTGCTACAAGATATCTGAACAAACTATTTCTCAGCAGCAAATTTTCAAACACATCAGCCTTGCAAGCTAGTTCCTCAGAATCTCCAGTAAGTCGACCTGCTATGCACATAAGGCTTCCTCCGGGCTTCAATCCTTCCTTTCCAATTCGATTTGAATCTCCAGCTGCAATGTGAATCAAAAGGGATATGAGAATACCGTGAGTTCTAATCCTGAATAATTGATGGCATAAAATCGAGTATTCAGAGGAAATCAGATTAAACAAGTCTCAAAAATAACAAAACAAAATGAATTGAAAGAAGTTCAGCCCTCAGCTTTTATTCATCATCGGGCATGAAAATTCGAGCGGCCGGGAGAGCCGCAGCCGAAGCCTTTACCAACTCCCTACCGAACATCGAATTGCATACTGTAATTTCGGACAAAGCTCTCGACAAATTGCGAGGCCACTAATCACACAGGGGCAGCCACATACACAATAGCGGTTCAGACTCTAAGGTCATCATCACCGAAACCGAAAGCAACATAATCGAAGGCAGCATAATCAAAAGCAAGGATTATAGTATCTTTTCCAAACGGCTCAGACGAACTGTCATCATCGCCGCACAACCCTTCCCGGCGGCGTTGATCCGACAACATCCATTCTGAAAGAAGAAAAAGAAGAGTCAGTGAACTTGTATCAGAAAACCAGAAATTTGAACTGAAACATGATTCGAAGCTACATCAGAAAGTTAGTCCATCAATTCACAAATCCAGATGAACAAGCGTAGCAGTTCAACTCAGAAAAAGGAGAACTAAGTTCATGTTCAGAAGAACAAATTCAATTCACAAGAAGAAGGACAAGTTCAGCGCAGTTCAAAGAACAAGTTCAATTCAGTTACAGCCAAACTGTATCAAAACTGTAAGTCAAATCAGATGAACAAGCATGTCAGTTCATAAGATAAATGAGTTCACAAAAACCATATCAGCAAGCGAATCGCAAAGTTCCATATCTGAGAAGATCCGAAAATCCCTCATTGATCAAGTCATATTAGAAACGGATATCCAAATCTATCAGTTCCCAAATAGAATCAAATCTGCAAAATCAAATCAAATCTACAATCAGCATCAAAGAAATATAACGTAAAAGATGCAATAGCCCAAGCCCACGATTGGGATCAACAAAAGATATAAAAGGGTCACGAAAACCCTAATGAAGGGGGGATTCATTCACAGTAAAAAATCACAAAAAAACCCTAGAGGGAGAGGAGGGAGCGAAGAAACCCTAGAGCGAAGAACAACGCGAATAGCGACCACGTACGAAAGACGAGACAGAGACGAAGCAAGCGAGAGCGGGAAAACGGCGGCGAGGAGAGAAGAAGATCATCGAAGCTCATCACCAAAACACGAACGAGATCCCTTGAAGAAAGTTCACCAGCGCCGCTCATCTGAACGGCGAGCAAACAATCTCAAGACTCAGAGCATCATTATCATCGCCCCATCATCCGTCAATCGCCGATACCACCGTCAAACGTAAGCAAGGAATCATCTTTCATCTTTACATCTAATGTTTTACAACTGGTTTTCAGGTTTTCATCATGGATAGTGGAAGAGAAAGGCGAAAGCGAAGCAAAGGATGAGGCAAAGCACGGAGAAGATGAAATGGAAAAAACGGCGCCGCGAAGAGGGTTTAGAAACCCTAATTAAAGGACGAAACCTTTGTTTCAAGCCGGGCTAAAAAACCACGGGCCCAACTCCTTTACATTTTGTCTTCTATGTTTTTTATCTTTTATCATTTTATGATTATTAATATTGTTATCATTAACTTATTAAAACTTGTTTAGTATAAAAATCTTTTTTTAAATAAATAATATGGACATCTTTTCCAAATTAATATGAAAACCCTTGATTTTTAAGAAAACTTTTTGTAGATAAAAAAAAATATTAAAACAAACCTTTTTTAAAATTAAGCCTTTTAAAATTAAATTAAAACTAACATTAATTCCCTTTTAAAATTAACACTAAAATCTTTTTATTTTTTATTTTTATCAAGTTAAACAGTTTCGAAAATTAAGTTTAGATTTATTTGTTTTATTTAAAAGTTCTCATATATCATAAAATAAAAATCCACAAAAATGTCCCATAGCTTCACACTTCTATTTCATAATTCCGTTTACTAACGTAGTTTATTCACTGTGCAGCTTCATCACGTTGCCCTTTATTTTTTCCTCATTTTAAATTAAATTGTATCATATTATTGTAACTGTTCCTCCTCTGTAACCTCGCGAATCTTAACAATCGCGTTTACTTTTCGCATTTACATTTCCGCTCATGTATGGTTTAAATTTCTCACACTTTCATCATTATTGTTCTGTCACATTACACACATCCGAAGGTTAGGTCTAGCTTTTGGTCGCCGCGCCAATAGTCCTCAACTTCAAAATTACACCCTTACAAACCCTAATTTTCACAAATGCCTCGCCGCAGGCAAAATTACAATTTTACCCTTAGCATTAGGTCAAAGAGCCGCCGCGCTCATTTTAGGGTTTCCCGCCGTGGAATCCCTAATTTAACCCTAATTACAACTTAACATTTCAACGTAGAGATTTGGAGTTTCTACACTCCACGTAAGCGTGTCCTTAAGATGCGTTTATTCCCCTTGAGACCTTGACCACAGTCAAGAAGTTTCTAACCTCCCTATTGAGGGGAACTACGATTACTCTGATTCCACTCCCGTAAGGATACGTAGGCACAAGATGCGATGTCTTGCCGAGTAAACTTAGAATTAACCCCCTTTATTATTTATTATTGCTTATTTATATTTTATTTATCTTTGCTATTTAATTATTTTGCTTATTATTTTGTAATTGTTTCTTGGATGTAAAGTTGTTTAATTATTTAATTATTATTATGGTTAGTAATTAGGGAGTGTAACAACATGTATGTAATATTAAAATAAATTTAGATCACTTTTAAATAAAGATAATTAAAATAAACACGTCACACACGTAAGTCGATTTTAATCGCCGTCTCACTTCCTAAGGATATCCCTCAAGTTGCCTACGAATAATGGTTAAGTGGGGTGTATAAAGCAAGTCCCTCAAATAAAAAAATCATCAAAGTCCCTTATGGTTGCCTTTACGAATCAAGTCCCTTTCGAAAAATGATGATGGTCCCTTATATGTGCTTATTACATCCCACAATGGCCTTCAAAGTCAAATTGTCCCTCACATACCCCTTAACATCCAAAGTAAGGACTACCTACTCCATTATAGTAGGGATAGTCTTACTAAAGGAAAGAATGAAGAATAAGAAGGACCTTTAAACATTAGGGTAGGTTACTCCTAGGTGCTTGCTCACTTCAAAACTGTTTCGCACTTAAACAAATTTTCAACAAGTTTTCAAACAAGTTCTTAACACATCCTTACATGGATTATTTATTAACTATTCTGAAAATTTTCTATTCACACACTACAATTTCAAAACAATTCAAAAGTGAGCTTAAGTACCTAAGAGCCCATGGATAACCATGGATGAAAAGGGTGCTAACACCTTCCCTTTTCATAACCTACCCCCCGGACCCAAAATATTCTCTAAGGTCTTTCCTGTTCTTTTATAACCTTTCCTTATGGATAAAATAAAAGTCGGTGGCGACTCTTGCTATCCGCAACATTGTTTAAAGTCAGTTCTCCCACCGTGTTACAGAACTGGCGACTCTGCTGGGGATCTATTTAAGAGGGGTACCCTTAGGAATTAAGATCACTTTAAATTGTTTGCCTTGTTTGCTTTATTATTATATTGTTGGGGTGCTCTTATGTGTGAAAGGTCCTAACCCGGATCTAGTGTACCTTAGGTAAATGGCAATAGACCAAGGAAACTGTACGACGTATATCGATACGGTTGATCTGGTGGCCATAGTTAGTGCGACTTCTTGGTTGGTGCTTATATTCCTTAAGTCAAGTTGAGGATAATATTGAGGCTGCCATATGTTGTCAATGCACTAACTGACTTTTAGAACCCTAGTTAACTCATCTTGGCCTTTAGAAAGTAGTGAGGTAACCGGCTTTGGTGCAGACTGAAGTTGGTTGACACTCGATACTACGCTCATTGAGATCTTAAACTTGGAGGGTTTTGGTTGGCAAGTAAGTTGCCTTCTGAACAACCACCCTTGTGAAGGATCAATGATATTGAGATCCCTTAGAACCTGGTTACTTTTGTAGGACAGGATGAACCATCTAACTTCAGGGGAGGGTACTTGCCTTTGAACCTCATGCAAGCCTTTAAACCTAGGGCTATGGTGTGACTTGTTTGTGTGTGCCACATGTTTGTGATTGAGCATGACATCATGACATCATCATGCATCATAAGCATATCATTTTCCCTAACCATTTCAAGGACCAAAGGATTTATCTTTGTTCTTTGTTGCAGGTCATGGCTTCTGCTCGTAGAAACACCATCAGGATCAACTTTGTAGGGATACCTGCTAAGCTCAAGGAGTTGGTTTCCCTAGTGCCTGATCATTCCCAGTTCAACAAGAGACATGGTCACTTATTGGATCTAGTTACTTCAGGGTTCAGTGAAGACATGATGAGTGTGCTGTTTCAGTTCTTTGACCCTAAGCACCATTGCTTTACATTTCCTGATTATCAGCTGGTTCCAACCATGGAGGAGTTCTCTAAACTTCTGGGTATACCTGTTCTTGATCAGAAGCCATTCACAGGCTTAGAGAAGGAGCTTAAACCAGAAGTTATTGCTGCAGCTCTACATCTGAAGAAGTCTGACATTGTTCTAGAGACGAGAAGTGGAGTTAAAGGTATTCTTGCCAAGGTATTAGTGGATAAAGCTCAAATGTTCTTGAAGGCTATGAGCTACGATGCTTTTGAGGAGATCTTAGCCTTATTGATTTATGGCTTAGTGTTGTTCCCCAATCCTGATCAGTTCATAGACGTTCATGCCATCAACATATTCCTGAGTCACAATCCAGTGCCTACCTTACTTGGAGACATCCTACATTCTCTTCACACCCGTACTACAAGGGCAAGAGGAACTTTGATGTGCGGCATACCTTTACTTTCTAGGTGGTTTATTTCTCACCTTCCTCGCTCAGTAATGAAGAACGAGCAAGGGTTCAGATGGTCCAAGAGGATCATATCACTTTCTCACTCAGACATCCATTGGTGCTCCAGATCTATGGAGAATGTCACCATCATTGACCGTTGTGGGGAGTTTCCTAATGTGCCACTTCTAGGCATAAGAGGAGGCATCACCTACAACCCATCTCTAGCTTTACGACAGTTTGGTTACGCCCGGAGCGATGGTCCACATGACATGTTAATTCAGGGCATTGTGTTTGACTACGACAACGATCTTCAGGGTTACCACCAGAGATTCATACGAGCTTGGGGAAAGGTAAACAGGATTGACAGCAAGACACTGGAGCCTAAGTACACCATTCCTATGGAGGCTTATCTCAGATGGGTACGATTTCGTGCTCAGACACTCATGATGCCATATCCTGCCATCCTACCAGTTACCATGGAACCTGTTGCTGAAGGAGACACAGCTTATACCATTCTTCACCCAGACATGCCTACTGATATGGAAGACTTGCAGAGATCATGGATCCAACTGAAAGAGCAAAGGGATACTTTCGAGGCTCATTACAAAGCAAGCCAAGCAAGGATCCTAGAGCTAACAAAGCTACTTCATGAGGAACGAAACCTCAACTCATACCTCAACACAAAGAGGAAACGTCCATGGGAGACTTAAAACACCATCTTTTGTACTTATTTCGTTTTCATTTTTTGTAAGCCTAAAAGGCAAAACAAGTTATTACTAATAAAAAGTTACTTTCTTGTTTGTTTAAGCAAATTTAAATCCTGCGGTCCTTGAAAACATTGCATATGCATTCCCATATCATTGCATCACAGGTTTATAATTGTGCACAGGTTTCTCATCTTCTCGCTGTTTATTTCAGCAATGGCTCTTGAACAATCAGTTAAGGATCTCCAGGCACAGAATGCACAGTTCCAAGAGCTGATCCTGAACCTATCCAAGGGGCAGGATGAATTGAAGACACTGCTGGCCAAGAAGACTAAGAAGGCTAGAAGGTCTGCTGGGTTGCTCAACATGGGAAGAAGGTTCAAAGGTCCTGACAAGACCAAGGAACAGGTTGAAGACTATGAATCTGAAGAATCTGAGCAGGAGAGAGGCAGTCTCCACAACACTATGGGGGACTCTGATTCTGAGGCTAACTACTACCATGAGCCTAACGAAGACAAATTCAAGATGCTGGTGGATAGAATGGATGCTATGGAATTACAGAAATCATCTGGGCTGGATTTTGAGGATTTGAGCTTGATATCTGGGGTGGTCATACCCATTGGGTTCAAAGTTCCTACATTTGTTGTCTATGATGGGGTCTCTTGTCCCAAATTGCATCTGAGGTCTTATGTCAGAAGAATTCAACCCCACACTGCTGATAAAAAGTTGTGGATCCATTTCTTTCAAGAGAGTTTATCTGGAGCTCAGCTAGAGTGGTATTATCAGTTGGAGAGTGTCAACATCAGAGATTGGAATGACCTTGCTGAAGCTTTCTACAAGCAGTATCAATACAATGCTGACTTAGCCCCCACTCGCATGCAGCTTCAAAGCATGTCTATGGGTGCCAAAGAAAGCTTTAAGGAGTATGCTCAGAAGTGGAGAGACTTAGCTGGAAGAGTTCAACCCCCTTTGACTGATAGGGAGTTGGTTGATATGTTCATGTGTACGCTGAATGGTCCGTTTTACAGTCATCTCATTGGAAGCTCATCATCTGGCTTCACTGAGTTGATCATGACAGGAGAGCGAGTAGAGAATGGTATCAAGAGTGGTAAGATCCAAGTGGGCACTTCTTCATCAGGTGCTGCAAAGAAGCCTCCCACTGGGAAGAAAGAATCTAATGCTGTGTATGGTCTGCCTGATCGTAACAGAAGGCATCAGTCTGTTAGTGCAGTTCATATTTCAAATCCAACTCCTGCAACAACAGAGCAGCCTCAAGGCAACCAACAGAGGGCTAGAAGACAGTTCACGAAGATCAACATGTCAATGGCTCAGGCATTGCAACACTTGTTGAAGGCTGAACTTATTACCCTGAGGGAGGCTCCTCAGAATCCCAATGTTACCTCTCCCAAGTACAATCCCAATGCACGATGTGCATATCATTCAAACTGTCCAGGACATGATACTAATAACTGCTGGGTCTTGAAGAACAAAATTCAGGATATGATTGATGCTGGAGAAATTGAGTTTGATCCACCAGGTACTCCAAATGTGATTACAGCTCCAATGCCAAATCACGAGAAGACTGTCAACGCCATTGATGAAGATATTGATGAAGATCTGCATGTCTATTCAGTTATGGAGTTGAGCACACCATTGTCTGTTATCAAAAAGAGGCTAGTACAAGCTGGGATCTTTCCAGGTTGTCATGAAGATTGTCTATATTGTACCTATAAGCCGGATAGTTGCTTCATTTTGAGAGATGGGATTCAACGTCTCATGGATAAATATACTATAGTGTTTGAAAGAAGACCAGCATCTGTAGAAAGTATGGTGGATCATCTGACTCAGGGTAAGAAGATTGAAGAGGTTGACATGGTTGACAAAGTACCACTAAGAATCACTTCAAAGGGTCCCATTAAAATCACTCATCAGGGCCCAATCAAGATTACTGCTGAAGGTCCTGTGAAAGTTGTTGCTGAAGCCAGAGTAGCTCCTCTGATCATTACCACTCCTGGTCCTATTCCTTATACATCTGACAAAGCTGTGCCTTGGCACTATGAGTCTGATGTTTACATCCATGGTGTCAAGCAGGAGCCTTTACCTGATATGCCTGTTGACATTGATAATATTGCTGGATCTAGCAAGATCACTCGTAGTGGAAGAGTCTTCTCTCCTCCAGTTGCTTCTAAGAGTGCAGTTACTCCTGCTGTTACTTCCACCACTGATGCTCGGGGCAAGGGTCCTGTTATTGAGCCTGTATCTACTGATGTGCCAGCTGCTGATGACCTCTCTAAGCAGATGGAAGAAGTATTGAAAATCATTCGCAAGAGTGATTATGATATTGTTGATCAGCTGGGGCATACTCCCTCAAAGATTTCTATGCTCTCCCTGTTATTATGTTCTGAGGCTCATGCCAAGTCATTGATCAAGTTTCTAAAGATGGCTCATGTACCCAGTGCAATTTCTGTGGACCAGTTTGAGAATTGTGTTGCTCACCTGACCTATGACAACGGGTTAGGATTTTCTGATGCTGACTTGACCCCTGCCAAGAGGGATCATAACAGGGCCTTGCATATTTCAATTGAATGCAGGGGCACTACCCTGTCTCATGTGCTGATAGACAATGGTTCCTCTCTGAATGTGTTGCCTAAGGAAGTCCTGAACAAGCTGAGTCCTGAAGATACGGTATTGAAGCCCAGTAATATTGTGGTAAAGGCTTTTGATGGTTCTAGAAGAGTAGTGCATGGGGAAATTGATCTTCCGATCAAGGTTGGTTCTCAGGTGTTCACTGCTACATTCTATGTGATGGATATTCGTCCTTCGTACTCATGTCTGCTTGGTCGTCCCTGGATCCATGGGGCAGGTGCTGTGACCTCCACATTACATCAAAAGTTGAGATATCCGGTGAATGGAAAAGTTGTTACTGTCTTTGGAGAGGAAGAATACTTTGTCAGCCATGTAAACACTTTCAAGTATCTGGAAGTAGAAGGTGAATACATTGAAACTCCATGTCAGTCATTTGAAGTGGTTCCCTGGGCTGTTAAGGATTGTGTGACTCCTCCTGCTGTGAAGAAGGTTCCTGTGGTCATCAGAAACCCTCCAACAATGGCAATGGCCTCCCTCAATGATGCAAAAGCTGTGGTGGAAGAAGGTGGTTGTACTATTTGGGGTCAGCTTCCTGATATGCCATACAAGTCTGACAAGTTTGGTTTGGGTTTCACTGCAGAGTCCCAGAAGGCTGTTCGTCGTGCTCGTGCTGTTCGTATCACCAATCAAGGGGTTATCAATGTTGTGGGAGATCAAGATGAAGACTACAACTTGGAGGCATGGATTTTTCCTACTGTGGGTGCTGGACTCAATAATTGGAAAGCTGAAGATGTTATCCCTATCTCCTTTAGTCAGGAGTAAATACTATTACTGTGTTATGTTTTTAAATTTATAATTTCTGGAACAATTAAAACTTTCAAGCCATGTGCCTTACCCGGGGCACAATGGTGTGCTTGTTACGGGTTGTCATTTCATTTGCATACTGCATTCAATAAAATCAGTGGACGTTTCGTTTTCGTAAATATTGTGTTCCTTGTCTTTCTTTTTCTTTTATTTTTGCTTTATCAGCTATGTGTTCTTACACACACCCACGTCACTAAAATACAGATCTTCATCCACTCTGGATCCAGTTGATAACAGTTCTACTATTGCCAATTACAATTTCGAGAATCCGATCTATCAAACTGAAGACGGAGACGAGGACGATTGTGAAATACCTGTAGAGCTTGCTAGGTTGTTACAACAAGAAGAGAAAGCTATACAGCCACATGAAGAGCCAGTCGAAGTTGTGAATCTGGGAACTGAAGAAAACAGAAAAGAGGTCAAGATAGGGGCTGATTTAGAGGACAGTGTCAAGAGCAGGTTGATTCAGATGCTACGTGACTATGTGGAGATCTTTGCTTGGTCTTATGAAGATATGTCAGGGTTGGATACAGACATTGTGGTTCACCGTTTGCCAGTGAAAGAAGATTGTCGTCCAAAGAAGCAGAAGGTTCGTCGTATGCGTCCTGAAATGTCAGAAAAGATCAAAGCAGAGGTGATGAAACAGTTCAATGCAGGGTTCTTGGCCGTAACTTCTTATCCTCAGTGGGTTGCAAATGTGGTACCAGTTCCTAAGAAAGATGGTAAGGTACGTATGTGTGTAGACTACAGAGATCTGAACAAGGCTAGCCCTAAAGATGACTTTCCACTTCCTCATATTGATATTCTGGTAGACAACACTGCTCAGCATAAGGTATTCTCTTTTATGGATGGTTTCTCTGGTTACAATCAAATTAAGATGGCACCTGAAGATATGGAGAAGACTACATTTGTGACACAGTGGGGCACCTTTTGCTATAAGGTAATGCCATTTGGTTTGAAGAATGCAGGGGCAACATATCAGCGTGCTATGGTGGCTTTGTTTCATGATATGATTCATCATGAGATAGAGGTATATGTGGATGATATGATAGCCAGGTCTCAGAATGAAGAACAACATCTTGATCATCTGCACAAGTTGTTTGAGAGGTTGAAGAAATACAGGTTGAGATTAAATCCAAACAAGTGTACTTTTGGAGTTAGGTCTGGAAAGCTCCTGGCTTTCATTGTCAGTGGAAAAGGTATTAAAGTGGATCCTGCAAAAGTGAAAGCTATACGAGAGATGCCAGCTCCCCGTACTGAGAAGGAGGTTAGAGGTTTCTTGGGACGATTGAACTACATTGCAAGATTTATTTCCCAATTAACTACCATCTGTGAGCCAATCTTCAAGTTGTTGAGGAAAGATCAGGTGATGGAATGGAATGATGAGTGCCAGACTGCCTTTGATGAAATCAAGAGATATTTGCTAGAACCTCCAATTTTAATGCCACCAGTTGATGGAAGACCCTTGATTATGTATTTAACAGTATTAGACAACTCAATGGGGTGTGTATTGGGGCAACATGACGAGTCTGGTCGAAAAGAGCAGGCAATATACTACCTTAGCAAAAAGTTTACCGACTATGAAACAAGATACTCACTGCTCGAGAAAACTTGCTGCGCTTTGGCATGGGCTGCTCGCCGACTAAGACAGTATATGTTGACCCATACTACCTTGTTGATTTCGAAGATGGATCCAATCAAGTACATATTTGAGAAACCTGCTCTCTCTGGAAGAATTGCAAGATGGCAAATGATCTTGACGGAATATGATATACAGTATACTACTCAGAAGGCCATTAAGGGGAGTGTTGTTGCTGATCATTTGGCTCATCAAGCAGTAGGTGATTACCAGTCAATGAATTTTGAGTTCCCTGATGAAGACATTATGTCTGTTACCAAAGAACCTGGACAATATGACGGACCTGAACAAGGATCTCGATGGACTATGGTTTTTGATGGTGCCTCCAATGCACATGGTAATGGTGTTGGTGTTGTGATTAGTTCCCCTGAAGGTTGTCATACCCCGATTACTGCCAGACTTTGTTTCTATTGTACCAATAACATGGCTGAGTATGAGGCATGTATCATGGGTATGCAAGTTGCTATTGATATGAAGATTCAGTTCCTTGAGGTGTATGGAGATTCAGCTCTGGTAGTAAGTCAGATTAAAGGAGATTGGGATACAAAGCATGATAATCTCATTCCTTACAGAGAACATGTGTTGTCTTTGATCCCACATTTCAAAGAGATTACTTTTGGACATATTCCACGAAGAGAGAATCAGTTGGCAGACGCATTGGCCACCATGGCATCTATGTTTGAGATCAGCTGGGATGATGAAGCTCCCAAGATTACCATTGATAGATTTGAGAAGCCTGCATACTGCAATGAGATTGACACTGAATGATCCTAGGGGCAAGTGGACTCCAACATATGAGGGACCATTTGTAGTCAAGACAGTGTTCTCAGGAGGTGCCATGATACTGACTACAATGGATGGTGAAGACTTCCCACAACCTGTAAACGCAGACATAGTTAAAAAATACTACGCATAAAAAGAGACCCGCTAGGTTGACAGGCCTAGGCAAAAATAAGGGCATCCCGGCAAACCAAAAGGGTTTGGGCAAAAATTAGGGATATATATATAAAAAGATGTACACCCGGCAAGTCGAAAACCTGAAAAGGCGGCTTGGGCAAAAAAGGGTATCCCGGTGGATTGAAAACCTGAAAGGGCAATCCAGGCAAAAGTTAGGGATTAAAGCGTATGACTATGTCTCATTTGGATCACTCATGAAACTGCAACTAGTTGTACTACTTACTCAAGCTCAAACAGACAAAGCTCAATCCAATCGTTTCCGTCTCAACAGCAAGAAGATGAGATACTTGAGTGGCAATAGTAGAATTGAAACTCAATAGGATTATTTCCCACATAGCTGATTCTTTTTGTAAAACTTCATGACCAAATTCTCTTACTAGGGTTTATGTCTCCTTGTACAAACTTACCCGTGTATGAGTCACGTTTGATATAAATAAATTCCATCTTTTGAATCCAGATTTACTTTTACCCTATTTACATAAGCGAAACGTCCATTGGTTGTGTTTGAATGTATGTATGCCTTTGAATATGATTGATGTTTACCAGAAATGCATGTATGCTTTTAATATGATTGATGTTTACCAGAAATGCATGAAAATGCAGTAATAGTATTTACTAAGGACGAACGAGGGAAGGATTTCAACGAAGCTTTGCCGGTTCATCTTTACAAGGCAGTTACAAACCATCAGTAGGACTAATCCATTTTCACAAAGTCTAATCTCCCCTGGAATTTATATCCATCTCTTTTATCCTCATACGGATATACGGGAAATTACTTTCCAATAAGGGCACGATGAACGAAGACGGGATGTTATACTTACCCTACTATCAAACGAAAACGAAGGTTATCTATACCCTACTATCCCCAACAACGGGAGGTTATCTATACCTTGTTATCCCCAACAACGGGAGGTTATCTATACCTTGTTATCCCCAGCAGACGGAGGGTTATATATTCTTCAACAACGAATCGGGATTTATTTTCCTTGGCCAGCAGTTGTTATACAAGGATATCCAGACACTTCCAGCAGTGTCATATCATACATACATCATTTACATCATACCATAACATATATGTCTATAGTACATTACCTAAGTGCATCATGTCATACATGCATACATAAAGCATAAACTAATGTTGTTATACAGAATGCTACCTTGTTTTCAGGTTAATTATCCAACAAACAAGCTTATGATCTTTGGGACTGCTTTATTGTAACCTCAGGGTTACTTTATCCTCCTGATGAGCTTCTTATTACTTTGGGACTGCTTTATTGTAACCTCAGGGTTACTTTATCCTCCTGATGAGCTTCTTATTACTTTGGGACTGCTTTATTGTAACTTCAGGGTTACTTTATCCTCCTGAGAACATCTCATGACTTCAAGACTGCTTTAGAGCTATTCATTGCTCTATCCTCCTGAAGCCATCTAATTATTTCAAGACTGCTTTAGAGCTATCCATTGCTCTATCCTCCTGAAATCATTACTTCAAGACTGCTTTAGAGCTATTCATTGCTCTATCCTCCTGAAGCCATCTAATTATTTCAAGACTGCTTTAGAGTTATCCATTGCTCTATCCTCCTGAAATTACATTATTATTTCAAGACTGCTTTAGAGCTGTCCATTGCTCTATCCTCCTGAAATCATTACTTCAAGACTGCTTTAGAGCTATTGATTGCTCTATCCTCCTGAAGACATATCACATTATTATTTCAAGACTGCTTTAGAGCTGTTGATTGCTCTATCCTACTGAAGCCATTCCATTACTTCAAGACTGCTTTAGAGCTATTGATTGCTCTATCCTCCTGAAGCCATTATTACTTCAAGACTACTTTAGAGCTATTGATTGCTCTATCCTCCTGAGGTCAGATTTATCACTTCAAGACTGCTTTAGGGTTATCATTATTGATTGCTCTATCCTCATGAAGACATGCTGTTACATCAGTATTACTCCAGACTCCTGACAGTTCTCATTATACTACTGAAGAACTTTCCCCTAGTGGCATCTTTAAGCCCACTCAATCATGTTCAACCAACCATCAATATCACTCCATGCACTGGTGAGTGCAAATTTTTGGGCTTTTGTGTTCAATCCCCTTCAACCTTCCAGGTTACGACTGGCAAATATACCAATCTAACCCCTCAGGTTTCAGAAAATTGAACAGGGGCAGCTGTTGCACCCCAAAATTTGCCCTCACAATACAAGACTTTGTGTTCCAAGAAGGTTCACAAGGTTCACAAAATTCACAATTGGTCAGAAGAGTTGACAATTCCCTCAGACAATACACCTCCTAAGCAGTGCATCCAAAACTAGGGTTTTGACTTTAATCAGGCTAAATGGACTTCCAAGACTTCAGATTTGGTCCCAGGGGCATTTTGGTCATTTTCACGCTGACTCTGCCATTCCTCGAAGAGGGATCGTCGCTAGGTCTTGAGGCAATGTTAACATTATTTTTGAGGCATTTATTTGATATGTGGTTTGCTTATATCAAGGCGTCGGTGTAGTTTGATTGGTATCAGGAAACCTTGTCAGAAATACAACTGGATTTGGGTTGTTCATAGCTCGTGGTCTATTTTAAGTCACTCCTAAGCAATTTTGTTTCTGTTAATTACGAGTGATTTAATTTGGAATATTTGGTTGTACTGAAGCGCCAAAATGTGATTCGAGCGTTTGCAGGATTCTTGTTCATGGATTTTGTTAAAAGTTATTCGATCAGTGGAAATTAATTGAATATTTAATGTTAAGTCGGGCTGCTCTAAACACAGGCAAATTGTTACTTAAGAATGGATTGTTGCGGTTTTGGCGCATGTCCGCGGTTGGCCCAGAAAAACAATGGGATAATATTAATAAGGGATGTTGCTAGTTGAGGTTCAATCCCATGTTCGGCTGTTGTTTTCATCGAAGTCATGTGAGATACCCATATTTATTAACAAGTCCAATTCTTGGTTTAAGTGCTCACTGGTTATTATAAAGAAAACATGCTATATGTTGAACGAGAGGTTAATACCTCTGTTGGGTACTTATTATTCAAATAACCGGCGACATTCATGGGTTTGATTCTATTTCAATATAAGGGATGGTACATTCAAATATACAAAATTCAGTTTGAGACATAATTCCAAACAAGTGCCTTGTAAAAATAACTAACAGATTCAGATAATTTCCAAACTTTGTTTACGTGCTACAATGATGAAGGTTTTATCTTAAAATTTGGAGTAACAATTCCACCAATAACAACAGCCCACAGGAGGCATGATACCAAGGTGCAAAACCATATTGTGATGACTATTACAAATCAGGTTCCTAACTTCATACAAGTTGCTACAAGATATCTGAACAAACTATTTCTCAGCAGCAAATTTTCAAACACATCAGCCTTGCAAGCTAGTTCCTCAGAATCTCCAGTAAGTCGACCTGCTATGCACATAAGGCTTCCTCCGGGCTTCAATCCTTCCTTTCCAATTCGATTTGAATCTCCAGCTGCAATGTGAATCAAAAGGGATATGAGAATACCGTGAGTTCTAATCCTGAATAATTGATGGCATAAAATCGAGTATTCAGAGGAAATCAGATTAAACAAGTCTCAAAAATAACAAAACAAAATGAATTGAAAGAAGTTCAGCCCTCAGCTTTTATTCATCATCGGGCATGAAAATTCGAGCGGCCGGGAGAGCCGCAGCCGAAGCCTTTACCAACTCCCTACCGAACATCGAATCGCATACTGTAATTTCGGACAAAGCTCTCGACAAATTGCGAGGCCACTAATCACACAGGGGCAGCCACATACACAATAGCGGTTCAGACTCTAAGGTCATCATCACCGAAACCGAAAGCAACATAATCGAAGGCAGCATAATCAAAAGCAAGGATTATAGTATCTTTTCCAAACGGCTCAGACGAACTGTCATCATCGCCGCACAACCCTTCCCGGCGGCGTTGATCCGACAACATCCATTCTGAAAGAAGAAAAAGAAGAGTCAGTGAACTTGTATCAGAAAACCAGAAATTTGAACTGAAACATGATTCGAAGCTACATCAGAAAGTTAGTCCATCAATTCACAAATCCAGATGAACAAGCGTAGCAGTTCAACTCAGAAAAAGGAGAACTAAGTTCATGTTCAGAAGAACAAATTCAATTCACAAGAAGAAGGACAAGTTCAGCGCAGTTCAAAGAACAAGTTCAATTCAGTTACAGCCAAACTGTATCAAAACTGTAAGTCAAATCAGATGAACAAGCATGTCAGTTCATAAGATAAATGAGTTCACAAAAACCATATCAGCAAGCGAATCGCAAAGTTCCATATCTGAGAAGATCCGAAAATCCCTCATTGATCAAGTCATATTAGAAACGGATATCCAAATCTATCAGTTCCCAAATAGAATCAAATCTGCAAAATCAAATCAAATCTACAATCAGCATCAAAGAAATATAACGTAAAAGATGCAATAGCCCAAGCCCACGATTGGGATCAACAAAAGATATAAAAGGGTCACGAAAACCCTAATGAAGGGGGGATTCATTCACAGTAAAAAATCACAAAAAAACCCTAGAGGGAGAGGAGGGAGCGAAGAAACCCTAGAGCGAAGAACAACGCGAATAGCGACCACGTACGAAAGACGAGACAGAGACGAAGCAAGCGAGAGCGGGAAAACGGCGGCGAGGAGAGAAGAAGATCATCGAAGCTCATCACCAAAACACGAACGAGATCCCTTGAAGAAAGTTCACCAGCGCCGCTCATCTGAACGGCGAGCAAACAATCTCAAGACTCAGAGCATCATTATCATCGCCCCATCATCCGTCAATCGCCGATACCACCGTCAAACATAAGCAAGGAATCATCTTTCATCTTTACATCTAATGTTTTACAACTGGTTTTCAGGTTTTCATCATGGATAGTGGAAGAGAAAGGCGAAAGCGAAGCAAAGGATGAGGCAAAGCACGGAGAAGATGAAATGGAAAAAACGGCGCCGCGAAGAGGGTTTAGAAACCCTAATTAAAGGACGAAACCTTTGTTTCAAGCCGGGCTAAAAAACCACGGGCCCAACTCCTTTACATTTTGTCTTCTATGTTTTTTATCTTTTATCATTTTATGATTATTAATATTGTTATCATTAACTTATTAAAACTTGTTTAGTATAAAAATCTTTTTTTAAATAAATAATATGGACATCTTTTCCAAATTAATATGAAAACCCTTGATTTTTAAGAAAACTTTTTGTAGATAAAAAAAAATATTAAAACAAACCTTTTTTAAAATTAAGCCTTTTAAAATTAAATTAAAACTAACATTAATTCCCTTTTAAAATTAACACTAAAATCTTTTTATTTTTTATTTTTATCAAGTTAAACAGTTTCGAAAATTAAGTTTAGATTTATTTGTTTTATTTAAAAGTTCTCATATATCATAAAATAAAAATCCACAAAAATGTCCCATAGCTTCACACTTCTATTTCATAATTCCGTTTACTAACGTAGTTTATTCACTGTGCAGCTTCATCACGTTGCCCTTTATTTTTTCCTCATTTTAAATTAAATTGTATCATATTATTGTAACTGTTCCTCCTCTGTAGGGCTGGAAATGAGTCGAGTCGAGTCGAACTCACCTCAGCTCGGCTCGACTCGTTAAGAATTGTTCGAATTCGAGTTCGAGTTCGAGTTCGACACGAACTTTTTTTTAAGCTCAAACTCGACTCGTTATAAGTTCACGAACAGTTCGGTTCGACTCGTTAGGTTCATCTCATTAGGTTCAGCTCACATGGTTCACGAACTTAAAAACTATTTTTTTAAATATATATATATTTTAGTATATTTTACATTTTAAATAAATATATATATTTTAAATAAAATATTAAAATAAAATAAAAGTTATCATATTGAAATTTAACTTTATCTTCGAAATCTACTAATTCAAAACCTACACAACTTTCAAGAGATACATTTGAGAGTCTAATTCAAAAACTACTAAATTGAAGATTAAATTTGTCTAAGATTTGAATTAAATATTTAAACCTAATCTTAAAGACAGTATAATTCTTTTCATATGTAATCGAGTTGACTCATGAACCTAACGAGTCGAACTATGTATAGTTCAAGTTCAACTCATTTAGTTAACGAACTTAATTTTTCGCTCATACTCAACTCATTTGGTTCATGAACCTAGTTCAACGATTTAATTGTCGAGTCGAATTCCGAACTATCTTCGAGTTGGTTTGGTTCATTGCCAGCCCTACTCCTCTGTAACCTCGCGAATCTTAACAATCGCGTTTACTTTTCGCATTTACATTTCCGCTCATGTATGGTTTAAATTTCTCACACTTTCATCATTATTGTTCTGTCACATTACACACATCCGAAGGTTAGGTCTAGCTTTTGGTCGCCGCGCCAATAGTCCTCAACTTCAAAATTACACCCTTACAAACCCTAATTTTCACAAATGCCTCGCCGCAGGCAAAATTACAATTTTACCCTTAGCATTAGGTCAAAGAGCCGCCGCGCTCATTTTAGGGTTTCCCGCCGTGGAATCCCTAATTTAACCCTAATTACAACTTAACATTTCAACGTAGAGATTTGGAGTTTCTACACTCCACGTAAGCGTGTCCTTAAGATGCGTTTATTCCCCTTGAGACCTTGACCACAGTCAAGAAGTTTCTAACCTCCCTATTGAGGGGAACTACGATTACTCTGATTCCACTCCCGTAAGGATACGTAGGCACAAGATGCGATGTCTTGCCGAGTAAACTTAGAATTAACCCCCTTTATTATTTATTATTGCTTATTTATATTTTATTTATCTTTGCTATTTAATTATTTTGCTTATTATTTTGTAATTGTTTCTTGGATGTAAAGTTGTTTAATTATTTAATTATTATTATGGTTAGTAATTAGGGAGTGTAACAACATGTATGTAATATTAAAATAAATTTAGATCACTTTTAAATAAAGATAATTAAAATAAACACGTCACACACGTAAGTCGATTTTAATCGCCGTCTCACTTCCTAAGGATATCCCTCAAGTTGCCTACGAATAATGGTTAAGTGGGGTGTATAAAGCAAGTCCCTCAAATAAAAAAATCATCAAAGTCCCTTATGGTTGCCTTTACGAATCAAGTCCCTTTCGAAAAATGATGATGGTCCCTTATATGTGCTTATTACATCCCACAATGGCCTTCAAAGTCAAATTGTCCCTCACATACCCCTTAACATCCAAAGTAAGGACTACCTACTCCATTATAGTAGGGATAGTCTTACTAAAGGAAAGAATGAAGAATAAGAAGGACCTTTAAACATTAGGGTAGGTTACTCCTAGGTGCTTGCTCACTTCAAAACTGTTTCGCACTTAAACAAATTTTCAACAAGTTTTCAAACAAGTTCTTAACACATCCTTACATGGATTATTTATTAACTATTCTGAAAATTTTCTATTCACACACTACAATTTCAAAACAATTCAAAAGTGAACTTAAGTACCTAAGAGCCCATGGATAACCATGGATGAAAAGGGTGCTAACACCTTCCCTTTTCATAACCTACCCCCCGGACCCAAAATATTCTCTAAGGTCTTTCCTGTTCTTTTATAACCTTTCCTTATGGATAAAATAAAAGTCGGTGGCGACTCTTGCTATCCGCAACATTGTTTAAAGTCAGTTCTCCCACCGTGTTACAGGATAGAAGTATGTCCATACACATTGTCCCATTCTTCCTCATCGCACGGTATGGTCAATGGTGTGCGGTTCGAATTGTCAACTGGGGTCCAAAGCTCATATCCATCATCATATGGTATCTCCAATGTTTCGAACGGAATTTCAAGAGTAGCAACTTCCTCAATCTTTGATAGTTGTTCTGCTACTAATACACCCTGCTCAATCAGCCCTTGTATGCCCTTCTTCAGCTCAGCGCATCCTTGAGATCCATCCATGCAAACATGGCAATTAGTTGGACATCCTGGGTAAATGTTTTTCAACAAGAGTTGCTCCTTAATAGTGGAAAGTGGGGTCCTCAATTTCTCAATATCCAAAATTAATCGGATCCCCTTAGAGCCTTCAATCATGTTTGTTGAGTGGTGAGGTGGCATTGGATTAGATTTGATGTTCGGAGTATTTCGGGTAAAGTTTATCGCTTTTGAGTCGATAAGATTTTGCACAATGTATTTTAAAGCCTTACAATTCTCGATGCTATGGCCTGGGGCGCCAGAGTGGAATTCACATCTCGCATTTACATCGTAACTGTAGGGGAGAACAGCCGGAGGATCTTTCATTTCCCTAAGTTGAACGAGACCTGCTTTCAACAAGAACGGAAGCAATTTGGCGTAAGTGGACGGAATTGGATCAAGCCTCCTTTCTGGCTTTCTCTGCCCTTGATACTGATTTTGTCTTGGTTGATAGGGTTGTTGTTGTCGATTTTGCTGAGGCGCAGGCTGATTTGCCGGAATAGAAAGTGGTTGCTGTGGAGCGATGGCGGCAATGTGGTGATAACCTTGGTGAGTTCTCCCTCCATTGGTGAACACTGCACTAGCTTCGCCTTCCCTTTTCTTAACGAAACCCTGATAAGGCTTCTTGACCCCGCTTGCAGATCCGCCTGCATTCTGAATTTTTCCCGCCTTCATGAAACTCTCTAATCTCTCTCCAGCCATAACAAGTTCAGAAAACACCGTGGAGGTTGAGGATGCTAACCGCTCAAAGATCGGTCCTTGTAGCGTGCCCATGAATAGGTCTGTCAGTTCTTTCTCCATCAGTGGAGGTTGTACCCTTGCGGCTACTCCCCTCCATCTCTGCGCGAAGTCCTTAAAACACTCATTCGGCTTCTGAGTCAAATTCTGAAGCTGCATACGATTCGGAGCCATGTCGGTATTATACTGATAATGCTTCACGAAAGCGTCTGCTAACTCTTTCCAGCTTCTTACGTTGGATCGTTCAAGGTGCATATACCATTCTAGGGATGCCTCTGTTAAGCTATCTTGAAAGAAATGGATTAGTAACTTCTCGTCATCAGAATAGGCGGCCATCTTCCTACAGTAAAACCTTATGTGGGTCTTAGGACAACTGTTACCCTTGTACTTCTCTAAGGTTGGAATTACAAACTTTGGAGGTATCTTAACTCCGGGTACAAGACATATTTCAGCGGCATCCAGTCCCAAAACATCGGGGCCTTGCAATGCCCTTACCACCTCTTGTAAGGCCTTGAACTTTTTCTCCAACTCAGCGGTTTGGGGTGCACATGCTTCAGCTGAATTCTCATAGAAGCCCTCATGTTCATCGTACTGGACTGGTATTGGGATCGCAGTGCCATGAGGTTGAGTAGTACCGACTGGCGGAGGGACGGTGTTGATAGGTACGGCGCCGGCAGAAGTAGGAATTGCCCCAACAGGGGTTGGGGTGGCATCAACAGGAATTGGAATTGCACCATTTGCATTGGGAATTGCACCAGCCAAAGTCTGATTAGCGTTCCTCTCTGCTGCTTGTCTCATCTCCTCTTGACTCCTGGCCATATTCTGAATCACCTCCATGAGTTGATTCATCTGCGTTTTCATGCCTAGCATCTCGCTCCTCATAGTAGCCTGGTCTTGCTCTATCTGATCCATGATTCTCTTCTGGCTATTCCTTGTGTTATACCGATGCCGTGAAGTCAGCTTGCTTTACTCTTTCTGAAAGGGGTAAGCGGTGTGTAAGATCGGGTTGTAGGAAATGCAAAAAGAAAAATGCGCAAACGTATGCAAAATGCTCGAGAGACTTTCGAGGCTTGTGATTATCATTGGTATTATAGAATCATGACTGAATAATAAAGAAGTGCACAATTTGGACCAAAAAGCAATCTTTCATTAATTTTAAAAAAAATTCATACAGACAAAAGCTGAATAAGCCGAAACTACAAGTCGTGCTACAAAAGATAACTGAATAACTAAAATTCTCTCTTTTGGAGACGTTCTTCAAGCTTCTTCGTCTCAAACATGAACCTCCTAACCATTTGGTCGCAGAGCTGGATAAAGTGGTGAACAGAAGGGGGGATATCATTCCCTTCCAAGTCTTGAATGGCGCTTTCCAACCTCCATGGGATATCACGGATCATGAGGTTGCAATGCTCCACCAAATTGTTGTACCTAGCACGACACATATCTAGAGTCGACTGGTAATAACAAATAGAATCCACATGGGTGTCCAACAACTCATTGAGCTGAGCCTCCTTCTCGAGCCACTGCGCACTATCTCTTTGCAAAGCCTCGAAACGATTCCTCCACAGAAGGGTTGTTTCTTGGGCAGTTTCCAATTCTTGACATTTGTTATTCCACAGATCAGACGTGACATATGAGTCTTTCAATGCCTCATCTTTGAGTCTTCGTTCATTTTCCACTAGGGTCAAAGCATTTCTCAGTCGTTCTTCAAGATCCCCAATATCAGCCTCAAGATTCTCTCGTATTTCCTTCTTTTCGGCAGAGGCTATCTCAAAGAAGTGCCATGCCCTATCACAAGAAGCTTTGGTGTCTTTTAAGCGTTGTCGGAGAGTTGTTAATGATGCATCAGCCCCTTCGTAACCCTGTTGGTACCTGACTCTCAGATCCGTTTCTAATTTTAGCTTCTTGCTACTTTCAGCTGCTTGATCCTGTTCAAACTCCACCTTTCTTTTGTACTGACCACTCTCCACCTTTGCTTGGTGGACTTCATTCTGAAGGTCCTGGTTCTCCTTAGTCAATCTCTCCACTATTAGCTTCAGTTTTTCATATTCTTCTATGGACACATGAGTGGGAGCAGGAGGTGCTTCTTGCATAGAGGGCTCTAAGGGAAATGGTAACGACCTTTCAGCTACTCTAGCTAGTAACCACCGGTTGTATGGCTCCTTTGCCACGCAATTCTTCGCTTTTAACTCCTTCCTCCCCTTTGTATGAATCTTACCCCAAGCCTTAGCATTCTTCCTGACAAACGCAGGGTCCTCTGATGTGGCTAGCAAAAAGAAACTCTGAACCTTCTCTGCCTCGGGCTTGCCCTCCATAGCATAGCCCAACTGACGTAATGCCATGACTGGGTTATAGTTAATACAACCGGCCCTACCGATCAAAGGTACATTACTGAATTCTCCACAACTAAAAATGATTTCCACATCATAGTACTCAGGAGAGTACCAAGCAATATCACTAGCTTCCAGAGACATGATGCGTTGAGACCATTTTAATTTCTTCTTGTTTTCCATGAACGGCCCTTTCTTGGGCAAATGAGAATCATACCACTTGTATAGTAGGTGAGAGCAGCATTGGATCATTCCCGCCTTCTTTTCACTCCTCCAATGAATGGAGTGATAAACATCGGCAAGGAGTGTAGGGATGGGGTTCTTCTGCATGAAGAGAACGATGGTAGTGATGTCTATGAAATTGTCCACATTTGGAAAGAGGACAATCCCATAAATCATTAGAGCAACGCTTATTCCGAACTTTTCCCAATCTTCATCCACCTTGTATTGAGCAGCCTTTTCTAGCAGAAATTTCAATGAAAAACCCTGAACACCCCCTTTACTGGTTAGACCCTCTTTGACTTCCTCTTTGGTCATACGTAGAGTAAGAGCAATGGCAGGAGGTTTTGGTTCTTCTTCCAATCCTGTGTATATAGGTTGATCCTTAATCTTGATGTTCAAAATGTGAGAATATTCCTCAAGAGTAGGGGCCAACTGATAGTTTTGAAAAGTGAAACACCTGAGAGGTGCATCATAGAACTGAGCCATAGCGAACAAAGCCCAAGTATCGACCCTAGAATGGAGGAGATCAAGCAATTTCCCATACTTCCCCTGAAAGTTGATCTTGATAGCCTTTGGTACGTCAATCAGAATGTCTTGAATTAGTTCCAGCTTTGGTTCTCTAAACTTGATGGAATTTGTGCTTCGCTTTCTTTGGTCAGTCATTGTATTCACCAATACCTGAGATAATCACAGTCTCTTAAGTCCCTCGATATGTGAGAAATGATATGCAATGCAATGTTTTATGAATGCACATGATAAAGAACACAAAACGAGATCAAGATCACTGGTCCTGCAAAACAACACAAAATATTTCTCCCATCGGGTGGGTTATCTATTGGTTTGTAAGAGGGCATCCCAAAGGCTTTTAAACAAAGTCCCATGCACTAGCCCTCGAAAGTTTTCCATCATAACGACTACTCGTAAGACGGTAATCCCTTCAAAGGATGAACACAGAGTCATGTCTCAGCAACCTTTGGAATAAGGTTCTACAAAGGTCCTCAGAGTCGCGGACTCCCACGTCGGAAATAAAGACGTCATTACGACTACACGTAAGACATAATCATTTCAACGGGGTCTCATCTGAGCGGTGGAATTCGATCCAACTCAACGAGTCCTAAGTCTCGCAAATCAGAAAGAACCCACCTCCTATCTTAATGTGTACTCGAAAGCTCAGGTAGAAAGCTTTATCTCACAAACCATCCAAATAAACCCAACAGTTAGTGAACATAACATAATAAAAAATAAAAGCAAATAAAACACAAACACGACAAACAAATTAGGTCTGGCTCGCTAGGAGGGTCCCCAGCAGAGTCGCCAGCTGTCGCTACTCGAAAAATGCATCGTGCAACGACGGGGAGGCGAAAAAGATAGACAGAAGAGTCGCCACCGAACTTTATTTATCCCATGAGGGGAAAGGAAAATATCGAGAAAACCTTAAGAAAGAAATGGATAAGATGGTCTCGCAACCAAGAATGGGTTCGGAAGCCGGTTATGCGAAGGGAAGGTATTAGCACCCCTCGCATCCATCGTACTCGATGGGAACCTTTTGTTTGTCGATGTGGATTTATTTGCTTAAACATTATGCTATAAAAGTGTTTCAAAGGATAGAGGGAAAGGCTAGAAATTGGGAAAAGAGAGATAACAGGGGGAAGAAGAGAAAGAACAGACTCGGTAGGACTTCGCAGTCCTATGCCTACGTATTCTCAATGGATGTGAGAAAGTCAGAGTCGACGTAGTTCGGGGAACTACAGATATGGGGGGATGTGCTCGGCAAGGATTGTGGCCCTTGTGCCTACGTATCTTTACTCAAAAAGAAGTAAAGAATCAGAGCAGCCGTAGTTCGGCCTACGGTGTGTTGATGTTTTTTATGGATGATGCTATCGTGCGCATTCTAGCAGTTTAGGTGTTCTGCTGCTCGCTCGTTGGAGACTTAGGCATTACCTGTTTGCGGTAGAACGGACGTAACATATCCTTTTGAAAGATTGATTAGTTTTCGCCACGCGGGGCAAGGAGTCACGTTTGATTGATTGGATCGTTTTTTTTGGGGGCGAGACAGGTCCTCGGATAGTAACCCCTACGGGTAGTACCCAATTCGTTGTCTCAAAGTTTTTGTTATAAAAAAGGTGTGGCGAACGAGGCGTCTTTGTATTGAAAGACGAGCGTCAAGACCACACACACTACAGTGAGTATCCTGACACTCGGAGAGGAAGAAAGTCTACACTTAATCCCCTCTTTTTAACTCAACACAAAGAGAACTTCATTCTCTTATTAAAGATGTTTTTGGTTTTGAATGGTAAGTGCTTTGCGACAGAGAACCCTACGGTAAACGTCAGCACTCGGGATAGGAGAAGGCCTACGCCTAACCACTCCACGACCATTCAAGTTTTTGTTACGAAAAGATTTGAAAATGCACTCGGTACGAGACCGAGGTTTTAGGTGAAAAGGGTTACGGAAGGAAAGTGAAAGCGAGATGGTGGATAAAGAGATATGTGATGGATAAAGTTACGTCTTCGTATCGAAATACGAGTATCGAGACCACCCTCACTACAGTGGGCATCCCAACATTCGGAGAGGAAGAAAGTCTACACTTAATCCCCTCTTTTAATTCGATACAAAGAGAAATCAAATTATTATGGTTTGAAAAAGGACTCGGTACGAGACCGAGGTTTTTATGAGGAAATGTTGGAAGCGTCTTTGTATTGACAGACGAACATCGAGACCACCCTCACTACAGTGGGCATCCCTATGCTCGAAGAAGAAGAGGTCTACACCCAATCCTCTCTTTAGCTCAACACAAAGAAATGATTTTAAGGAAGAGATTTGAAAATGGACGGGAAGTGTCTTCGTATTGAAAGACGAGTGTCGAAACCACCCTCACTACAGTGGGCATCCCAACACTCGGAGAGGAAGAAAGTCTACACTTAATCCCCTCTTTTTAATTCAATACAAAGATAATTTGATTTTGAAAATTGTTTGACAAAGTTTTGAATCGAGTCGGGACAAGTGACGAAGAGAGAAAATAGGTGGTCTCAGATCCAACACTACTCATCAATAATTTGACTGGTAATGAATTACGGAGGTCTCGTCATTGACCAAAAAAGACAAAAGATGCCCATTAACAAAAAAGAAATGAAAATCAACTTCTAAAAATAAAATAATGTAAACTATAATATATTCACAACCTTCTAAAAGAAATGTTAATAAAACTATAATATTATAAACTAGAAATTAAAATATGGATTCTAAAAATATAATATATATAAAGTTCTTAAATAAAATGAAACTATAACATAAATAAATTATTTACAAAATGGGATATTAAAAATATAATAATATGTTTTTACATAATAACTATAATAATATATTACAAAATAACTAATAAATAACCTATTTACAATTTTTGAAAAAATAAGGAAAAACAATTTTAAAAAAAGGTTGTATGAACAAAGACGCGGTTTTTACAGAAAGAAAATTCAAATAAAATTAAATAAAAAAACAAAAGTATAAATCAGCACATAAAATAAAAAAAAAAGAAAATCTCCTCGTCTTCGTTGATTTTGCTTCAGGTTCATGTCACTCTCAAATTGTTTCAGGTTTGTTTGGATTTGGTGAGTGAAAGTGAAATAGGAGCTGGGTTTCAAAGCGATAGATTTGTGGTTGAAATAGGTCGAAGACGAGTGCGATTCTGGGTACAGGTGAGCGAAAATGGAGGTTCCGCGGTGGGTTTTCCGGTGGGCTTCGTCAGTGTTGCGGTGGTGAATCTGGGTTGTGTGGGTTGAGTTGCTTGGTTTGAAAGCTCAAAAATGGGTCAGAGATGGAGGTCACAGTGATTTTGAGAATGGAAGAGGTTTGTGATGGAGATTCGGACAGGTTTTCCGTCGGTGAGTGAAGAGGAAAGGTGTGATTTTCGGTTGGAGGCAGTTTCGAAAACAGAGGTTTAAGGATGGTGTTCTGGGTATCGTTTGTTAATGGTGCGTATCATTTGGAGTTAAGTGTTGGTTTATTTCGGAAGGACGAAGAAGATTTCTGGGATTCAAAATGATGAATAATAACTTTTGTTTTTGAAGCAGGGTCGAGAGAAAAGTTGAATATTTGAGGAGGTTTTGCTCGGTTGTTCCACGGTGGTTTTGTCGAGCTTGAGTATTGTTTATGGAAGTTGGTAAAAATGAAGATGGTAGGTTGGTGGTGTTGCTTGAAGATTAGGGGGTGTTTGAAGAGGTGTGGTTTGTGGACTATGTTTTTATTGGTGAAGAGGATTATTTGGAGGTTTTGATGGTGGAGAAGACGTGATTTCGTCGAGTGTTTCACGGTGAGTTTAATGGAATTTATGGAGAGGACGAAGTTTGAAGGTTGTTTGAGTCGTTGTTAGGGTTGAATCTGGCTGCTGAAGAGTTGTTGGTATGTTTGCGGCTAGGGTTAGCGTCCCCTTTATCCACAACAACCCACTGCCTCTCTCTCGAAGGTTTGTCATCAGAAAACAAAGTGACAATAGTTTAAGATTATGAAGACAAAAAAAGACAATAGAATACTTACAGAGCTGGAGCGAATCCGACAGGTTCTCACGCTAGTGATGAGGAGTTTGGATGATGCAAAGCTTCTTGTTGAACCGATACCACCAGATTGTCAATGCCGAAAGCAGATAAGCTCCTTCTTCAATCTCTCTTTTTCAGTTCTTTATGTGTGTTTTCGTGTTATGATGGTTGACTATGGTGGTTTGTTTTATGACAGTTGAATGGAGAAGAAGGTGAAGATGAATTTGGTGAAGAGCTTGGGGGCTGTGCAGCAAGAGTTCTAGGTTTTTTCTCTACCAGCCTCCTTTCTGAATGAATAGTCACAAAATATATATGACATGAGATTAGGGTTTTGCTTATGTTTGTATCATCCCTGCTATCACTTTCTGATGTCAAGATTATGTCTTTCCATTTTAGTAAATTTGGCCCTGCTGTCTTCTGTTATCCTATTTTCTTGTCTTCAAAATTTGTTTTTTTCTGCTGACTGTATCTTTCTATTGTAACTTTCTTCATATTGTAAACACCATAAAGCTTTTTTCACTTGCGATGCTTAGGTTTTCTACATATCTTCTCTTGCATCATAAAATGTTAATAACAATTCTGGCCCTGTTTTGATCATGAATGTTATCTTGGCAGGAAACTTAATTGGATGACAACACACTACCAACAGAAGAGGAAGAGGTACACCAGCCAATAATTTGGAGCCATGAACATGTGGTTTTTGTTGAATCCTCCTGGAAAAGCTACAATCTTTGTTGAAAATGTTGACGAGTTTAAGTGGTTGAACTCATCCTACTGCCCAGTCATCACAGGTGGCAGAATCTGGTAAGCAGTTGAACATAACCTCGGTTAACATCCTGTGTCTATTCTCAGAGATGGATTCTCTGCAGTCACACATAGTCATACATACAACCACAAATCTCAGCCATTTGATATCAGACGACTCATATTCCAAATTGTATTTTAACTAACTTGTAACCGCAGGACGGATGCTGGAGAAGCGCATTCATGGCATCAAAGTAGCGAGAATATCGCCTGTTATCTCTTATCTATCATTTGCTGATGACAGCCTTCTTTTTGCTAGAGCCAACGAAGAGGAAGCAGTGCGCATCATTCAAATTCTTGAGACTTATCAAGGCACGTCTGGCCAGGTTGTAAATGCAGAAAAGTATGAAGTTTCATTCAATGGTAATGTTTCTGAGGATGTCAAAGAGAGAATCAAGTCTAAGCACGGTTTCCTGTATCTGGTGGTAGAAGACAGAGATATGTCTATACAGTAAAAACTTCAAGCTCTAAATCATCAGCTCCAGGCCCAGGCCCAGGTTCAGCTTCTAGGATTAATCGAGCAGACTCCAGAGGATTTATGAGGAGGCCTAATAGGAATACACAGCGTACCGAGTTCCGAGTTCGGGAAAGCGCGGATAAGAGGCTGCCTTCAAATTCTTTTCCAACTGATCAGTTTGGGTTGGACCATCAGTCAAATGTCAATGGAAGGGGAATAGGCATGTCTGGAAGAACTGGTTCTAGGAAGTCTTTCACGAATAAAATGGGAAAACCGCCAGTAGAATCAATGGGAGAAAGTTTACATGGCATGGATTCTGGAAGCAAAGCTGAGAGGGTTGAAGGAAAAGAATCAACAAAGGGTCAGAGCATTCCACATTCTGGGCAGAGTAATCTCAAAAGAAACTTGTGTTCTGAGGAAGATGTTGATGCTCCATTGCAAAGCGGAATTATACGTGTGTTTGAGCAACCTGGAATTGAAGCTCCCAGTGATGAAGACGACTTCATAGAGGTCAGGTCAAAGAGGCAAATGATAAATGATCGGCGAGAGCAAAGAGAGAAAGAAATCAAGGCTAAATCTCGTGTTGCCAAGTTGCCACGGAAAACCCGTTCCGCCTCACAAAGCACTGTGACCATGGCCAATTCAAGCAAAGGATCCATTTCTACTGGAGAAGTGTCTGCTGCTGCCGATGGGCACCGAACGACAAAGAGTGATTCCTCATCTGGATATAATCCAAACTTACTGTCCCAGGCACTACCTCCTATAGGCACACCTACTACAAAAATTGATGCCCAGCCTGATCTAAGATCTCAAACGAACAGATAACTTCATACAAGCCTCCCATCAGTTTCTGGTCGTGAAAGCAAGAACAAGGTCCATGAAAATGTTCAGATATCTTCGGGCTCTTGGGGAAATGTGCAATTTAGCCAGCAGGTCATGGCGCTGACACAGACACAACTTGACGAGGCTATGAAGCCCCAGCAGTTTGACTCACAGGCTTCTAGTGCCAATATGGCAGCTTCTGTTGCTGAATCCAGCTTGCCAGCACCGTCCATTTTGATAAAAGAGAAAGCATTCTCATCTGCTGGCAGTCCAATAAATTCGTTGCTTGCTGGAGAGAAAATTCAATTTGGTGCAGTGACATCTCCAACTGTTCTTCCTCCTAGCAGCCGTGGTGTGTCTCATGGTATTGGTCCCCCTCGATCATCTAGATCAGACATGCAAATATCCCACAACCTTGCTGAATCGGACAGTAATTGCAGTCTTTTCTTTGAGAAAGGAAAACGTGGTAATGAATCTCATGGCCTTTTAGAAGATTGTGATGCGGAAGTTGAAGCCGAAGCAGCTGCTTCTGCTGTGGCTGTTGCTGCCATTGGTAATGATGAGACCTCTTGGACTGGTTGGGAGAGATTTTTGGTAGTAAGGATGCTTCAATTGGGCAGTTGGTCAGGATTGGCTTGTGGAAATTTTGGCAGGAGTGTAATGGTGTGGTTTTCAATAAACTACGACCTGGTCCTTGTGCCATTGCAGGGGATATTTGGGACCTGTTTCATGAAGGTACTTTGGGGGCAAAAATCCGGTATTTAATCTTGGGAGGTGGGCCAACTCGGTGAAGATTAATGATTGGGTCATACAAACTAACGCTGACTGCTTCAGTAATTGGTTGGCAAATGTTGATTTCAGAGTTTGTTTCATGTTGCCTGAGCACATCTGTTTGTAGAAGTTCTTCTGCTTGGTTTGTGTTTTCAGGGAGAGACAAGGGCAACTGATTTGATCCCTCCATGTGTTTTCTTTTCTTATCTTTCTTGTTTTTATATTTCTGATCCCTATCTGTCTTTTCTGACTTCCCAAGATCCTCATCAAATGATAGAGACAAGAAAACCTCAAGGGAACCAGGGTGCAGCTGGCAATTATGATCTTTAACCTGATACGAAATCAACCGCACAGCCTCCACAGTAGCTTCACCACCATGTTTACCCTCATTTGTAAAAAGTGACTTAATTGTGGAACAGCAAAGTTGTCTTATGGCATCATTACTGGAGCTTATGTTTCTGATAGTCGCATTCAACAAGGTTTCACGAAAGTTGAAATGAGGATTTGATTCAAGCAAAGAACAAATACAGCGAACTGCGACAAGCTGAAATAAAGGCTGCTTTTCTAAGGCTATCAACCTTTGCAAGTAAGCCTTGTATGCAGAGAGGAGAGTTGATTCATAAAAACGCATCTTTTTAATAGTCTTTGAAACCTTCATTTCTTGTTCCTTTTCAGTAGGAAGCCTAATTCGATAGCCAGGAATAATATCTCTGAAAACAGCCAAGAGGGATAGAAGTCCAAGTTTAACAATGGTGCGATCATTATCTTTAGATAGCTGTACCATCTCCTTCAGATATTTAATATTGGACTCAGGGTCTGTTAACAAGGCATTTCCCAACTCTGCAAGCTTAAACTTTTTTACTTTCAAATGCCTCTTCAACTTTAAGATCTTCTTCAACCTCAGCCAAAGCTGCTGCTTGTGATGAACTTCGGCCATTGATTGAGGGAGAAATAAATTGCATTCTGCCACTATTTCCATGCATCTGTTCGCCCCTCAAAAGTTCGCTGTTCCTCCGTGACGCCCGTCTCTTCTTGCTTTTACGGGATTTCCTAGCCTTTTCGGTCTTATCAGAGTACCGTTCTTCTGACACTGCAGGTACTCTCTTGAAGAAGGTTGGATCTGAGTATCTCCTGAAGCAAGATCCTGGGCCACCAGTATCGAATTTATCAAGCAAGTGCATTCGTGGTGGGTCACGACATTCTTCATATGAATCCATAATAAAAGGAGGCAAGTCATTGTATATGAAATGATTTCGAGCAGTTTTAATGCGTGGATGCCATTCAAGTTGCACGTCGCAGTGAACTTTTGGTTTTGTAAAATGGCTATCAACTCACAAGATGAAAAGATGAGATATTAATAACGGGTCCTGACATTCTGCGCCTCAAGGAATCCACTGATACCAAACCAGGGGGTTGCCCTCCTTCTGCTCCTGTATGTCTGTCACTACACACAATTCAACAATGGAGCCAAGTCCTTCCATTAAGAGAGTCTGACAGATTCAGCACATCAAATAGCTAGTCACAAATGCAGCCAACAGCATGAAGTGCAACTGGAATTATTGAAAGAGGATGCACGGTGAGTGGAAAAAATGCAGGATATATTGACTTGATGCTGCAAAGGTATTGTTGTTTTGTCTTAATTCTGCAGGATTTGCATCTTGTAGCTTTGTTTTCATCTATGTTGTTGCTGCAACTTGTAGGTCTGTGGTTGTGTACAGGTTTTTTTTTTACCATTGCTGCAGGTTTTGTTGGTTTGTTGCAATAGCCGAAGCGCAAGATTTTAGTATGGCTTTTATTTTGGATTTCAAACGGTGGACTCATTTGGAAGTAGGTGCAGCAATGTTTTGAATGTGGATTTTTATACTGCAATGAATAATGTTAATGAGGCTTTTTGCAATTTGTTATTATAATTCCCAGTTAAATTAAATTTATATGGAAATTAATAATAAAGATGGGCTTCCCACCGGGCCTTTGATTCATGAATTTTGTGGAACAAACTCAAAGCTTGACTAAATTTAATCCAAATTAAAACTCACTTAAAACCATTCAACCAACGCCTGTGATCATTGAAGCGCTGCGGTGGAATTATAATTTGGACTAAAAATGATGAAAATTGAATGGGATGTGGACTGATCTTGAACTCACAATTACTTCAAATTCTTCAGCTCTTGACCATAATAATAGTGATTAAAATTGAATTTTCATTTCTACTCCATAATCACATTTGAAATTGCCCTTGAGTTTCCTCTTTGAATCAACTTGTGAAAAACAAATTGAACCTGAATCAATTTCAATTCTCCTTTGAAAATCTTACTTGCACTGATAATCCAAATTTTGAACTGAGTAAAAATTGCGCATGTGTTTCAATTAAAGCCTCAAACGCACACCTTACAAGTCCTACACCACGACCTTAATCATGAAACCAAATCCCTGCTTGGCCAAGACTATTTATATCCATCGAACCTCAGTCAACAAACACAAATCCCCTAATAGCGTCAAGTGAACCTCAGTTCAATTTGATTCGAATAGTCTCAACCCTGTGGTATCTTTTTTTTGAAATTTTTTATATTATGGTCAGTGGATGAATGTTGCACAAATGACTAAATAGGTAGGACAAATTCGGGGTATGACAGGTGGGATCTTATGGTCAAAAATTAGGGTGCGACAGATGGCATCAATGTGGAAGGTCCAGTTTGTTAACGAGGCGCCTCTGATTCGCATTGAGAGAAGGACAGTGCCCGCATATGTTATGACAATAGATGAAGAATCTGATGAGAAACCTTGGTTCCACAACATCAAGAATTTTCTTCAAAATCAAGAATATCCAGCTGACGCATCCAGAATCGACAAAAGAGCCATACGAAGATTGTCAGCTAAGTTCTTCATCAGCAATGGCACCCTTTACAAGAGAAACCACAACATGGTTTTACTTCGATGTGTCAATGAAAAAGAAGCAAGTCTCATAATGACTGAAGTGCACGAAGGAGCATTCGGTACCCATGCCAATGACCACGCCATGGCTAAAAAGATCTTAAGAGCTGGGTACTTTTGGTTAACTATAGAGACGGACTGCATCCTCTTTGCTCGGAAATGCCATAAGTGCCAAGTCCATGCTGACAAAGTGCATGTTCCTCCACATCCTCTCAATGTGATGACATCACCATGGCCTTTCGCAATGTGGGGCATAGACATGATTGGGGCAATAGATCCAAAAGCTTCCAACGGCCATCACTGCATCCTTGTTGCAATTGATTACTTCACCAAATGGGTAGAAGCAGCGTCATATGCAAACATGACAAAACAAGTGGTTGCCCGCTTCATCAAAAAGGAAATCATCTGTCAATATGGTATTCCTAACCAGATTATCACTGACAATGGGTCAAATCTAAACAACAAAACGATGAAGGAACTCTGTGACGACTTCAAGATCAAGCATCACAGCTCGTCTCCTTACAGACCCAAGATGAATGGCGCATTCGAAGCTGCAAACAAAAAGATCAAGAAAATAATACAAAAGATGGTCATAACCTACAAGGACTGGCACAAGATGTTACCATTCGCTCTACATGGATACCGAACATCAGTGCGAACTTCAACATGGGCAACTCCTTTTTCCTTAGTGTATGGGATGGACGTCGTGCTGCCCATTGAAGTCAAAATACCCTCTCTAAAGATCTTGATGGAAGCCAAGCTTGAGGAAGAAGAATGGATAAAAGAAAGGTTCGACTCATTGAACCTCATTGATGAGAAAAGATTGACGGCCATGTGTCATAGCCAGGTCTATCAACAAAGGATGATAAGAGCATTCGACAAGAAGGTTCGTCCCAAAGAGTATAGGGAAGAAGAACTTGTGCTTAGAAAAATTCTACCAACTCAAAAGGATATGCGCGGCAAGTGGATGCCTAATTACGATGACCCTTTCGTTGTAAAAACCGTCTTCTCCGGAGGATCTCTAATTCTTGAGACCATGGATGGCGAACAACTCAAGTACCCTATCAACTCAGATGCAGTAAGAAAGTATTATGCCTAAACCTAGAAAGGTGATTCAAATGCTTCAGCAAGACGGAAGTCCAAGGATTAAAAGCTGACAAACGCCGAGGCAAAGTCTTGTGCAGGGTGTTAGAAGAAATATCAACGTTTGTCGTTCTCGTCAGAAGCAGCAAAGCAAATGAACTGATAGTTAGAAAGACCGAATTATTATGGGATTCTGTAGCCCTTTTTGTTTGCCATTTTTTTCCAAATGTATAAAGTTACCAAGGCTTTGCCCTTTGTAAAGTTCTTGTCTATTAATGAAATCAGATTTTGGCCAATCATTGTTATGATCTTCTGTTTTTGTTATGCAATTTCACTTATTTGTTAATAAGGATTTTTTCGAAAAGCAAAGTGTTTTGAAAAACTTAAATTTTTGTTTTAAAGAAGGAAAAAAAACCAATTTGAAAAAACGATTGAAGAACTCTAGAGGTAATCCGACAATATTACACAGTTCTCAAGCCGTGAAAGTTTTCTGTCACCTCTGACCAAACTAGATGCATCCGACAGCAATTCCTGCTCTTAAGCCATGACTTCTCCTCTGCAGGATTACGAGGATACTGTCTATCTTGGAAGATTGTTATCTACACCAAAATAAAGTGCCGCCTAGCTTGAAGCAATTGAGACTCAGCGTGACGGGCTCCCTCCGTGTTTTCCTTGTCTTACTTTTCCTTCTCCCTTGTGGGTCGGTCTGCATTTTACATACAGTATCATATCAGCATACGCATTTGTTTGCATGTGGTCTTGGTTTCTGTTTGTTTGGTTGTTGCCTTTGAGATCCTTTGGTAGTTACCTCTATCTTTTATCCGTTACCGCAAATTTCGCTTCGAGGCTGATACCCCAATGATTACCAGTAATCTGGGGTTTCTATTTCTTCTCTGGGAAGCTAATCGTGATGGTTAGTTGTTACTAATATTTATCTCCGATTTGGTTGACACCAATAATCTTTGAAAATCTAGTAGTCACTAGCTTTGTTTAAAACCAATTGTTATTTGGTACCCTGATTGGTCGTCACCAACAGTCTTTCGAGCTCAGTTGTCACTGACTCTGTAATAAAACCAACCAATCGTCATTACAGTCCCTTTGATTCGGTTGTGACCAGTCCTTGCTAAAATCTAGTGGTTACTAGTATTGCCTTTCAAAGCCGGTGGTCATTGGTATCTGAGATGGTTGTTACCAAATTTCCTAAAAGTCTGATAATTATCCTCTGCCTCGTATTCAACTCTTCCAACTCAAGCAAATACCTTAGGCTCTTGAGGTCACCAAACATTTCAAGTCTTACACTAATTAATTGAAGCCTCCAACTCCGGTACAACCACAACAGCAACCAAGTCTAAATCACTTGTCAGGTAATTCCTCTTATGTACTTTAAGTTGCCTTAAAGCATAACCAAAATTCGCTGAAGTTTCACTTAACATATCTCCCAATATATCAACAAAGCATCTCAAAACACAACAAATGGTCCTGTCGGGTTCGGCAAAAATAAACACACGTCATGTTTTCAATTTTATGTTATAATTGAACCAGGTACATGCCTCAAAACAATTTTTTCTAGAAAGATCATCTCGTTAGTTTTCCAACGCTTCGAACGGGGGTCAAAACTGACATACGGTTCAAGAGTTATAAATTTTCGAAGTTTTTCCAAAACATAATTTTTCTGCATAAAGACTGCTACGGGTTTGAGCATTTTCGTCCGAAAATCCAACCGATTCAATTATTTTCTTCGAAACAAATACATACTCATTCATACCAAACATATATTAGTAATTTAGAACCATCAAACGTGAAATCTACGACTTTCGATTTCAATCCGAATCTTAAACCCTCAAATCTCCAAAAATGCAAAAACTTACAAAAATCAATCAAATTCGATAAAACAAGCATACTCGATCACGGCCTAACATTACCCGACACTACTGCGTAATCTATTCCAACTTTCTTCTGTAAAACATCGATTCCGTAAAAAGCTGCGATCTCGGAATTCGACGTACAACAACAATTTCACACGAAGGAGGTCATTCGACATATCTTCAACTTAAAAATATTTAAAGGTTTAATTATACCAATATTGCATTCCACTTCTGACTTTCTCTAATAATCACCAGAAGTCACTTTCCACCTTTAATCTACTTGACCTCACAATTTGTTGCCTTAACACACACACACACCAGACACAAGTCTCAAAGCTACTTAATCAATTTAGTTCTTTGACCATCCAAACGGACATATAATATGGAGCTCTCAATATCAGACTAGTTTCTGTAACTAAGTCGATCACAACTCCACTTCACATCTTGGCTGTATATCACTATCTTGTCAGGATAACTTCCAGACGACCACAATTATTCGGCAAATCGCCAACTTCTCCACTTCAGCAACACTCACAGTTTCCATCAAAGTAAACATCTCGGCATCATCCTACACCTACTCACCAAAACAATTCTAAGTATTGAGCTTAACTCAAAACAATTCACTGCTCACGCCATCTAAGCTTGCAAGACACGTCCATCCCATCCAACATGACCCCGTCTACTATCAACAAGAGATTAAGGGTGATCAGTTCCTCAATTTGTCAATAGACAGCCGAAAATCACGATGGGGTATAAACCATCTTTACCAAACTATAAGAGCGTTCAACCACACACTGAGCTACAACTCCACACTTGCAGCATCCTGGAGAAGCACATGCTTCTCCCCCACTTGAATCATTCCCACATCTGCAGACAAAGTTTAGGTAACAAACATGTACCGATAATGTTTTCACACACATGTCGCATACCAAGGAACAAACAACATTAGACAACTTGGCCGGACGGACCGACCTGCTCTGATACCACTAATGTAACACCCTTATTCAACCCCACAGATAATACGGCAAAATAACACGAATTTCAGAGTAAAATATCAACTTTCATAAAAAGCCACAAAAGGGCGTACATTCTCAAATTCATCAAAATAGGATCCATACTCCGTAACACACGGGTTTTCTCAAAAGTACATCAAAACATCATATACTGCGGAACTCAAAATATAACTCAATGTTTCGCTCATAAGGGAACATCAGTAAAATAACCAATGATATACAATCAACTCAAAGAACCCAACCCGATGTTACATATCAGAGCAAGACCCTCTACATTAACCATAAAGGCTAACGACTCTAAAACTTCACAATACCCCTCGACGGCGTCCACGGCTAAACTTTCTCATCTGCATGTTACCCATGTGGTGGTAACATTCAAACAGGCAGGGTGAGTAAGACAATTCATAATAATAGTGTATAAAAATTAATGCATAAACGACATATTACTCATAGTTATATTCAACACATTGATATCCTTCAATTATGTCTCAAAGGCCACAACGTTATAATTTGTACACAAAGGCTCATAAATGCAAATGCAACATAGACTTAATGCATGTGGTACCAATCATCACAGCGCGATGGACATTGGGCCATCAACCCTCCATAGATCCTCATCAATAGGATCAGAGCATATCAAAATACTTCATATCCACACAGTGGGATTGAAGTCAAAGTAATCGAGGTCCTGAACCGAAGTCCGGATGCACATGAATGCATGATGCACACTTCACAATAATCCTCATAATAACAGCATATGGTGCATCATCATTCATCATATTCATCATCATTACACGTCATATCTCATCGTCATATTCATCATCATAAATCATGTCATAATAGCTCATCGTAACAATCATCATCATACATCATGTTATCATATCTCATCACAGTAATCATCATTATACAACATATCATCACATTTCATCACATTAATCATCATACAACATATCATCTTAATTCATCATATTATTCATCATACAACATATCATCATAGTCCATCATATTAATTAATCTCACACAACAATGTCATCGTATAATCACGTATAAATCACATATTATCTCATAATCATATAATATCCCATATTACCCCATAGTAATTCATAGTACTATCCTCATATTATCGCATATTAATTTATCAAGTTATACTCACGGCAATCCTCACACTATCGCCTATCAATCACCTAAACTCCACAGTTCTACTCATGTTAATTCGTCATATCATCACATAGTATTCACATATTAATCCCTATTATCATCTCATATGGCCTCATATTAATTCATCATAATTCCACTCGCGGTAATCCTCATACTATCACTTATTACTCATGCAACCCCACTGTCATACTCATGGCAACTCATCTTAGAAATCTCAGAATCACACACCACGGCATCGCTGCACAACAATCCATATTCGCGAACTCTGCTACGCTCGCTGGCTTGCTCGCTAGGCGAGCCTGTAGCGAATGCTTGCTGACTGCTCGCTAGGTGAGTCTCTAGCGAGTGCTCGTTGACTGCTCACTAGGCGAGTCTCTAGCGAATGCTGCGATGACAACAAAAACCTTTTACGGTCAGAATTGTTTTCTGCCCAAATTCTCATACGATTCAACTTCCCAATGCTCCTAAAACATCATCAAGTCATCCCTAAGGTCATACGACGATAACGACACAACATCTATAGTTTATTAGGCCAATCTGGCAACATTTGCACCGCCTAAAACACTATTCCCTGCAATTGCTCTGAGTATATCAGATTTACTTCACATTTGAATATTTCTATTCCTACAGGGTCAAACATATCACAACCCAAGGTTTTGGCCATGAAGGCCTAAGGTTTCCTTTCTCATGTCACACATCAAACAGTCTGATAAGGTTTCCTAAATTCATCAATATTCAGGGATACATACCATCGATCATAACCTCAAAGTCTATTCATCAATTTTCCTAATTCTTCCAAATCACCCAACATATCTTAAATCATAAACCCCACCATAAACACACCCAAAGACATACATAGAAAATCATGAAATGCGATACTCCCCATACCTTAGCCGATTCGCAGCTTTCACAATTAATCTTTGGGATCTTCTGCTTCCAGCCTTTCCTTCAGAGCTCTGGCCACCAACTTTCACGTTAAACACAAAATGAAATCTAATTTCCTTTTAGAACTCAATTTTGTCTAACTTAGTCTTGGGCCTCACAAATTGGGCTTTTCTCATAACACCCTTACTAACTCTTCATAATGCCCAATTTACCCTTATTTCTCTTATATTCATTTTAATAATAATAATACTAATATTCTCATATAGTATACTATTAATTAAATAAATAGTCCAACATGCACATCTTCTCAATAATTCTCAAAACCATCCAAAACACCAAAAATACGAATATTCTCAATTAAATAAATTAATTAAAATATTTCGATTAAACTTGGGGTGTTACAACTCTCCCCCACTTAAAGGAATTTTCGCCCCCGAAAATTACGTCAAGGAACAGAGTCGGATACGACTCCCTTAACTGATCTCCAAGTTCCCAATTCCAACTCTCTTCAGCTGGTCCTCCCAACTACCTTCACCAAAGGAATCTCTTTACCTCGAAGTTCCTTCTCGTTCATCAACCTGAACTAGCAATGCATCAACAGTCAAATTATCTCTCACTTGTACACCATCCATATGAATAAATGCACTTCTCAACTTAGGCACATGCCATATCATGTAAATTCACAAGTGACAACGGTAAAACAGTCTAACATGCTACTTCTCCCACGCTTTCGCTGCGCCCCTTCCGATATAAATCAACAAAACACAGTGTGTGCTTCCGAGACTTCAAAGCTCGACCAACAACAGTCACCATCGTAACTCTCAAAACACGTCTTTTCTTGGATCTTCTTGATCTTTTCAGTCGTTTCTTACACAATTCTCAGGTCCGAGCACAACACTCTCGCCTGAATCATATCAACACAAGGAGTCCTACACCTTCTACCATACAAATCCTCATACGATGTCCTTCCGATACTAGAATGCCAACTGTTATTGTAGGTAACTCAATCAACGATAATTAACTATCCCACGATCCACCTTGATCCAACCCACAAGCTCTCCACAAATCCTCTAAAGACTGGATAGTTTTCTCTGTCCGTCCATCCGTCCACAAATGATAGGCAGAGTCCAACTTTAACATGGTACTCAAAGCGTCTGCAAACTCTCCCAAAAATCTTGATGAAAACTCAGATTCCCATCTGACACAATATTCAACGACATCTCATACAACTTAGCAACTCCATCGATATACATCTCAGCTAGCTTCAACATATAATGATTAATCCTCATTGGTAAGAAAAGAGCCAATCTAGTCAATCTATCCAAAATCGCCCAATTAAAAGCATATCCTTCCAATTCTTCGAAAAACCCAACACAAAATCCATGGAAATACTACCCGATTTCCACTCTGGAATATTCCACGGTTGCATCAGACCCAACGGTCTCTGATGTTCAATTTAGACTTCCGACACGTCTAACCAGCATATACAAATTCAATCACTTCTCTCTTCATTTATGGCCATCAAAACAATTTCCTCAAATTGGGTTACATCTTCATAGCACCGGGATGGATACTCCATCTACCTTAATGTCCTTCTTCAAGAATACTCTTATTCCAACTCAATGGTATCTGGGACACAAAATCTATCACGACATCTCATGGTACCATTGCCATGAATCCGCAAATCAACTCTTCGACTTTAATTCTTCAAATTCTACCAATCTGCCAACTCAATTCAGATTTATGACCTTCTTGGACCTCGTCAAGAATACCACTAGTAAGGTCCAACATACTAAGCTTAACTCCATAAGAAGTCTCTTCACACACTAAACTCACATCATAAAATTGCTCAATCAGTTCTAACTCTTTTCACCATCATCATCGGTATATGCAAAGGTTTCCAAATCAATGCATAACCCACCACGTTCGCTTCACCCGAATGGTAACTCAACACAAAACCATAATCCTTCAGGAGTCCATATTATTCTCTGCCTCGTATTCAACTCTTCCAACTCAAGCAAATACCTTAGGCTCTTGAGGTCACCAAACATTTTAAGTCTCACACTAACTAATTGAAGCCTCCAACTCCGGTACAACCACAACAGCAACCAAGTCTAAATCACTTGTCAGGTAATTCCTCTTATGTACTTCAAGTTGCCTTAAAGTATAACCAAAACTCGTTGAAGTTTCACTTAACATATCTCCCAATCATATCAACAAAGCATCTCAAAACACAACAAATAGTCATGTCGGGTTCGGCAAAAAACAACACACAACATGTTTTCAATTTGCTGTTATAATTGACCCAGGTACAGGCCTCAAAACAATTTTTCCTAGAAAGAACATCTCGTTAGCTTTCCAACGCTTCGAACGGGGGTCAAAACTGACATACGGTTCAAGAGTTATGAATTTTCGAAGTTTTTCCAAAACAGAATTTTTCTGCATAAAGACTGCTACGGGTTTGAGCATTTTCACCCAAAAATCCGACCGATTCAATTATTTTCTTCAAAACAAACACATACTCATTCATACCAAACATATATTAGTGACTTAGAACCATCAAACGTGAAATCTACGACTTTCGATTTCAATCCGAATCTTAAACCCTCAAATCTCCAAAAATGCAAAAACTTACAAAAATCAATCAAATTCGATAAAACAAGCATACTCGATCACGGCCTAACATTACCCGACACTACTGTGTAATCTATTCCAACTTTAGTCCGTAAAACATCGATTCCGTAAAAAGCTGCGATCTCGGAATTCGACGTACAACAACCATTTCACACTAAGGAGGTCATTCGACATATCTTCAACTTAAAAATATTTAAAGGTTTAATTATACCAATATTGCATTCCACTTCTGACTTTCTCTAATAATCACCAGAAGTCACTATCCACCTTTAATCTACTTGACCTCACAATCTGCTGCCTTAACACACACATCAGACACAAGTCTCAAAGCTACTCAATCAATTTAGTTCTTTGACCATCCAAACGGACATATAATATGAAGCTCTCAATATCAGACTAGTTTCCGTAACTAAGTCGATCACAACTCCACTTCACATCTAGGTTGTATATCACTATCTTGTCAGGATAACTTCTAGACGACCACAATTATTCGGCAAACCGCCAACTTCTCCACTTCATCAACACTCACAGTTTCCATCAAAGTAAACATCTCGACATCATCCTACACCGACTCACCAAAACAATTCTAAGCATTGAGCTTAACTCAAAACAATTCACTGCTCACGCCATCTAAGCTTGCAAGACACGTCCATCCCATCCAACATGACCCCGTCTACTATCAACAAGAGATTAAGGGTGATCAGTTCCTCAATTTGTCAATAGACAGCCAAAAATCATGATGGGGTATAAACCATCTTTACCAAACTATAAGAGCGTTCAACCACACACTAAGCTACAACTCCACACTTGCAGCATCCTGGAGAAGCACAAGCTTCTCCCCCACTTGAATCATTCCCACTTCTACAGACAAAGTTTAGGTAACAAACATGTACCGACAATGTTTTCACACACATGTCGCATACCAGGGAACAAACAACATTAGACAACTTGGCCGGACGGACCGACCTGCTCTGATACCACTAATGTAACACCCTTATTCAACCCCACAGATAATACGGCAAAATAAAACGAATTTCAGAGTAAAATATCAACTTTTATAAAAAGCCACAAAGCAAGACCCTCTACATTAACCATAAAGGCTAACGACTCTAAAACTTCACAATACCCCTCGACGGCGTCCACAGCTAAACTTGCTCATCTGCACGTTACCCACGTGGTGGTAACATTCAAACAGGCAGGGTGAGTAAGACAATTCATAATAATAGTGTATAACAAATAATGCATAAACGACATATTACTCATAGTTATATTCAACACATTGATATCTTTCAATTATGTCTCAAAGGCCACAACGTCATAATTTGTACACAAAGGCTCATAAATGCAAATGCAACATAGACTTAATGCATGCGGTACCAATCATCACAGCGCGATGGACATTGGGCCATCAACCCTCCATAGATCCCCATCAATAGGATCAGAGCACATCAAAATACTTCACATCCACACAGTGGGATTGAAGTCAAAGTAATCGAGGTCCTGAACCGAAGTCCGGATGCACATGAATGCATGATGCACACTTCACAATAATCCTCATAATAGCAGCATATGGTGCATCATCATTCATCATATTCATCATCATTACACGTCATATCTCATCGTCATATTCATCATCATAAATCATGTCATCATAGCTCATCGTAACAATCATCATCATACATCATGTTATCATATCTCATCACAGTAATCATCATTATACAACATATCATCATATTTCATCACATTAATCATCATACAACATATCATCATAATTCATCATACAACATATCATCATAGTCCATCATATTAATTAATCTCACACATCATGTCATCGTATAATCACGTATAAATCACATATTAGCTCATAGTCATATTATCCGATATTACCCCATAGTAATTCATAGTACTACCCTCATATCATCTCATATTAATTTATCAAGTTATACTGACGGCAATCCTCACACTATCGCCTATTAATCACCTAAACTCGACAGTTCTACTCATGTTAATTCGTCATATCATCACATAGTATTCACATATTAATCCCTAATATCATCTCATATGGCCTCATATTAATTCATCATAATTCCACTCGCGGTAATCCTCATACTATCACTTATTACTCATGCAACCCGACTGTCATACTCATGGCAACTCATCCTAGAAATCTCAGAATCACACACCACGGCATCACTGCACAACAATCCATATTCGCGAACTCTGCTACGCTCGCTGGCTTGCTCGCTAGGCGAGCCTGTAGCGAATGCTCGCTGACTACTCGCTAGGCGAGTCTCTAGCGAGTGCTCGCTGACTGCTCGCTAGGCGAGTCTCTAGCGAATGCTGCGATGACAGCAAAAACCTGCTACGGTCAAAACTATTTTCTGCCTAAATTCTCATACGATTCAACTTCCCAATGCTCCTAAAACATCATCAAGTCATCCCTAAGGTCATACGGCGATAACAATACAACATGTATAGTTTATTAGGCCAATCTGGCAACATTTGTACCGCCTAAAACACTATTCCCTGCAATTGCTCTGAGTATATCAGAGTTACTTCACATTTGAATATTTCTATTCCTACAGGGTCAAACATATCACAACCCAAGGTTTTGGCCATGAAGGCCTAAGGTTTCCTTTCTCATGTCACACATCAAACAGTCTGATAAGGTTTCCTAAATTCATGTCAATATTCAGGGATACATACCATCGATCATAACCTCAAAGTCTATTCATCAATTTCCCTAATTCTTCCAAATCACCCAACATATCTTAAATCATAAACCCCACCATAAACACACCCAAAAACATACATAGAAAATCATGAAATGTGATACTCCCCATACCTTAGCCGATTCGCAGCTTTCACGATTAATCTTTGGGATCTTCTGCTTCCAACCTTTCCTTCAGAGCTCTGGCCACCAACTTTCACATTAAACACAAAATGAAATCTAATTTCCTTTTAGAACTCAATTTTGTCTAACTTAGTCTTGGGCCTCACAAATTGGGCTTTTCTCATAACACCCTTACTAACTCTCATAATGCCCAATTTACCCTTATTTCTCTTATATTCATTTTAATAATAATAATACTAATATTCTCATATAGTATACTATTAATTAAATAAATAGTCCAACATGCACATCTTCTCAATAATTCCCAAAACCACCGAAAACACCCAAAATACCAAAAATACGAATATTCTCAATTAAATAAATAAATTAAAATATTCCGATTAAACTTGGGGTGTTACACCTGGAACCAGTAGTTATTGGAACCTCCTTGATTCGGTTATTACCAATCCTTCTGAATCTAGTAGTTACTAGTAGTACCTTTAAATCCAATCGTTATTGGTACCTTTGGATTCGGTTATCTCCGATTTTTTCCCTAAGTCTAGTAGTCACTAGCATCATTTGAAAAAAACTAGTGGTTACTAGCATTGTCAGAACCAGTTGTTATTGGTATACCTATGATTTGGTCGTCACCAGTTGGCCTAAGTCCAATAGTTATTGACATCGCTTAAATCTGATTGTTATCATCACTCTGATCTGGTTGTTACCAAACCCTTTGAAAATCCAGCATTTATTGGTATTACCCAAATCCAATGGTTATTGGTCTCCTTTGACTCGTTCTTTACCAATCTTCCCAGTTAAGTCTAGTAATTGCTAGCGTTATCCTGACCTAATTGTTATTGGTATACCCTGATTTGGTCATCACCAGTCCCTTCTAAGTCCAGTAGTTACTGGCATTGCTTGAAAGCCAATCGTTGTTAGTACCGTGAATTGGTTGTTACCAACTTCCCCGCCCGAAGTCTTGTATTCTATCAATACTATTCGGAGTTCCCAGCTATTGTTAACTTTGGTCGTCACCATCACCCCCTGTAAGTCTAGTGGAAACTAGGACCATTCAAAACCGATTGATTGTTCTGATCATCACCAATGTTCCCAGCAAAGTTGTCGCTTTCCTCATTCGAGTCTCGGAGATCTAGTGGATACTAGCACCCCCGGTGCGTCTGGTCTTATTTCTAGTCTTTTCCTGAAGATCTCGTTTGAACTCTTCGTTATAGGAGATTCCTCATTTGGTTTTCACCAGTGAGGTTTGCGTCTCTTTTCTTTCGTTTCCCCGGAGAAGAATTGCCTTCTTCCCCAGCGGTGTGTCTCCTTTTACCCAGTGAAGATTTGTCTTCCCTGGTGGAATTTGCGCCCCCTGTGTGAAAGATTCCCCTTGAACAACATCTTTAATCATGATTAAACTATTTTGCTTGTTTTGCCTTGGATCTTTCCCTAGTGTGTTGGGTCCCCCGTGAGTAGTTACTCGTCGTCTTGTCGTTCTTTTATTTTTGCTCGCGTGTCTGCATCTGTCTTGCAGTTAAGCATCATTTAGATTCATGGCATATTCGCATTTGTCATTTTGCATATCATCGGATCTAAGGGACAAAATTTCTGGTTTGCTATATTTAAATACCTTTCACTACGATTCTATGAGGATCTTCATCTCTCATTGCCATCTAATGAAAATATTTAAATAGGGGCAACTGTTGCACCCAAAATTTTGACCCCTTAGATCCTCATTATCATCTTAGGATCTTACTCATTTGATTATCTAACATTAACATATTTCAAGTTGGTCTTTGTTAAGATACATGAATCAGGGTTCCGTACAGCCGAGAATCGAGGTTTCGACAGTCTAATCAGTCAACGTATTGGATTGGTTCTCCATGAAATAAGTCTCCACATCATCAAATATACTCTATTGGATCAAGTTTGAATCTAATTTGAGGTTGTCACCCAAGGATCAAGAACAGTGCAGTTCAGGATACCCGATTAGGGTTTTCGATTAGGAAAAGTCAACTGTAGTTTGACTTTTGATTTAAATGGTGTTCAAATGGTGGGATTATGGTCCATGAAGTTCCTATGGCTTAGTAAAGTCTACTCAAGAAGTTTCAAGGCCTCAAAAGACCCGGAGCATCAACAGTTGACTCGGTAGTCACCGATCGATCGTTCGGTTGACCGAAAAGTCAACTCTTCACTCATAAGGAATTTGACCTCAAAATGTGAAGACAAAATGTTCCTAATGTGATATTACACCTTCCCATAAAGTTTCATGACCATTGGATCAAGGATTGATGAGTAATCGAAGAATCGAGAAATTAGGGTTTTGAAAGGGGCAAAACCATAAATCCCTAACCACACACCCAATTGAGTTGGTTGAAAGCTCATTGGAAAGCTTTTGGCAAGTCCTACAAAAGTCCCAAATTGGAACATGATCAAAAAATGCATAGATTTGGAGTTATGACCAAATTCATTTCAAGAGGGAAAAATAACTTAGAACAATTCTAAGTTATTGGCCTTTTTAGGCATGTTTTTCAGCAACTTTGAGAGGTCTTTTAACCTAGTTCCATTGGGAATCTGAAATTCATGAAAACATAAAAGTTGTAGAACTACATGAGGGCTTTCCAAAATGTACTACAACTCTTCCATAGCCCTTGTGAGCTGAGAGTTATGAAGTGTGCAAGTTGGGCATGTGCACTAATTTGTTAACTTGCCAAAACCTAACATGAACTTGATTTCCAACTATGAACTTCATCTCTAACCATGGATTGACAGCTGATATGATATTTAAGAGTGCATAGTGAACTAATTCATAAGGGAATCCAATCCTATTCCAAGGAATCATGGAAAACTATTGTTTAATAAAGGAAAAGTACAAAGGTACAAGAGGAGAGAGATGGTTTGGGGCTGCAGCATGGCAAATTTGTTCTTGCTACCTCTATAGTCATTCCATACAGCTCAAGATTAGCTGGTTTTAGAGTTTTATGGCCTTTGAAAGCATGCATTACCTGCAGAAAGCAATCTCACATAGATTTGCTTAGTTTTTCAACAAAACCACCATTTGAAAACCACTTAAACAAATCTGCCCTAAAATCTCACCTTACCTATAAATAGAGGTTTCCTCTATGTTAAAACATACACCAGAGCACTCTTAAAACCAAGAGAAAACCACAGCTCTCATTCCATTCTTGCTTGCTTCATAAGAAAATTTCCAAGTTTTCTTCAAAATCTGCCTTGGGCAGTTAGCTTCCCAAATCCATTTCCACACATTCCAATCCTTCAAAAACCATCTTCACAATCCATAAATGATGTGTGGAAGGTTTTCATACTCTTAAACCACTCAAAAACTCCATTCTCCCAAAAGTCAACTTTCAACCAAGTAAAGTTTGACCTCACACGCAAAATCAAAGAAACCTCTGTTCAGGCCTGTTTTGATCATTCTAACCCTCCATACACCTTTGATATATGATGTACCAACTGTACATAACTTAAAATAACCTCATCCTCATTTATTTTGAGATATGTCACAAGTTCTTCACATTTCCTTCAAGTGCAAGAAAAGTTGTTTTCATCAAAGTATTGGTTGGACAACAGTTGGAGTGTTCTCAAGGTATACTTTGCTGCTAGCTAGCTTTTTGGAAGTCTACAAGAGGTATGTAGCCCTAAACCTCTTCATTATGCATCATATGTTGTTAGGTTGTTTAGATGGTTTAGACATTATTATGCTAAATTGTGGATGTGTTGTCAAAATGATTGAATGTTGTAAGCTCATAACTGTTTGTTGATTTAAACTTATGTGTGGTAGCTTGAAGTTTGTTAACTGTCATATAAAGCATTAACTTAATATTTTTATGACAAGTCTATTAATGTATAGCATACTCTTGATAAATTGCAAACAGTTTTGTTAGAATTTAGAGGTGTTGTTTGTTAAACTATGAACTCTTGCTAGAAGATACAAATATTATGAAAGTTTGTGATACATTATGAATAAGCATTGTTATGTTTTGGTTCTGTTAAGAATCATCATGAGTTTGTAAACTCATGATCCATCACTGTTCTAGAGTTGTTTTTCCATACTAAAGTTTGAGTTTGTGTTTGCTTTGACAAATTGATGACTGTTTTTTAAGAGCAAATTATTCTGTCAGTATTTAAGGTTGGTAAATAACCAAGATTTTGCTCTGTCATGAGGTTTGTGAGTTGACTGATGCCACTATTTTTTCTATATATGTTTAGCATTGTTATGCTGAGTTCATTGCTGCATGGCACACACTTTTGTTTAAAACTACCAGATTTGGTCCATTGCTACCAAACTTTGCTATGTATGTCTGTTTGCTGCTATAACTGGTTTAGTGGCAATTGTCCTCTCATGTACATATGAAACAGTTGGTGGTCTAGTTTTGATTGGTGCATCCTATTTACAATATAAGCATGTGGTTGTTTCATTTATTAATAAAACCTCTTCAATTTTGTTCTTGCATTGAGATTTCTTAGTTTTTTATCTTTGAGTTGCTGACAGAAAGGTAATTGGAATTCATCAAAGTTCATTGATTGAAATACCAGAACACACTGTCTGTCATGTTGTGAAGTTTGTTAACCTCTGATCCATTAGCTTTTTACTTCATTGTACTGTCATTGGTTCAATTAGATTCAGACCAGAGTTTGGTTGCCAAACACATGTTGGTTTGTTCCACTTTTGCTTGCATTAAGTTTGTGAAATGTCAGTAAGGCAAGACATTGGACTATTAGTCTGTTTCCTTGAATATTGTAATATCAAGGCTTGTTGTTAAACCAAAACAGTTTCGCTTGATCCCATTTGCTTTGATCATGTTTTCTAAGTAGATATTGTAATTGCCTCTTTATAAAGACATGTTGTTTGGAATTCATCAATAGACATTGTTTGAAATACCAACAGCTGGCTGCCAACAGTTTTTTTAAAGCTTGTTAGTTTTTGCATTAACATATTCTAGTTTGGTCAAAAACCATTTATGTATGGAATTCCCAGCCTGTTATGATCTGAATTAAAAGATGTTGTTTGCTTTGATCATGTTTTCCTTAATCATGTTTTTGCATTTAAAGATTTTTTCTGTGGTTATTCTTGGAATTACAATTGGAATTCATCAATATTGATTGAAATACCAAATCAAGCTAACCATCAATACTACAAGAAATTTGGACTGTCATTGTTTCTTTCTTGCACTTTGTAATGACAAAGCTTATTGGTTTTCTTGAAGCAAACATTTATTTTTGGTCTGTGCTTTGATCTGGCTTTTCTTAAGTCATTAACATGTTTGCCTCCTTGAAAAGCACAATGTTGGAATTCATCAATGGATGAAGTACCAAGAACTGGTTGCTATTCTCCATGTTTCTGTCAAACTGTCCAACTTTAATATCTCACTGCTTGCATTATGGTTTGTGTTTGTTAATACTGGTTTCTTCATTAAGACTTCCATTGACCTTTTCAAAATTCATATGGTTTGAACTCATTGCATATAGGCATGTTGTTTGGAATTCATCAATAAAATTTGTTTGAAATACCAAAACATATTGTCATGCTTTGCTCTGGAGTTTGTTAACTTCTGATCCATCAAACTCATTGTTAGTTTGTAATGACTTTGTGTATGTTAAAGGGTCATAAGTGAGATTATTTTCTTGCATTGGTTTACTTTTCATAAGGGCTGTTTTCTTCTCTGGATTTGTATCCATGTTTCTGTCAAAACTGTTAGTGTAGACTCTAGTACATTGGTGCTGGCAGTTTCTTGCTTTGAGGTTTGATACCATCAAGTTCAACCTCTTACTACAGTTTGTTTTGTGTTGAATCCTAATCAGTTGCATTTTTGGTTTGGTGAGCATTTGTTTTGTCTAGGGATCTTTGCTTCAACATTATCCAAATGCCAGGTTTTTCATCTGAGCTTGCAACTTGAGGATCATTTTGTGATCTAGTGAGAGTTTAAGCTCATCCTTTTGGAAATCATTACAAGCATTATATTTGAATTTTTCTCAAACCATTACATGTCTTTAAATGCATCGGTCTTGATCATTAAAACTCAAATTGCACTTCAAACCTCCACCTGCATAATCAATCGTATTTTACTTTATGTGCATTGTTTTGAAAAACTTCTGGCACCTTTGTATTCCTCATTAAATTTCAAGTGAGTTAGAGGTAAATTTTGTTAAATTTGATGGAGGTTTGATCAAGTTTGAAACTGAACCGTTTTCATTTGCCTTGCTTGTTCTTGCTTTGAATTTGCCTAGAATATTTGCCTTGTAAGGTTACATATTATTAGGGGTGGCTTAATAAACGGATGTATTGTCACCCTAGTGGTTGTTACCTGCGCACGTTATACCTTGTTTCATGCTTGTCCTGTGTTCGATCCCTAAATGGGACAACTTTTTTCTATTTTATTTTGTTTGCCATGATTGATTATTTTCTTCTTCATTTCCATCTGTTTGTACATGCGCTTGTGTTGGTTGAGTGGTTATGTTTTGTGCTGGTGAGCATGAGGGTGTGGGTTCAATACCTGCCTTGACCATTCTTTCTTTTTTATCACTTGTTTTCTTTTATGATTTCTTCACAAAATTCAAAGCTTCATAACTTTCTCATGCTTCATTATTTTTGATCCATTCTTTTTGCAAAATGCTCATAATGTTGTCTAGTTTCACTTAATGAGAAAATATTTCAAAGATGTTCATGTTTATGATACCTTTTGCCTACTTGAAAGTTGCTTATCCTAAATGTTGTTTACCTTGTTTCTTGTCTATGCTTGAATTTTCTTGTGAGATTTATGTGTGCTTAGAATCATAACAGGTTAGGGTTTTTCCTTCCTTTGGTTGTCACCGTGAACTTATATGATTTCCTCACAAAAATTTGAACTTGAACTGTTGTAACATTTTCTTGCATGCTTGCTTGTATTTGATTGTCATCAATGCATAATGTTGTTACATTTGATACACTTTGAACCCTATAGCATGTTTATCTTAAGTTGTGACTTATTTTCATGGTTGTTACCTTCATATTTGTTAATATATCTCTTTTGGGTTGTTACCATCATCTTCATTAAGATATGTCGTTTTTGACTTTAACCTTTTGTGCTTAAGTCTTGTAAGAACCCCCTTTACAATATTGTGATATCTTGATGCTTACATTGATTCTTGGTTGTAACCATTTATCTTAATTAAATCCTTGCTTATTGTAATATGCTTGCTTGTTTGGTTGTAACCATATCTCTCATGTTCATCACGTTTGAATGTTTATGCTTTGTTAAGTTTGTTTTCCCCAAGTGATGGAACTCTTTAGTTCTCATCCAAGTTGCCTCCCCTTCTATCCTTCCAAAGGAAAGTCTCTCTATTGACCTTTGGGTCATAGATAGCTTATTACTCTCCCTTGACTTTGTTAAGTCATCCATACACTTAGTTAAGTTAAAACCTACCCATTGGACTTCGCTTAAGTCTAAGAAGCCTACCCCAATTAGAACTTAGGATAGAGTTTGTTAACTCTATGTAAGAATCATGGATATGATTACTTACTTCCCTTTCTTGAGTGTTCAATATAGATCTAGAGAGTTTTCTTAAACTCTACACAAGCATTATAATGTTTGTTCCCCTTTGAACCTTGATCATAATCAAGTGTTCTTCAACCCTAGTGAGGTGAACTACGATTGCTCTGATTCTATCCTAGTAAGGATACGTAGGCAGAGGACGTGATGTCTTTGATGTCTTTGCGAGCAAACTTAGAAACTATCTTTAGGTTTTAACCTTCACCTTTTACCCAATCCCAATCCATAGCAAACATTTAGCAAACTTAGCATACAAACAAACAAAAGGTTCCTGTAGGGTACTACAGATGTTTAGGATGTGAAATACCTACCCTATGCATAACCAACCCCGATCCCCGAATCTCTTAGCGTTGTTGTTACATCGTGCAAAAGGTTCTTTCTTTCTTTAGACCTTTCCTTTGGATAAATTAAAGCCCGATTGTGAATTTAAGAATTAAAGATTCAAGTTAATCAATAGCTTGGTATCACGATTCTCACCGCAACACAATTCACTGCCAAGACATGAGAAATGCTTTACTTTGAACCATGAAAAAGTTATTCCAAACCATCTTTTCAAGACACAATTACAAGAAGTTCAAGCTATGATCTTGCTCACATTCAATTGATACATAAAAAACTTTTCAATTACAAACCATGTGGAAATTCTCAAACCAAAATTGGAGCCAAGCCATTGATTCAAAAGTATGATTCTAAGTACATGTTACAATACCAAATTGTTTATACATATCATAAGACCTAGATTTCTAAGTTTTGCCATACCTAGACTTAAAACTAGTGTTACACACTTCATACCAATGCTCTATGACTCATGCAACTAGTCCTCTTCGTGACTCCAAGTTCTCTTTGCACAAGTCCCTTCACCAAGCTACCAAAACACGGTTCTTGCATCTTCATGGCATCTTCATCATCATATAATCACATAACCTACAAAATAAACCAAGAATAATTAAGGATTGAACTCAAGACTACAAAGGAATCCACATGAATATAAGAAAAGTTCAAAGCACTCTTTACCCTCATGCCAAGAAAGCCACAGATTTCGTCACTTTGCACCAAGTTTTCCAAGCCAGACTATGAACTTCTTGTCCAATTCTCCAAGCTTCTTCTCCAAGTCACCAACACCACAACTTCTTCATCAAGTTAAGTAACCATCAAGCTCTAATGTGATACCAATCTCTCATATGTCCAAGGTGCTTCAACAAGCATTCTTAAAAATAACAATGCCATGAGCATCCTAGAATCCTCCCATTATCCTCATGACAAGCATAACAAGCACATGAAAAAAAAACAAGACAAACCATGATCGGTTCATAATCCATAGTTAAACACACACAAGACCAAAACCACACAATTTTAAAGGATGGCTCAAATAAATACATAGCAGTGGCAGAAAGATAAAACATGACAATGGCAAGTAAATGCTTCCTAACAAGCTCATGGATAATTAAGTACAAGGCCAAAGTCTTCGTAATGTGTACACTAGCAGCAATGGGAATTCAACACAAACATGGAGGGTTCATACTATTCAATATGGCAGCAGCAATTAAAGGTACTTAGTACACATAATTTCAAGGGTAAAATATGTAGGTCGGTGCCAAATAATGCTAAAACAATTCAATACAAGTCATACAAGCAGTTTTCAAGCCAAGCACAATTTGGAGGAAAGAAATACAAATGCAAGACCATGATAAATTAACCAAGTTTTTGTACAAAACCACGTTTTACAGTAGTAAAAAACTCAATACAAGGCTCGGTAGGGGACCACATTCTAGAAACATTCTCAGGATCACTACAAACAAAATTCCAAGATGTCCAAATCAGAGGTACCCACACAAATGTGAGTGGTAATTCCTCACCTGATTTTGTTGCAACGGAATCACACGTTTCAGAGGGTATTCCTCTGAATTTTTAACTTATCTCACACATGCCTACCTCATACAATCCTCCATATAAATAATAAGTCCACTACTCATTCAAAAACAACCCTACATTGTCAGAGCACTACTAATGGCTGCGCAAGAAAATCATAAACCGTATTCACTAAAAGCTTAAAAGATCATTCTTGACACATGTAACACCCCATTTGAATTATTTAGTCTTTTTATACTTTATTGTGTGCATATTGGTTGTGATGTCTTTGATAAGGGTATGAGGTTAATGGCAAGAGTGAGAGATGACCTTAGTTAGGGTGAGGTGGACCTATAATAATGATAATGCTAACCATTTAATAACAATAATAAGAATACTATGGTTATTGATATTATTATTTAATTATTATTAATAATAATATTAATAGGATGGTAGTTATTATTATTATTACTATTATTATTATTATTATTATTATTATTATTATTATTATTATTATTATTAATTGGATTAATAGAATTAAAACCTGATTAAGGGGTTAAGAGAAAGTTAGTGGAGGAATTAGTCAGTTAAAACGTAAAAGAGAAAAAAGGCAGAGAAAGGAGAGCTAGGGAAAAAAGAACCAATTCTCCATTACTGTCAAGGAAAAAGCTTCAGTCCAAGGTAAAAGGGGAGAATGGATTCCAATATGGAAGATTTAACATGAGAGAGTAGTGAAAGGTCCTTTCTCTCGTAGGAATTTTGTATGTTCTTGCTTTTTATTTGATTTTCGTGATATTACGATTTCCCTGTGATTGTTGTTATTGTTGAATGATCTTTGTATGATGTTGTATGTATGATTCTGGTACGAATATGAAGATTCGTGTGGAAATTCCCTGAAGTTGTGATAGAATACTATGAATTAATAGATCTGAAAACCAAGGGTTTAACCGTAATCGAAACTAGATCTAATAACTAGAATCTTGAAAGAATAGAAGATAAGATTCATTGAAATCGATTAAAATATGAGTTTGAAGATGAATGGGAAGATAGAATGATGAATTTGGAGTAGAAACTCGTGAAAATGATGAAACTTGAGTTTTTTTGACAGATTTGCTGGCCATACGCGTATTGGAGGTGTCAATACGCGTAAGGGGGACTTCCCAAGGGGCTGTACACGTAGCAGACGTGCCCTGTCCCCAGTGCCAGCACGGCCATCTGGTGATACGTGTATGATACACGTATGGGCTTAGGCAATACACGTATGGGGTATTCATACGCGTAACGGGTGACTCTGATGGGGTTTTGGGAGGTAGAAGCCTCTGGCCGTACGCGTAAGGTAGGGCTGATACGCGTATGACAGCAGGTTCTACGCGTATGGACAGTTTGGGATGACTTTTCCCTAATTTTTGTGATTTCTGTCCAAATTTCGCTTGGAATGCATTTCCGTTTACTTGGTAGGATTAATAAAACCAAAATTAACTTAAGGAATATTAGTAATGAATTAAATCGAGAGAATATGGAATGTTATATGTGTGCCCTTATGGGTGTGTTTAATAAGTTGGAGCCATGATTGTCGAATGTGGACGGTCTTGTGTGATGGTGGTAATTCCCGAGAGGATTACGGTGAGCGGATAGCTCGTGTGGATCATTAATGATCATGAATTATGCTTGAATTACTATATTGCATAATTGTGTTGTCATGCATCTCATGTCATGTGTCTTGTGGAGATGGCTAGGTGGGAATCCATGATGGGTGCCTAGTTTCATCCGGACTTCATGTGGAAGTCATTATGGACATAAGTTGTAGTTCAGAGGAACGTATACGACTTATCCGGATTCTGAAGGGAATCGGGTTCTAGGGTGAACCGTATGTATTTGTGTTGGTACCACATGCATTGTGTCGAGTCAGTGAGTCACATTGTATATTTGTATTTGAATATGGGCTATTGATGCCGAGTGATTGAGATGGCACGTGTATGTGCATTGTATGTGTATGATTGTATGTGTGGTGTGTAACTACTCCTTATCATGTGAATGTAGTTCTCACCCATTTTCTGTTTGTTGCGTCTGTGTCCTTGGGGAGTGCAGATGACCAGGTACCTGAGTAGTGCTTGAAGTGTGTTGCTATTTGATTGAGTCCTAGGAGTCGCTCTGATACATAACATGGGATGACGGGATTACATTATATTTTGCTTATTTTCTTGATTAATTGTTACGTATCTTTTATCTGTTGGAGTAATGATGTATAACCACCGGTTGTGGGGACTATGTTTAAACATTAATTTTATTCCGCTATTTTATTGAATGACCTTGTTGAAGTATTATGGAAAGCATGAAGTGACTTGATACTTCATTGAATGAGAAAAATGTCTATGTGACATCCTACGTGTTTTGAGAACTCTGATGTACGTTTATGAAATATTTCCGTATATGTTTTATAATACACGTACGGGGTAGAGTGGGGTGTTACAAATGGTATCAGAGCAGACCGGTCCGTCTGGCCAAGTTGTCTAATGTTGTTTGTTCCCTAAGATGTGACATGTGCATGAAAACACTGTCGGTACATGTTTGTTTTCTAACCTTTGTCTGCAGTGGTGGAAATGAAACAAGTGGGGGAGAAGCTTGTGCTTCTCTAGGATGCTTCAGGAGTGGAGTGGTGGCTCAGTATGTTGTTGAACGCTATATAGTTTGGTAAAGATGGCTTATGCCCCATCATGATTTTTGGATGTCTACTGACAAATTGAGGAACTGATCACCCTTAATCTCTTGTTGATAGTAGATGGAATCATGTTGGATGGGATAAACGTGTCTTGCAAGCTTAGATGGCGTGTGCAGTGAATTGTTTTGAGTTAAGCTAACTGCTTACAAATTATTTTGGTGAGTCGGTGCAGGATGGTGCCGAGATGTTTATTTTGATGGATTAGTTGGTTGTTGCAAGTGTATTCAGTAAGATAGATTTAAGATCTGGGTATCATTAGGTTCGTGTGAAGCCTGATGATATTCCGAAGATAGCTTTTAGGACGAGGTATGGACATTATGAATGTTCTGTGATGCCATTTGGTGCGACTAATACGCTAGGTGTATTTCTGGAGTACACAAACAGGATTTTTCCATCCTTATTTGGACAAGTTTGGGTTTGTGTTCATTGATGATATTTTGATGTATTCAAAGAGTGAAGAGGATCATGCTGAGTAGCTAAAAATTGTGTCATCAGCGCTGAAAAAGAGCAGTTGTATGCAAAACTGTAAAAGTATGAGTTTTGGTTAAAGGAGGAGGGTTTCCTTGGCCATGTGATATCTAGTAGTGGGATTGTGGTAGATCCTTTAGATATTGATGTTGTATCACGATAGGAAGCTCCAAAACCTGTTTTTGAGATTAGAAGTTTTCTTGGGTTGACAGATTATTATCGAAAATTCATTGGAGGATTTTTCCAAGTTATCCTTGCCATTGCCGCAGTGGACTAGGAAGGTTCAAGATTTTGTTTTGGATTCAAAGTATGAAGAAAGCTTCAAGAGCTTTTGAGAAGGCTGACAGTAGCTCATGTTTTGATTTTTCCGAATCTGGCAGAACCGATTGTTGTATATGGTGATGCTTCATTGATGGGATTGAGAGGTGTATTTATGCAACACCAGGAAGTTATAGTTTATGATTCAGGGCAACTTAAAGCGAATGAGAAGAATTATCCGATGCATGATTTAGAGTTGGTTGCTGTTGTGTTTATGTTGAAGCTTTGGAGGCATTAATTGTTTGGTCGAGATTCGAAGTGTTCAGTGACCATAAGAGTTTGAAATATCTGTTTGACCAGAAGAAATTAAATACGAGGCAGCGAAGATGGCTGGAATTTCTGAAAGACTATGACTTTAGCTTGAGTTACCATCCAGGTAAAGCTAACATCGTATCAGATGCTTTGAGTTGGAAGACGATACATATGTCGACATTGATGATTAGAGAAGTGGATTTGATTGAGCAGTTTAGGGACTTGAGTATAGTTTATGGGTTAACTTTGGAAAGTGTAATGTTGGGGGATGCTGAAAGTGAATAATGAGTTCCTTCGTGAAATAAGAGAAGGTCAGAAACTGGATTTGAAATTGGTAGACTTGATAACCGTAGGCAGAACAGATAAGAAAGAAGACTTTAAAGTAGATGATTCTGGTGTGTTGAAGTTCAGAGGCAGAATTTATGTGCCAATAATCCTGATTTGAAAAAGGTAATTTTGCAAGAAAGCCACAGGAGTAGCTTGAGTGTTCATCTAGGAGCTACAAAAATGTATCAAGACCTGAAGAAATTATTATGGTGGTCGGGTATGAAGAAAGACATAGCCCGGTTTGTGTATGCTTGTTTGACTTGTCAGAAGTCAAAGGTGGAACATCAGAAACCATCCGGTTTGATGCAACCGATGGAAATACTGAAGTGGAAATGGGATAGTATTGCAATGGATTTTGTTATTGGATTGCCGAATACGGCGAGAGGTTTTGACGCAATTTGTGTAATTGTGGATAAATTGATAGTCGACACATTTTATATCGATTAGCATCAGTTTTCCTTTGACAAAGTTAGCAGAAATTTATATCAGAGTGATAGTGAAGTTACACGGGATTCCGTCGAGCATTGTATCTAACAGATACCTGAGGTTTACTTCTGGATTTTGGAAATGCTTGCAAGAAGCTTTGGGTTCCAGTTTGAAATTAAGTTCTGCTTATCACCCACAGACCGATGGTCAATCTGAGAGGACTATTCAGTCATTGGAAGATTTGTTGAGAGCTTGTATACTCGAGCGAGGATGCGCTTAGGATACTCAATTACCGCTGATTGAATTTAATTACAACAATAGTTATCATTCTAGTATTGTAATGACACCTTTTGAAGCATTGTATGGTAGAAGGTGTAGGACACCTCTATGTTGGTATGAGTTAGGCGAGAGTATGGTACTCGGACCTGAGATTGTGCAACATACCACAAAGATAATCCAGATGATTAGAGAGAAAATGAAGACGGCCCAGAGTAAGCAGAAAAGCTACCATGATAATAGGAGGAAAGATTTGGAATTCAGCGAGGGTGACCATATATTTCTTAGAGTCAATCCGGTGACCGATGTTGGTCGTGCGCTGAAATCAAAGAAATTGGATCATAAGTTCATTGGACCATATCAGATTCTGCAAAGGGTTGGAGCGGTTGCCTATAGAGTGGTGTTGCCACCCGAACTTTCGAATTTACATGACGTGTTTCATGTATCACAACTTCAGAAGTATGTTGTTGATCCAACTCATGTGCTTCATAGAGATGAAGTATAAGTTCGAGATAACATTAAGGTAGAGGCAATGCCATTGAGAATCGAAGACCGCAAGATGAAACAATTAAGAGGGAACGATATTCCGTTGGTAAGAGTAGCTTGGGGAGGAGCTGCTGGGGGAAGTGTGACCTGGGAATTGGAGAGCAAGATGCAAGAGTCGTATCTAGAATTGTTCTCGGCAGGTACATTTTTTAGGACGAAAATATTTTAAGTGGGGGAGAGTTGTAACACCCCATTTGAATTATTTAGTCTTTTTATACTTTATTGTGTGCATATTGGTTGTGATGTCTTTAATAAGGGTATGAGGTTAATGACAGGAGTGAGATGTGGTATTAGTTGGGGTGAGGTGGACCTATAATAATTGATCTGACCTGATCAGGAGGGATCACGGACTGGCCACACTCCGCTGGCTGGTTATCTGTTCGCCGGGGTAAGAACGAGGAGGGGGGTGTACCTGCAAAGCACTCCGACGCCCAAGTAAGAAGTTGGACAGAGAGGAAACAATAGTACAGAAAGAGGGGCAAGAAGAGTTACCTGACCCTCTTGAAGAAGAGGGTATTTATAGAGAGACCCCAGCGCTGGGCCAACGGTCATTCGAGGTGGGCCGGACGACCAGGCCCAACCCTGATGACTGATAGGGCTTACGTGGTGTAGTGAAGACCAGGACGTGGTCTTCGCCCTAGTTCAACCGCTCCTAGGTCTCCGGAAAGTGGGTTTGACCTGCTCTTTCGGAGGTGGGCGGTTGGCCGATGACGTGTCCCCGCGGAGGGGAGCACGTGGAGAACGTGCGCCGAGCACGTTATTCTCCCGCGGAGGGAGCCCGGGTAGTCTTGCTCGTCCGGCGTGACGGACGACAGAGGGGACGCGGAGCGGTAGCTTGTGCCCGGTGGCCAGTCCTGCTCGTTCGAAGGGGCGCGTGCCAGGCGCGCCCAGTTCGCTTGTTGGGCCGCATTTGGTATTGGGCCTGCCGAGGTGAGGCCCATACCGGAACAGGAGCCCCCCAAGTCGAAGCTCTGGGGAAGAGCGAGGACTTAAGGTCGTCATGTATGGAGCGGGGACTCGCACGACGAACTCCGGTCGTCGGTAGAACGGGGAGGAGGCAGATGAAGGGGCGCGACTGTCAGGTTGCCTCCACGTGTCTCGTGTTAAGCGGTCGTAGGGGCGGCTAACCTATGTCATTAATGAGCCTAGAGTCGCTTCGAGTCCCGCGCCGGGTTATAAATATGGCGGTCCCCGCTCATTCTGTTACTTTTCTCTCTGCTAATCTTTTATCGTCTCTGCTCGTCCGCCGCTTGCCGCCGATCGCCGCCGTGCCGTTTGCTCTTTTCTCCCGTCCGCCGCCGTTACAAGTGAGTTCCTCTTTTCCCTCTCTTTTTATTTCCGTCGTCTAACTGGAACATGTGGTCGGGGCGGGATGTACGCCCCGAGGAGGGATGCGAGTTCCGCCGCGTCTGGCGAGTTTTCCGATGAACGTCCCGGGGACGGTAGGCTAGTTCCGATGAATGCCCCGAGGACAGGAGCTTTTTCTGATGAATGCCCCGAGGACGGGGGCTTTTCTCCGATGAATGCCCCGAGGACGGGGGCTTTTTCTGATGAATGCTCCGGGGAGAAGTACCTTCTCCGACGGCCGTCCCAAAGGGGGTGAGGGGTCGTTCTTCGGTCCCCGAGGAGGGTAGACGGGGAGCGAATGTCTGCTCGTCGCTCCTCGGCCTTTGTCGCCCTTTCACTTGACTTGCGGTGGAAGGGTGGATTTGATCCTGGCTATCGAATTCACCGATGTCCTCTGCTTTCAGGTGTAGATGTCGGCTCTGGTGCCGGGGATAATGGTTGAAGATACTGAACCCGAGGTCCCGGAGTATGACGACGAGCGTATCGCCCCGTCCGAGGAGTGGGCGGCCGAGGAGCCACTTTCCATCCCCTCTTGCTTTGTGGTCGACTCGTCCGACGTGTATGCCACGGTCGAGGACACGCCGATAGGAGAAACGCAACACTGGCAGGTGTACCGTCCGAAAGAGCACCACCGGATCTGTTCGCGATATGGGCGGAAGATGTTCCCGATGTATGAATTTTATTTTAAAGAAGCTCGGCTCCGGTTACCGTTTTCCGCCTTCCATCTGGGGCTTTTTGACTGGCTGCGTCTTGCCCCGTCTCAGCTGCACCCAAACGCTTTGGACTTCATCCGGGCTTTCGAGGTGGTGTGTTTCTACCTCTCGGTGGAGCCGACGGTGCCGTTATTTTTCCGCATCTTTCATTTGCAGCGGCAGACGGTGCGAGGTCGTCACGGATGGGTCTCTTTCAAACAATCGACCAAAATTTTCAAAGCGTATAGCGATTCTGTCAAAGACTTCAAAGGTCGGTTCTACCTCGTCAAACCGATCACGCAGCATGGCTCGGACACTCTCTTTGACGAGGGCGAGCGCACGGTAGATGGCCAGCGGTTCCGCGCGTGGCTTCCTAAGATACATCTACTGTGGACCTCGGAGCATTTCAGTCGAGGGACGGATAGGTATATCGTCCGGGAGGGAACCCTCGAGGAGAAGGACATGGCCGCTTATTTGAAAATAATTGCCTTTGTGCGGTCGCTTCCCCCGTCGAAGCTGGTGACGCCCGACGGTCGTTACATCCTCGATGCCCAGGGGAACATACGCACCAAGAAGCGTTTGATAAATACAAAGACTTTGCTCGGCTGTGCGACCGGGGCGGCCGCTCTGGATTATCTAGGTAGGGATGTTCGTCTTCCCTCGTGGTCGGGGTTTTTGATCGTCACTAACCTATTTCTTTGTTTTTGCAGCGAACATGTCTACTGTCGACGAGCGGGTGAAGCAGTTGCGCGCTGCCAGGAGTGCCGTGGCCCCGAGGACGAGGGTGAGTCAGCTGGTCGGTCAGGAGGTCGCGACGCACGGGGGCCAAACTTCGTCCTCGTCGCCTCAAGAGAGCCAATCCCCTGTGTCTCAAGGAGTGTCGAAGAGGCAAAGGTCCGAGGAGCCTCGGGTGGTGGATCTGACGGTCGGCGCCGTTGAGGAAGGTTACGTCGTCCCTCCCTGCCACCAGCACCCGGGATATTTTCATGGTGCCCGTTCCCCTACTGTTTCCGCCGGGGAGGTGAAGGCTGTTCGCCAGGCTGATCGGGAGACCCGTCGACGTGTCCTGGCTGAGGACTTGGCCGCGATGATGCGGACGTTTACGACGGCTCTCGTGCTGAACGAGGAGGGCTGCTCTGCTGCTGAGCTGTCCAAACTGCAAGGGGATCTCACTTTCGCGCAGTCGCGGTTGACCAAGCTCACTGAGGAGTTGGAGAAGAGCCAGAAGGATGCTGCCGAGCAGCGGAAACGGGCGGAGGGTGCTGAGGGGAAGGTGACTTCGCTGGAGGAGAAGCTGGGGACAGCGACGGCCGAGGTGCAGGCGCTGAAGGTTCGTACGGAGGTTTTGGACAGCGCTGTTCGTCCGGCCGAGGACGAGACTGATGGGGATCGGCGGCTAATCACCCGTGCTGACTTGATCGCCCGTATCTGGGTGTTGGAGAGCGATTGTCTGGAGGCCGTTGAGGTCGGGTTCAAGAATGCGGTCGAGCAGATTCAAGTCGCCAACCCTGGTGTCGAGCTGGCCGTGGACGGGATAGGGCCGTACCACGAGATTGTTGATGGGAGGGTGATCGACCCTTATCTTGTTATCCCCGAGGAGGAAACCGTGGCTGCTGACCGAGCGGATGAGGAAGCATAGGTAGCCGGGCCTGCGTGCCCGTTGTTTTTGTGGCCTGCGTGCCGGTGTTTTACCTTTTGCTTTGGGCCTGCGTGCTCATTTTTGTACTATTGACTACTGGGCTGGTGCCCGCTTTTGTTAAATATATTTATCATGGATTTTCTAAGTGTGCGCTCGTTATTTGCATGTTGTTTTATGCTCGTTTTTCGTATTTGTTCGAATGCTTTTGATGTGTATGACATTTCTTGTAGATTTTCTAAGTGTGCGTTCGGTGTGTTTAGCTCGATGATTTGTTACCGGTAGTGTAGGGAACTGGCCGGTTTGGCCGGGGATGTAGCCGGGCCGTTTCGGGGGTAGTTTTCCCCGGGGCGTGGGCGGCCCATCGCGAGCTGGGTGTCCTGCCTGTTTTGGTACGGCGGCGAGGGGCCTCGGTCGAGGTATTCCCTGCCGAGCAAGGCCTTCTGCCCGCGCACACGAGAGGCAGGGCTTGCTTTTCTTTGGTCGCTGGTGGACGCGGGGGTGTGCGGTGGTACCATGTCGCCCCCCCAGTGGTCGGGACGATGGGTCGTCGCGGGCAATGTGTTAACTGTAGTACCGCTTAAGCTTCGCGGCGTTCCATGGTCGAGCTAATTGTTCACCGTGCAGGTTTTCGAGGTAATAGGCCCCATGCTCCGTTTTGTCCCGGACTCGGTACGGGCCTTCCCAGTTCGCCGCCAGTTTGCCCTCGCGGGAGTCTTTCTGGTTTCTGCGTAGAACTAAGTCGCCAGTTTGAAAATCGCGTTTTATGACTTTGTTGTTATGGCGAAGTGTGACTTGCTGCTTCAGCTGGGCTTCCCGGAGAGCTGCTCCTGCGCGGATTTCTTCGACGAGGTCGAGCTCTTCTCGGAGGGAGCCATCGTTGTCGTCGGTGTCCAGGGGAGCTTCCGTTCGTCTGGACGGTTCGCGGATTTCGACCGGTATCACGGCCTCGGTTCCGTACGTGAGGCGAAATGGGGTCTCCCCTGTGGTTGAGTGAGGAGTAGTACGGTATGCCCAGAGGACGCTGTGGAGTTCTTCGACCCATGCTCGTTTGGCGTCTCCGAGGCGTCGTCTGAGTCCTCTGAGTATGACTCTGTTCGCCGACTCCGCCTGGCCGTTCGTCTGAGGATGTTCGACCGAGGCGAAGTGATGTTTGGTCCCGAGGTTGGTGACGAAGTCGCGGAAGTTTTTGTCTGTAAATTGTGTGCCGTTGTCGGTGACGATGGCGAGCGGAACCCCGAATCTGGCGAGGATGTTGCGTTTGTAGAATCGGAGTATGTTGTGGGCGGTGATTTTGGCCAGAGCTTCAGCCTCGACCCACTTGGTGAAGTAGTCGACTCCCACGATGAGGTACTTGTTCTGGTATGAACCGAGGGGAAAGGGTCCGAGGATGTCCAGCCCCCACCAGGCGAACGGCCATGGCGATGAGAGGGAGGTGAGGTCGGTTGGGGGGGCGAGGTGCATGTCTCCGTGTCGTTGACACTTATCGCACCGTTTGACATGTTCTTTCGCGTCGGACTGCATTGACGGCCAGTAGTAGCCCGCGCGTAGGGCCTTGCGCGCTAGGGATCTGCCGCCGAGGTGCTGCGCGTTGATACCTTCGTGGATTTCTTCTAGAACGGCCGTACTCTGGGATTTATCGATGCATTTGAGGAGTGGGATTGCGAAGCCTCGGCGGTACAGTCGTCCCTCGAGGAGGACGTACGAGCAGGCCCGTCGTTTCGTTGCGTTGGCCTCGCTAGAGCTGGCCGGCAGACGGCCGGTGCTGAGATAGGTGTGGAGGGGGGTCATCCAGCAGTCCGCGTCTCCAATGGCGTTGATGTCGAGGGGTGTGGTGGTCGGGCTGGTACTTGGTTGGGACAAGATTTCTTGAATGACCGATTTGTGACCGCCTCGTTTCTTGGTGCTTGCTAGTTTGGAGAGGATGTCGGCGCGGGTGTTCTGCTCCCGAGTGTTGCACCCTAAAATTTGCCCAACCTTATTCATTTGGTTTATGTTTCATTATCATTAGCATTTGCATATAGAGTAATGTACATAGACTAACCATCTGCATAGCATAAGCATAGCAAGTCACACAACAGGGGACCAATCATTATTCTCATCTCTAGAGGCCTATCAAGAGGTCATTATCCTAATTCAATCTCATTCAAGTTATCAGAAAAGAATTTGAAAGCAAAGAGTTCAGCAGATCAAGCCTTGAGTCCATCTCCTAGCTGAGGGTATCTGAGGATCAACAAGAGGGTTGTGAGCTGTGAGTTGAGAGCATGGGGAGTATCTAGACATCTTGAGAGACTTAGAAAGTCATTTGGAGAAGGAGACAAGTCATTGATGAAAGCACAAGAGCTACAGTTGAAGACAGTCAACTAGGGTTTCATCTGGGTCAACCCTAGGTCAATTGACTGATTTAAGGGGTATTCAAGTCTATTGAGGAGATGTGGGGTTCACCATTGGATATATAAAGAAGGATATAGAGATATGCCAAGGAGAATTCAAGAGAAATCAAGGAGAAGAGGAGTTACTAAATTAGGGTTTCTGTGTAAAATCCCCTAGTTTAGGTCAAATTTCCAAGCAAGATAAGTCAAAATGATAGCTTCAAATGGCTTCTTGTCCAACATGAAACTTGTAGAGGATCTCAAGACCTTTAATTTGAGTGGTGGAAGACATCAAGGAGATTTATAGAACTCAAGTTATGGTCCTTGCAAGTTACAGGTCATCTGAGGTATCTGAATTTTTGTCTGTGAAAGTGACTTGACTTCCAAGCAATTTTTACCCCTCAAGGAGATTTCAAATGAATTATTGGTCAACATAAGAATTGTTCCTCATTGTCTTAGCTTTCTAGAATGGTATAGAATGCCTTCATATGATGTGTGGAACTCAACTTATGGTCTTGGCAAGCAAAGGGTATTTTGGGCATTTGTGAATTACAGGTCATTTTAACCTATGTCCAAAACTCATACAAGGAGGCCTCAAATGGAAAAACTTACAACATCAAACTTGCTCCAAATGGGATTTTAAGTCTAGAAAGAAGGTCACAAATTGTTGGAGAAGCTCATAGCATGAAGTTGCATGATTGGTCCAAATTTGAACTAAAAAGGCTTATAATTTGAATCAATTCAAAGTGAAAAATGGTTTGGGAGATTTATAAGTCCAAATGGAGACTTCCAATATATGATTTTGAATGGAAAAGCAATTCTAAGAACAATGGTTTAAACACTTTTTTGAGTTTAGAAGGAAAAAAGAAAGATATTCATGGTTACTTGCCTTTTAAGAAACATAGCCAAAATGGATCAAAGTTGGAAGGCAAGGGAATGTGTAAGATGGATCTAGAATGTTCATGTGAGCCCTATATATTCATGAAATGAAGATTGATCAAGGGTTGGACTCATTTTTCACCAAGAATCTCCCAAATTCTCTCATTCTTTTTCATTGAATTTTCATTCCAATTCCTCAAATTCTTCACCAATCATCATCACAATCAACTTCATTCTACTGATTCATCATCATAGATTAGAATTCAATCAAGAACAAGGTGTGATCCATCCATTTTCGAGCACTTCCATCCTCAACATCAAAATTGAAGTTTCCATTGGACAGCATAATTCAAGCCAAGTCTCATCTAAATATTGCAAACAGAATCAAGTACATCAAGAATTGATCAGGATCCAAGCCCTAGAAGCCTCAGATCCACGAGTTCCATAGCTGTTTTCAAGATTTCACACCAGGTGCGTTTTCATTCAAATTGCTTAATTCAGTTAGTTTAGCATAGTTTTGTTAGTATAGATATGATGTAGGAATTTAGTAGAGCAATTAGGTTGAATTTGGAGTGGTTTGGTGATGTTTGTTAGCAGGTGGTAGAAACTGTTAGGGCTTGAAACTTGTAGTAGAATGCATCCTAAGCTTAGCTTGATAGATCAGAATGATAACCATTATGCATAGATTAGGTTACTGTAAGTTTGATTGAGAATTGTTGTGATGCATCTCAGAGGATTTCCATGGTGATCAGACCTTGTAGGTATCGGGTTGAGTGATCTAGTGAGTTTCAGATTGAACTAGTGCCATAGGATTATAGAGGGAGAGATCCTGAACAGTTTTCGTGTTGGGATCGTGTTGATTCGTGGCTTGTAGAGTGCGAGCAGATTGGTGTAAGTTTGGTTCGTGCATGGACATTCATGGTGAAACCCTAAGTTTCAGATCCATTGGAGAAGACGAAATCTGGATCGTCTGTTTTGTGCAAGACTTTTGACCTCCAAGCCCATCGTGTGGCTGAGGTTTAATCTGAGTTTTGGAGGGAAGTAGTTTGGTGCCCTAAACGCACCGTTTCATTAATTGAAACGGGCGGGCCTGAATGTGAGTGCTATTCCCACCCCCAGTGCATGAGCCCAATTCCATCCTGAACGTGTTTCTGTTTCTATTTTCACCCCCCAGCTTGTTTTTTTTATTTTTCTTTAATGCTGACTTAGTTCTGGGCTTAGTGATTCGCTAACCACACCCCCTGTCTGCCTGGCCCATCCAATTATCAACTGCGCGTGGTTTCTATTCATACCCCCCCTCCCTCATTTTAATTCCATTTAATTTCTTAATTCACTTTAATTTTACCAACTTTAAAAAATTCATAATAAATTCATAAAAAATCATTTTCACTTCATTCTTTTTACATCATTTTCTTTAGGATGTCTAGAAAATTATAAAAAAATAAAATTGCATTTTTATTTTTATTTCATATTTTTTCCATATTTTCTAAATAAATGTCATTTTAGATAGTTTCATTTCATGCATAAATTTGTTAATTTTTGTTCTATCAAATGCTTTCATATTTTGTGGTCATTCTTTTTAGGGTGTTTAGATTAGATATTGAACTTGTAGATTCCATTTAGTTCCCATTTTTAGGAATTAATTTTAGGTGATCAAAATAGGTTTGAACAACATGAACAAATTAGGGTTTTTTAGGTGATGACTTAGGAAGTTTGATTTCATTTCCCTTAGGACTTAGGGTTTGAATAGATTAGTTATGGGACTATAGGGGCTATGGGTAGCTATTAGATCCCTTAGAGAAAGGTCAGGATTCCCCTACTGCTGTTGATCTGCTGTATATCTGATTGTTTGGTGTGGTGTGCCCTCTGGGGATTATTGCTTGCTTGCTTGGGTATTGGGATTGTCTGGGAACTTGGGAGAGCTGAAGACTTGAGGAGATGAAGCCATTGGAGATTCAAAGATTGAAGATCAACTGCCAGAGTTGGAGAGGAGGTTCTTGCTAGCAGCTGCTGAGGAGACTAGGGTTTAGGAGCTAGGCAGAGCTCTAGATTAGAAAGCTTGTTTCTCAAACATGGAATGCCTTGTCTGCATCCATCCTTCCTCCATGATTCAAAGTCTCTTTCAAATATCCACCTCCTTCCTTTGGAAGGATCAGTGAATATATTTGAAAAATAGAACTTTTGAGAGGAGACTTTCTGTTTAATGTTAACAGTTGATGAACCACCCTTGGTAGGTAATTAACTGTTTAACATTTATTCACTTCACTCTTGTGACTGATCCCTCATTCTGGAGGTTTGAACTTGAAGAAAAGCCATTGCAGATGGAAGATTGATGATCAAAGCCCTTGCCTGAAGGCCATGAAGATGGAGATTGATGCTTGTTGAAGCCTGTAACTGACTGGAGATTACTAGGAGCCAGATGTTGATTCAGAGCTGCTGATGCTGTTTCTTTTGCTGATGTATTTCATTTGCTGATGTATTGATTGGTTTTCTGGACTGTATTGTTTGCTGATTACCCTGCTGGGTTGAAAGTGAAGCCTGTTCACTTTTGCCCATTGTTTTCTAGGTTCGAGGTTGAGTGGGACTCCCTTGCCTCGCTTGTATTGTTGCATTCATGCGTTTTACTGCTTTACTGTATATATCTGATATTGTTTCTGTTTCTGCCTATCCCGTAGGATCTCTGTTTCTCTCTGTGCAAGAGAGGAGCATGATAGACACTAGGTCTTAACCCATGCATGATAACATTAGGATAGTTTGATTCCCTTCGCAACCGTAGGTTAGAGTTCTGTCTCCTTCTTCCTCAAAACAAACAGAAAAACACAATAAAGATTTCAAACACAATAAAAGACACTTCTTCCGTAAAAGAATGTGAACTCATCAAGACGTCATTTTTGTCCGCTTGGACTGTTAATCAGAAAAACCTTTTTCAGAAGGAATAAAATTAACCAAGACAAGTTTGTGTTGTACGTGGCCCGAACTACGTTTGCTCTGATCTTTCATGCCGTGTGAAAGTACGTAGGCATAGGATGCGATATCCTAGCGAGCAACCTTCCCCTCCTTTCCCGTAGGTAGGCGAACTACGTTGACTCTGATTTCTCGTTCCAGGCGGGAATACGTAGGCATAAAGTGCGATACTTTGCCGAGTCATTTTATTTTCAGTTTTATTTTCGTTTTAACCCTTGACCTATAGAGTAGATAGAATAACAATCCATACCCGAAAACAAGCGTGGATCCCGTCGAGTACGACGGACGTGAGGGGTGCTAATACCTTCCCCTTGCGTAACCGACTCCCGAATCCAGGTTTTGGTTGCGACGACCATACCTTTCCCATGTTGTGCGAGGTTTACTCTGAGCGTTTCCTTTCCCTCCCGTGGGATAAATAACGCACGGTGGCGACTCTTCTGTTCAGCCGGCGCCGATTTTCGCAGTAGCGACAGCTGGCGACTCTGCTGGGGATCCAACGTCCCCTGGCTGCTAAGGACTGCGATGGTTCTTATGCATTTGGGATCCAACGTCCCTTTGAGAGAGTCAATCCTAACGCTTGTTTTCCCGTCGAGGATTTTGTATGGATTTATGTTTCTGACCTTTTATTTTCAGCATTATATATATATTGATTATTATTGCTGTATTTGGGGTGTGACGGGTGTTCTGATATTGAGAGATAAGCCGGACCTGGGCTTGAGTGCACCTAGAATTAGCGTAGAAAGTAGTGGGCGCGTGCCGGCTTTGCTTGCATTAGTGTCTCATGAAATCTACACTCGGACGAGGTTCTTCTGGTTGGCTTCTTTTTCTACCCTTTGGGTCGAAGGGGTTGTTGGTCAGCTGAATTGTCGACTCCGGGGACCGATCATTTGGAAGTTGGCTGAGTGAGGCCTCTTCAGGATTTGATGATGCCACTCCTTCTGGGAATCGTATCATCAACCCTGAAAGTCTGTGACGCCGACGACCGCATAGGATGCCGTACCTTGCGCCAGTTATAGGGCCACCCACCTGTGAGGGGATTCAGGGTTATGCAGGTAACTAGACCTTCAGACCACCGGTTTGTTGATCAGGATCTTGGGTATTTATGGAGAGTTATGAGGTCTGTCAGAGACCATTTGGAGATGTGTTATGAGGTCTGTCAGAGACCATTTGGAGATGTATTCTGAGGTCTGTCAGAGACCATTTGGAGATATGTTCTGAGGTCTGTCAGAGACCAATTGGAGATATGATTTGAGGTCTACCAGAGACTAGTTGGAGTTATGGTTTGAGGTCTGTCAGAGACCAGTATTGGAGCTTTGTGTTAGGTCTATCTGAGACCAGGGTTGATGACTTCTGGATGGTCTATCTGAGACCTTTCTTGATTGAGTTCAGGCTATTCAGCTACAGCTTTGGTCCCTGTTGCATGATACTTGCATTGCATTGCCTGCATATTCATTACCATTTGCATTTCACTAACGTGTGTCTGTGCTGCAGGTGCATTTGCATTTCCCTAGTTCTAGTGCCCGGACTTCTGAGTATTGATTATGGCTAGTTTGAGGAAAACAGTTGCGTATAAGCTGCCTTCACCTGATATTACTGCTTTGCTTGGTCTGATATCTCTCGCTAATGAGGAGGTTAGGAGGAGCTTCAGAATGAGCCATGGGAGATTACTGAGATTAGTCTGTAAGCCCACTGCTGATGAGATGAACGGGCTATACACCTTGATGCAGTTCTATGACCCCGCATTGAGATGCTTTACTTTTGCTGACTTCATTCTAGGACCTACCATTGAGGAGTATGTGGAGTTTACTGAGCTTCCCGTGCAGAACAAAGTTCCCTTCATTCACTCTGCTGCTGAGCCCAAGTTGGAGGACTTAGCCAAAGCCTTGCATATGAACGCTGCAGATCTGTTATTGACTTCTTGGCTTGGGGTGTCAGGTTTCTCTCTGGATTTCTTAGTTGTCAAAGCTCGAGAATACGCCAAGAACGGTTGTTGGGTGGTTTTCAACGCTATTTTGGCTCTATGCATTTATGGAATCGTGCTGTTTCCTAACTTGCCCAACTTTGTAGATCTGGACGCTTTCTATCTGTTTGCTGCAGGCAACCCAGTGCCAACGTTGATCGGAGACTTCTATCACTCATTGCACTATAAGAATGAGAACCGAAGAGGAAAAGTTGTTTACTGCTGTACTCCTCTGTTGAATATGTGGTTCAAGAGTCACCTTCCCACGAAGGGACCATTTGTAGACAGTGCAACCTCAGCCAGTTGGTCAGAACGCCTGATGAGGCTATCTTCCGAAGACGTTGTATGGTTTGATCGAGACCTGTTGGGATCTGAGCTCATCTTTAGTTGTTCTGGGTACCCTAATGTGCCGCTGATAGGAAGAAAAGGGTGTATCAATTACAACCCTTCTCTATTCATTCGCCAGTTCGGATATGCGCTGAAGAATCCACCTCAGGAGGAAGAAGTACAGGAATCTCTGTACTTCACCGGAGACGTGAAAGGGGAGTTATTAGCCAAGTTACAACATGCCTGGACGCGTATTAACCGAAGAGGGAAGCCGTTGTTAGGTAAGAATGACTGTCAAGCCTATGCACCTTACAGGGTTTGGATCCAGGAAAGAGCAAGTCAGTTGCGGATGCCGTTTCCAGATGCGCCAATTCTTGTTCCCGTTCCGGTAGCAGAGCCAACTACTGTTTCTAGAGAAGTCTATGAACAAGTTGTGAAGGAAAAAGAAGCCTTGATGAAGATTAATGAAGGGTTAGAGCAAGAGTTAGCCCAGGCACGCAGTGAGAAAAACAAGGTCGTCCATGCTTTCCAACAACAGATCGAGCTAGTAAACAGACTAGGGGCTGAGTTGACCGAGGAAAAGAAAAAGCGCGAACGTCTGGGGCAAGAGTTCAGAAGCTCCCATGACATGCTTGAATCCAAGAAGAAGGCGCTTGACATCGCCCACCGAGAGATCTCTTCTTGCAATAAGACTTGGAATGCTACACTCACTAACAACAAGAAGAGGGAAGATAAGCTGAAGCAGCAAATCTCCGACCTCGAAGAGAAGTTGAAGTCTAGCATCAAGAAGTGTGAGGAAGAAGTGATGACCCGGTATAGTGTCCAGCATGCACTGAACAAGGCAATCAAATCCAGAGATGAAGCGGTGTCTCAGAAGCGAAAGCTAGAAGATTGCTTCGGAGAAGCAGCATGGGAAGAAAATGCTGAAGACGTACGCCGTGTCCTTAAGAGGAGAAACCAACTTGTTGAAGGGCTGCTTGATCGACCTAGCCATCCGGAGACCAAGAAGTTGATAGAGGAGTACCAGACTTTTGGGAGGATTTGATCATTTCATGTAGTAACTTGTATGCTTTATTTGCATGGTGCTGACCATCACCAGGATTGTTGGTTGAGGTCATGCCTTCTATTGTACTCTCAGTGATATTGTACCCTGGGCTTATTGATTCTCCCTGCAATATATGAGGCTTTCTATGATTCAGCTCCGATATTCCTATTGTCAGCACTGTCACTGCACCGGCACCTTCGCACTAGAACTGGGGGGATGAACTTCCCTAATGCACAGACACATTGCATTGCATTCATATACATATTGCATTACAGGTAATCTTTGAATGGTGTCTTATCTCCTGCTCTGTATCAGGTACTTAACAGGATTCCAGATCAACATCCGCATCACTATTCTACACGCTCCAATTGTCGAAAAGTCATGGACCAAATCCAGAACGAGATGCAGGATGTGCGCGAGAAGCTCGCCCTCTTCATGCAGACCATGGAAGCTATAGCAAAAGGGCAAGAGAACTTGCAGGCCATGGTCCAGCCTCTGTTGGCTCGCAACGCTGGTCATGGTAACGAGGATCATCAGTCTGTCCGGGTTGATACTGCTCATGGGGACGGCACTCCCACGCCAGTGGCTCCGCCCGTAGTCAATATGCCCGCTGCTAATGTCAACAACGCTACCGCTGCTGTGAATGGTAACGTCGGAGGGGGGAATGAGACTGCTGTCCATAATGTTGGGCTGGGTGATGTCAATTTGGGAGATAATCTCGGGGGCAACGGCTTTGTCAATACTGGGTTCGGATTTAACGATCAGGGATTCGACAACACTGGGAAGTATGGCTTTAATGCTCAAGGCTTTGGGCAAGATGGTTATGGTATGGTCAATCAGGGTTACGGAGGCTTTGGAAACGGAAATGGTACTGGATTTATGGCTTTTGGTCCTGCTGGAGGTGTTCAAGGGTACGGCAACAGAGGCCGAGGTCCGGGGATGAATCAGATCAGAGATGGACGCAATAATGCGTACGACGGGTACGGGGCTGGAAACGGTATGTGGCAAGAGGATCAGCAGGAAGACGCCTTCTCCGGAGGAGGTTTTGAAGGGCCGATGGATGATTCCCAAAAGATTAGAATGCTGGAAGAGCAAATGAAGGGAGTCTTAAATCAGAGTGCTGTGGGTTTGGACATGGCAACCATGGGCTTGGTACCTGGCTTGAGGGTGCCAATTAAATTCAAAGCTCCTGCGTTCGATAAGTATAAAGGAGACACATGTCCGAAAGTGCATGTACGAGCTTATTACAGAAAGATGTCTGCATACTCCACTGATGAAAGAATGCTAATGCATTTCTTTCAGGATAGTCTATCGGGTCCTTCCCTAGAGTGGTACATGGGGTTGGAGCCAACTGATATCAAGACATGGAAGCAATTAGCAGAGGCATTTGTAGCCCATTACAAGTATAACAGCGACCTGGCGCCCAATCGGGTCCAGTTGGCCGGGCTTTCGCAGAAGAAGGGGGAGAGTTTTAAAGAGTACGCGCAAAGGTGGCGCGATATGGCTGCCAGGGTCCGTCCTCCTGTAGAAGATAAAGAAATGAATGACATGTTTGTCGGCACATTCACCGGGCTGTTTCATGATATGCTGTTTCATACGTCTCTGGCCAGTTTTTCAGACCTGATTCTGATGGGGGAAAAGATTGAGCGTAATATTAAGCAAGGAAAGTTCCAAGTCGAGGAATCAACTGCATCTGGCAGTAATAGGAAAGCTTATGGTGGGCGCCGTCAGGGCGAGGCAAGCGCGGTATTTGGAGGCCGAGGCCGAGGCCGAGGCAGGGGAAGAAATCAATATCGTCAGCCGCAGCAGGTGTCGAGTGTTACTATCCCATATCAACAACAACCAATCCAGCAACAACAACCGGTTCAGCAGCAACCAATGCCACAGCAGCAGCAGCCTCAGCAGGGGGCACAGCAGGCTCAACGAAGATTCCAGGGTGGCAAACCGAGAAGGGTGTTCGAGAAACCTCCCTCAACCTATGCCGATTTATTGCAGACATTGTTGGGATTGAATCTGGTAGAGAAAAGAACCCTGGCGCCGATAACGGGAGCTCCCCCGTTCGGCTACGATGCAAATAGGCACTGTGAGTTTCATTCTGGGGCCCCGGGCCACGATATAGAAGGTTGTCATGCTTTTAAGCACGTTGTGCAGGATCTTTTAGACAACAAGACTATCAATTTCGGAACGGCAGGTCCGAATATAGTCCAGAAACCCATGCCTAATCATGGGGCGAACGCCGTTCTGATTGAGGAGGGCCTGAATCTTATTATGAATGTTGAAGATTTGAAGACGCCGCTGAGCGAGATAAAGAGCCGACTGTTGCAAGGAGGTGTTTACCCAGGATGTAATGAGTACTGCTTAGACTGTTGGACCCTAGCTGGGGGGTGTGAGGATTTGAAGAAAGGCATTCAGGCCTTAATTGATGATGGTATATTGCAGTTTGATCGAGCGGCAACTGACGAGCCTGCAGGGGCAGTAGTGGATAATCAGAGTGATGTGGCCACGGTAACGATTCCGCGGAAGACGATCACTATTGCAGCACCAGCTCAGCGACCACCGATTACCATAACTAAGGCCGGGCCAATCCCGTATGAGAACACGAAAGCAGTCCCATGGTCATATGGGTTAGAGGTGTATTGTGATGGGATAAAGATTGATGTCAACAAGCAGCCAGCGGAGATTGTGGATAATGTTGTTGGCTCAGGAGGCATGACGAGGAGTGGCAGGATCTTTATATCTCCTGAAGTGGAGGCTGAAAGGCTAGCGAAAGGAAAAGGGAAAGTGGTCGAAAATGTTCCAACGCAAGCAAGTGAAAAAGAAGCAGCATCGAAGGATGTGGAAGAATTCATGCGCTTAATTCGAAAAAGTGATTATAAGATTGTGGAGCATCTGCAGCAGACACCGTCTAAAATATCTATCTTGTCATTGCTCTTATGTTCGGAAGCTCACAGAAACGCTTTGCTGAAAGTCCTGGACACTTCTTTTGTACCCCAGGATGTCTCCGTGAATCAGTTAGAAGGAGTATTGGCACATGTGAATGCTGGCCACAGTCTGGGCTTTACCGATTTTGACTTGACTCCGAAAGGGAGGGATCATAATATGGCATTGCACGTATCTGTTGAGTGTAGGGGATCAGTAATGTCGCACGTATTGGTTGACACCGGATCATCTTTGAATGTGCTGCCTAAGAAGGCGATGATGAAGCTGGATGTTCGAGGGATTTTGTGTACACCCAGTGATTTGGTAGTCAGAGCGTTTGACGGCACGCGGAGAACAGTCTTCGGATCGATTACCTTGCCTCTGCAAGTGGGGCCGGAAGTGTTTGCAACGGAGTTTTATATCATGGATATACAGCCTGCGTACAGCTGCTTGCTTGGAAGACCTTGGATTCATGGGGCAGGGGCTGTCACATCTACCCTGCATCAGAAGTTAAAGTATATGGTCGGAGACAGCGTAGTCACCGTGTGCGGAGAAGAAGACATCCTGGTCAGCCATCTATCTTCATTCAAATATGTGGAAGTCGACGGGGAGATCCACGAGACGCCATGCCAGGCATTCGAAGGTTTGCACATCGAGGACAAGGGTCCCGGGCCGAGCAAAGTGCCAGAGATAGCTGTCTCATCGTATAAAGAAGCTCAAGCGCTAGTGGAAGCAGGAGAAGCCAAGGGCTGGGGCAAAGTGCTGGACATTCCTGTGAAGATGGACCGGTTCGGACTGGGGTACCGACCGTCGTCATCAACTCCTTCCGTGGGAGCCCCCCATTTCAGAAAGTCAATTACCATCTCTGCCAGTGGAGTATGTCATGAAACTGTCAATGCTGCTTCGGAGTCCGATGAAGGAGACAGCGACTGTGATATGGATGCCTGGATTCAGCCAAGCACGCCAGGACAAGGACTGTGCAACTGGTCTATTCAGGAGCTTGTTCCTGTGACTTTCAAACAGTAATGCTTTGCTTTATTAATTGTTGAATAATCTGATGTCTTGCCCGGGGCATCAGGATTTGCTTAGGGCTGTGTTGTTATAAACATTGCGTGTTAATCATTAAATAAATGGCGTTTTTTCATGTGCAAATACCGTAATCCCTGTCTTTCTTATTTTGTATTTTTCAATAAAATGGCAACGTGGTTATTCGCTTTATACGCATTTTGAAGCACTTAACCATTCCTTTTGCAGGATAACATTTTCAGATGACATCCTTGAACCACCTATGACTCGTCCCGACTTTGAGCACCCGGTGTTTCAGGCTGAAGAAGAGGTTGTCGAAGATAGCGACGTTCCTGAAGAACTGTCTTGGTTAGTAAAGCAAGAGGAAAGAGCCATTCTGCCTCACGACGAGGTCATCGAAATTATCAACTTGGGGTCGGAAGGGGTTGAGAAAAATATTCGCATTGGAGCCGCACTGCAGAGTAAGGTCAAGCGAAGACTGGTTGAAATGCTCCAAGAGTATAGTGATGTATTCGCTTGGTCGTATGAGGATATGCCAGGGCTCGATACAGATATGGTCGTGCATCGTCTGCCACTGAAAGAAGATTGCCCGCCAGTCAAACAAAAGCTTCGCAGAACTCGACCAGATATGGCAATGAAGATCAAAGAGGAGGTTCAGAAACAGTGGGACGCTGGTTTCCTGGCTGTGACGAAGTATCCTTCATGGGTTGCTAACATCGTACCAGTGCCAAAGAAAGACGGCAAGGTTCGAATGTGCGTGGATTATAGAGATTTGAATAAAGCAAGCCCAAAAGACGATTTTCCGCTTCCTCACATTGACGTGTTAGTTGATAATACCGCTCAATACTCCGTATTCTCCTTCATGGATGGCTTTTCAGGCTATAACCAGATCAAAATGGCGCCAGAGGATATGGATAAGACTACTTTCATAACGCCTTGGGGAACATTTTGCTACAAAGTGATGCCCTTTGGTTTGAAGAATGCTGGGGCAACATATCAGCGTGCAATGACGACTCTCTTTCATGACATGATGCATAAAGAGATCGAAGTTTATGTTGACGATATGATTGCTAAATCCCAGACGGAGGAAGAGCATCTGGTGAATCTGTTGAAGTTGTTTAAAAGACTTAGGAAGTTCAGGCTGAGGCTGAACCCTAATAAATGCACCTTCGGGGTGAGATCGGGTAAACTGCTGGGGTTTATCGTAAGCGAAAGAGGAATAGAGGTCGATCCTGCTAAAATAAAAGCGATCCAAGAAATGTCGACGCCTAAAACAGAGAAAGAGGTGCGCGGGTTTTTAGGGAGATTGAACTACATTGCTCGGTTCATATCTCACTTAACGGCCACGTGTGAACCATTATTCAAGTTGCTAAAGAAAGATCAAGCTGTAACGTGGAACGAAAATTGTCAAAAGGCGTTCGATAAAATATAGAAGTATCTGCAGGAGCCTCCTATTCTGATACCCCCAGTGGCAGGTAGACCCTTGATAATGTATTTGACGGTTCTTGAGGGAAGCATGGGTTGTGTTCTCGGTCAACACGACGAGACGGGGAGAAAAGAGCATGCGATCTATTACTTGAGTAAGAAATTTACAGACTGTGAATCTCGATACTCAATGCTGGAGAAAACTTGTTGCGCGCTAGCCTGGGCCGCCAAGCGCCTGAGACAGTACATGCTGAATCATACAACCATGCTCATCTCGAAGATGGATCCAATCAAATATGTATTCGAAAAGCAGGCGTTGTCAGGTAGAATTGCCCGGTGGCAGATGGTCTTGACTGAATATGATATTCAATACGTCTCGCAAAAGGCTATAAAGGGGAGTGTGCTGTCTGAGTATCTGGCGGAGCAGCCTATTGAAGAGTACCAATCGATGAGGTTTGATTTTCCTGACGAGGATATCATGTACCTAAAGATGAAGGACTGTGAAGAGCCGTTGCCAGACGAAGGACCAGAGTTGGGGTCCCAGTGGAAAATGATATTTGACGGAGCTGTGAATGCTTACGGTAGCGGAATAGGGGCAATCATCACTACGCCGCACGGGTCGCACATCCCGTTTACTGCCCGATTGACCTTTGCCGTTACCAACAATGAGGCCGAATACGAAGCTTGTGTAATGGGGCTTGAAGAAGCCATTGATTTGCGAATCAAACATCTAGACGTATACGGAGACTCAGCTCTGGTAGTGAATCAGATAAAAGGGGAATGGGAGACACGGCAGCCTAATTTGATACGTTACATGAATTATGCAAGGAGATTGTTGCCTTTCTTCGACAAGGTTGAATTGCATCATGTACCGCGGGCAGAAAATCAAATGGCTGACGCCCTTGCCACTTTGTCCTCCATGTACAAAGTCAACTTCTGGAACGAAGCTCCCCAAATCACTATCTCTCGGTTGGACAGGCCAGCTTATGTATTTGCTATTGATGAAGCATCTGACGACAAACCGTGGTATTTCGATATCCTTAATTTCCTGAAGAATAAAGAGTATCCGGCTGGGGCATCCAGTCAAGATCAGAAGACTCTCAGGAGATTAGCGGGTAATTTCTATTTGAACCCGGATGGCGTTTTGTACAGAAGAAACCACGATTTGGTGTTGTTGCGTTGTGTAGACGAGAAAGAGGCAAAGCTTCTCATGGAGGAAATTCACGAAGGTGCCTTTGGTACGCATGCTGGTGGGCATGCCATGACGAGAAAGCTGCTGAGGGCAGGTTATTTTTGGCTGACGATGGAAACTGATTGTTTCAAGTTCGCAAGGAAGTGCCACAAGTGCCAAATCTATGCTGACAAGATACACGTGCCTCCGAGTCCTCTAAATGTGATGTCATCTCCGTGGCCATTCTCGATGTGGGGAATCGATATGATTGGAAAGATCGAGCCGACAACTTCTAATGGGCATCGATTCATCCTAGTAGCAATCGATTATTTCACCAAGTGGGTGGAAGCGGCGTCTTACGCGAATGTAACGAAGCAAGTGGTGGCCAGGTTCATCAAGAGAGATATCATTTGCCGATATGGGATTCCCGAGCGGATAATCACGGATAATGGTTCTAATCTGAACAACAAAATGATGAAGGAGCTCTGTCAGAATTTCAAGATCGAACATCACAACTCCTCCCCTTACCGACCCAAGATGAATGGCGCTGTTGAAGCGGCCAATAAAAATATCAAGAAAATTGTCCAGAAAATGGTGGTGACTTATAAGGATTGGCACGAGATGCTACCTTTTGCCTTGCACGGTTATCGTACGACGGTACGCACATCAACCGGGGCAACTCCGTTCTCGTTGGTATACGGAATGGAAGCAGTACTACCATTGGAAGTTGAGATCCCTTCTCTGAGGGTATTGCGAGACGTTCAGCTGGACGAGGCAGAATGGGTAACGAATAGACTGAACCAACTGAGTTTGATGGATGAGAAGAGGCTAGCTTCTCTGGCATATGGTCGTTTGTACCAAAGACGAATGAAGAAAGCGTACGACAAGAAGATACTTCCGCGAAGCTTTCAGACGGGCGACCTTGTGCTGAAAAGGATTCTCCCGCCGCAAGCAGATCACAGGGGCAAGTGGACCCCCAACTACGAAGGGCCATACGTTGTCAGAAAGGTCTTTTCAGGAGGAGCGTTGTTGTTGTCCACCATGGACGGAGAAGACTTTGCGTCACCTGTGAATTCGGACGCAGTTAAAAAATACTTTGCTTAAAATAGACTCGCTGGACAGAAAAAAGAGAGTCCAGGCAAAAATGGGGCATCCTGGCGAACCAAAAACAGAATGAAAGGTTCGGGCAAAAGTTAGGGATAAAATTGAAAAAATGTACACCCGCGAAGTTGAAAACCTACACTGGGCGGCTTCGGCAAAAAAGGGTATCCCGGTGAACTGAAAACCCGTAAAGGGCGGTTCACGCAAAAGTTAGGGATGTGAAAAGCAAATGACTGCGGTCCGAATTTGATGAGCGTCAACGCGGGAGAATATATTTGAGGAGCCAGTTATCGGATACAATCTCTTCAGAAGTGGGGATACTGGGAAAGCATTAGAGTCGGATGAGTCATGGGAGGATCAGTTCGTGGTGTTCATCTGCATCCCGTTGCCGACATGTGTACAAAATTTAATTTGTCAATATATTTATGCTTCTTGTGCATACTTATGTATTTGCTCTGCGTAGCTTCCTCTTTTCAGGAGTTACATCCCGTGTACAAAAACTCCGCCCATTCAGGGGCCCGATCAATGAAAATACGTTATTCAGTACTTGACGACGTTCTTTACTGTTTTGTGCATGATTAACGCCTAAGTTTGATGAAGCTAGCATGAGTATAACATCACTGGCCCTTGCCAACAATCATTAAAGCTTTGAATTAACTGAGTGTAACGTCACTAACCTGAATTGATTTGATTGCATAGGCTTGTCGTGTCTTGTTTGTGTTGTTGCAGGTTTCATAGCCATACGAAGAGGATGATCAAAAGATCGCGATAACGAAAGACTTGCCCCCACGCAGGTCATGCATGTTCTTCCTGAAGAAGGATAGAATTCCCCAGCTAGCCGTAGTTCACTCCAAAGGGAGCAGAAAAGTTATTCGTCCTCAGCAGAGTTTGGCGATTCCAAGATCGTAAGGCTGTATTCAGACAAGTTCATCTTTCCCCGCAGGGTCATGCACTCTCCCCCAGCGGAGTCAGTTAATTTTCCCCAAGAGAATCATCCCATCCACCAGCGGAATTCTCTTTGCAAGCGTTTTCATTCCTTCCAGTGGAACTCGGAGATCGAGACTCTCCAAAGCAGAGTTGATGGTGTGTCCTGTCATTTATTTTGTCAGAGATACTGGTGATATCAGTTCACGTTCCAGCAGAAAGTCCGATCGAACTATGCACATCTGCTATTCCCCAGCAAAGTTATATTCCCCAGCGGGGGGTTACCTCAACAAGTTGCTCGGCTTGAGTTCCCAATTTCCCAGCAGGGTCGACTTCACCCTTCCAGCATTTATTTTGCTGGAATAATTCTGTAGCATCTGGCTATCCCCCGACGGAGTCGGCATTATCTTCCAGCATTTATTTTGCTGAAGCAATTTCTGTACTTTAGCAGTTCAGGTGGAGAGAACTCTTGCTCAAATGAACAATCAAACAGTCAAGATCTCGGCATGAGATATTCAATGATAATGGCAGTTTCGGCAGTATTCCCCACAAAGTCTGCAGGGTAAGTTTCTCTTCGTCCCCAAGCAGAGTTACTTATGTCCCCCGCCAGAGTTGCCAGGATAAGTGTCTCTTTGTTCCCAGGCAGAATCAGTTGTCATCAGGGGTTCCATGAATCAGAATTTCAGAGGCCATCGCCGGTTATCAGAACAGGCGTCCGATAGTGTGGTTTCCAGACGTCCCCAGTAGAGTTCGTTTCTAAGTCGCTGTCACATCAGTGTTAAGAAGTTTGTGGGTTGGGATCAGCGGAGAACTAAGTCCTGACGTGGACAATTTATTCCTATATTGATGGGATTTCTTCAGAAGTGGGCGTCCTTACGCGGACAGGTTTATTTCCCTGGATTGGTGAGGTATGTTAGTCCTATCGTGGACAGATTCGGTTTCTCGGTATTGGTGGAATGTGAAGTCATGACGTTGACGAAAGTGAGTACTCTTTGTGTTGGTGTCCTGACGCGGACAGACCAGACACGGGTGTGAGTCCTTACGTGGATAAGTCCTATTTCCTCAGCGAGTCGAAGACGCCTGAGTCCTAACGTGGACAAATCAAAGAAATTATTATTCCTAACGTGGAGAAGTGGGTCCTAACGTGGACGATGTAGTCCTTACGCGGACATATCAAAAGAGGTGATTCCTAACATGGAAAGAGTGGAGTCCTTACGCGGACAGATTAAGATGGCATTCCTTACGTGGAAAAATGAGTCCTGCCATGGACAAATCGAAAGAAGTTGAATTCCTTACGTGGAAAGATCAGAGTCCTTACGTGGACATATCAAGAGCATCCCTTACGTGGAAGAAAATGATTTCCTTACGTGGAAAGACGAGTTTATTCCTTACGTGGAAAGATTGAGTCCTTACGCGGACATATCAAGATTGATTCCTGACGTGGAAAGGAATGGATTATTCCTGACGTGGAAAATTGGGTTCCTTACGTGGACAGATTCCTGACGTGGAAGAATGATGTACTCCTTACGCGGAAAGTTGAGTCCTGACGTGGACAGGTTCAGAGCCGAAGTGGGAGTCCTTACGTGGAAAGATTGGAGTCCTGACGCGGACATGTCAAGTGGTATTGGAGTCCTTACGTGGACAGATTGATATAGTTCTCCTTACGCGGAAAGAGGACTGCTTCCTGACGTGGAAAGATGAAAAGTTTAGTCCTGACGTGGACAGATACAGAAAAGATGATTCCTAACGTGGAGAGGCGTTACTCCTAACGTGGACAATGTTATTCCTAACGTGGACAGGTGTTACTCCTAACGTGGAAGAGTTTTATTCCTAACGTGGACGATTCAGTTTATGGAAATGCAGACGAATTATCCCCAGCGGAGTTGCCGAGATTTTTCTGGGTTAACAGCAAGTGGAGTCCTAACGTGGACAGGTTTTAGTTGAGATTTCTTCGTATTAATGACAAACAGAGTCCTAACATGGACAAGCAAGCAATCTTTTATGACAGAATCCTCTTCAGAACGATGAAGACAATCCCCAGCACAGTCGCACCAGATCAGTGGGTTGCCGTAGCAGTCAGATTCAGCCGATGAATGTCTTTCCTCAAGCAGGAGCGCAGTTTATTTTTGCGGTTGGCAAATTTCTGGTTTCACTAGTATTCAACCGTCTCGCACCGCGAATGTCTGAAGGCTCCGGGCTCTTCATCCAATCGGGTCCAAGTCGCTTGAATAGGGGCAGCTGTTGCACCCTAAAATTTGCCCAACCTTATTCATTTGGTTTATGTTTCATTATCATTAGCATTTGCATATAGAGTAATGTACATAGACTAACCATCTGCATAGCATAAGCATAGCAAGTCACACAACAGGGGACCAATCATTATTCTCATCTCTAGAGGCCTATCAAGAGGTCATTATCCTAATTCAATCTCATTCAAGTCATCAGAAAAGAATTTGAAAGCAAAGAGTTCAGCAGATCAAGCCTTGAGTCCATCTCCTAGCTGAGGGTATCTGAGGATCAACAAGAGGGTTGTGAGCTGTGAGTTGAGAGCATGGGGAGTATCTAGACATCTTGAGAGACTTAGAGAGTCATTTGGAGAAGGAGACAAGTCATTGATGAAAGCACAAGAGCTACAGTTGAAGACAGTCAACTAGGGTTTCATCTGGGTCAACCCTAGGTCAACCCTAGGTCAATTGACTGATTTAAGGGGTATTCAAGTCTATTGAGGAGATGTGGGGTTCACCATTGGATATATAAAGAAGGATATGGAGATATGCCAAGGAGAATTCAAGAGAAATCAAGGAGAAGAGGAGTTACTAAATTAGGGTTTCTGTGTAAAATCCCCTAGTTTAGGTCAAATTTCCAAGCAAGATAAGTCAAAATGCTAGCTTCAAATGGCTTCTTGGCCAACATGAAACTTTTAGAGGATCTCAAGACCTTTAATTTGAGTGGTGGAAGACATCAAGGAGATTTATAGAACTCAAGTTATGGTCCTTGCAAGTTACAGGTCATCTGAGGTATCTGAATTTTTGTCTGTGAAAGTGACTTGACTTCCAAGCAATTTTTACCCCTCAAGGATATTTCAAATGAATTCTTGGTAAACATAAGAATTGTTCCTCATTGTCTTAGATTTCTAGAATGGTATAGCATGCCTTCATATGATGTGTGGAACTCAACTTATGGTCTTGGCAAGCAAAGGGTATTTTGGGCATTTGTGAATTACAGGTCATTTTAACCTATGTCCAAAACTCATACAAGGAGGCCTCAAATGGAAAAACTTACAACATCAAACTTGCTCCAAATGGGATTTTAAGTCTAGAAAGAAGGTCACAAATTGTTGGAGAAGCTCATAGCATGAAGTTGCATGATTGGTCCAAATTTGAACTAAAAAGGCTTATAATTTGAATCAATTCAAAGTGAAAAATGGTTTGGGAGATTTATAAGTCCAAATGGAGACTTCCAATATATGATTTTGAATGGAAAAGCAATTCTAAGAACAATGGTTTAAACACTTTTTTGAGTTTAGAAGGAAAAAAGAAAGATATTCATGGTTACTTGCCTTTTAAGAAACATAGCCAAAATGGATCAAAGTTGGAAGGCAAGGGAATGTGTAAGATGGATCTAGAATGTTCATGTGAGCCCTATATATTCATGAAATGAAGATTGATCAAGGGTTGGACTCATTTTTCACCAAGAATCTCCCAAATTCTCTCATTCTTTTTCATTGAATTTTCATTCCAATTCCTCAAATTCTTCACCAATCATCATCACAATCAACTTCATTCTACTGATTCATCACCATAGATTAGAATTCAATCAAGAACAAGGTGTGATCCATCCATTTTCGAGCACTTCCATCCTCAACATCAAAATTGAAGTTTCCATTGGACAGCACAATTCAAGCCAAGTCTCATCTAAATATTGCAAACAGAATCAAGTACATCAAGAATTGATCAGGATCCAAGCCCTAGAAGCCTCAGATCCACGAGTTCCATAGTTGTTTTCAAGATTTCACACCAGGTGCGTTTTCATTCAAATTGCTTAATTCAGTTAGTTTAGCATAGTTTTGTTAGTATAGATATGATGTAGGAGGTTAGTAGAGCAATTAGGTTGAATTTGGAGTGGTTTGGTGATGTTTGTTAGCAGGTGGTAGAAACTGTTAGGGCTTGAAACTTGTAGTAGAATGCATCCTAAGCTTAGCTTGATAGATCAGAATGATAACCATTATGCATAGATTAGGTTAGTGTAAGTTTGATTGAGAATTGTTGTGATGCATCTCAGAGGATTTCCATGGTGATCAGACCTTGTAGGTATCGGGTTGAGTGATCTAGTGAGTTTCAGATTGAACTAGTGCCATAGGATTATAGAGGGAGAGATCCTGAACAGTTTTCGTGTTGGGATCGTGTTGATTCGTGGCTTGTAGAGTGCGAGCAGATTGGTGTAAGTTTGGTTCGTGCATGGACATTCATGGTGAAACCCTAAGTTTCAGATCCATTGGAGAAGACGAAATCTGGATCGTCTGTTTTGTGCAAGACTTTTGACCTCCAAGCCCATCGTGTGGCTGAGGTTTAATCTGAGTTTTGGAGGGAAGTAGTTTGGTGCCCTAAACGCACCGTTTCATTAATTGAAACGGGCGGGCCTGAATGTGAGTGCTATTCCCACCCCCAGTGCATGAGCCCAATTCCATCCTGAACGTGTTTCTGTTTCTATTTTCACCCCCCAGCTTGTTTTTTTTTATTTTTCTTTAATGCTGACTTAGTTCTGGGCTTAGTGATTCGCTAACCACACCCCCTGTCTGCCTGGCCCATCCAATTATCAACTGCGCGTGGTTTCTATTCATACCCCCCCTCCCTCATTTTAATTCCATTTAATTTCTTAATTCACTTTAATTTTACCAACTTTAAAAAATTCATAATAAATTCATAAAAAATCATTTTCACTTCATTCTTTTTACATCATTTTCTTTAGGATGTCTAGAAAATTATAAAAAAATAAAATTGCATTTTTATTTTTATTTCATATTTTTTCCATATTTTCTAAATAAATGTCATTTTAGATAGTTTCATTTCATGCATAAATTTGTTAATTTTTGTTCTATCAAATGCTTTCATATTTTGTGGTCATTCTTTTTAGGGTGTTTAGATTAGATATTGAACTTGTAGATTCCATTTAGTTCCCATTTTTAGGAATTAATTTTAGGTGATCAAAATAGGTTTGAACAACATGAACAAATTAGGGTTTTTTAGGTGATGACTTAGGAAGTTTGATTTCATTTCCCTTAGGACTTAGGGTTTGAATAGATTAGTTATGGGACTATAGAGGCTATGGGTAGCTATTAGATCCCTTAGAGAAAGGTCAGGATTCCCCTACTGCTGTTGATCTGCTGTATATCTGATTGTTTGGTGTGGTGTGCCCTCTGGGGATTATTGCTTGCTTGCTTGGGTATTGGGATTGTCTGGGAACTTGGGAGAGCTGAAGACTTGAGGAGATGAAGCCATTGGAGATTCAAAGATTGAAGATCAACTGCCAGAGTTGGAGAGGAGGTTCTTGCTAGCAGCTGCTGAGGAGACTAGGGTTTAGGAGCTAGGCAGAGCTCTAGATTAGAAAGCTTGTTTCTCAAACATGGAATGCCTTGTCTGCATCCATCCTTCCTCCATGATTCAAAGTCTCTTTCAAATATCCACCTCCTTCCTTTGGAAGGATCAGTGAATATATTTGAAAAATAGAACTTTTGAGAGGAGACTTTCTGTTTAATGTTAACAGTTGATGAACCACCCTTGGTAGGTAATTAACTGTTTAACATTTATTCACTTCACTCTTGTGACTGATCCCTCATTCTGGAGGTTTGAACTTGAAGAAAAGCCATTGCAGATGGAAGATTGATGATCAAAGCCCTTGCCTGAAGGCCATGAAGATGGAGATTGATGCTTGTTGAAGCCTGTAACTGACTGGAGATTACTAGGAGCCAGATGTTGATTCAGAGCTGCTGATGCTGTTTCTTTTGCTGATGTATTTCATTTGCTGATGTATTGATTGGTTTTCTGGACTGTATTGTTTGCTGATTACCCTGCTGGGTTGAAAGTGAAGCCTGTTCACTTTTGCCCATTGTTTTCTAGGTTCGAGGTTGAGTGGGACTCCCTTGCCTCGCTTGTATTGTTGCATTCATGCGTTTTACTGCTTTACTGTATATATCTGATATTGTTTCTGTTTCTGCCTATCCCGTAGGATCTCTGTTTCTCTCTGTGCAAGAGAGGAGCATGATAGACACTAGGTCTTAACCCATGCATGATAACATTAGGATAGTTTGATTCCCTTCGCAACCGTAGGTTAGAGTTCTGTCTCCTTCTTCCTCAAAACAAACAGAAAAACACAATAAAGATTTCAAACACAATAAAAGACACTTATTCCGTAAAAGAATGTGAACTCATCAAGACGTCATTTTTGTCCGCTTGGACTGTTAATCAGAAAAACCTTTTTCAGAAGGAATAAAATTAACCAAGACAAGTTTGTGTTGTACGTGGCCCGAACTACGTTTGCTCTGATCTTTCATGCCGTGTGAAAGTACGTAGGCATAGGATGCGATATCCTAGCGAGCAACCTTCCCCTCCTTTCCCGTAGGTAGGCGAACTACGTTGACTCTGATTTCTCGTTCCAGGCGGGAATACGTAGGCATAAAGTGCGATACTTTGCCGAGTCATTTTATTTTCAGTTTTATTTTCGTTTTAACCCTTGACCTATAGAGTAGATAGAATAACAATCCATACCCGAAAACAAGCGTGGATCCCGTCGAGTACGACGGACGTGAGGGGTGCTAATACCTTCCCCTTGCGTAACCGACTCCCGAATCCAGGTTTTGGTTGCGACGACCATACCTTTCCCATGTTGTGCGAGGTTTACTCTGAGCGTTTCCTTTCCCTCCCGTGGGATAAATAACGCACGGTGGCGACTCTTCTGTTCAGCCGGCGCCGATTTTCGCAGTAGCGACACCGAGGAACGTGCTGAATTTCTGCTGAGTCGAACCCTCTTAGTTTTTCATTGATGAGCGCGAGGTATCCGGCGAGGGTGTCATTTTTTGCTTGGTATTCGCCTCGGACTTGCGAAGCGACCAGCTGGGAATCCGTGTAGATTCGGATGTCCCTGGCTCCCAGGTCGGATGCTAGGCGAAGGCCGGCGAGAAATGCTTCGTATTCGGCCTGGTTGTTAGTCGTTGGAAAAGCTAGCGTGAGGGAGACTTCGATGACCGTACCCTCGTCGTTATCGAGGACGATGCCGGCGCCGCTCCCCGTGGAGTTGGAGGAGCCGTCCACAAAGATGGTCCATAGGTGGTTCCCGGTGGTAAGGTCGGGGGGCGTGGTCATCTCGGCGACGAAGTCGGCCAAAGCTTGAGCCTTGATGGCGTGCCGGCTCTCGTATGTATTGTCGAACTCGGAGAGCTCTAGCGACCATTTCAGCATGCGCCCAGTCATGTCGGGTCGCCCGAGTAGCTGGCGGATGGGTTGGTCGGTGCGGAGCACGATGGTGTGTGCTAGAAAATAATGTCGGAGTCGGCGTGCCGCTGTTACGAGGGCCAGGGCGACTTTCTCGATCAGCTGGTATCGGGCCTCCGGGCCGTGGAGGGCTTTGCTAGTGAAGTAAATGGGCTTTTGTCCTTCCCCGGCTTCGCTCACGAGGACGGCGCTGACGGCTTCGGTAGAGACGGCCAGATACAAATACAGGGTTTCGCCCGTCGCGGGGCGCGTCAGTACTGGTGGTTCGGAGAGGACGCGTTTGAGGTGGCGAAGGGCTTTCTCACACTCGTCCGTCCATTCGAACTTGGTCTCTTTCCTGAGCAATTTGAAGAACGGGAGGGCGTGTTGGGCCGATCTCACGATGAATCGCGAGAGGGAGGCTAGCACGCCGTTGAGGGACTGGATGGCACGCTTCGTGGTCGGTGTGGTTATATTGGAGAAGGCGTGGCATTTGTCCGGATTGGCTTCGATCCCCCGTTCGGTCAAGTAGTAGCCGAGGAATTTGCCGACGCAGACGCCGAAAGTGCATTTCTCCGGGTTAAAACGCATGCGACATGATCTCGCGGTCTTGAAGACCTTCTGGAGGTGTGCCGCGTGGTCGTCTTCCGCGCCGGATTTGACGATCATGTCGTCCATATATACTTCGAGCATGTCCCCGATCTCGTCGCGGAAGACGTGGTTCATCATCCGTTGGTACGTGGCCCCGGCGTTTTTGAGGCCGAAGGGCATCACGTTGTAATAGTAATTGCCCGATGCTGTCATGAAGGCCGTGGCCTGTTTGTCGTGTTCGGCCATCGGGATCTGGTTGTATCCCGAGTATGCGTCCATGAAGGATAAGAGTTTGTAGCCCGCCGAGTTGTCGACGAGCTTGTCGATATTGGGGAGGGGGTAGGCGTCCTTAGGACATGCCCGGTTGAGGTCAGTGTAGTCAACACACATGCGCCATTTTCCATTATTCTTTTTAACAAGTACAACGTTGGACAGCCAGGTGGAATACCGGGCTTCCGAAATAAAATTTGCCTCTAAGAGGTCTTTTACAGCTTGTTCGGCTGCTGCCGATTTTTCGGGGGACTGGCGACGTCGGCGTTGTACCACGGCCTTTGCGGTTGGGCTGATGGACAGCTGGTGGCAGGCGACCTCAGGGTCGAGTCCCGGCATTTCCGCGGCGCTCCAGGCGAAGAGGTCGGCATTCTCGCGGAGGCAGGCTTGGAGCTGTCGTTTCGCGAGGTCGGGGAGTCCCGCGCCTATCCTCACGGTTCTGGTTGTGTCTTCCCCGAGGGGAATGAGCTCGAATTCGCCATCCGGGATGGGGCGCGCTGGGTGCGGGGGCTGCCCGTTGGCTTCGTCAGTCTTGTTATTGTCGAGCTCGTCGGTGAAGCGACTGTCGAGCTCAACGGATCCGACCAGCTCTGTTGGTTTGTCCCTTGGGGTAGTGCTTGGCGCTTTCTTTTTGGTCGGTGGAGCGATGGAGTCGAGGCCTTTCAGCGCGGCTTCGAAACACCTTCGGGCAGCTTCGATGTCGCCGTTGAGGGTGACCACGGCTCCCCTTCTCGTGTAATATTTCATCTTCAGGTGGACGGTGGAGGGTACCGCGGTGAGTTCTGCTATCGTCGTCCTGCCCAGGATGCAGTTATATAGGGACGGGCATTCGATGACTAAGAAGCGGACGCTGATGTCTCTGGCCGTTTCCTCTTCCCCAAAGGTGACTTTCAGTTCCACGTATCCCCAGGGTCTCGTCGTCGTCCCGTTGAACCCCTGGAGGTCGGAGCCTACGTAAGGGGAAAGGTTGGATTCGTTGAGCTGGAGAGTTGTGAACAAATGTGAGTACATTATGTCAACCGAGCTCCCACCGTCGACGAGGAGGCGCCTGACGTCGAAGTTTGCCATTCGTGCACGTATGAGCAAGGGTATGTTGGAATTGGGAGATCCCCCGGGTAGTTCTTCGAGGTAGAATGTGATCGGGTTGGAGCGGCCACGGAATCTGTCGAGCGTGCTCATCTTGTCGGAGTTGCCCGCGATGAGTTCGTCGAATTTCCTTTTCACAGATCCTACGGACAGACTCCTCGTAGCTCCATCAGAGATGACCATGGCTTTGGGGAAGTATTCCCATCGGCTGGTTGGTCGGATTGGCTCGTCGACTAGGCTGGGTCCTTCGGGGATGCCGAATTCTCTGCTCGCGAACCAATCCTCGGGGCGGCTGACGCACAGCGCGACCTGGAGTCTCTCGCCGTCCTCTGGGGAGGGGAGTTCCTCGATTTTCTTAGCCTCCGGAGCCTCCGACCTGGGTGGTTCACCTCCTCGGGTGTATCGCTTTAGGTGCCCGTCTTTGATTAGGATTTCGATCGCATCTTTGAGATGAATGCAGTCTTCCGTTACATGCCCGTGGGTCCTGTGGAACCGGCAGTACTTTGACTTGTCCATGTTGGGTTTGGGCGGCGTTGGTCGTGGAAAACGGAAACCTCCCTGCACAAACTCGGTTTTAGCGCATTCGGCCAGTATGCGTTCGCGTGAAGCGACCAAGGCGGTGTATTCGGTGAACCTTCCTGCCGGGCCGCGTGGCTCGCGCTGTTCGCGGGGTTCGCGGTGGCGGTCATCCCGACGGCGGTCCCCTCCTCGTCGGTGGCTCGAAGCTCCGTCGTCTCGGTGCCCGCGGGGGGCTTCTCTGTCTCGGGTGTCGCGAGCGGAGTTGGCCGCTTGTGTTTCCTCGAACCGGATGTAATGTGCGGCCCTGTCGAGGAAGTCTTGGAGGGACGTGGGCCGGTGTATGCCTACGGCCTCGTAGAATTTGGAGTCATGGCGTAGGCCTTGTTCCATTAAGTAGCGTTTCATTTCGTCGGAAGTCGTCACCTGTACGGCTTCCCGAGTAAACCTTTCGATGTATTTCCGGAGAGGTTCGTCGGGGCCTTGGATGATTGCCCCGAGGACTGCTTCCGTCTTCGGGTGACGCCGGGATGCCGTGAAGTGTTTGGAGAATAGGTCCTTCAAGACCCTCCACGACGTAACTGATTCGGGCTCCAGACTTTTGTACCAGGTCATAGCGCCTTTCCTCAGAGTCGTCGGGAAGAGTCTGCATTTAATAGCTCCCCGGACATTTCGGTAGTCGAGCATAGCCTCGATATCTTCCAGATGATCGTCCGGGTCGGAGGTGCCGTCGTACGTTGACAACGTCGGTGGTTTCTCCATTCCCTGGGGTATGGGGGCTGCCATGATCTCCCGGGATAGTGGAGTGCGGTAGTCATCCTCGTCGCTGTGCGCCGGGGATCTCAGGGGAGATGAGCCGTTCGCGGTGTGTCCCGGGTTTCGGGTCCTTGATCTTCGGCCTGAGTTCCCGCCTCGGGGTTCCTCGGTTGGGATCGCCGCGGCGTTCTGGTTCCTCACGCGACCGTGCCTCGTCGGGGATCTGGTGCGCTCCCGTGTCGCTTGCGGGCGGTGTCTCTCCAGCCGTGGTCGGCGGTTCCTGAGTCGAGGTGAGGGGCTCCTCGAACCTCCGTTCTGGTCTTCCCGCTGGGGGTACCTCGGGGAGCCGACGCGTTCCAATGCTCCGATTCTAGCGTTCTGTTGGAACAGCAGCTGGTTCGTCTGGTTGATGGCTGCAAAGAGAGCGGCTACCGTTGGGTCGGCTCCCGCCGGGATGGGAACGGGGTGGAATGCTGGCGGGCTCGGGGGGCGATGGTCGGCCTGTAGGGGCCGTTCCTCGGATGATGGTGAAGCAGTTCGCCCGTCCCTTTCGTCGGCTTCCGTCAGGCGTGCCGTTCCTATATGCTTCCCGTTGGTGGCGGTGTTGAGCGCAAGATTGTGCGGAGTGTCATCGCGGCGTGGGCTGGCCATGACCGTGGAGGTTTGGTGAAACTTTTGGTTTTCTGCTCGGAGTAACGGGGAAGTTTCAGTTTCCCACAGACGGCGCCACTGATCTGACCTGATCAGGAGGGATCACGGACTGGCCACACTCCGCTGGCTGGTTATCTGTTCGCCGGGGTAAGAACGAGGAGGGGGGTGTACCTGCAAAGCACTCCGACGCCCAAGTAAGAAGTTGGACAGAGAGGAAACAATAGTACAGAAAGAGGGGCAAGAAGAGTTACCTGACCCTCTTGAAGAAGAGGGTATTTATAGAGAGACCCCAGCGCTGGGCCAACGGTCATTCGAGGTGGGCCGGACGACCAGGCCCAACCCTGATGACTGCTAGGGCTTACGTGGCGTAGTGAAGACCAGGACGTGGTCTTCGCCCTAGTTCAACCGCTCCTAGGTCTCCGGAAAGTGGGTTTGACCTGCTCTTTCGGAGGTGGGCGGTTGGCCGATGACGTGTCCCCGCGGAGGGGAGCACGTGGAGAACGTGCGCCGAGCACGTTATTCTCCCGCGGAGGGAGCCCGGGTAGTCTTGCTCGTCCGGCGTGACGGACGACAGAGGGGACGCGGAGCGGTAGCTTGTGCCCGGTGGCCAGTCCTGCTCGTTCGAAGGGGCGCGTGCCAGGCGCGCCCAGTTCGCTTGTTGGGTCGCATTTGGTATTGGGCCTGCCGAGGTGAGGCCCATACCGGAACAATAATGATAATGCTAACCATTTAATCTATAACTATATATAAAGGGGATACAAGTTTTTGGTGTGGCTTATTTTTGTTCCAAAATTATCCTTCGTCTTTTTTATCAACAAGAAAATAGTTTAATTTAAAATATTGAGTGGTTAATAACTTTTGTTGGTTACCAATTGAAAAAGTAACTTCCATATCTAACAAAAAATATCTCACACCTATAACTTCCATTAACTACTAAGTGGTGACATAAGTTAAAAATTCTCTTCTATTTCTTTATGTAAATTTCATCTCTTTCTCAATGAAAATACTATTTTTTAAAAATATTTTCCATTCTATAATATTTTCATTTATTCAATTTTAATTAGTGATTTTTTTTATTTTTGAAAAATAGATGAAGCTTATTTCCAGTCAAGATCGCATCATCACCCTGTTAGAAGAAGTCGTTCTCATTGTGGCTGAAAATTGATTGTTGTATGTAGATTTTTTTGTAATTGCTTTTGTAGTAATTGTTTTTTTTATGACTTTTGTATTTGAGTCTTTTTTAGAATTTTACCATTTACAAAACTTTCTTTTTTTTCAAAGCAGAGTTATTAACTATAGAGTAAAAAAAGATCATGTGATACTTGAAGAAATTTCATACTCTAAAATACAATAAAATTCAAGTATTTAATGCAACCACAATGCGTGTGAGTGGTTTTCTACTGCACTATTTTTTTTCTTACAAAAATTATGTCTTACTTTTGTTGCAAAATATTTGTTGTTATTATTGAAAATTTAGGTATGAAACAAAACTTATTTGTATTTTGAACAAAACTTATGGAGGAGTCAAAAAAAATTTTGTTAATATTTTTATTTTATTTTTTCATACTTAAAGTTTTGTTCAATAGCAAGGTCACACACACAGTTTTAATTTTTTGCTTTTGTTGTTACTATGTTTTATTTCTTAATGATACTTATTTGTATTTTGTGAGTATAAACACATCATAAAATATGTAATTTAGATTTTCATAATACAAACAATTATTTCATCAGTATTATTTTTTGAAATGACATGGTTTTCAATTGTATTAGTTCTTTCGTTTTAAATTTTTATTTCTACCTTACTTTTAATTTGCTATTTGCTATTGTAACTATCTATTTGTGTGGTAATTTAATTATGTTTTGGAGATGGTTTTTATTTTTTTATATATTAAAAAATCATTAATTTGGTTAACATTATTTGACATATAGAATAAAAGGAGAGATGAGAAGAGGATATAAGAGTGTTATATATCAATTTCTCATATTAACATTTTTTTTGTTGAATTTTTTAATGAGACACGCATAAAAATATAAATGAATAAAAAATTCAACAAATTATTATCATCTCATTTTTAGATCTACATTTCATTTTTTAGATCCATCATCTCATTTCTCTTTTCTTTTCTTTTTGAAATATTATGGATGACTTTAACGGAAGGTTGTAATATAATGGTATAAAATGAAATTTGTTTGAAATTTTTTCACAAACTTAATTGGTACACACAATTTTAATATTTCGTACATTGTTAACTTTCATATGTACTATAGAAATAAAAAACATTTCCTCAAAAAATTATGTATCTTGATAAAACAGTTTTTAAAAAATTGTCACATTTATTAATACTTAATATATTGTTCAAATATACAATGGCAGTTGCAAAAATATATAACTTCTATTATTTTATCTTTTATGTCTATATGTGTGACCTTGCTATTGAACAAAACTTTAAGTATGAAAAAATAAAATAAAAATATTAACAAAAAAATTTATTGTGAATTATTGAAAATTTGAAACATTGACCGTTCACTTTCTTAAATTAGTTGAATTTTGTAGTTAATTTTTTATTTTTGATGTTAAGAGATGCGCAATAAATGTCATATTACTTACAAATTTAATTTGAAAAATAATTTAAATTTTAATTAATTAAATAAATGATATTTTAAAATTTCTTACAAACATAAGAATGCATATTAGAAAATTTAGTATTCAAATAATTTAAATTTAAATCATACTTAAATAAAAAATATTCGTTTATACTTTGACGTGTATGCTCATTAAAAAAAGACAAGCACGAGAAGAGTCGTGTATGGAACATACATGTTCGTAGGGGATGTACGTGTTGTTCAGTTTACTCTATAAATTCCTCTTTAAACCCTTTCATTAAATTTATAAGAGAGAGAGAGGGAAGGGGGGAGAGGAATGCATATTACAAAGTTTACTGTACAAATAATTTAAATTTAAATTTAAATTAAATAAATACCTGAGAGATGTGCCATAAGGTAATACCTGAGAGATGTTCCTCCTCAAGTATTACCTTTCGTATTAACACACATAAATTAACATAGTTAACCACTAAAAATATGTAATAAAACCTGAGAGATCAAAAACAACAAATATTCCACACACGGTCAAAGAAAGAAATACATTCAAATATTAATTTTAAAGATGTATTTCTAATCCACCCAGGCCAGATCAAAAATTGAAATACGCGGGTTAAGATGGTTCTCATTGAGTAAGCACAACACAAGGAGATTCATTCAAAACATGTGACTTATTTGAATGTATTTCTTTGCTGATATCCGCAATTGGAAGTTTTCCGTGCCCGAATCAATTCTGAAAAGCGTTTCATAAGTCACATGTGAAAGCATTTCTTTGATCTGGCATGAGTGGACTCACTTATACATAGACACTCTTAGAAGACGATTAAAGTCACAATGCTCAACATGTGACTGGATTGTGTTTCGAAAGTGTAAATTGTAGGTTTTTTTTGTTTATAAGCTGATTATCATGTTTTGACTGGACCGTGTAGGATTCTATAGGCCCTTTATCTTGGCTTAATTTCACCGCCTTTTTTTTTTATTGTACCTGTGCTTTTTTTTAACGTGAGTGTGTAACGAGCCTTGTAACCCACGGTGAGTAATATGGAAGATCGAACAAGATGCATAGACATTAAAATAGTCTTTCAATTAACCTTTTGGTGAAAACTTGCATATGGTGAGATGTCCAATCAATTCATTTTATGATAGAATATATATAAACTCGCATAGACTCGGATAGTTCTTAATTCTCAAGATAAAGATCTCAGTTCTTAATCCTTATATTTGTGATGATATCTCTTTTTGTACCCGTCTGTTCGCTTATTTTCCTATGTTGTGCGCATTAAGAAAATGTGCAAGTATAATATGCAAGTAAATTCACACATAATATACACACATTTATTTTCTTATGCTGTGCGCATTAAAAAAAGCGGACAAACGGGCACGGGAGTGCCCGTCTGAACGCTAGTAACAATAATAAGAATACTATGGTTATTGATATTATTATTTAATTATTATTGATAATAATATTAATAAGATGGTAGTTATGATTATTATTATTATTATTATTATTATTACTATTATTAATTGGATTAATAGAATTAAAACCTGATTAAGAGGTTAAGAGAGAGTTAGTGGAGGAATTAGTCAGTTAACACGTAAAAGAGGAAAAAGGCAGAGAAAGGAGAGCTAGGAAAAAAAGAACCAATTCTCCATTGCTGTCAAGGAAAAAACTTCAGTTTAAGGTAAGGGGGAGAATGGATTTCAATATGGGTGATTTAACATGAGAGGGTAGTGAGAGGTCCTTTCTCTCGTAGGAATTTTGTCTGTTCTTGCTTTTCATTTGATTTTCGTGATATTACGATTTCCATGTGATTGTTGTTATTGTTGAATGATCGTTGTATGATGTTGTATGTATGATTCTGGTATGAATATGAAGATTCGTGTGGAAATCCCCTGAAGTTGTGATAGAATACTGTGGATTAACAGATCTGAAAACCAAGGGTTTAACAGTAATCAAAACTAGATCTAATAACTAGAATCTTGAAAGAATAGAAGATAGGATTCATTGAAATCGATTAAAATCTGAGTTTGAGGATGAATGGGAAGATATAATGATGAATCTGGAGTAGAAACTCGTGAGAATGATGAGATCTGAGTTTTTTTGATAGATCTGCTGGTCATACGCGTATTGGAGGTGTCAATATGCGTATGGGGGACTTCCCAAGGGGCTGTACGGGTAGCAGACGTGCCCTATCCCCAGTGCCAGCACGACCATCTGGTGATACGCGTATGGGGGTAGTCATACGTGTAAGGGGTGACTCTGAAGGGGTTTTGGGAGGTAGAAGCCTCTGGTCGTACGCGTAAGGTAGGGCTGATACGCGTATGTCAGTAGGCTCTACGCGTATGGACAGTTTGGGATGACTTTTTCTTAATTTTTGTGATTTTTGTCCAAATTTCGCTTGGAATGCATTTCCGTTTACTCGGTAGGATTAATAAGACTAAAATGAACTTAAGGAAGATTAGTAATGAATTAAATTGAGAGAATATGGAATACTATATGTGTGCCCTTATAGGTGTGTTTGATAAGTGAGAGCCATGATTGTCGAATATGGACGGTCTTATGCGATGGTGGTAATTCCCGAGAGGATTACGATGAGCGGATGGCTCGTGTTGATCATTAATGATTGTGAATTATACTTGAATTACTATATTGCATAATGTGTTGTCATGCATCTCATGTCATGTGTCCTGTGGAGATAGCTAGGTGGGAATCCATGATGGGTGCCTAGTTTCATTCGGACTTCGTGTGGAAGTTGTTGTGGAGATAAGTTGTAGTTCAGAGGAATGCATACGACTTATCCGGATTCCGACGGGAATCAAGTTCTAGGGTGAACCGTATGTATTTGTGTTGGTACCACATGCATTGTGTCGAGTCAGTGAGTCACATTGCATATTTGAATATGGGCTATTGATGCCGAGTGATTGAGATGGCACATGTATGTGCGTTGTATATGTATGATTGTATATGTGGTGTGTAACTACTCCTTAGCATGTGTATTTCACCGCTTATTTATTGAATGTAGTTCTCACCCCTTTTCTGTTTGTTGCGTATGTGCTCCTTGGGGAGTGCAAATGACCAGGTACTTGAGTAGTGCTTGAAGTGTGTTGCTATTTGATCGAGTTCTAGGAGTCGCTCTGATACGTAACATGGGATGACGGGATTACGTTATATTTTGCTTATTTTCTTGATTAATTGTTACATATCTTTTATCTATTGGAGTAGTGATGTATAACCACCGGTTATGGGGATTATATTTAAACATTGATTTTATTCCGCTGTTTTATTGTATGACCTTGTTGAAATATTGTGGAAAGCATGAAGTGACTTGATACTTCATTGAATGAGAAAAATATCTACGTGACATCCTACGTGTTTTGAGAACTCTGATGTACTTTTATGAAATATTTCTGTATATGTTTTATAATACACGTACGGGGTAGAGTGGGGTGTTACAACACACATAGTATTTCACATTGAAATTCTACGTGCTTGTGAGCTAATACACATTTTAAAACATAACAAAAAGTATCAACATAGCAGAAGGGAGAGTAGAGGAAGGAAAAGAGAAGCAAGCACCTGAAGCATCTCAGAAGGTTTTTCTTTAAGAGGTAAAGCTCATACTCATTTTCCTCTGACTTGAATCATTATGTGCCCGTGTTGTTTTATTATTGCACCATACTTTGCTTTGTGTTGATTTGCTCATATTATTGATTGTTTCTAGTTTAGGGTTTGAATTAGGAGTGGTTTGATCTGGAGTTTTGAGAGGGTTTTAAGGGAAATGAACTCTAGATTTGGAGAGAGTGAAAGAAATAACATAGGGTTAGTGTAGAATTTTTTTGGTTTTAGAGGGGTGCCACCGTTGGCCACCACCTTCTCTGACGAAGGTCTAGGGTTCCAGTGAAAGAAAATATGCAAAGAGAGTTACTTTAAGAGAGAGACTATGAAAGGAGAGAAGGAAATCTGATGAATGATGATGTTGATCCTTCCTTTTCCCTTTTAATTCATGTTATGCCTGAAGGTGCGAGAAAACACAAGAAATGGGGGTTTGAATTGGGTTTTCAAAAATGAAAGCTTTTTGTAAAACTCAAATAAAGATCACAAATAGACTAATCAAGAAAGAAAAACACACGATATATCCTGGTTTCCTTGAAAACTATCAAGTTAATCCAGTCCACCCGCCAAGGTGATTTCGCCTTAACAGAAGGACTTAATCCACTATAATCAACATATTACAACGCACTAGCAACCGATGGTGACTAACAACTCAGACAACCGTCTCTTCTTAAGGATTCTAACCCAACTGGTCCCTTAAGGAAACAAACTACACAAGCAACCGTTGGTGACTAACAACAAAGACTAACCGTCTCTTCTTAAGGATATACACCTAACCGGTCCCTTGAGGAGTTACAAACAATAGTTTAAACAAAGATGTTTATAAGGAAATTGCTTATAAACAAGCAGATATAAACACTATTAGTAGCTCAAATATCTTAAAGATATTAATACAGTATGAAAAATATTCTTTCTTTGTACTGCGGTGCTTCAATACTGTAGCTTCAGTTCTTCATAGGTTGCTTTCAATCAAAGGGTGGCCTTTGTATTAATAATTGTAAAAGCATCTTAATTTCTTCAAGTAATAAAGTTCTTATATAGCCAAAAAAAGATCTGTTGGAGGGTAGATTAGGAATATCCTTTAGGTAGCCAGCGACTTGAAATAATGTCGTTACACAGGGATGAAAATCGTACATAAAATTTGTCCTTTGTACCACCAAATCAAGGTAGTGGAATGATAGTGGAATGAAACGTTAAAACGTACTATGTATTATTTTCCCTCATAGACGTTTGAGCTTCTCTTCTTTACATCAGAGACTTCTGAATGGAGATAATTGATGTATGAGTAGAAGAGTTGATCAGTAGGCCTTCAGAGTCTTGAGTCTTCAGAAATTATTCACCAGAACCTTGTCTTTAGAACTATAAGCACTAAGTCTTTAGAACCTTTGGTCATTAGTAACTTAAGTCTTCAGAGTCTTCAGAACGTCGTTCAACAGAACTTTTTCTTCAGAGTCTTCAACACTTATTCTTCAGAAAATTAAGTCTTCAGAGTCTTCAGAACTTTGTTTAACAAAACCTTGTCTTCAGAGTCTTTAGCACTTAGTCTTTAGAAGATTATGACTTCAGAAGCTTGAAAGCCTTCAGAAGTAACGTATCATAGTCATGATCAGAAACATAAACCAAGAGAACATTGCAGCAACAATATATTGTCTTCTTAGAATCTTTCTGAAGCAAACTTGCTTCTTATAGCGCGGAAGTGATTTTGGTCAGATCGAAGTAATCGTTGAATATGATCTCTATCAGAGTCAGAATATGTTTGTTAATTATTCAGAAAAACAAACGTTTGAGTACCAAAATTATTCTCACACAAATACCACTTTGTTATTATCAAAACTTAGAGATATCTTGCAAAACAAAATCTTGTTCTAACAATGCCACACAGGCCTAAGATTGTGGTGCTGGCTTGCCTAACTAGTGACAAGTGTGACTAGTCCTCTCCTTTCCCCACATCTTATGCGCGCTACCCTTACCCATATCATGCACCATCAGCATCCTGGCCTTAGATCTTGAGTCTTCTTTGACTGCTTGATCAATCGTGTGATCCAGATTCACGTGGGCTGATCAGAGTTGATTGAGGGTTTACCATAAACCATCCCCCCAATGTGGGTTATAGTTTCTTGGGCCTAGGGATTTTGGATATTAACACCCCTGTTTTTACTTATAGATCCTGGCTCATTCGTTGTTTTTTTTTAATTTTTCTTTTTCTTTTTCTTGTTATATTTATTTATTTTATATTTTTGTTTTTTAGATATTTTATTTTATATTTTTATAACATATGGAAAAATATTTTTAATTATTAGTTTTTAATTAATTTTATTAAATTTTTTTATTTAATACTAATTAATCTATTAAGAGGTTAATTTTATTAAATATTTAAGTTTAATTCAATTTATTACTTTAAAATAATATCTTTAATTCTGAAAACCTAAAAATAATTTTTTTAACAATTAATTTCTAATTAATTTTATTAAATTTTTATTTAATATTAATTTTATTATATATCTAAGTTTAGTCCAATTAATTATTTTAAACTAATATCTTTAATTCTAAAAATCCAAAAATACTTTTTTTAATAATAGTTAATTTTATTAAACTTTTTATTTAATATTAACTAATCAATTTAATAATTAATTTTATTAAATATCTAAGTTTAATTTAATTAATTATTTTAAACTAATTTCTTTAATCTAGAAACCCAAAAATAATTTTTTAATAATAACTAATTTTATTAAACTTTTTTTATTTAATATTAATTACCCTATTTAATGATAAATTTTATTAAATGTCTATGTTTAATCTAATTAATTATTTTAAACTAATTTCTTAAATTCCAAAATCCAAAAATATTAATTTGTTAATTTTGTTAATTTTTTTACTTAATATTGATTAATTATTTGGTTACTCTTATTAAATATTTATATTTAATTTGATTAATAAAGTCTTCTTGTGTGATTCATCTAATGCTTGAATTTTGTGATACTATTGTCATTGTTCATGTGTGATTTGTGATCCATTTCATGGTGCTTTTGATTTTCACCCACGTGTGCATGCTTAACAGTTAAAGCTGGGTTTCATGGCATGTAAGGCTCCCGGACAGTGTGGTATCAGAGTCTAACAGAATAGAAGGGGTGCATATGGTATGAATATAATAAAGAGAGTGAGTAAGGGAGAAATCACTTAAACATGGAAACACCTAAACCAAACACTCAACCTATTACCACTACTTCTTCTTTATCACTTCCTAAACCTTGTAAAAAGACTAATTCTCATAAAATAGAAAACCTTATTGAGTACTCTCATGTTCCTGAAGATGCTCAAATTTCTGAAACAATACCTCCTCTGTTGAGTCCGTACAACATCTTCAAAAGATAAAGAAGTGTTACCAGATCCATCCGAAATCTTATCTCTACAAACCGCCCTCATATGAAAGAGTATGTCCAGTCATCTAGACTAGACCAATGCAGCCTAAGAGCTATAAATCAAGAGCAGTACGTAGATCTGGAGATTCCCCAATATCTCATAAACCACTGGAAAACTTAAGGATATACAGCCTTACACTTTGGGGCTGTCAGACTCATCCTTTCTCTTCATGGAAGGAAGAACCAACCCGTCTTTTGCAAAATAGCTCTACTGGACTCCAACTACCTCCACTATGAAAATGTTATGATAGGAACCGTTCTAACTACACTTCATGTAGGAAGTGTTATCCTCACCATCTTCCCTAACTATAACGTGAGTCCTAATGATAACACCTTATCCACAAGACTGAAAGTACAGATCCAAATCACCGGGACTGACCAAGTGCCAGAAGCTATGTCAGCTACCCTCCATCACCAGATAATATACCGCTTACAAAACCACTCGATAGATCTTCCTATCTCAGGATTCTCTTCTGATTCACTATTGGTTGTCACCAATAGAGAAGAAGACATACCCTCTATAGTTCAGATTCCAAGAAAGATCACAAGGGAAGAATTAACTCAGCTAATTCCCCTTGAATGGATAACCAACTATGAGAAACTTCATGTTGACAAAAGACCTATCCAATCTCAAGAGGCTACTTTCAGGAGATCCGTTGACAAGACAATCAAGACGATCTTTAAAAAGCCAGACGAAGGGTCGAGCTCAATATCTCCGATCTTCCAAACAATGATGATCCAACCAGTTCTCAAAGAAGATTGGTGTCCTGTCTACACTGTTACAACAGAGGGAAAACCCATCTACACCGATAAAATAGATGGCCACTTCATTTGGGATGTTAATCCAACAAGATGTGACCCAGATTGTGACTACTGGATGCACGACGATGATATTGACCGAGATATCATTCTTCCCAAAATAAAGAAAAAGGGAAGGTGTAAACCCTCGCCACCTCCTCAAAGGAGATCTGATCCAGAAGATGGTCCATGGGTAGGAATCCATGGAAAAAAGAAGCCCCTCTGTATCTACGAGGAAGGACTTAAAATCCTCAAGAGAGAAAGATTGTTACCACCTGATGATCCGACCCTTGTTACATGGTCACCAATAGACCATTGTAAACCGCTATATCCTCTAGCTGTTGCTCAGCTAATTCCTTGTTTCATGTATTCAACCATAACTTTAGAGTACGACCGACAATTTCCTGCTTTGAAAAGAAAGATGGATCCAATCACAGGCGGAACATCCAAACCCTTCATTCATCCGAGTGAAGTCCAGCCCGATGGGAAGCTTAAACCTTTAACTCAGGCTAAGGAAGTTCTGAATTGGCAATCTGAAAACATGGTTTCTCAAAATGAAAATCTTCAAAACCTTGACAAAAAGGTAGATAAGATTACTGAAAAAATAGACGAAACAAATGAAGATCTCAAGGTTTTATCCCAAAAAATGCAGAAACATTACAGAAGCTTGAAAGCCCAAGTATCCCAGCTAGATCGGGATTTGCGGCAGATGTTAGAAGAAAGAACTTTTGGTAAAACATTTGACGAAAAGGAAAGAGAAATCAGAAATCTACAAAGCCAAGTAAAAGAGATAGGTGATTTCTTAAGAGCCTCTCATGAAAGAAAGCCCAAACCGGTTGAAAACTCTTTCTTGGACCCTCCTACTTTTCCTACATATTTCAAATGACTAGAAAGGCCTTTTCCTTTCTACCCTGCCTATGTTTCATCACCATCAGACCCAGTTAAATACATACCAACAACTTACAGACCAAAATCTTCCAGAACTACCACTACCTCAACCTCCAATAAAAAGGGGAAAACTGCCTGCTTAAGCGCTTCATCCTCAGACTCTCAAGATATCCCTGAAATACCCCCTTCAAAAATCCAAAAGGAAGAATAAATTACTAATAAAGGTTTCCAAGCCATGGCAATCACTACAAATCATGAATCTCCTCGGAAAGATCACTCTGAATCATCAAATGAAAAGGGAGACGAGTCCTTCTCAGTTGGTGACAACAACTCTGATCCAGAATCATCTTCTGATGAGACACCAAGGTCTTTTTCAGCTAAATCAGAATCTGAAGACAACTATTTCCCAAGACTCTTCATGGTGAATGTAAAAAAGGAAGAATCCTTTTTTGAAGAGGAATCACCTGAAGAAACTCTTGTCCCTGAAAGGACTAAACCAAACGGAGGTCCTTGGTTCACTTTTGGTGATATACCACCTAGCCGCTGGAGAAAAAGACTACTTGAATTTAGAGCTTGGCTTGACACCCAAATGATGAAAACAAGTGCAGATAGCTATAAGATCATTTAACAATTTTGCTGTAGAATGACGGGAACGATGAAAGAATGGTATCACAATCTTGGAGCTTTCAAACAAGATGAGTTACATCGTCTAGAAACTACAACTAGTGTTCTTGGGGTTCTTCACCGAGAATTTATCGGTGATATGGAAATATTTGATAGGAAAAATAGACAAGAATTCTTTGAGATGAAGTGTTGTTCTCTAAAAACAAAAGACCTCGACAAACACTATCATAGGATGGCACAAAGGTATTATGTCCTTAATGGGTACAATGACCCAAGTCTCAAGAATACTTATGTATCCTCTCTACCACAAGAACTTCAGCCAGAAATTCATAGAATGTTAGCCACAACTCAAAAGGACATTAAAACTACGAGTCTCGGCCAGATTCACCAATTGACCTTAGAAGCACTTGAAAAGCTTTGCAGTTTTCATCATCAATTTTTTGAAGTTATAGAACAAAAGTCAAAGTTCACGCAAACATGTAAGAAACCCTACCTAGAGATTAAGTGTAAATACAAAAGGTGTAGTTGTCCAATAAAAAAGAAACATATAAAATACACAAAATCTCACAGGACCTTTAAGCGAAAGAAAATAAAGAATATGAAGTTGTTTAGAAGAAAACCTTTCATAGGGAAGGGGAAAAATCAAAGATGCTTTATTTGTGGGAAAAAAGGGCATTTCTCAAAAGAATGTCCCAATAACACCCATAAGCTGCAAAATTGATTAACTCTCTTCAACCTCTAGAAGGAGACTTAGAATCTTTGTATTCTGAACAAAGCTCTGTTGATGAAGAAACAATTTTTTCCCTTTAAGACTCTTCGTCTGATGAAGCATCATTTTCGGAGTCAGAAGATGAAAGATATCTCCCAGTTTACTCCATCAAAGAGATAGGCAATTCTCTTCCTACTGCACCACTTCCTTGTGTTGAAGTCCATGTTCTTGCAACAAAGTTTTCCCGTCCAAAGAAAGTTATAGCTTATATGGACATTGGGGCCCAGATTACCATGATGAATCCCAACATTCTCCCTGCAGAATCATGGGTGACACATGCTGCATACTTTGTAGCAGCGGATGGTAAAGTTTTCAAGACAAATCTAATGACCAAGGAGAAAATAGGAATTAAACTCTTCCCAGACTGTATAGTCTGGACCAAGGTCATTGGCAGCAATCTTCCAAACAAAGATATTGTAGTAGGAATGGATGTCTATTCAACAGCAATTAAACTCCAAATTCTCCCTACAGGAATCAAATTCAAAAGAGAACTCAAACCTTATTTTGGGATACTCAAACTATATTCACTTTCTAAGGTTCTTGCTAGCTATGAAGAGATCAAGTCCAACCTTCTCAGACTATATGCAGATAGCCATGAAAAATTCCGCCACCCAAAACCACTACGGCAGAATAAAGACTTCTTTGTTCAACTTCCCTTCAAGCTCAATGAAGATGTTAATCCAACCAAGGCCACTTATCCAGGGATGAATCCATCAGATTACGCATTAGCTAGGGAAGAATGCAACCAACTACTCAAACAAGGTATGATAGAACCCACCAAATCAGAATGGGCTTGCCAAGCATTCTATGTGGAAAAGAGATCTGAAAAGTTGAGGGGAAAAAAGAGGCTAGTAATTGATTACAAACCTCTAAATCATTTTCTCAAAGATGATAAATTTCCCATTCCAAAAGCCTCTTCCTTAAATGTTTTCATCAAAGATGCCCAAATCTATATTATGTTCGACCTTAAGTTAGGATTTTGGCAATTGGGTATCGACCCTGAAGATCGCTATAAAACGGCATTTTGCATTCCTAACGCCCAGTACCAACGGACTGTGTTACCATTTGGGCTTAAGGTAGCCCTATCACTCTTTCAAAAAGCCATGACTAGAATTTTTGAGCCCATCCTCAACAGTATCCTCATCTATATTGATGATGTGTTATTGTTCTCAAAAGATGAAAAAACCCATAAATAATTATTGGGCCAATTTCTTCAAATAGCCCAACAGCATGGAATGATGCTCTCTGAAAAGAAAAGTCAATTGGGACAAACAGAAATTGATTTCCTAGGGATGCATTTCTCTCAAGGGAAATATCAACCTCAGCCTCATATTGCCCAAGAACTATTAAACTTTCCTGATGAAAATCTCACAGTTAAGCAAATCCAATAATTTCTTGGTATAATTAATTATATCCGAGATTTCCTGCCGAAACTGGCGAGATACACGAGTCCTCTATCCCAAATGCTAAAGAAAAAACCTCCACCATGGGGAACATAACAAACCGAAGCAGTGAAAGCTTTAAAGAAAATTGCACAAGCTCCCCCTGCTCTAAAAATCCCTGGGAGTGGAAAAAGAATTCTACAGACCGATGCCAGTGATCATTATTGGGGAGTAGTCCTGATAGAAGAAACTGAAGGGAAAAGATACTATTGTGGCCATGTCAGTGGCCAATTTAAAGAAGCTGAAAAACACTACCACACCACATACAAAGAAGCCCTCGCTGTAAAGATGGGGATCCAAAAGTTTGACTTCCACCTAAGAGGCTACCAATTTGAAGTCCAGATGGACAACTCCTCTTTCCCTAAGATCCTCGAATTCAAAAATAAGATGCCTCCCGATCCTCAAACTCTTAGGCTCAAAGATTGGTTTTCCAGATATGATTTCTCGGTAAAACATATCAAGGGAACCCAAAATGTAATCCCAGACCTATTATCCAGACCCATGAAATCCATCCAGGTCATCACAGCCAAACACACTTTCCCTCTAATTCTTATGGTCAAACCACTAGCAACCCATGCATCCAAAACAAAGAATCTTCCTCCAGGAATAACGACATCCTCTTCACCGTCCCAACTCAAGCAGTATGCTAGGAACAATCTTTTCTATTACATGACAAAAATCATAAGGAACAAATTACCGGATCATAGTCCTTATTTCCCAGATACACCTTTTCTCCTGCCAATTTTAATAAACCCAAACGCTAAATTCACAAAAAACCTTTTGTGGTATATTTGGTGTGCCACTTGTTTGTATTACATGCCTGTTCTTATTCCCACTGAGGCCATGTATCAGCATATAATGGATCCCGAGATGCACAAGCCTTTGATTTGGACCACTCTTGAATGGTATTCTCCATTACAATGATGGAGAGATCAATTAAAACTAGTCATGGACGAGGTCAGAGAACGAAGATTACCTTCAGAAGATATTGGGAAACTCAAGTCTGTTTTCTTTCTACACAGGCCCTATCTGACAGATCTTGTAACTAAGCTGCTCAATTATAAGAGTTATGTTCACCTATGGGAAACCATTGATGAATATCCTCCCGGTATAAAAGTTACAAGGGAATTACTGGAATATGTTAACTACATCAATCTCTATGATCCAAAGAAACTTGATGAAAGTTTAACTTGCATACATCATGAAAAGTTCATAAGACCGGAAGTTGGAGAAAGCTCGACTCAAGCCACATAACAGAAACCAGGTTCTCCAATGGAAGTTGAATTCTATGAAGGACAAGTGGAAGAAGCTAATATGAGATTAGCAGATGACACATACATGATGGATGATAGCTGGCAGCACGATTCATCTCTATGAAGATTGTTTTTTTGATGAAAATTTATCTGATCAAAATATGTCCCCCTCTCATGAACTCATTTGCAAAGACTAAATGGACAAGTGTCCTTCAAAGATCATAAGCATGCTTATGAATAGTAACTTTTTGTCTTTTTGTGCAATAAGACTACAATAATGTAATCCATTAGAGATAAGTGTGCCGGACTTTAAAAAAAAGGCATTCATATAATATTATAAATTCCGTGCTTGTAAATAGTGTTGCTTTTGTCCTATATTACCTCCTTGGCTATAAAAGGAGGGATCTTGTAACATATTTTCATCAAGCATTCACAAATAATCTCTCTTGTGTGCTTAAGAACAAACATGTTCTAAAAATCTCTTCTTTCTCCTTCAAAGCTTTAGTTATTGTATTCATATCATAATTACCCCATAGATGCAAGTATGCTCTACACCTGCCTCTAAATGAGGATCTTGTGTATCAGAAAACATCTGACCATTGATCCATACTACGGTCCTTGCTGTTATGAATTTCAGTTTTAATTGTTAGTCTGTGTTATGCCTATGGTTGGCTATTTGAGGATGATACAGTTAAAGCTGGGTTTCATGGCATGTAAGGCTCCCGGACAATGTGGTATCAGAGCCTAACAGAATATAAGGGGTGCATATGGTATGAATATAATAAAGAGAGTGCGTAAGGGAGAAATCACTTAAACATGGAATAAAATCATTTCAAACACCTTGTAAGTCGATTATTTTCACGATCACCATCAATCTTATAGGCTCCTTTTAGGCTCTCATGCAATGATTCTCATTTTGAATTTCATGTGCTTGTTTACATGCTTGTGTGTGATGATTTTTACTTGTGTTATGATTTGGATATATCCCCGTTTGAGTAAATGTATCCCACTCCCCATAAAGTGTAATGCTTATGTATTTGCCTCTGCTCGGGTAGTCTTAATACAAGAATAAAATCAACCATTTTCTATAAAAACAAATAGGTTGATCCAACAGTCAAGCATTTCTTTTCCTAAAAAGCAAATTCGATAGGATTAACCATTAACTTATTCTCAAGCATACTTGATCCACATATCAAGTCTCATTGCTATTTGTAAGTCGATTGTCTTGTGTATCCCCATAAACCTTATCCTAAACCCATTAGGACCTACTTTCTATTAGTTCAAGTCCTTACACCTTTTTGCATACAAATTCAAACCTCGATCAACATCGAGTATTTTCTTCAAGTTAAATTAAAACATTTAATTATACTTAAACATTATTTATTAAAAGATGAAAAGGGAGGGGTTTAGAGCCTTCGATTCTTCTCTTCAATTGTTTAGGTAGGAGTTGCCTTTCTTGTTGTCTAAACAATTGTCATCTCTAAAAAACTTCTAACTCAATAATATTCAAATAGTTTTTATAATCACCTAAACAAAAAGAAAGGGTCTAAAGCCTTCTATATCTTTTCCCGGGTGCTTGGGATACGAGGATCCTTTGTCGGTTGTTCTAAGCAATCGTTGTTCATTAAAATACTTAATCCATACTTAAACATTATTTTTTAAAAGGTGAAAAAAGAGGGGTGTGGAGCCTTCGATTCTTCTCTTCAACTGTTTAGGTAGGAGTTGTCTTTCTTGTTATCTAAGCAATTGTTACCTCTAAAACAAACCAACAAACCATAGTCTCACAAACTACGGATGTTCTGATTCTTCATTTTTTTCAAATGTAAGATACATAGGCACAAGGGCTCTAATCCTTGGCGAGCACCCTAATAAAAAATCACTCATTTCCCCTTAGAAAACAAAAACTCTTTTTCTCATACCTTTAGTATTATTTCCTTAGAAGAAAACAACCTTAGCTAACATTCCTCATAAATCGAATTAAGAGGTTCTTGTTGGGTACAACGGACGTGAGGGGTGTTAATACATTCTCCTTGCGTAATCGACTCCTGAACCTAGAATTTGGTTACGATGACCATTTTCTTATCTTAAAGGTTTTATCGATATTTTCCCATTCCTTCCTTGGAATGAATAAAGTTCGGTGGCGACTTTGTTCGAGCTTCTTTTTTTCGCGTCCATCGCGAAGGGTCGTATTTTTCGAGGTATGTCAATATGGAATGCAATTACTCATAAATTCCCTTGTCTTTTTCATGTACCCCTCTCCCTTTTGATGTACTTTTACTTCTTTGATTCTCCTTAGACTTGATCTTGCATGCTAAGAAAAAGATTTTAAAAAATAGAAAACGATTTCAAAAACAAGACAAAATAAAGCTTGATTCAATGTTAAGCCATTTTCAAAATCATTAAGTGAAGTTCACCACACCTTAGGGTTCCATCCTTCACACCCGTAAGTCGATCGCTTAGGCATCACCATCAACTCCATAGTCCATGCAATCATCACATTACTCTTTCTTCTCCCACCTATCACCTTTTAAAATAATCTCACACTTGGTTCAACGCCAAGTCTTCCTAAACCATTTTCTTAAATAAACTAAAAAATATTCTAAAATACAATTGAGATTGCACGCCACAAGCCTTAAGTGGTGGAGAGGAGTGAGAATGGAGCTTGGCTTGGTAGTATAAAATATTCACCTCTACGCATAGTCTTTAGTGCGATCCTAATCAAGAAAGATTTCTTCTCAAAAACCCTTAAAACTACATCAACTCATCAAACTATTTTGTGCCTTAGGGCATCACTCCAAAACCATTTTTCAAGGTAAAATCAACCAACACACGATCATTTTTTACTATGAACTATGGAGCTTTGATTCCTCATTGTTACGTAGGCACAAGGACTCAATCCTTGACGAGCACACTAATTTAAAACTTATTTTTTCTCCTTTAGCAAGTAACCTTTAGATAAATGACACTCATTCACACTTAGACAACCTAGATGATTCCCGTTGAGTACAACGGATGTGAAGGGTGCTAGTACCTTCCCCTTGCATAACCGACTTGCAAACTCGAATTTGATTGCGAGACCATTTTCTTCACCTTTAGGGGGTTTATCGATATTTTCTCTTTCTTCAAAATAAATAAAGTTTGGTGGCGACTATGTGTATTTTTTGTGTAGCGACAGAAGCTGGGAGAGAGTTCTCTTTGGAAGACAAAGCAAATTATAGTTAACTTCATGCTGCTTACAGTAATTTACTGCTACTAATATTTTCATAATTATTTTGTTACACTTGTTATTAATATTTTATCTGAACCATATTTCATGGACGAATCATCTACCAATTTTCTTGCATCACTGGGTGGAAAAATATGCCTACCTATACTGAGGATTGGCCACGTGTTGTTGACTTTACGCCGTACAGAGGAAATAATGTGATCGGTCCATTTTGGGCATGTCTTGATCGTACTCTAGTAGATGACATTGCTTTCTGCCCATACAGAAGTCATTGCGAGACGCGTCCGCTGGACCCCATTTCTATATACTCCGGATGGATGACAAGGTCATCTCTTATGTATCCTTATCTTCCCAAACGACATTATCTACCCGAGCAACTGATGCGCCAATTTGGATATTTGCATAATATTATAAGACCCTCTCAGAGTCTGCTCCTCCCATCGTCTGCCACAAATAATTTGATGTGATATTGGAGGATTTTGAGAGTCATCTGATACTAGAAGAGTATCACATGTGCCAACTCCTTTACAATGGGCTTATGGTGACAGATAAATGACATTATCTATATAGCGTATCACACCCTATCATGACACCAGACGCTCTTGGAAGACCACCAAGGTCAGCTAATCAGAAGGTACTTAAAATTAGAGATGACCACACTGAGGACGTGTTTGTGGTTTGTCGGCGTATTGTGGAGATGGGGATATCAAACATAAAGGCAAGAATTTTAAGGATGATAGTCCCCACTTGGGCCTCGTATAAGGTATGATTGTCGAGGCATGAAATGCCTTGCTGTATAGGCGAAGGAGAATGCGGGAGATTAGACATGTCCAGTAGGATTTTATTTGGTTGTATTGTTTTGTATTTTCAAAACAACTTATATATGGTCAATACATTTTGATAATTGTATGATTTTTTTTCATAATTGTGTATTATATTTGAATCAATTAATGTGTGCATTTTCCTTCTAATTCATAGCCTAAAATTACCTAAAATATGTTGGTCTAAAATGACGTAAAATATGTGTGCCTAAAAAATATCAAATTTAATAAATAAAAATAAAACAATTAAGTAGATAGGGTATTTTATAGATACATTTTCGAATACACCCCAATAACATTACTAAAAATGAAGTGAATATTAAAAAGACAAATTTGTATAATTTTAAATACGTCTGAAAATCCATCTTCAAAACTTTTGAATTTTCATAAATGTGGAACATACCCTTAAAGAATGAAAAGAGGGTTGCAGAAGATTAAGTTTAGATCAAGAAGATGTTTGCTTCCAAAGTGTTTACTAGGATCAGTACAAATATGCAAAGTCTTTACTTTTTATGGTGCAATAGTAAATCTCTTGTTAGTATCCTGCATAAGGATAAAACCCCAATCCTTTTACGGTGAAAGAAAAGAAAGGATGAAAACATCAAATCTAATAGCAAAAACTTTAAAACAGGTAAATTCTTATCTATTCATTAAAAAAAAGTTGAGTAGAGTTAACCTATTAACAATTCATCCGTCCATGTGTATCCTATTTATTAATGTCATTAAGAATAACATTTTTTCCGTTATGATTGTGGATTAAAACTTTTTATACACAATTTAAAAAATATAATGATAATATCATAAAACATTGTACTTTTATTAAATTAACTTTAATATATATTTTATATAAAAAAATAGAATAACATTCATTTTAAATCAATATTTATTTTAAACCGACAATATTGGTCATTTAATCAATCCGTTTGCATTAATTTGTATTTACCTTGATATTTAATTTTAAGTTATCTTTTTTAGTCCAAGTTCACAAAACACCTTGTGGGAAATTATCTCCAGGTAAAATTTTCTCTAGTTTTTTTACATGATACTATTAGTTTAAAGAAGAGTAATTTTATTTTATGTGAATATGAAAGAACATTGGGTGGAATTGAATTCATGGGCTAGAAGCTAGTGTTTAGAATAAGTGGTGAATTGATCAGTAATATTAGTACTGCATTCCTATGCTGGGTTTCAAAAAAACTATAGTTCAAACTTTGCCGTGTCTTGCTAACGAATTGTTTAAACATTATCATTGATTTTTAAACATAATTATTTATTGAAAAGTTAAAATATATTGTATATACTTGCAACTCGAAGCAAAAATAGGAGAAAAAACAAAACATATTAAGTAAAATTATATCGGTAAGTAATCTAGCTCTAAAATGGGAGAATCCATTTGATAACACATGTAAATTGGAACCTAAAGAATCATTACTTATAGCAGTAGTACTACTACTTATTTGCCTCGTAATTATAATTAAAATTCATAATTACAAAAGTTATTTCCATCTTAGAATCACTCAAGAAAAACTCTAGAGAAAACTAAACTTGTAGTAGCACTTATTTTGTATAAATATAAATAAATGATCAATGTCAAATGGATTGATTTGAAAGAATTTTCATTCTGTTGATTCACCATAGCCATAAGGGTTTTTGCTAGCCCAGTTCCATTGATCACGGCACATATCATCGATGCCATATTTAGCTCTGCAAAAGGAGAAAAAATTTGTGAAAACTTGCACAAATTTCTTGTCGAAAGAAGAAAATATTCCGAATATAGTATCTGACAAATTTGAAGAAATAAAAAAATAACAAAGAGGTGTGCTTTAAGAACAGTTAAATATCACAAAATTATTGGTTTGAGCAAATCATACTTACTTCCAGTTTAGTTCTTTTTCTGCTTTTGATGTTGATCCATAAACAGTTTCGGCATCTCCAGGTCTCCGACCAGCTTTTACAACTGGAATTTTCTAAACAGAAAAAAAATTGTATTGATTAATTAGTCTTGTACAACAACTTGGATATCATAGACGCTGTTTGGCAAAACAAATTTTTGATCTTATAGTGGATGCTTATAAACTCATATAACTAAAATAAACACGTTTATTAACAGTTCTTCATCACGAGCTTATACTTTTTTTACTAGCTTATGCGTTTTTGGATAAGCAAAGGATAGCACAAGCTAAAGGATAGTGCGCAGTTACCTTTCCAGAGGCCTTTTCAAAAGCTGTAACCATCTCGAAGACTGATGTTCCCTTTCCTGTTCCCAAGTTGAAAACCTCACAACCTGTATATGCAGACATGAAAGCTTTAACAAAACAACATATTTTACAGAAAATCCAAAAACGTGTCAAAGAAGAAAAAAATATCAGTGATTATAAGAATCCAATGTGAATTCACAACCAGTTGCTATTCCCATGGAGTCTACCAAAATGAATGGGCTGAATAGTACCTGTTTTAGGATCATCTAGTTTACGCAATGCAGCAATGTGCCCATCTGCTAAATCAACAACATGAATATAATCACGAACCTGAGAAAAAGAAAAGACTTATCATGTAAGATCCCCAAAAGAAATCAAAGGCATGTTGTAAGATCCCCAAAAGAAATCAAAGGCATATCTTAAGAAATGGGAAAAGATAAAATAGATCCAATGAGGGAAAGAGGGGTTGGTTTGATGGGGAATTATGCATGTATGAATGGACTAACTGTGATTGTGGTTCCTCACAATGTAACATTCGTACATCATCATCAAATTAATCCAAATCGAAGTGTGAGCTTAGTATGCAACTTTCCAAGTAAAATTTTGAGTAAAACAAGTCAAAAACAAAGAGAACATACTCCAGTTCCATCAATTGTACTATAATCTGTTCCAAAAACTGTCAATGCGGAGCGTCTGCCAACTGCAACTTGCTGAACAAACGGCATGAGGTTGTTAGGAATTCCGCGAGGATCCTCACCAATATGACCACTAGGATGAGCACCAACTGGGTTGAAGTATCTCAACAGTGTTATTTTCCATTCTGAATCTGCATGGTAGATATCACGACAAATTTCTTCGACATAAAGCTGGAAAAAGAAAAAGCTCTTGTTAGATATCTCATTGCTAGATTCTGATAGGATACATCAACGCATATGTAATATACAACAAACATAAACAAGATTGAAAAGGGAATATAGTTTCATCATCCCCACTCAAGATTCTGACCCTAGACAGTTTCCTACTCATACCTTGGTTCGTCCATACGGGTTTACTGCGGATAAAGGGAACTCTTCGGTACAAGGGACTTTTTTCGGCCAACCATATACAGTGGCCGAAGAGGAGAACACAAGCTGAAAACATTCAAGAAATACAGAATCGTGTTAAATAATCAGATAGCAGCAACCAATCTCACAATACACTTTCAGGTAGCAGTATTATCACGGTACTACAAGAAGAAATGTCTAGATTATATTTATAACTTATGATAAAGCTTCTATTGAATCTTTTCAACAAACAATTGCAAACTGATGGCTTGAAAATTTACCACTACAATTACTTAATTTATAATGACCCAAATCATTCAAGATACTAAAATGGAGTTACCTTCTTGCATCCGTGGGCGGCCATGACTTCAAATAGAACAATTGTCCCAATCAAGTTGTTGTTATAGTACACCATTGGTTTCAGCACACTTTCACCTACTGCCTTTAGGCCAGCAAAATGTATGACCGCATCAAACCTGAAGGAAAAGATGCACATATATATGAAGCATTAATAAACCAGTGATCGAGTGAAGTTATAAGAGAACTTGAAACATTAACAAATGTGCAATCTATTGTACAAAAAGAAAAACTACAGATGCTTCTGCACAATCCTTACTTTGTGGAAGAAAAAATCTTCTCCAATTCATCTCGGTTCCGCAGGTCAAACTGCAGCATGAAAAAGTAAAATGAAAAAACGTCTGTCAACATCACAATAACTTAATTGTCTACATTATCAAACATCAATTTCACATAGGTAACAAACTGAAAAAAACTATGATGTAAGGTGAAATACTTTATCAATGTCTATTGCAGATAAAATTAGATAAAACCTAAACTACGTAAACTGTTTCAGGCGGGCCAGAATAGTCCCACAACCCAACAAGACACCTTTTCTAAAGGACAAAGCCGCCGTGAGAGCTCTCACACCCAAAGCAGACAATACGTCATAGCTGTAGTGGCATGCGTGGACTTGAAGTCGACCAAGTAGCTTGCAAAATAATTCAACTACACTCACTATTTGATTTAGATTCATTTTTACCTAAGTACTTACTATTAAGTTATTTTTTCACATATACATGATTGCTCTTATTTTGCTATCCCCTTCTAAGTACATAAGATTAAAGAAATTGGTGTGTATGAAACATTTTAAATCCCAAAGTTGTCTTAAACTCTAAATCATAAACACAAATTCACTTAATAACAAAACCTAACAAAATACAACTCTTAGTACTTGTTTGGTAAGCATAAGCTTATCTTCTGACATAAATTTCGTGATACATTCGCTACACAAGGTAATTCTAGTAAACTCATATAAATCTAATATAGCATAAGGTTGTAAACCAAACTAGAAAAACCAAAATAGCTAGCAAAAAAAAACCAGATTGGATCTAGTAGCAACAAACCAACAAACCAAATATCACATCATAAAGTATGTTATGTACTTGTCGGGCCAATTGTAAAAACACACACATACATAACTTGAATCTTCCACCGTCTATATATTTACTACACCGCAGCAAAATATACATAAACCATAGCTTTCACTTTTACCTCTCTGGTTGGGTCCACCGGAAAAAAAAATTACCGAATCACAAAATCACCAAAATCACTAAAATCACTAAAACCACTAAAATCACTAAAATCCAACGCCGTGAATTAAACAATTTATAATTAAAAATCAAAATCGAAGTCACCGTATTCAGAAAAATAAAAAATAGCAATCAAATCATAAAGGACACTACAACCGAAAAAATATATAATTGAAAAAGGATGAACAACGAGAATGTGTGTTTCTTACCTTATGAAATGATAGGTTACCGGCGAATTTACCGGCGAGAGACCTGACTCTGTCGATGGATTTGGCGGAAGAATTATCGAGATTATCTACGACGACGACTTTGTAACCGGCGAGAAGAAGCTGAAGAACGGTGTGGGTGCCGATGTAACCGGCACCGCCGGTAACAAGAATGATTTTGGTAGACATAGTAGAAAGGGTTTTGACGATAGAGAGAGAATCGAGGGAAAATGTATGAAAAAGGAACGAATGCTGAAATTGTAACGATAGAGAGATAGATTTGAGGGAGAAAAAGTAGGGGTTATATGTTTTATAGGAAAAGTGAGAGTTTGTTACGCGCCATGACGTTTTTATTTTTTATTTATTTATTTAAGCGTTAGTTTTGGTTTTTTATTACTTTTGCGGATTTTTCGTGGCGTGTTTTTAATTTTTGATTTTCTTTTTTGATAAATTTTTTGTTTATTGTTGAATGTTACAGATCATTTTGTAAGGGAAAAAGGAATGGGACAGGTCATCCATGTGGATTTCCAGTGTTTTTAGTCTTTGGGTTTTCTTATTCTTTCTACGGCAGTTATTGGGGAGTATTTTTAATTGTAATAATGGCTATAATTTCTCTTTTGGGTGCATGATTTTTGTTTTGAGAGTGTGTGTGATTGATTAATATTTTGATGAGTGTTTTCTTTTTAGAAAAATGTTTTGGATTAATGATTGGGTAATCAAAAACATGGTTATGACAGTTACACTCTCTTGTTTGTTGTAGTTTAGTTGAGTGGTTAGTATTATAAATAAATTAATTAATAAATTTTATGAATTCATTTTATACTTAGGATAAGACATAGATATAATAGGATAATATGTTGAATAAAAACACATAATTGTGTTTGGATAATTGATTTGAACCGTCACAAGCTTAAAACAAGGTTGAATACTAAAGGTTGAAGGAGAAGACACTTCAAATAGACGGACTTTTATCTCTGTTGTAGAAATACAGTCATATCCTACGTCACATATTTTATCATTGGTATCCAATCGAACATCCATCCGCAAAAGGCATCAACGACGTACGGATGGTTTTAATCGCTCATATTATATATAAAGACTATATTTAATGATTATATATAAATACCAGATTCTATTCAACTCATTATCACTCACATATTAGTTTTTATTTATTGACTGATTTGAACGTTGTAGGGTTAACCTTGCATGTCAATCCTTTCTCCATCACACTAAGGCTTATCCTTACCACTTTACTACATATTTCTAGTTTACAAACGAAACATTGACGACATTTATGGGGAGCAACTATTGATTCCTATTGTTTTTTCACGAAAACCATTGTCTTTTCACCAAAGATAGATCACTGGTCTTCTTCTCACAAATCATCGATCTTCTGCTCTCAGACTAATGACCTCACTCTCAAATAACGAACTCTTGAAGTCATTGTGACCTCGAAGGTTACCAAATTTTTTGCTCAACGCCACGCCTTTATGACAGTCACTAAGGCTAATAAAGCTCCACCTCATTCTCTAGTAAATAATTATCTAATCTTCGTGACCTTTTTGTCTCCTCATGCGTAAGAAGATCTTGTTGAAATTGCATTGCAATCGGTATCATTATTTTGATGTCATGTCAATCATTTACTTTATGTGTGGTTGTAGCTTGATTTATCGCGCTTGTTTCAATTGTTTGTAATTTACATGTAATATCATGTCTCGTTTGTTAGATATGTACCATAAATCACATTTCCATTTAATTTATAAGAGTTGAGTCCATATAAATGTGTTATAGCCTTTTTACACTAATCTCAAGTTAGAAGTCTGAAATCAAGGTTTTTGGAAGTCTTTATTTGAATCACACATTGTGATTTGAGTCAAAACTTACTTAGAAATAAAGAGTTTGCCTCTACTAGTGTGATTTGAATTAGAGAAGTTTGTGACTCGAATCACAATACTTCTTGACTTAAATCATATGATTGGTGACTCGAATCAAAGTCATCCAAACTTCTTCAAAACTAAATGTGATTTGAATCACACGTTGTTTGGCTCTATTCACACATCCATGATTGATTCTAATCGCTAGCAACAAACTTCTTATTTCACTGCCTTTGATTTCCTTCATTATTTCTTTGATTTAAATCACAATTTGACTCAATCTCGTTGTTTCTTTCCTTTCTTTTTGAGCCTTACCTTTATCACCTATTTAAAACATCTAATATAACTTATTGAAGATTGATGAGTTTCTAATTGAGATGATGCCACAATAATGGATGGTGATCACAATTGAGAGAAACATCTTGATAAGCTATTGAATGTTTTTGTTTTGGAACCCCAAAAAATTCATCTAAACCCAATCTTTCTCTGTCAAAAAATTCGAGAGAAATCATGGAAATATTTCTTCTTTCACCAACAAACTATCTCTGAAATTCAACCTTGTGAGAAAACTCATAGAATGTTGAGAGTGTGGGTATTATACAACTGTGTTGTAAGAGATTCTTTGGATACTAGGAAATCTAATATTTTTTGTGTAAAATTTTGCTATTTGTATTAGGATAAAGAACCGTTTCTTGTTCATTATTGGTTAGTGCTCATCAAACAAGAGAAAAGTTTTTCTTTATACTCCAAAGAAGACTCTGGTGGATCCCAATAAAGGTTTTTGCATAACATATTTGGGAGTTATCCTCATTCAGTGATAAAATAATCCCTCGGACAAGTATTTGTCAGATCCAAGTAAAGGATGTTGCAGAATTGAAGCTTGGAGCAGGTTATTGGGTCTATCAAGATTTGTGGCTTAAGATCATTGAAGGTCTTGAATGTTAGCAGTTCAGTAATTTGCATCAACATGATGATTTTTTATTTTAGATTTATGTTGGTTAAAGAATTAGGTTGTTAATGTTTAGTTTGATAATAATTTATTGTACCAAAATACATGCATCTTTAACTTTTAACACAATGAAAGACGTTATTGTTCCGATGATGAAAATTATCAAAGAGTGGAGTAGGCATAGTGAGGATCTATTGTCGAACCACTATATATCATGTGTAGATTTTCCTATCATTGTCTCTTTGATTTTCTACATCATTTCATGTATGTTAGGTATAAGTTCATCATTAATATGTCATGTAGAGTTAGATCTTATTTATAGTGTTTTATCATATATAAGTGTAGGTCTCTGATGTATTTAAGTTTGACGAATACTGGTCTATTGAGTTAAGTTTGTATTGATCCTAAGTGTCTGAATTTAACTTTCTTATTAAAACAACTTCAAGTATACTTTAGTTAATGATTTCATTTGAACTCTTGGTTTTATGATATTGAGGAAAAACACGCTATTGAAACCATTTACAACATTTTTCTTCCGTTCATTATCTTTTTCTTTCATGTTTTAACTCTGATTTTGTAAAAAGAAAACGTTTTTGAATTGAGTTGTTTTAAAGGGAACAATCTATTCAACCCCCCATCCTCTCTCTCTCTCTCTCTCTCTCTCTCTCTCTCTCTCTCTCTCTCTCTCTCTCTCTCTCTCTCTCTCTCTCTCTCACACACACACACACACACACACACACACACACACACACACACACACACACACACACACACACACACGCACACACACACACACACCTTATAGAATTTATTGTATATACATTCTTACCCAACACTTGCTTCTCCAAGAATTAACTAGAGAATGTCCAAGCCTTACCGTTCTTCCAACCTATGCAACAATTTTGCCAATGTCAACCTTCGTAGTAACCTTCTTCATAACCACTAATGCCTGGACACGACATGCTATGGAACATTCAACAACTACAAGTCAACATAAAAGTGCAAGGAGAAACCAACCTACTAAATATTGTCTACAACCTGGTACAACGCCAAAATTTCCAAGCCATGGCTAACATGATACTTCAAATTGAAAAGAACTTACAAAGCACTCCTATACAAGTTAATGCTACATGCGAGGCAGCATTACACGACAACCACAAAGTCATACGACATTCTACTCTAATAGATACAAACTTGCCACATAGAGAAGTTTTGAGGTCACCAATTTGTAAGAGAAGTAGAAGACATCGTAGTCCCTCACCTGACTCCGAGGGGGGGTGATAGTCACATTCCACCAGAGATTTGTTGGCCTAATAGCTCACTAGCACGCTACTCCTAAAAAATAAGGAAAGGTGTAACACATATAACCGATCTTTGAGTAGAAAAGGAACCTATTCTTTGCACCGTTGTTGACATAAGGATTCCACATCCCTTGAGAAACCCTTAAATCTAGAAAGTTATGATGACATTGGGGATTCAGATAAACATATCAAACATGTCAACAACAGAATGTATTACTACCACACTCGGAAAGTCATGAAGTGTAACCTCTTTGCATTAACCCTTAAGGTAGGTGCCAAGACTTTGTTAAAACCCCTCCCAAGCGGGAGCATAGATCCGTTGAAGGAACTAAGCTATATGCTCACTACTTGAAGGCGTCAACTTATTATCATGGCCATACTTAGCAGGATCATACAAAAGAAGAAATAAAATATGTGTGAGTACATGTACAAATTTACTAAGGTAGTAGTAGAGTTAGGAGGTTCAATCGATTGACTAAAATGTTGGATCTTCAAAAAGGGATTGAGATCAGACTACATGTTTAGAGAAAAACTGGTGTTATAAGGAGCTTGTAGTTTATACGGCATGATGAATATGGCATAATGCTACATTAAATATAAATAAGATCTCATATCTTAAGAGAATTCCCAATGAGCGAGAAACACCAGACATGGTTGGGCTCCAAAGAAGGATTGTAACTATTGCAAAGATGACAGGGAGCGATGACGAACCCAAATTTTCTGCATACACTCTTCTAAATGCATCAAGGGATAAAATCCAGCAAGAATTTGAAAACAATATGTTCAAATAGGTTAGGATCAGAAACCCCTTTCTAGTTAGGGAATCAGTAAAGATTGATAAATCAAAGTACTTTAGTTTCAATAAAAGTCATGATAATGATACTAATGAATGCATCCACCTAAAGGATGCAATTGAAGAGTTGATTAAAAATGGGTAGCTCGCCTTGTACACTTGAGATAAAGGGTGAAGAGACGACCTAGACCAAAAGAAAGGTCGTAGAGGACATAATGAGTCCCCTATGAAGAAATTGTCTTATCGAATGGAGAAGGCTTCCCTAAAGAAAACTGTTGAGGTTGTATGTGTATATAATGGGAAGAAGGATATAAGCAACAAAGAAGGATAATTAGCCCGAATGAGGAAATGAAAATACATCGCTTCCATCATTAGGGGTATTCCCATCATAAAATACATTCCAATTAGACTATGAATAAAAGGATTGTCGAGTTAAGAATATCAACAAAGAAGAAGAAATAACCCCTGACGAGAAGTTGAAAAGGCCAATCCTCGAGTTTTATGATAGTGAAAAGATGGGCGAAATCACAAATGAGATTTCAACTTGGTCATAATTGTGACAATGGCCAATGTTGATGTATCCAGGATCCTCATTGATGGGGAAAGCTTTTGCAACGTTATGTATGCGAAACTTTTGAGAAGTTTGGACTAACAAAAATTAATGTATGACCTTACAAGGGATTCGACCTACATTCCTTCCACAAAATTGTAACTTGTCCATGGGGGTATATTGAGTTCGTAGTCACCGTGTGCTCGCACAGATTTCTGGCGAACAATATCTAGCCTCTTGTTAAAGGTTACTTGCATAATCGACTATAAAATCCTAGACTCAGTGTTAAGTATGGAATGGTTATTTAAGTGTTTGGGTTTGAAAGGGTAGACAAGAAATTGGATGAAGTTACGTTGGTGCAACTAGGAAAAATAAATGAGAAAACAAGGCGAAAACTAGAAAGGAAAGTGAATTGAAAAAGACTTATAAAGTAAATTGCTTGAATATAAGTTGGACGCATGCATACAATTGTGTAGAAATAACTCGTTTCTCTTAGACGCTAGTACTTTGAGTGTTTTCTTTGCAATGGTACAAAAATGCAACCCCTTGAACTGAAATTAAATTCTACTTAAATAGGCATAAAAATAATTGCTGCTTTATTGTCGACTATTCACAGCTTGCCACACGTTCATCCATGCACACCCACTTTGTTTGTAACTTCCCCACGTTTTCATCAACTTCTTTCAAAACTTACCTGTGTTACTTGTTTTTCGATTCGACTTCGATCTGTATAGTTGTCCGTCAAACTTGCATCGACTGGCCCATATGTCCTTTTTCCTGTCTTACCTATCGAACCTCTTCGAGGACGTCAGCCTATTTCGGCGGTTCTTTGTTTGTGATGCAAAGTTTCTCCATCTGATTCACTTCTTTTTCCCTAGTCGAAATTTGCTAGCTAACACCCTAAGAGAAGGAAAAGACACAAGGACAGTTGATTTGCAATTCCTTGTAATTCTCTACAAGAGCATCCATAATTTCATTCTAGGAAAACTCTTCGCGATAATGTTGAGCGTGATGCCCTCTATGGCCCACCTAAAGTTGAAGTAACACAATGTTCACAACGAGGCGGTAACAATCTTTTTTTGGCCTTTCCGGAGCACAAAGGACACATAAACCCTAAAACATGGCCTAAAATGGAAAGACATGAATAAGTAAATGGAAATGAATGTGGGCTCTCTCACCAAGCAACTAGAAGGATTGGTGATCAAATCCTCGAAAGAGAGGACCATACGTCTCGACTAACATATTTCGAATGGTTCCAACTTGATAGATGCAGAAGATTAAACCCAGTAAGGCCCAACGTACAGTTTCGTATTAGCACAATTGGAAAAGAATAAACGATGACCGCAACACTTGGTTAACATCGTTATTTATCGTATATGTATGTAATGCTTTTTATCAAACGAATGAATAAAGTTTCACTAATTTCTCTTCTTTATTATTGTAAGTAACAATGAACGAATCAAGAGTGTTGTCGCAAATGCCACAAGCGTACGATCAAAACAATCGAAAACCCACAACGAACAAATCAGGAGTGTTTTTGCAAACCACCATAAGTGTACTACCAAATAAATCAAAACCCTACAATGAAAGTCAAATAGATAAAAATAATGAATCATAAAGTGGTAATTTGAGCTCACCTCTAGTGGTAGCTACCTAGCCCAGAGGCAGACGTGAGTCCTAATTACGTCAAACTCGAACCAAGTTCAATTTTAAGGGTCAGGAGGGAAGGGATATTGATCTTTTGCCAAACATAATCCCCAAAGACGTCCAAAAAGCTTACGGGCGTAACCTCGAACATCAACAAATCCTAAAGAAACAAACTCGCAGAACCAAGCAATAACATAAGAGGTAAAAGTAATGATAAGTAAACAAAATGAGAAAACATAATTATTAGTGGCGATTAGTGTGGTGGATGGTTGTGGTCAACACGGTGATTATTGGTGATTAGTGTGGTGGATGATTGTGGTTAACTTAATGATTATTGGTGATTAATGTGGTGGATGGTGGTGGTCAACACATTGATCGTTGGTGACTAATGGGGTGAATGACGGTGAATGACAGTGGTTAACATGGTGATGGTTGACAGTAGGATAACAGTAATTGACCATAATTAAAATGATTATTGACGGTGATTAAGGTGGTAGGTGACAATAGTCATAACAAAAGTCATTGGTGCTTAAATTAAAGATCATAAGTAAATAAAATAATCAACAAATGTGATGTGATCAAAATGATATTGATGAAAACCATGGTTAATGGTGGTAAAAAAGATGGTTGAATTAATAGACCATTGATAGTCACCATGGTGTCTAACTTTAAAACAAAAACAATACTCTAAAATCTATTATTTTAATTTTAGATTTTAAGGAAAAATAAATATAAAACAATTCAATTGTAATTTTATGAACAAATTTTAATTTAATAAAAACTCACAACCACCTCTCCTAAAACAATCTAAATCCAAAAGTTCCTTCTTCTTTTTATTCAAATCCAAAAGGTCCTACATTTATTTGACTAAAATCCAAAAGTTGCTATAATCTAACGATTTCAACTCTTTGGCATTTCAATTTCAAAGAATTGTTTGTATTGTCAAAAAAGGAAAAGTTGAATGAAATGAATTGCTTGACAAAAAATGGCAAAAAGCCTAAAGAGCCGCTTACGCAATCCAATCCAAGTGCAGACAAAATTGACGATCACTAATTATAGTTGTAAGATTATATTTTGCTTCTGTCTGTTGAAAGAAGTAACATAAGACGGATTTCGTGGATATTTAGGAAGAAATTGATAATAAAATAAAATTTTATAAGAGTTAAATATTTTCTTTTGTTATTATATGTAGTTTGCCTCTATATTCAAAATTGATCCTTGTTTTCGACTCTATGTTTATTCTAACTAGTTTTATCAATATCTCCTTTTATGCATGTGATTAAAATCCTATATATTTATATGACTCTGTTGAGAAATATGAAGAAATAATTTGATGCATTGCTAGAATCATGAGAAATACCAAAGTAAATTAACATTATTTTAGACTAAATTTATTACTATTTTCTAATTTATTTTAACATGGCTCTAAAATCCCTAATTTCATATCACGTGCCACTGAACCAAAAAATTATTGTAACAATATATTTACTGATATAATATTTCAATTAATTGATTTAATAGTCACTACGCCAGAAATGACTTTTAGCAGCGCAACAAAAGACAGCGCTTTCTAAAAAAGCGCTGCTAAAGGGTCATGAAAAAAGAAACAAAAAAATAGCATACCTAAGACAGCGCTTGTTAAAAAAGCGCTGCTAAAGGGGGGGGGTCAAAGAAAGCGCTTTAAAAAAGCGCTGCTAAAGGGGGGTCTACGAAAGCGCTTTTAAAAAAGCGCTGCTAAAGGGGGTCATAAGGCAGACCTATAGCAGCGCTTTTAAAAGCGCTGCTAAATGCCAAAAAAAGCGCTGCTAAAGGGGGTCCTAAGGCATACCTATAGCAGCGCTTCTTAAAGCGCTGCTAAATGCCAAAAAAAAGCGCTGCTAAAGGGGGTCCTAAGGCAGACCTATAGCAGCGCTTTTAAAAGCGCTGCTAAATGGCAAAAAAAGCGCTGCTATAGGTTTAAGTAGCATAAATTTAAAAAATTCCAATATTTTCACAGAATCAGAACAGTCTTCTTCTTTCTTATTTCCACTCGCGAACGTTGCCCTATTCAGAATTAGAACAGTCACCATCGATGCATTCCGTCCGCGCTTCCGTCCGACAGCCTCCGTCCGTCGTCTTTCCTCCGGTCATTCCGTCGTCACCTCATTCTGCCGCCGTCCGTCCATTGTTACGGTATTTGAAGTTTTTCATTTTGCATTTTTCTGGATTAATGTCTTAGTATTTCATTTTTTTGGATTATATGATGTTAGTGTTACTTCTTTTCTGAGTTTTTGACTTGTTTTTGTTGATACCGTTGATGAAAATTACTCGTTTAAAATTGGCTTGAGTTTTGTATACAAGGTGTTTGTTGAAATGCCACAATGAATTTACTTATGTTAACTTTCATTATATCTAGCCGTATACAAGGTGTTTGCTGAAATGCCACACCTTATATGAGTTCTTTTTACTAATAATTTTTATAAGGGAAATACTGCACATATATTCAATGATTTTTTAGATTATGTTGCTTTAGAAACTTCACACTATTTGTGATTTAGATGAAAGCTTTAAGTTTCTGTTAATCTTGAAATTTATTTATTTTTCTTAATCCTTATTTTTCTATGAAATAGTCTAAATTCACAAATAATCCTTATTTATTTATTAAAATTTAAAACATAAATATATATATAGATCCGACAACTTTTTTGAAATAAAGTTTGTTTGGCGAGTTACACAACATTTAATGAATTCACGTGTCTTCATGAATGTGGATATAGTTTTAGAATGTATAGATCATTCATACAACTTTATGTTTGTATATGTATAATGATGTTTGATGTTGCAGCATTACATTGTATCAAAATCTATATTTTGAGGGACTATATCTTTCGTCTTCTTCAATTGCAAGTGCCATGATCAATCTTATTCCCGGAGTTACATTTTTAATAACGGTCTATGCTTACGCGATTTTAGTCGGCACAGGTGTTAGTGGTTGTTGCGGATGTGAATTAACCATAATTAATTCCTTATCATAAAAACCGTCAATAACAGAATCAATAACAAAATCAATATCGGTACCATCAGAGACTGTTTTTTAAAATCTTAATAATTAATACTTATGATATAACTATTATTCTATAAACATATAACATTTCACCCTTATATATTTTTCAGGTTCCAGTTTACAAAAGTCATCCTAATTATTTATCACTATCAGCTTGGATGTGTTTCATTTCAACATTACAATCAGCCGAGTGACAGTATTCTTGGAGCCAGACCTTAATGCATGGAAGATTAATTCTCTACTTCAATTTGGTTCCACTTTATATGAGGTAATTTTTCATGATGATACTGTTGCACCCTAAAATTTGCCCAACCTTATTCCCTTGGTTTATGTTTCAATGTCATTAGCATTTGCATATAGGGTCATGTACATAGACTAATCATCTGCATAGCATAGCATAACAAGTCATTCAGCAGGGGACCAATCATTATTCTCATCTCTAGAAGCCTATCAAGAGGTTATCATCACAATTCAATCTCATTCAAGTCATCAGGAAAGAATTTGAAAGCAAAGAGTTCAGCAGATCAAGCCTTGAGTCCATCTCCTAGCTGAGGGTATCTGAGGGTCAATAAGAGGGTTGTGAGCTGTGAGTTGAAGGCATGGAGAGCATCTAGACATTATGAGAGACTTAGAAAGTCATTTGGAGAAGGAGACAAGTCATTGATGAGAGCACAAGAGCTATAGCTGAAGGCAGTCAACTAGGGTTTCATCTGGGTCAACCCTAGGTCAACCCTAGGTCAATTGACTGATTTAAGGGGCATTCAAGTCTAGTGGAGAGATGTGGGGTTCATCATTGGACATATAAAGAAGGATATGGAGATATTCCAAGAAGAATTCAAGAGAAATCAAGGAGAAGAGGAGCTTCTAAATTAGGGTTTCTGTGTAAAATCCCCTAGTTTAGGTCAAATTTCCAAGCAAGATAAGTCAAAATGCTAGCTTCAAATGGCTTCTTGGCCAACATGAAACTTGTAGGGGAGCTCAAGACCTTTAATTTGAGTGGTGGAAGACATCAAGGAGATTTATAGAACTCAAGTTATGGTCCTTGCAAGTTACAGGTCATCTGAGGTATCTGAAATTTTGTCTGTGAAAGTGACTTGACTTCCAAGCAATTTTCACCCCTCAAGGAGATTTCAAATGAATTTCTGGTCAACATAAGAATTGTTCCTCATTGTCTTAGCTTTCTAGAATGGTATAGTATGCTTTCATATGATGTGTGGAGCTCAACTTATGGTCTTGGCAAGCAAAGGGTATTTTGGTCATTTGTGAATTACAGGTCATTTTAACCTATGTCCAAAACTCATACAAGGAGGCCTCAAATGGAAAAACTTACAACATCAAACTTGCTCCAAATGGCATTTTGAGTCTAGAAAGAAGGTCACAAATTGTTGGAAAAGCTCATAACATGAAGTTGCATGATTGGTTAAATTTGAACTAAAATGGCTTATAACTTGAATAAAGTCAAAGTGAAGAATGGTTTGGGAGATTTATAAGTCCAAATGGAGACTTCCAATATATGATTTTGGGTCCAAAAGACATTTTAGAGACAATGGTTCAAGCACTTTTTTGAGTTTAGAAGGAAAAATCAAAGTTATTCATGGTTACTTGCATTTGAAGAAACATTTCAAAAATCAATCAATTTGGAATGCAAGGGAATGTGGCAAGATGGTTCTAGAAAGTTCATGTGAGCCCTATATATTCATGAAATCAGAATTGAGCAAGGGTTGGATTCATTTTTCACCAAAATCTCACAAATTCTCTCCATTCTTTCTCATTGCATTTTCACTCCAATTTCTCAAATTCTTCACCAATCACCATCAAAATCAATTTCATCATACTGATTCATCATCATGGCATAGAATTCAATCAAGATCCTGGTGGTTAGAGCTCAATTTCGTGCACTTTCATCAAGAACACACAAGTTGCAAATTCAGTTGGAACTCAAGATCCAGTGCAAGACTCCTCAAGGTGTTGCATACAGAATCAAGTAGTGCAATTGTAGATCAAGATCCAAGCATCAAGACTCTCAGATCCACGAGTTCCATCATCATCCACAAGCTTTTGCACCAGGTTCAATTTCTCTCCCACAGCTTGATACAGTTAGTTTAGCATAGTTTTATTAGTTTAAATGTGATCTAGGTTGTTAGTAGAACGATTAGGATGAGTTTGGTGATGTTTAGTGATAGTTTGTGACAGGTTATTAGAACTGTTAGGATGTAGAACTCATAGCATAGTGCATTATAATCTTAGGTTGTTAGCATAGAATGATCTGCGTGAAGTATAGAAGAGATTAGTATAGGTTTGGTTGAGGTTCTTGAAGATAGGTTGCAGAGCATTTCCATGATGGACAGAACTTGTTGCGCTCGGGTTGAGAGTTAGGTTGAATTTCAGAATGAATTACCACCATAGGCTTGTAGAGGGAGAAATTCTGAGTGTTTTTCATGTTTGGATCATGGTGTTTCATGGATTGTGGAAGGAGAACAGATTGAGGGAAGTGATTCGTGCATGGGGTTTTCATGGAAGCTGAAACCCTAGCTTCATGGCGCAAGGAAGAAGAAGCAATCAGGTCCGTCCATTGCCTGTTGGACCTTTGACCCCAAGAGCAATCCTGTGGCTCTCGTTTAAAGCTGAATTTGGAGGGAAGAGTGGTGCCCTAAACGCACCGTTTCATTTAATGAAACGGGCGGGCCTGAGTGTTGAGTGATATCCCCACCCCCAATATTGAGCCCAATTCCATTTGCACGTGAATCCGTTTCTGAATGCACCCCCTGCGTGTTTTTTATTTTCATTAATTCTGAATGGTTCTGGGCCTAATTCAAGCTTTCTATTCGCACCCCCGTTTGCTGGCCCATCCTGGATTATCAACTGAGCGTGTTTGCTGAATAAACCCCCCTCCACTTTATTTCATTATATTCTTTTATTTTCTTTAATTTTTTTTATGCATTTTCCAAAATTCATAATATATAGATAAAAAATCATTTTTAGTCCATTCTTTTTACATCATTTTCATTAGAATGTGTAGAAAATTGTCATTAAATAAAATTGCATTTTTATTTTTATTTCATATTTTTCCCATATTTTCCAAATAAATGACATTTTAAATAGTTTCATTTCATGCATGATTTTATTAATTTTTGTTCTATTAAATGCTTTCATATTTTTTGTTCATTCTTTTTAGGTTGCTTAGATGAGATATTAAAATTGTAGAAACAATTTAATGCCCATTTTTAGAGATTAATTTTAGGTGCTTAATGTAGGCTTGAACAACCTGAACAAATTAGGGTTTTTTTTTAGGTGATGACTTAGGAAGTTTGATTTCATTTCCCTTAGGACTTAGGGTTTGACTAGTTTAGTTATGGGACTATAGGGGCTATGGGTAGTTATTAGATCCCTTAGGAAAAGTCAGGATTCCCCTACTGCTATTAATATTCTGTGTATGTCTGATTGACTGGTGTGGTGTGCCCTCTTGGGATTATTGCTTGCTTGCTTGGGTATTGGGACTGTCTGGGGATTTGGGAGAGCTGAAGACTTGAGGAGATGAAGACCATTGGAGATCCAGAGATTGAAGATCAACTGCCAGAGTTGGAGAGGAGGTTATTGCTAGTAGCTGTTGAGGAGACTAGGGTTTAGGAGCTAGGCAGAGCTCTAGATTAGAAAGCTTGTTTCTCAAACATGGAATGCCTTGTCTGCCTCCATCCTTTCTCTATGATTCAAAGTCTCTTTCAAATATCCACCTCCTTCCTTTGGAAGGATCAGTGAATATATTTGAAAGATAGAACTTTTGAGAGGAGACTTTCTGTTTAATGTTAACAGTTGATGAACCACCCTTGGTAGGTAATTAACTGTCTAACATTCATTCACTTCATTCTTGTGACTGATCCCTCATCCTGGAGGTTTGAACTTGAAGAAAAGCCATTGCAGATAGAAGACTGATGATCAAAGCCCTTGCCTGAAGGCCATGAAGATGGAGACTGATGCTTGTTGAAGCCTGTAGCTGATTGGAGATTACTTGAAGCCAGATGTTGATTCAGAGCTGCTGATGTTGTTTCTTTTGCTGTTGTATTTCATTGCTGATGTATTGATTGGTTTTCCTGACTGTATTGTTTGCTGTTTACCCTGTTGGGTTGAAAGTGAATCCTGTTCACTTTTGCCTATTGTTTTCTAGGTTCGAGGTTGAGTGGGACTCCCTTGCCTCGCTTGTACTGTTGCATCCATGCATTTTACTGTTTTACTGTATATATCTGATATTGTTTCTGTTTCTGCCTATCCCGTAGGATCTCTGTTTCTCTCTGTGCAAGAGAGGAGCATGATAGACACTAGGTCTTAACCCATGCATGATAACATTAGGTTAGTTTGTTTCCCTTCGCAACCGTAGGTTAGAGTTCTGTCTCTTTCTTTCTCAAAACAAACAGAAAAACACATAAAGATTTCAAACACAATAAAAGACACTTCTTCCGTAAAAGAATGTGAACTCATCAAAACGTCATTTTTGTCCGCTTGGACCGCTAATCAGAAAACCTTTTTCAGAAGGAATAAAATCAATCAAGACAAGCTTGTGTCGTACGTGGCCCGAACTACGTTTGCTCTGATCTTCCATGCAGTGTGGAAGTACGTAGGCATAGGATGCGATATCCTAGCGAGCAACCTTCCCCTCATTTCCCGTAGGTAGGCGAACTACGTTGACTCTGATTTCTCGTTCCAGACGGGAATACGTAGGCATGAAGTGCGATACTTTGCCGAGTCATTTTGTTTTCATTTTCTTTCCTTTTAACCCCAGACCCTTAGTTTAGATAGAATAACAATCCATACCCGAAAGCAAGCGTGGATCCCGTCGAGTACGACGGACGTGAGGGGTGCTAATACCTTCCCCTTGCGTAACCGACTCCCGAATCCAGGTTTTGGTTGCGATGACCATACCTTTCCCGTGTTGTGCGAGGTTTACTCTGAGCGTTTCCTTTCCCTCCCGTGGGATAAATAACGCACGGTGGCGACTCTTCTGTTCAGCCGGCGCCGATTTTCGCAGTAGCGACAGCTGGCGACTCTGCTGGGGATCAGCGTCCCCTGGCTGCTAAGGACTGCGATGGTTCTTATGCATTTGGGATCCAACGTCCCTTGAGAGAGTCAATCCTAACGCTTGTTTTCCCGTCGAGGATTTTGCATGGAGTTATTTTATATTTCTAACCTTGTATTTTCAGCTTTATATATTGATTATTGTTGCTGTATCTGGGGTGTGACGGGTGTTCTGATATTGAGAGATAAGCCGGACCTGGGCTTGAGTGCACCTAGAATTAGAGTAGAAATTAGTGGGCGCCCGCTTGCTTTGCTTGCTTCGGTGTCCCATGAAATCTACACTCAGACGAGGTTCCTCTGGTTGGCCTCCTGCCCCTTCCTTTGGTTGGCGTGGGTTGCTGGTTAGTTGGATTGTCGACTCTGGGGACCGATCATTTGGAAGTTGGCTAAGTGAGGCCTCTTCAGGAATTGATGATGCCACTCCTTCTGGGAATCGTATCATCAACCCTGAAAGTCTGTGACGCCGACGACCGCATAGGATGCCGTACCTTGTGCCAGTTATAGGGCCACCCACCTGTGAGGGGATTTAGGGTTATGCAGGTAACTAGACCTTCAGACCACCGGTTTGTTGATCAGGATCTTGGATATTTATGGAGGGTTCTAAGGTCTGTCAGAGACCAGTTGGTGTGTTCCAAGGTCTGTCAGAGACTATTTGGAGATGTGTTCTGAGGTCTGTCAGAGACCAGTGGGGGATATGATCTGAGGTCTGCCAGAGACCATTCAGGTTATGATTATGGGGTCTATCAGAGACCAATATTGGAGCTTTGTTTGAGGTCTATCTGAGACCAGGGTTTGATGACTTCTGGATGGTCTATCTGAGACCTTTCTTGATTGGGTTCAGGCTATTCAGCTACAGCTTTGGTCCCTGTTGCATGTTACTTGCATTGCATCGCTGCATATCCATTACCATTTGCATTTCACTAACGTGTGTCTGTGCTGCAGGTGCATTTGCATTTCCCTAGTTCTAGTGCCCAGACTTCTGAGTGTTTGATCATGACTAGCTTAAGGAGAACAGTTGCTTACAAATTGCCTACGCCTGATATTGTTCCTTTACTTGGGTTGATCTCTCTTGCTGATGAGGGTGTTCGTAGGAGTTTCCGGATGAGCTATGGTAGACTACTGAGATTGGTGTGCAAACCTACAGAGGTAGAGTTAGATGGGCTGTACGCTTTGATGCAATTCTACGACCCTGCTTTGAGGTGCTTTACGTTCTCTGACTTTATTATGGGACCCACTCTGGAGGAATACGCTGAGTTTGTTGAGCTGCCCGTGCAGAACAAGGTTCCCTTTATTCACTCTGCTGCTGAGCCCAAGTTGGAGGACTTAGCCAAAGCCTTACATATGGACGCTGCAGATCTGTTATTGACTTCTTGGCTTGGGGTTTCAGGTTTCTCTCTTGATTTCTTAGTTGTCAAAGCTCGAGAGTACGCCAAGAACGGTTGTTGGGTGGTTTTCAATGCTATTTTGGCTTTATGCATCTATGGAATCGTGCTGTTTCCTAACTTGCCCAACTTTGTGGATTTGGATGCTTTCTATCTGTTTGCTGCAGGCAACCCAGTGCCAACGTTGATCGGAGACTTCTACCACTCATTGCACTATAAGAATGAGAACCGAAGAGGAAAGGCTGTGTACTGCTGTGCTCCTCTGTTGAATATGTGGTTCAAAAGTCATCTCCCCATGAAGGGACCCTTTGCAGACAGTGTAACCTCAGCCAGTTGGTCAGAGCGCCTGATGAGGCTATCGTCGGAAGATATGGAGTGGTTTGATCGAGACCTGTTGGGATCTGAGCTCATCTTCAGTTGTTCTGGGTACCCTAATGTGCCGCTGATAGGAAGAAAAGGGTGTATCAATTACAACCCTTCTCTTTTCATTCGTCAGTTCGGATATGCGCTGAAGAATCCACCTCAGGAGGAAGAAGTACAGGAATCTCTGTACTTCACAGGGGATTTGAAGGGGGAGTTATTAGCCAAGCTGCAACATGCCTGGACGCGTATTAACCGCAAAGGGAAGCCACTGTTAGGTAAGAACGATTGCCAGGCCTATGCACCTTACAGGGTTTGGATCCAGGAAAGAGCAAGTCAGTTATTAATGCCATTTCCAGATGTACCAATCCTTGTTCCTATTCCGGTAGCGGAGCCAACTACTGTTTCTAGGGAAGTCTATGAGCAAATTGTGAGAGAAAAAGAAGCCTTAATGAATATTAATGAAGGGTTAGAGCAAGAGTTAGCCCAGGCACGCAGCGAGAAAAACAAGGCCGTATATGCTTTCCAACAACAGATCGAGCTGTTAAACAGGTTAGGGGCTGAGTTGACTGAAGAAAAGAAAAAGCGTGAACGTCTGGGGCAAGAGTTCAGAAGCTCCCATGACATGCTTGAAGCCAAGAAGAAGGCGCTTGACATCGCTCACCGAGAGATCTCTTCTTGCAATAAGACTTGGAATGCCACACTCACCAACAATAAGAAGAGGGAAGATAAGCTGAAGCAGCAAATTTCCGACCTCGAAGAAAAGTTGAAGTCTAGCATCAAGAAGTGTGAGGAGGAAGTGATGACCCGGTATAGTGTCCAGCATGCACTGAACAAGGCAATCAAATCCAGAGATGAAGCAGTGTCTCAGAAGCGAAAGTTAGAAGATTGCTTCGGAGAAGCAACATGGGAAGAAACTGCTGAAGACGTACGCCGTGTCCTTAAGAGGAGAAACCAGCTTGTTGAAGGGCTGCTTGATCGACCAAGTCATCCGGAAACCAAGAAGTTGATAGAAGAGTACCAGACTTTCGGGAGGATTTGATCATTTCATGTAGTAACTTGTATGCTTTATTTGCATAGTGCTGACCATCACCAGGATTGTTGGTTGAGGTCATGCCTTCTTTGTACTCTCAGTGATATTGTACCCTAGGCTTATTGATTCTCCCTGCAATATATGAGGCTTTCTATGATTCAGCTCCGATATTCCTATTGTCAGCACTGTCACTGCACCGGCACCTTCGCACTAGAACTGGGGGAATGAACTTCCCTAATGCACAGACACATTGCATTGCATTCATATTCATATTGCATTACAGGTAATCTTTGGATGGTGTCTTATTTTCTGCTCTGCATCAGGTACTCAACAGGATTGCAGATCAACATCCGCACCGCTATTCTACACGCTCCAACTGTCGAAAAATCATGGACCAAATGCAGAACGAGATGCAAGATGTGCGCGAGAAGCTCGCCCTCTTCATGCAGACCATGGAAGCTATAGCAAAAGGGCAGGAGAATTTGCAGGCCATGGTCCAGCCTCTGTTGGCCCGAAGCGCCGGTCATGGTAATGAAGATCATCAGTCTGTCCGGGTTGATACTGCTCAGGGAGACGGCACTCCCACGCCAGTGGCTCCGCCTGTAATCAATACACCTGCTGCTAATGTCAACAACGCTACCGCTGCTGTGAATGGTAACGTTGGAGTGGGGAATGAGACCGCTGTCCATAATGTTGGGCTGGGTGATGTCAATTTGGGAGATAATCTAGGAGGCAACGGCTTTGTCAATACTGGATTCGGATTCAACGATCAGGGATTCGATAACACTGGCAAGTATGGCTTTAATGCTCAAGGCTTTGGGCAAGATGGTTATGGTATGGTCAATCAGGGTTACGGAGGCTTTGGAAACGGAAACGGTGCTGGGTTTATGGCTTTCGGTCCTGCTGGAGGTGTTCAAGGGTACGGCAACAGAGGCCGAGGTCCGGGGATGAATCAGATCAGAGCTGGACGTAATAATGGATATGATGGGTACGGGGCTGGAAACGGCATGTGGCAAGAAGATCAGCAGGAAGACGCCTTCTCCGGAGGAGGTTTTGAAGGGCCGATGGATGATTCCCAAAAGATTAGAATGCTGGAAGAGCAGATGAAGGGAGTTTTAAATCAAAGTGCTGTGGGATTGGACATGGCAACCATGGGCTTGGTACCTGGTTTGAGGGTGCCAATTAAATTCAAAGCTCCTGCGTTCGATAAGTATAAAGGGGACACATGTCCGAAAGTGCATGTACGAGCTTATTACAGAAAGATGTCTGCATACTCAACTGATGAAAGAATGCTAATGCATTTCTTTCAGGATAGTCTATCGGGCCCTTCCCTAGAGTGGTACATGGGGTTGGAGCCAACTGATATCAAGACATGGAAGCAATTAGCAGAGGCATTTGTAGCTCACTACAAGTATAACAGCGACTTGGCACCCAATCGGGTCCAATTGGCCGGGCTTTCGCAGAAGAAGGGGGAGAGTTTTAAAGAGTACGCGCAAAGGTGGCGCGATATGGCTGCCAGGGTCCGTCCTCCTGTGGAAGATAAGGAAATGAATGATATGTTTGTCGGCACATTCACCGGGCTGTTTCATGATATGCTGTTTCATACGTCTCTGGCCAGTTTTTCAGACCTGATTCTGATGGGGGAAAAGATTGAACGTAATATTAAGCAAGGAAAGTTCCAAGTCGAGGAATCAACTGCATCTGGCAGTAATAGGAAAGCTTATGGTGGGCGCCGTCAGGGCGAAGCCAGCGCAGTATTTGGAGGCCGAGGCCGAGGCCGAGGCAGGGGACGAGGTCAATATCGTCAGCCGCAGCAGGTGGCGAGTGTTACTATCCCATACCAACAACAACCACTCCAGCAACAACAACCGGTTCAGCAGCAGCCAATGCCACAGCAGCAGCAGCCTCAGCAGGGGGCACAGCAGGCTCAACGAAGATTCCAGGGTAGTAAACCGAGAAGAGTGTTTGAGAAGCCTCCCTCAACATATGCCGATTTGTTGCAGACATTGTTGGGATTGAATCTGGTAGAGAAAAGGACTCTGGCGCCGATAACGGGAGCTCCCCCGTTTGGTTACGATGCAAGCAGACACTGCGAGTTTCATTCTGGGGCCCCGGGTCACGATATAGAAGGTTGCCATGCTTTTAAGCACGTTGTGCAGGATCTTTTGGACAACAAGACTATCAATTTCGGAACGGCAGGTCCGAATATAGTCCAGAAACCCATGCCCAATCATGGGGCTAACGCCATTCTGACTGAGGAGGGTCTGAATCTTATCATGAATGTTGAAGATTTAAAGACGCCGCTGAGCGAGATAAAGAGCCGACTGTTACAAGGAGGTGTTTACCCAGGATGTAACGAGTATTGCTTAGACTGTTGGACCCTAGCTGGGGGTGTGAGGATTTGAAGAAAGGCATTCAGGCTTTAATTGATGAGGGCATATTGCAGTTTGATCGAGCGGCAACTGATGAGCCTGCAGGGGCAGTAGGGGATAATCGGAGTGATGTGGCCACTGTGACGATTCCTCGGAAGACGATCACTATTGCAGCGCCAGCTCAGCGCCCACCGATCACCATAACTAAGGCCGGGCCAATCCCGTACGAGAACACGAAAGCAGTCCCATGGTCATATGGGTTAGAGGTGTATTGTGACGGGATAAAAATTGATGTTAACAAGCAGCCAGCGGAGATTGTGGATAATGTTGTTGGTTCAGGAGGCATGACAAGGAGCGGCAGGATCTTCATATCTCCTGAAGTGGAGGCTGAAAGACTAGCGAAAGGAAAAGGGAAAGTGGTTGAAAATGTTCCGGTGCAAGCAAGTGAAAAAGAAGCGGCATCGAAGGATGTAGAAGAGTTCATGCGCTTGATTCGAAAAAGTGATTATAAGATTGTGGAGCATCTACAGCAGACACCGTCCAAAATATCTATCCTATCATTGCTGTTGTGTTCGGAAGCTCACAGAAATGCTTTGCTGAAAGTCCTGGACACTTCTTTTGTACCTCAAGACGTTTCCGTAAATCAGCTAGAAGGAGTATTGGCACATGTGAATGCAGGCCACAGTCTGGGTTTTACCGATTTTGACTTGACTCCGAAAGGGAGAGATCATAATATGGCATTACACGTATCTGTTGAGTGTAGAGGATCAGTAATGTCGCACGTATTGGTCGACACCGGGTCATCTTTGAATGTGTTACCCAAGAAGGCGATGATGAAGCTGGATGTTCGAGGAATTTTGTGTACACCCAGTGATTTGGTAGTCAGAGCGTTTGACGGCACGCGGAGAACAGTCTTCGGATCGATTACCTTGCCTCTGCAAGTGGGGCCGGAAGTGTTTGCAACGGAGTTTTATATCATGGATATACAGCCTGCGTACAGCTGCTTGCTTGGAAGACCTTGGATTCATGGAGCAGGGGCCGTCACGTCTACCCTGCATCAGAAGTTAAAATATATGGTTGGGGACAGCGTAGTCACCGTGTGCGGAGAAGAGGACATCCTGGTCAGCCATCTATCTTCATTTAAATATGTGGAAGTCGACGGGGAGATCCACGAGACACCATGCCAGGCATTCGAAGGTTTGCGCATCAAGGACAAAGGTCCCGGGCCGAGCAAAGTGCCAGAGATAGCTGTCTCATCATATAAGGAAGCTCAAGCTCTAGTGGAAGCAGGAGAAGCAAAGGGCTGGGGCAAAGTGCTGGACATTCCTGTGAAGATGGACCGGTTCGGGCTGGGGTACCGACCGTCGTCATCAACTCCTTCCGTGGGGGCCCCCCGTTTCAGAAAGCCAATTACCATCTCTGCCAGTGGAGTGTGTCAAGAAACTGTCAATGCTGTTTCGGAGTCTGACGAAGGAGACAGCGATTGTGATATGGATGCCTGGATTCAGCCAAGCACGCCAGGACAAGGACTGTGCAACTGGTCTATTCAGGAGCTTGTTCCTGTGACTTTTAAACAGTAATGCTTTGCTTTATTAATTGTTGAATAATCTGATGTCTTGCCCGGAGCATCAGGATTTGCTTAGGGCTGTGTTGTTATAAACATTGCGCGTTAATCATTAAATAAATGGCGTTTTTTCATGTGCAAATACTGTAATCTTTGTCTTTCTTATTTTGTATTTTTCAATAAAATGGCAACGTGGTTATTCGCTTTATACGCATTTTGAAGCACTTAACCATTCCTTTTGCAGGATAACATTTTCAGATGACACCCTTGAACCACCTATGACTCGTCCCGACTTTGAGCACCCGGTGTTTCAGGCTGAAGAAGAGGTTGTCGAAGATAGCGACGTTCCTGAAGAACTGTCTTGGTTAGTAAAGCAAGAGGAGAGAGCCATTCTGCCTCACGACGAGGTCATCGAAATTATCAACTTGGGGTCGGAAGGGGTTGAGAAGAACATTCGTATCGGAGCCGCGCTGCAGAGTGAGGTCAAGCGAAGACTGGTTGAAATGCTCCAAGAGTATAGTGATGTATTCGCTTGGTCGTATGAGGATATGCCAGGGCTCGATACAGATATGGTTGTGCATCGCCTGCCACTGAAAGAAGATTGCCCGCCGGTCAAGCAAAAGCTTCGCAGAACTCGACCAGATATGGCAATGAAGATCAAAGAGGAGGTTCAAAAACAGTGGGACGCCGGTTTCCTGGCTGTGACAAAATATCCTTCATGGGTTGCCAACATCGTACCAGTGCCAAAGAAAGATGGCAAGGTTCGGATGTGCGTGGATTATCGAGATTTGAACAAAGCAAGCCCAAAAGACGATTTTCCACTTCCTCATATTGACGTGTTAGTTGATAATACCGCTCAATACTCTGTATTCTCCTTCATGGATGGCTTTTCAGGCTATAATCAAATTAAAATGGCGCCAGAAGATATGGAGAAGACTACTTTCATAACGCCGTGGGGAACATTTTGTTACAAAGTGATGCCCTTTGGTTTGAAAAATGCTGGGGCAACATATCAGCGTGCGATGACGACTCTTTTCCATGACATGATGCATAAAGAGATCGAAGTTTATGTTGACGATATGATTGCCAAATCCCAGACGGAGGAAGAGCATCTGGTGAATCTGCTGAAGTTGTTTAAAAGACTTAGGAAGTTCAGGCTGAGGCTGAACCCTAATAAATGCACCTTCGGGGTGAGATCGGGTAAACTGCTGGGGTTTATCGTAAGCGAAAGAGGAATAGAGGTCGATCCTGCTAAAATAAAAGCGATTCAAGAAATGCCGACGCCTAAAACAGAGAAAGAGGTGCGCGGGTTTTTAGGGAGATTGAACTACATTGCCCGGTTCATATCTCACCTAACTGCTACGTGTGAACCATTATTCAAGTTGTTGAAGAAAGATCAAGCTGTGACGTGGAACGAAAATTGTCAAAAGGCGTTCGATAAAATAAAGCAATATCTGCAGGAGCCTCCTATTCTGATACCCCCAGTGGCAGGTAGACCCTTGATAATGTATTTGACGGTTCTTGAGGGAAGCATGGGTTGTGTTCTCGGTCAACACGACGAGACGGGGAGGAAAGAGCATGCGATCTATTACCTGAGTAAGAAATTTACAGACTGTGAATCTCGATACTCAATGCTGGAGAAAACTTGTTGCGCGCTAGCCTGGGCCGCCAAGCGTTTGAGGCAGTACATGCTGAATCATACAACCATGCTCATCTCGAAGATGGATCCTATCAAATATGTATTCGAAAAGCAGGCGTTGTCAGGTAGAATTGCCCGTTGGCAGATGGTCTTGACTGAATATGACATTCAATACGTCTCGCAAAAGGCTATAAAGGGGAGTGTGCTGTCTGAGTATCTGGCGGAGCAGCCTATTGAAGAGTACCAATCGATGAGGTTTGATTTTCCTGACGAGGATATCATGTACCTAAAGATGAAAGATTGTGAAGAGCCGTTGCCAGACGAAGGACCAGAATTGGGGTCCAAATGGAAGATGATATTTGACGGAGCTGTGAATGCTTACGGTAGCGGGATAGGGGCAATCATCACCACGTCACACGGGTCGCACATCCCGTTTGCTGCCCGATTGACCTTTGCCGTTACCAACAATGAGGCCGAATACGAAGCTTGTATAATGGGGCTCGAAGAAGCCATTGATTTGCGAATCAAGCATCTAGATGTATACGGAGACTCAGCTCTGGTGGTGAATCAGATAAAAGGGGAATGGGAGACACGTCAGCCCAATTTGATACATTACATGAATTATGCAAGGAGATTGTTGCCTTTCTTCGACAAGGTTGAATTGCATCACGTACCGCGGGCAGAAAATCAAATGGCTGACGCCCTTGCCACGTTGTCTTCCATGTACAAGGTCAATTTCTGGAACGAAGCTCCCCAAATCACTATCTCTCGGTTGGACAGGCCAGCTTATGTATTTGCTATTGAGGAAGCATCTGATGACAAACCGTGGTATTTCGATATCCTTAATTTCCTGAAGAATAAAGAGTATCCGGCTGGGGCATCCAGTCAAGATCAGAAGACTCTCAGGAGATTAGCGGGTAATTTCTACTTGAATCCGGATGGCGTCTTGTACAGAAGAAACCACGATTTGGTGTTGTTGCGTTGTGTAGACGAGAAAGAGGCAAAGCTTCTCATGGAGGAAATTCACGAAGGTACCTTTGGTACGCATGCTGGTGGGCATGCTATGACGAGAAAGCTGCTGAGGGCAGGTTACTTTTGGCTGACGATGGAAACTGATTGTTTCAAGTTCGCGAGGAAGTGCCACAAGTGCCAAATCTATGCTGACAAGATACACGTGCCTCCGAGTCCTCTAAATGTGATGTCCTCTCCATGGCCATTCTCGATGTGGGGAATCGATATGATCGGAAAGATCGAGCCGACGGCTTCTAACGGGCATCGGTTCATCCTAGTAGCAATCGATTATTTCACCAAGTGGGTGGAAGCGGCGTCTTACGCGAATGTAACGAAGCAAGTGGTGGCTAGATTCATCAAGAGAGATATCATTTGCCGATATGGGATCCCCGAGCGGATAATCACGGATAATGGTTCAAATCTGAACAACAAAATGATGAAGGAGCTCTGCCAGAATTTCAAGATCGAACATCACAACTCCTCTCCTTACCGACCCAAGATGAATGGCGCTGTTGAGGCGGCCAACAAGAATATCAAGAAGATCGTCCAGAAGATGGTGGTGACCTATAAGGATTGGCATGAAATGCTACCTTTTGCTTTGCACGGTTATCGTACGACGGTACGCACATCAACCGGGGCAACTTCGTTTTCGTTGGTATACGGAATGGAAGCGGTATTACCATTGGAAGCTGAGATCCCTTCTCTGAGGGTATTGCGAGACGTTCAGCTGGACGAGGCAGAATGGGTAACTAATAGATTGAATCAATTGAGTTTGATGGATGAGAAGAGGCTAGCTTCTCTAGCATACGGTCGTTTGTACCAGAGCCAAATGAAGAAGGCGTACGACAAGAAGATACTTCCGCGAAGCTTTCAGACGGGCGACCTTGTGCTGAAAAGGATTCTCCCGCCGCAAGCAGATCACAGGGGCAAGTGGACCCCCAATTACGAAGGGCCATACGTTGTCAGAAAAGTCTTTTCAGGAGGAGCTTTGTTGTTGTCCACCATGGACGGAGAAGACTTTGCGTCACCTGTGAATTCGGACGCAGTTAAAAAATACTTTGCTTAAAATAGACCCGCTGGACAGAAAAAAGAGAGTCCAGGCAAAAATGGGGCATCCTGGCGAACCAAAAACAGAATGAAAGGTTCGGGCAAAAGTTAGGGATAAAATTGAAAAAATGTACACCCGCGAAGTTGAAAACCTACACTGGGCGACTTCGGCAAAAAAGGGTATCCCGGTGAACTGAAAACCCGTAAAGGGCGGTTCACGCAAAAGTTAGGGATTTGAAAAGCAAATGACTGCGGTCCGAATTTGATATTACAATGAGCATCAATGCGGGAGAATATATTTGAGGAGCCAGTTATCAGATACAATCTCTTCAGAAGTGAGGATACCGGGAAAGCATTAGAGACGGACGAGTCATGGGAGGATCAGTTCGTGGTGTTCATCTGCATCCCGTTGTCGACATGTGTACAAAATTTAATTTGTCAAAATATTCATGCTTCTTGTGCATACTTATGTATTTGCCTTGCGTAGCTTCCTCATTTCAGGAGTTACATCCCATGTATAAAACTCCGCCCATTCAGGGGCCCGATCAATAAAATATGTTATTCAGTACTTGATGCTGGTTCTTTACTGTTTTGTGCATGATAAAACGCCTAAGTTTAGTGAAACTAGCATGAGTATAACATCATTGGCCCTCGCCAACAATTGTTAAAGTTTTGAATTAACTGAGTGTAATGTCACTAACCTGAATTGATTTGATTGCATAGGCTTGCCGTGTCTTGTTTGTGTTGTTGCAGGTTTCATAACCATATGAGGAATATGATCGAAAGATCGCGATAACGAAAGACTTAATCCCCGCAGGGTCATGCACTCTCCCCCAGTGGAGTCAGTGGATTTTCCCCAAGAGAATCATCCCATCCCCAGCGGAATTCTCTTTGCAAGTGTTTTCATTCCTTCCAGTGGAACTCGAAGATCAAGGCTCTCCCTAGCAAAGTTGGTGGCGGGTCCTGTCAGCTATTTCGTCAGGGATACTGTGTAATATCAGTTCACTCTCCAGCAGAAAGTCCGATCGTACTATGCACATCTGTTATTCCCCAGCAGGGGGTTACCTCAACAAGGCGTTTGGTTGGAGCTCCCAATTTCTCAGCAGGGTTGACTTCACCCTTCCAGCATTTATTTTGCTGGAATAATTCTGTAGCATCTGGCTATCCCCGGCGGAGTCGGCATTATCTTTAGCATTTATTTTGCTGAAGCAGTTTCTGAACTCTAGCAGTTCAGGTGGAGAGAACTCTTGCTCAAATGAACTACCAAATACTCAAGATCTCGGCATGAGATATTCAATGATAATGTCAGTTTCGACAGTATTCCCCACAGAGTTACCAGGATAAGTTTCTCTTTATTCCCAGGCAGAATTTGTTGTCGTAAAGGGTGCCATGAATCAGAAGTTCAGAGGCCACCGCCGGTTATCAGAGCAGGCGTCCGGTAGTTTGGTTTCCAGACATCCCAGTAGAGTCCATCTCAAAGTCGCTGTCACGTCAGTGCAGAGAAGTTTGTGGGTGAGGATCATTGGAGAACTAAGTCCTGACGCGGACAATTTATTCCTATATTGACGGGATTTCTTCAGAAGTGGGCGTCCTAACGTGGACAGGTTTATTTCCCAGGATTGGTGAGATGTGTTAGTCCTAGCGTGGACAGATTCGGGTTCTCGAAATTGGTGGAATGGGAAGTCATGACATTGACAAAAGTAATTACTCTTTGTGTTGGTGTCCTGACGCGGGCAGATCAGGCTAGCGTGTGAGTCCTTACGTGGACAAGTCTTATTTCCTCAGCGGGTCGAAGACGCCTGAGTCCTAACGTGGACAAATCAAGACGAGATCAGTGTCCTGACGTGGACAAATCAAAGAGATTATTATTCCTAACGTGGAGAAGTGGGTCCTAACGTGGACGATGTAATCCTTACGCGGACATATCAAGTTGGATTCCTTACGTGGAAAGAGATGATTCCTTACGGGGAAAAAGATAGTTTCCTTACGTGGAAATGACAGCATTCCTGACGTGGAAAGAGTGGAGTCCTTACGTGGACAGATTAAGATGGCATTCCTTACGTGGAAAAATGTAGTCCTGACGCGGACAAATCGGAAGGAATTGGTTGCCTTATGTGGAAAAGTTGTTTCCTTGCGTGGAAAACGGATAGCATTCATGACGTGGAAAGAGGTTTGTATTCCTGACGTAGAAAGAAAGAGTGTATTCCTGACGTGGAAAGGGTTTAGTTCTGATGTGGTCAGACTCAAAGGAAGATTTATTCCTTACGTGGAAAAGTTGGGGTCCTTACGTGGACAGATTCAAGAAAAGCTGATTCCTGACGTGGAAGAAGGATGTGCTCCTTACATGGAAAGTTGAGTCCTGACGTGGACAGGTTCAGAACCAAAGTTGAATTCCTTACGTGGAAAGATTGGAGTCCTGACGCGGACATGTCAAGTGGTATTGGGGTCCTTACGTGGAAAGATTGATATAGTTCTCCTTATGTAGAAAGAAAATTGCTTCCTGACGTGGAAAGATGAAAGGGTTAGTCCTGACATGGACAGATACAGAAGAAATGATTCCTAACGTGGACGATGTTATTCCTAACGCGGACAGGTGTTACTCCTAACGTGGAAGAGTTTTATTCCTAACATGGACGATTCAGTTTATGGAAATGCAGACGAATTATCCCCAGCGGAGTTGCCGAGATTTTTCTGGGTTAATAGCAAGTGGAGTCCTAACGTGGACAGGTTTTAGTTGAGATTTCTTCGTATTGATGACAGACCGAGTCCTAACGTGGACCAACAAGCAATCTGTTATGACAGAATCCTCTTCAGAACGATGAAGACAATCCCCCAGCACGGTCGCATGAGATCAGTGGGTTACTGTAGCAGTCAGATTCAGTGGATGAACGTCGTCCCCAAGCAGGGGCGCAGTTTATTTCTGCGGTTGGCAAATTTCTGGGTTCCTAGTATTCAACCGCCTCGTACCGCGAAAGTCTGAAGGCTCCAGGACCTTCACCCAATCGGGTCCAAGTCGCTTGAATAGGGGCAGCTGTTGCACCCTAAAATTTGCCCAACCTTATTCCCTTGGTTTATGTTTCAATGTCATTAGCATTTGCATATAGGGTCATGTACATAGACTAATCATCTGCATAGCATAGCATAACAAGTCATTCAGCAGGGGACCAATCATTATTCTCATCTCTAGAAGCCTATCAAGAGGTTATCATCACAATTCAATCTCATTCAAGTCATCAGGAAAGAATTTGAAAGCAAAGAGTTCAGCAGATCAAGCCTTGAGTCCATCTCCTAGCTGAGGGTATCTGAGGGTCAATAAGAGGGTTGTGAGCTGTGAGTTGAAGGCATGGAGAGCATCTAGACATTATGAGAGACTTAGAAAGTCATTTGGAGAAGGAGACAAGTCATTGATGAGAGCACAAGAGCTATAGCTGAAGGCAGTCAACTAGGGTTTCATCTGGGTCAACCCTAGGTCAACCCTAGGTCAATTGACTGATTTAAGGGGCATTCAAGTCTAGTGGAGAGATGTGGGGTTCATCATTGGACATATAAAGAAGGATATGGAGATATTCCAAGAATAATTCAAGAGAAATCAAGGAGAAGAGGAGCTTCTAAATTAGGGTTTCTGTGTAAAATCCCCTAGTTTAGGTCAAATTTCCAAGCAAGATAAGTCAAAATGCTAGCTTCAAATGGCTTCTTGGCCAACATGAAACTTGTAGGGGAGATCAAGACCTTTAATTTGAGTGGTGGAAGACATCAAGGAGATTTATAGAACTCAAGTTATGGTCCTTGCAAGTTACAGGTCATCTGAGGTATCTGAAATTTTGTCTGTGAAAGTGACTTGACTTCCAAGCAATTTTCACCCCTCAAGGAGATTTCAAATGAATTTCTGGTCAACATAAGAATTGTTCCTCATTGTCTTAGCTTTCTATAATGGTATAGTATGCTTTCATATGATGTGTGGAGCTCAACTTATGGTCTTGGCAAGCAAAGGGTATTTTGGTCATTTGTGAATTACAGGTCATTTTAACCTATGTCCAAAACTCATACAAGGAGGCCTCAAATGGAAAAACTTACAACATCAAACTTGCTCCAAATGGCATTTTGAGTCTAGAAAGAAGGTCACAAATTGTTGGAAAAGCTCATAACATGAAGTTGCATGATTGGTTAAATTTGAACTAAAATGGCTTATAACTTGAATAAAGTCAAAGTGAAAAATGGTTTGGGAGATTTATAAGTCCAAATGGAGACTTCCAATATATGATTTTGGGTCCAAAAGACATTTTAGAGACAATGGTTCAAGCACTTTTTTGAGTTTAGAAGGAAAAATCAAAGTTATTCATGGTTACTTGCATTTGAAGAAACATTTCAAAAATCAATCAATTTGGAATGCAAGGGAATGTGGCAAGATGGTTCTAGAAAGTTCATGTGAGCCCTATATATTCATGAAATCAGAATTGAGCAAGGGTTGGATTCATTTTTCACCAAAATCTCACAAATTCTCTCCATTCTTTCTCATTGCATTTTCACTCCAATTTCTCAAATTCTTCACCAATCACCATCAAAATCAATTTCATCATACTGATTCATCATCATGGCATAGAATTCAATCAAGATCCTGGTGGTTAGAGCTCAATTTCGTGCACTTTCATCAAGAACACACAAGTTGCAAATTCAGTTGGAACTCAAGATCCAGTGCAAGACTCCTCAAGGTGTTGCATACAGAATCAAGTAGTGCAATTGTAGATCAAGATCCAAGCATCAAGACTCTCAGATCCACGAGTTCCATCATCATCCACAAGCTTTTGCACCAGGTTCAATTTCTCTCCCACAGCTTGATACAGTTAGTTTAGCATAGTTTTATTAGTTTAAATGTGATCTAGGTTGTTAGTAGAACGATTAGGATGAGTTTGGTGATGTTTAGTGATAGTTTGTGACAGGTTATTAGAACTGTTAGGATGTAGAACTCATAGCATAGTGCATTATAATCTTAGGTTGTTAGCATAGAATGATCTGCGTGAAGTATAGAAGAGATTAGTATAGGTTTGGTTGAGGTTCTTGAAGATAGGTTGCAGAGCATTTCCATGATGGACAGAACTTGTTGCGCTCGGGTTGAGAGTTAGGTTGAATTTCAGAATGAATTACCACCATAGGCTTGTAGAGGGAGAAATTCTGAGTGTTTTTCATGTTTGGATCGTGGTGTTTCATGGATTGTGGAAGGAGAACAGATTGAGGGAAGTGATTCGTGCATGGGGTTTTCATGGAAGCTGAAACCCTAGCTTCATGGCGCAAGGAAGAAGAAGCAATCAGGTCCGTCCATTGCCTGTTGGACCTTTGACCCCAAGAGCAATCCCGTGGCTCTCGTTTAAAGCTGAATTTGGAGGGAAGAGTGGTGCCCTAAACGCACCGTTTCATTTAATGAAACGGGCGGGCCTGAGTGTTGAGTGATATCCCCACCCCCAATATTGAGCCCAATTCCATTTGCACGTGAATCCGTTTCTGAATGCACCCCCTGCGTGTTTTTTATTTTCATTAATTCTGAATGGTTCTGGGCCTAATTCAAGCTTTCTATTCGCACCCCCGTTTGCTGGCCCATCCTGGATTATCAACTGAGCGTGTTTGCTGAATAAACCCCCCCTCCACTTTATTTCATTATATTCTTTTATTTTCTTTAATTTTTTTTTTATGCATTTTCCAAAATTCATAATAAATAGATAAAAAATCATTTTTAGTCCATTCTTTTTACATCATTTTCATTAGAATGTGTAGAAAATTGTCATTAAATAAAATTGCATTTTTATTTTTATTTCATATTTTTCCCATATTTTCCAAATAAATGACATTTTAAATAGTTTCATTTCATGCATGATTTTATTAATTTTTGTTCTATTAAATGCTTTCATATTTTTTGTTCATTCTTTTTAGGTTGCTTAGATGAGATATTAAACTTGTAGAAACAATTTAATGCCCATTTTTAGAGATTAATTTTAGGTGCTTAATGTAGGCTTGAACAACCTGAACAAATTAGGGTTTTTTTTTAGGTGATGACTTAGGAAGTTTGATTTCATTTCCCTTAGGACTTAGGGTTTGACTAGTTTAGTTATGGGACTATAGGGGCTATGGGTAGTTATTAGATCCCTTAGGAAAAGTCAGGATTCCCCTACTGCTATTAATATTCTGTGTATGTCTGATTGACTGGTGTGGTGTGCCCTCTTGGGATTATTGTTTGCTTGCTTGGGTATTGGGACTGTCTGGGGATTTGGGAGAGCTGAAGACTTGAGGAGATGAAGACCATTGGAGATCCAGAGATTGAAGATCAACTGCCAGAGTTGGAGAGGAGGTTATTGCTAGTAGCTGTTGAGGAGACTAGGGTTTAGGAGCTAGGCAGAGCTCTAGATTAGAAAGCTTGTTTCTCAAACATGGAATGCCTTGTCTGCCTCCATCCTTTCTCTATGATTCAAAGTCTCTTTCAAATATCCACCTCCTTCCTTTGGAAGGATCAGTGAATATATTTGAAAGATAGAACTTTTGAGAGGAGACTTTCTGTTTAATGTTAACAGTTGATGAACCACCCTTGGTAGGTAATTAACTGTCTAACATTCATTCACTTCATTCTTGTGACTGATCCCTCATCCTGGAGGTTTGAACTTGAAGAAAAGCCATTGCAGATAGAAGACTGATGATCAAAGCCCTTGCCTGAAGGCCATGAAGATGGAGACTGATGCTTGTTGAAGCCTGTAGCTGATTGGAGATTACTTGAAGCCAGATGTTGATTCAGAGCTGCTGATGTTGTTTCTTTTGCTGTTGTATTTCATTGCTGATGTATTGATTGGTTTTCCTGACTGTATTGTTTGCTGTTTACCCTGTTGGGTTGAAAGTGAATCCTGTTCACTTTTGCCTATTGTTTTCTAGGTTCGAGGTTGAGTGAGACTCCCTTGCCTCGCTTGTACTGTTGCATCCATGCATTTTACTGTTTTACTGTATATATCTGATATTGTTTCTGTTTCTGCCTATCCCGTAGGATCTCTGTTTCTCTCTGTGCAAGAGAGGAGCATGATAGACACTAGGTCTTAACCCATGCATGATAACATTAGGTTAGTTTGTTTCCCTTCGCAACCGTAGGTTAGAGTTCTGTCTCTTTCTTTCTCAAAACAAACAGAAAAACACATAAAGATTTCAAACACAATAAAAGACACTTCTTCCGTAAAAGAATGTGAACTCATCAAAACGTCATTTTTGTCCGCTTGGACCGCTAATCAGAAAACCTTTTTCAGAAGGAATAAAATCAATCAAGACAAGCTTGTGTCGTACGTGGCCCGAACTACGTTTGCTCTGATCTTCCATGCAGTGTGGAAGTACGTAGGCATAGGATGCGATATCCTAGCGAGCAACCTTCCCCTCCTTTCCCGTAGGTAGGCGAACTACGTTGACTCTGATTTCTCGTTCCAGACGGGAATACGTAGGCATGAAGTGCGATACTTTGCCGAGTCATTTTGTTTTCATTTTCTTTCCTTTTAACCCCAGACCCTTAGTTTAGATAGAATAACAATCCATACCCGAAAGCAAGCGTGGATCCCGTCGAGTACGACGGACGTGAGGGGTGCTAATACCTTCCCCTTGCGTAACCGACTCCCGAATCCAGGTTTTGGTTGCGATGACCATACCTTTCCCGTGTTGTGCGAGGTTTACTCTGAGCGTTTCCTTTCCCTCCCGTGGGATAAATAACGCACGGTGGCGACTCTTCTGTTCAGCCGACGCCGATTTTCGCAGTAGCGACAGATACACACCAATATTTATACATCATAATCTTAGATAATTTGTAATAAATATATTTTGTAGGGAATTATGGGATCAGCGGTTATGTTTTGTCTTCAAGCATGGTGCATAACACAGAGAGGACCTCTTTTCTCTGCATTGTTTAGCCCTCTTGTGACAGTGATTGTGACTGTATTGGCTGCTTTGGTACTTCATGAGGAAATATATATTGGAAGGTAATGATAATGAAGATTAATTCTATAAATACATATTTAATTATTAATCTGATTAACAGAAACTTCAAATAATGATAAGAACTGAAAATTTCATAGAAATCTAGTACTTAATGATCTACATGGACCTGTTCAAGTGTATTGTTACTTATCTATTATTGTTTTTGCTTGTGTTGTTGTTAAGATGAATCATGTTCTATTGAATTAAGCTTGGAAGACATTCAATTGAATAATGATACAAAGCTTGAAGAAAACCGTGTATTTGTGGCTGATAGTGAACTCCATGCAGTCTCATACAGAATTCAATAGTCAAGTAAAGATTGTTAAGTTTATTTCTTCCTAATGTGACATCTGATATTGTATCTATTTGTAAAGTTATCAGATTTGTAATTATATGTGAATTGATTGTATATGTGATTTTGTTCTGAGGATCGAACTGTGTTGTAATATATTTAAGCAGGTTTATGTGTATAATATTTCAAAGTGATGAATTATAATGTATACTTTAGTTATTGTGTATAATATTGCAAATTGATGAATACACAAAAATAAGGCCAAAATAATTGTTATATATAAGGCCAAACTGTTGAACTAAAGACCTGAATTATAAGCAGGGAATGTATTTGTTATAAGCAGGTTTATTGAAAAATATATAAAAAATGTGATTATTTTTTAAATAAAAAAATTCAAAATCGTGAAGAATAGACAGCGCTTTTAAAAAAAGCGCTGCTAAAGGGGAAAAAAGAGGCATAAAAAAGCGCTGCTATAGGTTGGAAAATGAGGGTCTAAGAAAGCGCTTTAAAAAAGCGCTGCTAAAGGGGGGTCTAAGACAGCGCTTTAAAAAAGCGCTGCTAAAGGGGGGGTCTAAGAAAGCGCTTTTAAAAAGCGCTGCTAAAGGGGGGAGATGAAGGAGGATTAGGCAGCGGTTATGAAAGCGCTGCTATAGGGTGAAAAAAGCGCTGCTAAAGGCCAAAAAAAAAAGCGCTGCTAAAGGCAAAAAAAAAATGCTGTCTTTACCTTTAGCAGCGCCACTTTAGGCAGCGCTTTTAAGCGCTGCTAAAGGCAAAAAAAAGCGCTGCTAAAGGTCTTTTTTGGCATAGTGAGTTCTTATTTCATTTGTTAAAAGTATAATTTTTTATGTTGAAATATCTGTGTCTGAGTTGTATTAATGTGTCGAAATATCGAAGTAGGTTATTTCACACAGAATTTTGATTTAGGTCTATTTTACTAATGTTAACTATTTTTGCCTTTTATAGTTTTGGACTTTGCCTTATGATGCAAGTTAATCTAAATTTATAAATAGAGAGCAACCCTTATTTTGTAAACAACATAGAAGATATAACATTGTATTTACAGAATTTGCAGTTGCAAGTGAATCAAGAGTTTTTCACAGTTTATGGGCAGAGAGAAACTCTGCAGAATATTCATTCTTCTTCTTCTCCAACGTTATTTTCTTTCTTTCTTTCTTAACCTTTTCATTTTCATTGCGTGATTGAAAAAAAATCTTGAGATAAAGATTGAGTAAAATTCTTCATAGATTGTTGTTGAATTCCAACATCTGGTATCTAGAGATCCAGTTGCGATTCAAGGAAACAAAACCGTGATGACGATGAATCATCCAAACAGGCACTTTCCGGTAAACCTTTTGATTCTCAAGAAAGATAATTATGAGAATTGGTGCAAGCAGATAAATGTGGTTTTCTGTTATCAAGATCTTTGGGATCTTGTGAAGGAAGGAGTAACACCGCTTGTAGAAAATGCAACAGATCAATAAAAGGCCGCACACAAAGAATTGAAGAAAAATTATAAAGTTCTCTTTATAATCCATCAATGTGTTGATCCAGATAATTTTGAAAAGGTTAGTGATGTAGAATCAGCGAAGGAAACATGGGAGATTCTGGATAAATCGTTTGGAGGAGCAGAGAAGGTGAAAGAGGTGAGGTTACAAACTCATAAGAGAGCCTATGAATTGTTTCAGATGGAAGAAATTAAAAGTATAACAAATTTCTTCACTAGGGTTACTAAACTGGTGAATCAAATCAATGTATATGGGAAAGTTTTTACATCAAGATTAGTTGTTGTAAAGATCTTGAGGTCATTGGCTCTAAAGTTCGACTACGTGGTAGTAGCCATAGAAGAGTCGAAAGACTTATCAGTATTGACGAAGGAAGAGCTTCAAGGGACGCTTGAGTCTCATGGACAAAGAATGGCTAAAAGAGCTGCAGGAAAATCGAAGAGTGATATGGCTTTGCAGACGCAGTAAAAAAAAGGAAAAGGAAGTTAGAATGGCAACAAAGGCAAAGAAGGCTACAACAATTTGACTGGTCGAAATCAGCAGGAAAGAATCTGGTCGAATTAGAGAAAATCCTAGAACCAAGGCACCCCAAGAGGAGGTGTTGCATGTAGAGGAAGAGGTGGTGGTTGAAAGCCTGATAAAAGTCATATTCAGTGTTACAATTGTCAGAAGTATGGTCATTATTTTAGTGAGTGTTGAGAAAAGAAGAAGAATCAAGAAAATGATGCAAAGCTGGCGAAACATGAAAAAGAAAAGATGTCGTTGATGGTTATAACAAGAGATGAAGAAATATTTCAGGACCAATGGTACTTAGACTCAGAATGCTCATCACACATGACTGGTAGGAAAGATTAGTTTATCAACATGAAGCCCTCAATGAAGAATATGGTGAAATTTGCAAATGACAATACTCTAACAGCTGAAGGTATTTGTGATGTTTTGATTATGAGGAAAGATGGCAAGAGGTCAGTAATTTCTAATGTGTTGTACATACCAGACATGAAGAGTAATTTGCTCAGTATAGGACAATTGGTCGAAAAGAACTATAAGGTGTCAATCAAAGACAAGATGATGAGAGTTCTCGACTCAGGTGGTAGGTTAATCTTGAAGGCTCCAATGTCTCAGAATAGAACCTTCAAGATTGAACTTAATGTGATAGAGCATAAATATCTTGCAATTGCAGCCATCAGAGATGAATGGATATGGAATTATCGACTTGGCCATCTCAATTTCAAAGACATCAGAGATTTGAATAGAAGAAATATGGTTTCAGGATTACCAGAAATCAACATTCCAAGCGAAGTGCATGAAGAACGTGTGTAGGCGAAACAACACAAGAATAGCTTCAACAAGGATGCAGAAAGTAAGTCGAAGACAATTCTTGAAGTCATGTACTCTGATGTATGTGGTCCTATCCAGGTGGATTTGATTGGAGGTAACAGATCCTTTGTCACGTTTGTAGATGATTTCAGTCGAAAGTTGTGGACTTACCCGATCAAGAAGAAAAGTGAAGTCATCGATGTATTTGAAAAACTCAAATCTATGGTCGAAAGAAAAAGTGGTCGAAAGCTAAAGATTCAGAGGACTGATGGTGGTGGAGAGTATGTGTCGAAAGATTTTGATGCATTATGTGAGAAAGAAGGGACTGTGCATGAGGTGGTGTCACACTATACTCCACAGCAAAATGGAACTGCAGAAAGAAAGAATAGAACTATTATGAATATGGTGAGAAGTATGCTGAAAGGCAAGCATCTACCCAAAGAATTACGGGGAGAATATATGTTGACTGCAATATACATCTTGAATAGATGTCTGATGAAGAAGTTAGAAGGAATCATGCCAGAAGAATGTTGGTCCAGTTTCAAGCCTAAACTAAGTCATTTGAAAGTGTTTAGATCTATAGCACATAGACATGTGCCATATCAGTTGAGAAGAAAGCTTGATGACAAGTCAAGTCAAATGATCCTAATAGGATATCATTCGACTGGAGGATACAAGTTGTTCGATCCAGTGAACAAGCAAGTTGTGATCAGCAGGGACGTGATCATATACGAGCTTAAGTAATGGGATTGGATTGAGAATGTCAAGAAGTATTCAATGAGAATCTTATGTGAAGAACCAACTAGTGAAGTTGAAAGAGAAGTTCAACAAGAAGAAGTCAGAGGTGAAGCAGGCCCAAGCAGACCTCGACGAACAAGACACATGCCTGCAAGGTTGCAAGAATGTGTGATTACATCAGATGATGTGGTCGATAGAGAAGGTGAGCTGGTACACTATGCTTTCTATGCAGATGTCAAACCAGTCAATGTAGTTGTGGCATTGAAAGATTCAAAGTGGGTGAAAGCAATAAATGAGGAGTTAGAGTTCATTGAAGTCAACAACACTTGGTCACTTGTCGAATTGCCTCAAGGCAAGAAGGTAATTAATGTGTAATGAGTTTACAAGGTGAAGGGGAATCCTAAAGGAGAATTAACTCGACGCAAGACGAGACTTGTGGCTAAAGGATTTCTTTAGAAAGAAGGAATCGACTTCGGCAAAGTTTTTACACTTGTTGATAGGATCAAAACAATTAGGTTAGTTGTTGGTCTAGCAAACATGAACAATTGACACATATGTTAGATGGATGTGAAATGTGCATTCCTGAATGTCCCGTTAGACGAAGAGTTTATGTTGCACAGCCAACTGGGTTTATGAAATAAGGCGAAGAAAGAAAGGTATACAGGCTGCATAAAACCCTGTATGGACTCAAGCAAGCCCAAAGACCTTGGAATAAGAAAATCGACAAATTTCTAAGGGAGAAGAAATTTGTTAAGTGCACAACTGAGCATGGAGTATATATAAGGAGAAGCAATAGTGAATTACTTATACTATGTCTCTATGTCGATGACCTGTTGATAACAGGAAGTTCCAAGAAGGAGATCAAAGATTTCAAACATGACCTAAGTGAGGAGTTTGAAATGTCAGACTTGAGAAATATCTCATATTTCCTTGACATCGAATTATACAAGAGTGATAGAGGTTTGATTATGCACCAAAGAAGATATGCAGGCGAAATACTCAAAAGATTTGAGATGCAAGATTTAACCCAACTTTGACTCTAGTCGAGCCCAGATTGCAACTGCCAAAAGATTCAGATGAAGATGATATTGACCCAACCCAATATATAAGATTTATTGGTTCACTTCGATACCTTTGTCACACAAGGCCTAACTTAGCATACAATGTTGGTATGATAAGTAGATTCATGCAGAAGCCAAAGGTATCACACCTAGCGACGATGAAGAGGATACTGAGGCATCTGAAAGGAACTCTCGACTACGAAATTTTATTTCCTGCAGTTGGTGAAGGAAAAAATGCAATATATTGGGATACACTGATTCAAGTTGGTGTAGTGATGCTAAAGATAAAAAATCCACAGCTGGCTATGTGTTTATGCTAGGTGGTGCACCAGTTACTTGGAGTTCGAGAAAGGAGCCAATAGTGGCATTGTCGTCATGCAAAGTAGAATACATAGTTGCTTCTCTTTGTGCATCTCAAGCAACATGGATGGTGAATCTGGTCGATGAGATTATAACGAAGAGTCGTGGAGCAATTACCATGAAGATCAACATCATGTCGGCTATCAACCTGACAAAGAATTTGATAGCACGAGCTCGAAGCAAGCATATCGAAATGAGGTTCCATTATCTTTGAGAGCATGTAGCAGAAGGGAAGATGAACTTGGAACACTGCAGAACTGAGAATCAGATTGCAGATATCATGACAAAGGGGTGCAGGTCAAAGTTTTCAGAAGACTAAGAACCATGATGAATATAGATGTTTAGACACAATGAATTATATGGTGTGTTAAGAATGTAATTCTTTGTGTCGAAATATCTATGTGTCGAGTTGTATTAGTGTGTCGAAGCAGGTTGCTTCACAAAGGATTTCGACTTAGGTCTGTTTTAGTAATGTTAATTATTTTGGACTTTTATATTTTTGAATTTTGGCTTAAGGTGCAAGCTAAATTAAATCTATAAATAGGTAGCAACCCTTATTTTGTAAACAACACAAAAGATATAACATTGTATTCGCATAATTTGCAGTTGCAATTGAATAAAGGAGTTTTCCACAGTTTGTGGACAGAGAGAAACTCTACAGAATATTCATTCATTCTTCTTCTCTAATGTTATTTTTTTCTTTCTTTCTCAACCTTTTCATTGTCATTGTGTGATTGATAAAACTCTTGAGATCAAGATTGAGTAAAATTCTCTATAGGTTATGATTGAATTCCAACGTCATTGTACATATAATAATCTTACTTTTATTTCATCGTGGAACTAAAGTTATATAATTGTATTTTTTCACCATTAGTATCTGATTCATTGAACCGATTAATCTGATTCGAGATCAAATATAATATATTTACAAAAAAATGGATGAAATTGATTTTCTTCGACAACTCACATCTTTCTTTCACATGGTAGTGAGTGAAAACACATTGAGATGTTATATACTGATATATCTAAAAATAGATAATTTGTTTCTATTTATTAATCTCAAATTTTATTCTATACCTTATTGTACTTTATTTTGTTATTTTAAAATAAATTTTTTTAAGTTCATATGATGTCCATTTATTTCTTATATAGTGATCATTAGAATATTTGATTGAATTTTATTTTAATTCTTAAATATTAGAATCGCAAAATTTATTATAAAAATATTTGATGTTATTTAATATTAAAATTCTCTATTAACTCAAATGACATATTCTCAAATATTTGAATATAAAATTCTATTCCATAAACATACTTGGTCAAATGTTTGAACTTGAAGGATAATAAAGTTTTTATTAGCTTGTTGGTTTATATATTATTTTCAATTATTAATTGTTATTAATATAATTTTATTGAGAATTTTTTGAGACAATTAATATTATTATTCTTTCAATTTACTATTTATGTAACACATATTGATTTATTATAAAAGTTTTATATTTTGATATAACAATTTATCGTAAAATTATGAGCATTTGAGATAATACTACAAGTTTTTGAGATGATACTTCGATATTTTAAAAATTATCAAAACTCACTCACTCTATTTATAAGGATGAATGTGATTAGGGCTGGCAATGAACCAAACCAACTCGAAGATAGTTCGGAATTCGACTCGACAATTAAATCGTTGAACTAGGTTCATGAACCAAATGAGTTGAGTATGAGCGAAAAATTAAGTTCGTTAACTAAATGAGCTGAACTTGAACTATACATAGTTCGACTCGTTAGGTTCATGAGTCAACTCGGTTACATATGAAAAGAATTATATTGTCTTTAAGATTAGGTTTAAATATTTACTTCAAAACTTAGACAAATTTAATCTTCAATTTAGTAGTTTTTGAATTAGACTCTCAAATGTATCTCTTGAAAGTTGTGTAGGTTTTGAATTAGTAGATTTCAAAGATAAAGTTAAATTTCAATATGATAACTTTTATTTTATTTTAATATTTTATTTAAAAAATATATATTTATTTAAAATGTCAAATATACTAAAAAATATATATATTTAAAAAAATAGTTTTTAAGTTCGTGAACCATGTGAGATGAACCTAATGAGATGAACCTAACGAGTCGAACCGAACTGTTCGTGAACTTATAACGAGTCGAGTTTGAGCTTAAAAAAAAGTTCGTGTCGAACTCGAACTCGAACTCGAATTCGAACAATTCTTAACGAGTCGAGCCGAGCTGAGGTGAGTTCGACTCGACTCGACTCATTTCCAGCCCTAAATGTGATACTCTTGAGGTTAATCATGATTTATTTTAAATCTCTTGTGACTATTAAATATAATTGCATATAAGAAAAAAAATTCTAATATTAGTTACTCCTTTTGAAAAAAATGCATTTATATAATATTATTAATTTTTTAGAATATTCTGAATTAAAAATTCTTTATTTATTGTCATAAATTGATTTCTTGATATATACACAAATAAATAAATAAAAAATTAATTTTATTTGTATATTAGAAAAATCTTGTTATATTTGAGAGTTTTATTTTAGAAAATTAAGTAATCACTGTTAATCTGTATAATTGTAATCTCACATATGTGAATACAATTATATATAAAAAATTAATTTAAATAAAATAATAATTATATCCTATCAATATGTTATTATTAATATACTTTATTTTGTTAATGTATTTAGGATTTATTATTATATATATTATTCTTCAATTATCCTAGCAGTATTAGAATTTTTTGATAACATAATATTTGTACATTGTTATATTTTTCATTTAATATCGTTGAAAGTATTATTTGGGAAATAAAAAATTATTGTAAAGACATATATTATTTTATGAAATTCAATAATTTGTTTTCAATGTTTTTTTTATTAAAATGAATTTCATTTCCCTCTGTATTATGTAAGTGATGGACATATCCTATCAACGTTACTGACATGATTATTCGGTGATAGAGAAAATGATTGAATATTTATTTAAAATATTTATAAACTCTTGAGTTAATAACTCAATTATTATTCTTTATCATGTGAGAGAATTTAACATGTCAATTGTATAGAAATGAGAATCAAATATTATTTATTTAATATAATATTATTTTGTGGAGATTTATATTTGGATATTATAGTCTTATGTTATTAATGGAAATTCACGATTACTTGTGTTATATCCTCAATATTAATAAATTAAAGTTTCATAATTTTTTACTCGTATAGTGTAACATTTTTTTTCTTCCAAATGTGCGTAGTTATATTTATAACATTAGAGTTTTGTGTGAGTTATTAAGATATTATAGTATAATTCTTTATTTAGAGTATATGGATTTGATCTCACTCAAAGGATAGTAAATCTTTTAGGTGAAATCATCTAAATAATGATATATTTCTTTTACGTGAAAAATATGTGGTTGAGTTTGTAAAACTCTAATGATGATTTATCATACAACCACTTCTCTATATAGTTTTGCACTAAAAATAAAATTAGTGTCTCATTGTATAATCAGAGTATTTAATACTAATGGGATTTGATAAATCTTTATCTTATTTATTCATGATGGGTCAGTACAATAACTCTAAGTCTTAGTCTATTATATATATATATATATATATATATATATATATATATATATATATATATATATATATATATATATATATATATATATATATATATATATATATATATATATATATATATATATATATATATATATATATATATATATATATATATATATATATATATATATATATATATATATATATATATATATATATATATATATATAATTCTCTTAATATCTGGAAATAGATATTTAGGTCGATTGAATGTTAAGAAACAAGTGTGGTTGTGTGGAGAAACAAGTGTGAGTTCTAAGTACCACATTGCTTAGAAAAGTGGAGGTTAAGAACTTTATAAGTAAGATGACCCATACACCTATCACCTTAACATTTTAGTTGAATATGTGATGTCTCACTCACTTGCTTAGGTGGGTCTTTGACATTTATGTGAGTGTTTGACCTAATGTATATGCTTCCCCCTCATGATGACCCCGTCAGTGGTATCAGAGCTCGGTTCAAGTAAGGGACCGACTCCTTGTGTCGAAAGTCTTCCTGACATCATGGTCAGGCGGCATGTTCCATTGAAGTGTGTCGCTGCTCGAAAAAATGCATCGCGCAACGACGGGGAGGCGAAAAAGATAGACAGAAGAGTCGCCACCGAACTTTATTTATCCCATGAGGGGAAAGGAAAACATCGAGAAAACCTTAAGAAACGAACGGATAAGATGGTCTCGCAACCAAGAACGGGTTCGGAAGCCGGTTATGCGAGGGGAAGGTATTAGCACCCCTCGCATCCATCGTACTCGATGGGAACCTTTTGTTTGTCGATGTGTGAATTTATTTGCTTAAATATTATGCTATAAAAGAGTGTTCCAAAGGATAAAGAAAAGGGTATTAGAGACGGGGAAAGAGAGGTAACGGGGGAAAGAAAAGACTCGATAGGACTTCGCGGTCCTAGGCCTACGTATTCTCAACAGATATGAGAAAGTCAGAGTCGACGTAGTTCGGGAAACTACGGGTGATAGGGGGGATTGTGCTCGCCAAGACATCACCGTCTTGTGCCTACGTATTCTCATCTGGCATGAGAAATCAGAGCAACCGTAGTTCGGCCTACGGTGTGTTGATGTTTTTTATGGATGATGCTATCGTGCGCATTCTAGCAGTTAGGTGTTTTGCTGCTCGCTCGTTGGAGACTTAGGCGTTACCTGTTTGCGGTAGAACGGACGTAACATATCCTTTTGAAAGATTGATTAGTTTTCGCCACACGGGGCAAGAAGTCACGTTTGATTGATTGGATTGTTTTTTAGGGGGGCGAGACAGGTCCTCGGATAGTAACCCCTACGGGTAGTACCCAATTCTTTGTCTCAAAGTTTTTGTTATGAAAGAGTGTTGCGAACATAGCGTCTTCGTATTGAAAAACGAGCGTCGAAACCACCCTCACTACAGTGGGCATCCCTATGCTCGGAGAAGAAGAGGTCTACACCCAATCCTCTCTCTTTAATTCAATGCAAAGAGAACTTCGTTCTCTTATTAAAGATGTTTTTGGTTTTGAATGGTAAGTGCTTTGCGACAGAGAACCCTACAGTAAACGTCAGCACTCGGGATAGGAGAAGGCCTACGCCTAACCACTCCACGACCATTCAAGTTTTAATGTGAAAATGATTTGAAAATGCACTCGATGCGAGACCGAGGTTTTAGGTGAGAAAGATTACGGAAGGAAGTCGTGAAAGTGAGATGGTGGATAAAGTCGCGTCTTCGTATCGAAAGACGAGTATCGAGACCACCCTCACTACAGTGGGCATCCCATCACTCGGAGAAGAAGAGGTCTACACCCAATCTTCTCTCTTTAATTCGATACAAAGAGAAATTAATTTATTATGGAAAGTATACTCAGTATGAGACCGAAGTTTTATAAGGAAATGTTGGAAGCGTCTTCGTATTGACAGACGAGCATCGAGACCACCCTCACTACAGTGGGCATCCAAAACTCGGAGAGGAAGAAAGACTACACTTAATCCTCTCTCTTTAATTCAATACGAGGAATATGATAAGGAGATGAGATTTGAAAATGGACTCGGCACAAGACCGAGGTTTTGAAAATGTACTCGACACGGAGCCGAGGTTTTTTAGGAGAGAAAAGTTTAGAAGCGTCTTCGTATTGAAAGACGAGTGTCGAAACCACCCTCACTACAGTGGGCATCCCAACACTCGAAGAAGAAGGGGTCTACACCCAATCCTCTATTTTTAATCCAATACAAAGAAAATATGATTTGAAAATATTTTCGAAGTTACACTCGGTACGAGACCGAGGTTTTAGGAGGATAAGCGTTGAAAGCGAAATGGTCTCAGATCCAACGTTATTTATCAACAGTTTGACTTAAAAACGATTTACGGAGGTCTCGTCATCGACCCAAAAAGTACAAAATGCCCAATGTGAAAGAGAAAGAAAATTAACTCTAAAAATAAAGACTTCAAATCTCTAATATAAATTGAAATGAAATTAAAACTTACGAAATAATATATATAGCTTATTTACAAAAAAAGAAATAAAAATAAAGTAAAGATTAATATAATATGTTCAATCTAATTTATAATAGTAATAATAATATATTATAGGCAGAAACATAATATTTACAATAAAAATACCAATAATAACAAAAGGAAAAGAACGAACCTGAGAACAAAACGGGCAAAGCATCTAGTTAGTGAAGAAAGAGGAACGAACTCGGAAACTCTACCCTCCCAGAAGAACGTGCATCAGATTCACTCTTCACACAACCGATTCATAACGAGAACATCATGATGCGATCCGGCTTCAATTAAAACGGAGATTATGTTGTGGTGACGAAGGTTTGGGCTGTACTTGTTGATGGTTTCTCTTCTTCTCCTAATCCTCTGCTCCGATTTGGATTAAGGGTAAAAGGGGATTCGCTGGGTTTGATGAAGGTCTGTGTGTAGCTTTGAAGAGATGTCGGAGAAAGGTGAGTATCAAAGTTGATGATTGAAGGGATTTGAGAAATGGTTTGCGAAAATGGGCGAAAGAGGGTGGTCGAGTTTGTCTGGATTTTTTTAAGGATGTTTTCGGTGCGTGTTGTGTAGGGTTCAGATGGGGCTCGATGGCTTATGTTGATGTCTGGTTGGTGGAGATTTGGAAACGGCGAAGAAGGTCTGTTTAGAGTTAAAGAAGATGATGGCTGGAATTATGATGTTTGTGAGATTTGAAGCTGAAAGGTATTGTTGTCGTTTGAGAAGATCAACGGTGGGCGTGTTGTTGTTGTTTTTTCGTCATGGATGATGATGAATGTTTGAAGCTTCACTGGGTTTTTCGCGGAAGAGGGGATGAGTGAGTTCTTGGTTGTTCTTTCTGGAAAGTGTCTCGTTCAGAAATGGAGTGAGGTTGGTGATGAAGGTAAGGGAGGAGACGCGTTTTGGTCAGAAGAAAAGGTCGTGAACGGCCGTTGGTTAATGTTGATGATGATGGTGTTTACATGTTTTGAGTTGAAGGTGGGGTTACGTTTGATATTTGGGTTTGAAATGCTATGAAGATGATGATGGTTGTGAGTGAGCTCAATGATATTTCTGAGTTGTGCTGAAGAGGATTCGTTTGGTTATGGAAGTGTTCTGAGTTCACGGTTGGTTGAAAATGGAAGTATGAGAAGTCGTTGCTTGGAGTTGGAGGTTCAAGTTGAAAAAGATGATGATAGTGAGCTGATGGAGCTGATGAGTGGCGGCTGCAATGGTTAGGGTTTTTTCTCTCCTCTTTTTTTTTGAGTGAATAATGTTGCTATATATATGCCCAATCCAGTTAGGTTTAGCAGACAACCTCTGCCACAATTTCTGAGACCTCTGCTCCATCATGGTTGTGTTTTTTGCCATGGTTTGTTTTATTCTGTTTTTGTATCTAAATCTGCTGTGAATTTTCTGCTGCTGGTGTTTTTGCTATTTTTACTAACATAAGTGTGTGGTCCCATTTTCTCATTGTTGTGTTGTTCTGATTAAAAACGAAGTGTATATTCAAAACTCTGACTTAAGTAAACAATATGGTAGGATGTGACTTAAACTTTGAGTCATTTGAATATGTATTGTTTTTCCTAATTCTGACTGTGCCGTATTCTCATGCTGGTCCTTTGTTTCCATGGCAGTATACATCACAAGGAAGAGAAGTATCTTCAGGAAACAGAGAAGGGGGATAATATGCTTCAGTATTTATTCGGGTCTGGAACCAGATTTTGGAGGTGGGATGTCGCGTACGGAAAGGTGCTGTTGTAGCAGGATGAAGTATTGACGTTTGATTACAACTATGTAAGGGTTTTTAGTGCTGCTGCCAAAAAATGTTATTGTGGTTCGCCTCATTGTCGAGGTTATATAGGCGGCGATGATCCACTTAGAGAAGAGCTTATAGTTCAAGGTGATTCAGATGATGAATTTCCAGAACCGGTGGTGCTTACCGAAGATGGTGAAGTTGAGGACAGCATACCTATACCCAAGTACCATGATAATGTTGATACTGAGTCTTATAGGCAGTTATTAATAGAGATGGTTGTCATTGGAGACTGCAGCAAAGGCCCAGGTTAAGGCATGCTTGCTACAAACACTCTCTTCTGCATCTTAACACTAAAACCCTTTGGTTCTTGCTCAATTTTGATCGTCACAAAGGATTCTTATTCTTCTTCCATTTCATCCAACACTTTGTCCCAGTTGCAGCTATGTCTTATTTTCTTCCTGCCACAACACACTCGATCGCTCTGGCATTGGAAGCTAAAGAGTATCAATGAGGTAAATACATGGATGGTGCATTTCAAATTTATTGATGCTTCCTAGTAAGCAGAAAACAGCTTAAGTCTAACTGTCTAAGTCTACTCCAAGTCTTTATTAAATATTGAGGCACAGTTTCCATCTACTTTCCTAACTATTTCTTGATTCCACACTATGTAACTGCCACATATACTACAACCGCGCGAGTAACTCTCATAGGTATATTATATAACAACTCTGTCTTCCTTAATATTTTGATAACAATTACCCAAAACCACAAGTTTCTCTTTACTTACACACTATACTATATATACATGGCAGATAGCGTGGTTGCGTTCCTTTTGGAACACTTATCGCAATTGCTGCAACTATGGATGGCTGAAGGATTTATACAAGAAACTGGAAGTAGAGATGCATATGATGTTATGTCTGATTCTGTAACAACAGGGACGGGCTCAACTGCTTCATTATCTGTCTGCGTTTCAGCTACAGGTTCTTCTTTTTCATTATCAGCTTCTGATTGTTTTTCATCTTCCGCAACAATTTGATCAACTCCACTTTCTATTACATTCTCATCAGTCGCTTCAACTAGTGACTCGGTTAATTTCGTTTGTTTCTTCGTACCAGATTTTGAAGGATCCCTCCTATCAGGGTTGTATCTCCCCGTAGTGTTTGGTGCATCGTTACGTTTGCCAGTGTCAGCATTCTCACGCATAGAGAGAGATATGCTGCACAGTAAGGATGGCAGGATACGTAAAATGATTTGGTTTTACACCTTCCCTCCTCACCTGAGAAAACAAACTCACAGCCTGGTCAGTGCCTATTCTGCAAGTAGCCACTGATCATAGCAGTCCATGAAACCACATTTTTACTTTCTTCCATCATCAACAGACTCAGTCTTCATATACATATCAACAAGTGAAGTTCCTACACTAACATGACACACAAGTCCAGATTTAACACATTGACAATGAACTTGTCTACCTATTGTCCCATCGAATGAGCCACCACAAAGTTTGAAAACACATGAGAATGTTGATTCATCAGGCGGATACAAATAAATGGAAGGCTTCTTTGGGTTGGTTATTTTGCATCTTCCATTTTTCAACAGTAAGTTTCAAGCTTAGGCAGCAAGCTTTTGGTTGGGGCTAATTCTGCAGGTTAAACTCAACACAAAACCATGAATGTTATTGTATAATTTGAGCCTTGGTTGCATTGAATTTGATTTATCTTGACATTATGCAGGGACAACTGCCGCCGCGACCGTACTGATATTGAGAATACCGATGTGATGTACAGGTGCTGCTGGTGAATGATGTGACTGATGTGAATCATGATTTGGAGCTTGCCGTCAACTGCAGTGCATTGGATTAGGTCAGTGTGAAATTTATGCGGTAGCGTCACCATGTGTTCAACAAGTCTTGGAAGTGTGTATCAAGGTTGGGTATTGGTTGTTTTCAATTTCAAACTGAGGCACAACTTATTTTGTCGTTTTGCAGGTACGATTCTGGAGGTGTTGTCGGTTTGTTACTGTTTTTATGTGGGAATTTGTTGCAGATTCGTACGAGGCTTGTAAGTTGTCGCAGGTATTGTCGGCAGCAGAATTTTGTCTCGGTGTGAAGGTAGTGGCATAACCTGTGTGGAGGCTAGCTATCAACACTTTTCAGATGATGTTTTGTACAAGTTGCAACCTAAGAATTGATTCCAGCAAATTCAAACCCAGCGGTTTTGAATGAGTTTGAACATAATTTCTCATAAGTGTCTAACAGAACTCTGGTGATCGAGAAATCCCTCGTTAACAGGTTGAAATCTTCAACAAATATCATTGCTACAACGGATCTCCTCTCAAGACATGCCGCCGACTCTACAAACCGATCGAGTATCTGCACGAAGCATTTAGGCATATGATTGTCCACATTCAGTCGGATGGCATGGAAGCAACCGAGACTCTTCCTTTTCTTGAAACACCTCAGTATACAATGAGCATTCTTCCTCAGCAGCTATGTGAGTTTCGAGGGCATGCTGCAATTTCAAATCTAAAGCACCGAGAAAGGCATCGGCTTGTCTCAATGAAGTTGCAAAGAGAACTTCTCCTTCTCGGTGGCAGAAAGGTATTCGCTAACCTTTTCTGCTGTTTCAAAATCTTCAACTTCACAGGCTTCTTCCAATTGATTTTCAAGTTCTGGCTCATGCTGATGTTTTGTTCTATTTTTCTGTTGCAGGATGCGGAATGGTTCGGGAGATTCACTACATAGCCAAGGCTTGTGTAGCATGAGAACATGTGGTGGTAGTGTACTGGCTCGGTATGGAGTTTGCACCAAAGCTTCAGCCATGTTAAGACCTGCTGATGTACTTGAACCTACAGACCCAGAGATTGGAGTAACAGTTTGTTGTGCTGTTTGAGATCTCCTCACCTTGACTAGAAACTTGGCTCTTGCTTTCTTCTTTTACCGACGCTTTGGATGGCTGCGTATTGCTAGAATTTGTGGGTCATATGAAAAATGATTAGGAAATTAAATTATGATGTAACTTTCATGTATCTTTCTCTTGTAAAGATGGGCTTTGAACTTTGAATTTTCACATCCACTTTGTTATTTGAATCATGCTTTAAATTAATGAAAAATCCTTGAACTGTTGATCATTGACTTGAAGTTTCCATGTCATTCCAAAATCTTCATTAGTCAACCCACACCCTTCTTGAGTTCTTCATTTAAATTGAATGAAGCTTTGAAATAATCCACAAATCAATCTTTGAGAAATAAATATTCAAACTCGAATCGACCTTTAACTTTGAACGTATTATTGAATCAACATGAATTCATCCCAACTTTTCCACTTTGAGTCATGACGGGCCAAAAACATCACCCTGAGCTTTATTGAACAATATCCTAATATATGATGGATCATGTCAGTCTTTGATCATGAAACAACTGAATTAAATACCTCTTGAAAACTTGACTCCTTCATAGACACCTTGAGCAAATAGACCTTCAAATGAAGACTCAAACCATATTGCCTAAACAAGACTTGCCTAACCAAGGTTATATTAGAGGCGAATGCACACACTCAAACCTCAGATGAACCTCAATTTATTCTTGTAACAATTTTGACCCATAAACCAAGGAATCGTGGGACAAAATGATCTAAATCTTCAATCCCTCGAACAGTAGTTGGTGGATAGATGCACAGATGAAAACAATATACTATGTAGGAGAAATTGGGGTATGCTTATGCAATGTGATATGCTAATGCAATGAAATAAAACACAAGCCAGAGAAGTCGGTCAAATTTTGGGGTACAACAGCTGCCCCTATTCAAGCGACTTAGACCTGAATGGATGAAAAGCGAACAGCTTTCAGATGATCATGGTAAAAGGCGGTTGAATACCCAAGGACTCAGAAATTTGACAACCGCGATACGAACTTCTGACATCGCCGCCAGGCACCCATATTAAGTAGAACGTCTGACCTCGCCGTCAGTCATTTAACAGCATCTAACCTCGCTGTCAGATCTTAGCGTCAAAATTATAAATCAACTGACTTCATCGTCGGTCCTCAATATTTTCTGACTTCGCCGTCAATTTTTCGCAGAACTTTGGTAAAGCCCCTGACTTCGCCGTCAGCTCTTCAAAATAAACTACTGACCTTACCATCCAATTTACAATATTTTCTGACTTCGCCGTCATTTCCAACAGTTTTGACTTCGCCGTCAATTCTTAACATAATTGGTAAAAGCATTTGACCTCACGGTCAGGCCTCGACATTAAGTCGGTAAAAAGATCTAACCTCGCCGTCAGTCCTCTGTTAAATACAAACAGATATTGAATCCAAAGGTACGATCCTCCGACATCGCCGTCAAAACAAACTTTCAACATCGCCGCTGAACAAACAAATCACTCTGACATCGCCGCCAGGAACAAACATCCAACCTCGCCGCTGAATAAACAAATTACTCTGACATCGCCGCCAGAAACAAACATCCAACCTCGCCGCTGAATAAACAAATTATTCTGACATCGCCGCCAGAAACAAATATCCAACCTCGCCGCTGAATAAACAAATTACTCTGACATCGCCGCCAGAAACAAACATCCAACCTCGCCGCTGAATAAACAAATTATTCTGACACCGCCGCCAGAAACAAACATCCAACCTCGCCGCTGAATAAACAGATTACTCTGACATCGCCGCCAGAAACAAACATCCAACCTCGCCGCTGAACAAACAAATCACTCTGACATCGCCGCCAGAAACAAACATCCAACCTCGCCGCTGAACAAACAAATCACTCTGACATCGCCGCCAGAAACAAACATCCAACCTCACCGCTGAACAAACAAATCACTCTGACATCGCCGCCAGAAACAAACATCCAACCTCGCCGCTGAACAAACAAATCACTCTGACATCGCCGTCAAGACAAACTTCTCAACATCGCCATTGAAGAACCAAATCACTTGACCTCGCCGTCAAAACAAACTTCCCAACATCGCCGTTGAAGAACCAAATCACTTGACCTCGCCGTCAAACCAAACTTCCCAACATCGCCGTTGGAGAACCAAATCACTTGACCTCGCCGTCAAACCTTCGCTAAATATAAGCGAGCAACAAGATTCAATTAAAATTAAGACCAACCATTGGTGATAATCATAAAATAACTCCGTTGGGGAAACAACATGAGCTGGGGTCTAGCCAACACACGGGCAAAGATACTAATCATCTGCGAGATTCGCTTGAAACAAAAGGGTAACGACCTGGCTTGTGTCTCATATGCATATGTTTGAATATGACGAAATGTTCCATTCAAAATGGAAATGCTTCGCGTTTGGGTGGATGCTATGCATGTATGTAAATGCAAATGAACCACTTTAGCAAGATAAATGCTAAAGAGCCAACTTCGTTGGGTCAGAGCTAGGTACGCCTAGCGCAAACAAACTCATGCTGGGGAATACAAGCCTTGGATGGCCTCCGAGGAAAACTTCTGGGTAAAACCGCTCTGTTAAGAACAAAACCAAACCGCTGGGGATCCAAATCAAACTCTGCTACGGAAGACGTCCCGGATGGCCTATCGGCCTACAACTCTTCTGGGGAACAAACAACTTGACTGGAGACAACAACTCCACTCTACCGGGGAAATCAGTTATGAATGATTAGCCAGAATAACTCTACTGGGGAAACACAGCAGATTGCTGAGGAATAGCTCCATTCTGTCGGAGATTGAATCCGCTATCTGCTAGGGATTTTGAATAAGACTTACTGGGAGCTTATCCCAAACTATCTCTGCTGGGGATGGAGATGAACGATCTCTGAGTCAGCCCTACTCTGTGGGGAGGAGGATTAATTCCACTGACTTGGCTGGGGATTAGATACGGAGGGAATCAACATCAATCTCTGCTTGGGGAAAATGAGAAGTAAACTTCAACAATACTTCCGTTTGAGGAATGAGTCAATGACCTAGACTCTGAGGGGAAAGAAGTCAATTGTTCAGACTCTGTGGGGATAACAGTACTGCACTCGCCTCACTGCTGGGGAAATAAACCCAAATCTGCTTCTATAACTCTGATAAGCTCTGAAGATATGGAGAGGAACACATCTCCTTTGTTTTCGATTTTGCCCCAGCCTGTGGGACTTTTGTAAAAACCTTCCTCGAAAGGAAACCTGAAATTTCGGTACCCTGATGGTTAGATATGAACTGCCTCAGCGCTTTGAACCTCGAAGAAGTGCTTCAAGCCAATTTCCTCTCTGGATAAGGATAGTCTTTGTGCTCTTCGGGTGACCTGCCCCATCTTTGAAGTGATTTTCCCCTAATTGGCTGATTTGTAGAGAAGTGCCCCTGGCTGACTTCGAGAGATTTATCAAATCTCGACCCGATTGCCCCAGATTAACCGACCTTAGGGAATGGCGTCTTCGACTGGCCTTCGAGTGGTTTGATGAGTCTCGACCTGATTGCTCCAGATTAGCTGCATCTAGGAATGACCGACTCTGCTTATGTTTACCTGATGTGACTTTCCCCTGCTCAAAGGAGTACTCGGGCGCTCTATATCTCATTTCTATCAAACTTCGCATTGTAGAAACCTTCTTGATGTCAAATGCTTTCTCGCGAGTAAAACAAATTGTTTTGCAAAAGATAATATTAATGCAATGCATATGACAGTTTTAAAATCCAAGTCTGTTCACTGGAAAAAAGTTGTGACATATAGTGAATGAATCACTTATCAGAAATATCAATATCCATACCCATAGGGTAAGAAAAAATCCTTTTAGGAGTCAGTTTCGACGCGATCTTTACCGAAGTATGCTTTCGAAACAAACCAGCTTCAATTAGGACTTTTGAAGGTTGTAACTTGGTCAGGTTCACGGTTTGAAAGAAAAGATATGAGGCTCAAAGTTCTGTTTAACCCACCCACTCTCCTTAATATTCTTCAATCCTATGTTCAGCTAATTCGACACAAGCGCTCACCTCTCAAAGGTTAAATGACTAGAGTGATGGTTCGGGAAACCACAAATTTTTGGAGTGACAGTCACTCGCTTTTCGTCTTTGGTGCCTGGAGTCACACGACTTGTTTTTCATCATTTCATTCCCTATTTTTCCTGGACTGACTCTTTTGAGTATATCATTGATTTCAAAGTCCATCGGGATGCCCTAATTTTTGCCTAAGCCACTTGTCTTCAAGTTATCGACTTAGCGGGCTTTTTTTTGTTTCTTTCTTTTGATTCTTTTTTGAACAAATCGTGTGACACCGGCTTGTCTGACTTGTTGAAGGGGTCGTGATTGTCTCACTCCTTGGCTGGTGAAGGATAACCATTGTGGTTCTTTAGGTACGACCTATACAGGTGCGATTGATCCTCGAACGGACGCTCCTTTTTGCAATTAGGATATTTTAGTCGAATTAACTGACGCCTACCCTGCCCCAGGTTAAGATGGAGGGATTTTTCTCGTTTTCAGAAAGAAACTCCTACTACTAGGCTCAAAGGGGTTGACAAGGGATTAACATCCTTATATCTCCGGTGTTTAGGAATTTGAAACAATGCCTGTACATCATCAGCAAAGATTTTATTCAAAAGCATACATTTGGAAACTTGCGTCTTTAAACTTCGTCATCCTCCCTCAAGGGATTCCGCTTAAACAAGCGTTTGACATTAATGAAAAAGCAATACTGAGTGAACACGAATGGATTTAATCAAAACAAACATATTCAATTCATTATCATTATCAATCGAAAACAAACACGTCTTACAAATGAAATTTGCAAATAAGTTCACACTTAAACAGAAAAGAAACTACAAATGCAAAGGAATAACATGATAGAAAGATTGCCAGCTTCGGGGAACTGGGCTTTCATTCTTGACTTGCTGCTGAACCAGCCATCTTTAGAATTGCTCATCGAGATCCGTTTGATACTCTTCTGAACACCCGCTCTCGGTGAATCCCTCCATAACATTAGCTGCCGAACCCACATAACTGGACGAAGGAGGATTGTTGATCTGAATACCTTGAGGCGTGATTGAAAACCTGTTGGAGTCCAGCAGAGTCTGAACCTGGCTTCTTAGCACCTTACAGTCTTCGGTTGAATGCCCCTGCGCCCCAACATGGTACTCACAGCGGGCGTCGATATCAGAACCTGGCGTATGTGGATGAATCTCTGGATCAGTATTTTTCGGCACTATCAATCCATATGTGATCAAGTCTGGCAATATCTGACTGTATGACAACGACAAATGGGTGAACTGCTTCTTTGGCTTCCTTGGTCTTCGTCGGGCGTGCTGACGCGGCTGGTGACAGTATGACTGCTGACTCTGGCGGGGAACAGATATCTGATGCAAAGACCCAAAGGATCGTTGACTCTGAATAGTTGAGACATCGGGAGACTGAGTCTGAGGTATCGGGGACTCCCTTCGTTCAGGAATTTTCATTCTTAGGCTTGGCCTAGGAACGGGCAATAGTTGCGGGCAGGGAGACTCTAGGGTCACAGATTGCATGACAGGCTCCTGACCTGATGCAACTTCAGGGGAGAGAATAGGAACATCCACATCTTCTGGAATAAGACCATTGCTCGGCATGAACTCAAATGCTCTCGAATCGATTAAATCCTGAACCTTGTGCTTAAAGGCTTTGCAGTTCTCGATATTATGCCCCGGTGCCCCAGAATGGAAATCACAATGGGCATTTTCATCGTAGCCTTGTGGTGGCTCGCCAGTCAACGGAGCCATAGTCCGGAGTTTAACCAATTGAAGCTGAAGCAAGTGTTGCAACAACTGAGCATAAGTCATGGGGATCTGGTCGAACATTCTGTCGGACCGCTTCGTCCTTTGAGCATACCTCATAATCCTAGGATTGTATCGGGAAACAGGAAGTAGTTGTTGGCGAGGAAATACTGGAACCTCAGGTTGTGTAAGATATCTTTGAGGCACTTCACGCCTCGGGAGAGGTTCCACATGTAAAGGTGGGATGGCCATCTCTGCTGCAGCTTCGGGCACATGATCGCCTTCCTTTCTCAACACATTCCTCATGACTTCTGTTATCAGGCCCATCTGAGTCTTCAACTGATGGACTTCTTCTCTAAGCACTTTCTGATCCTGAAACAAAACTTGCATGTCCGTCATGAATTGTCCCATTTGGCTTCGGATTCCCCTCAACTCTTCTCGAATTTGTTCCATAGTTGTCTCTGTTGATTTTCTTTTGGTGGAATGATCTTCAATTCTGGAACAAGCCGGATGGAAAACCACATGAAGCAATTACGTCCACAAAATTAGAACACCTCCATGCAAATGAATAATGATGCAATATGCAGGACATGCAAAGAAATGAAAATGAATGTGCAAATGCAACAGGGGATCAAACGTTGTTGTGTTGTTGACGGTGACGGACCAGCGCTTCGCCTTGAGACCAAACAACATTAGTACAAGGATCCCACTGTAACTGTTCATACTGACGAACGGGTAGGATGAAGGTCAAAGTTTTTCCTGCAAGACAGCACAACGAGATACCTTTCCCATCGGGTGAGCAATCTATCGGTTTAAAAGAGGGTATTCCAAAGGCTTTTCAAACAAAGTCCCATGCACTAACCCGCAAAAGTTTCCCATCATAACGACTACTCGTAAGACGGTAATCCCTTCAAAAGGATGAACACAGAGTTATGTTTTAGCAACCTTTGGAATAAGGTTCTACAAAAGGTCCTCAGAATCGCGGACTCCCAAGTTGAAGATAAGAACGCCATTACGACTACACGTAAGACATAATTATTCCAACGGGGTCTCATCTGAGCGGTGGAATTCGATCCAACTCAACGAGTCCTAAGTCTCGCAAATCAGAAAGAAACCACCTCCTAACTTAGTGCATACTCGAAAGCTCGGGTAGAAAGCTTTATCCTCACAAACCAAACCAAATGATCCCAACAAGTTAGAAAGAAACATAACCATAAAATAAATAGCAAAACAAATAAAGCACAAATGCGACAAACAAAATAGGCGTGGCTTGCTAGGAGTTCCCCAGCAGAGTCGCCAGCTGTCGCTACTCAAAAAAATGCATCGCGCAACGACGGGGAGGCGAAAAAGATAGACAGAAGAGTCGCCACCGAACTTTATTTATCCCATGAGGGGAAAGGAAAACATCGAGAAAACCTTAAGAAATGAACGGATAAGATGGTCTCGCAACCAAGAACGGGTTCGGAAGCCGGTTATGCGAGGGGAAGGTATTAGCACCCCTCGCATCCATCGTACTCGATGGGAACCTTTTGTTTGTCGATGTGTGAATTTATTTGCTTAAATATTATGCTATAAAAGAGTGTTCCAAAGGATAAAGAAAAGGGTATTAGAGACGGGGAAAGAGAGGTAACGGGGGAAAGAAAAGACTCGATAGGACTTCGCGGTCCTAGGCCTACGTATTCTCAACAGATATGAGAAAGTCAGAGTCGACGTAGTTCGGGAAACTACGGGTGATAGGGGGGATTGTGCTCGCCAAGACATCGCCGTCTTGTGCCTACGTATTCTCATCTGGCATGAGAAATCAGAGCAACCATAGTTCGGCCTACGGTGTGTTGATGTTTTTTATGGATGATGCTATCGTGCGCATTCTAGCAGTTAGGTGTTTTGCTGCTCGCTCGTTGGAGACTTAGGTGTTACCTGTTTGCGGTAGAACGGACGTAACATATCCTTTTGAAAGATTGATTAATTTTCGCCACGCGGGGCAAGAAGTCACGTTTGATTGATTGGATTGTTTTTTAGGGGGGCGAGACAGGTCCTCGGATAGTAACCCCTACGGGTAGTACCCAATTCTTTGTCTCAAAGTTTTTGTTATGAAAGGGTGTTGCGAACATAGCGTCTTCGTATTGAAAAAAGAGCGTCGAAACCACCCTCACTACAGTGGGCATCCCTATGCTCGGAGAAGAAGAGGTCTACACCCAATCCTCTCTCTTTAATTCAATGCAAAGAGAACTTCGTTCTCTTATTAAAGATGTTTTTGGTTTTGAATGGTAAGTGCTTTGCGACAGAGAACCCTACAGTAAACGTCAGCACTCGGGATAGGAGAAGGCCTACGCCTAACCACTCCACGACCATTCAAGTTTTAATGTGAAAATGATTTGAAAATGCACTCGATGCGAGACCGAGGTTTTAGGTGAGAAAGATTACGGAAGGAAGTCGTGAAAGTGAGATGGTGGATAAAGTCGCGTCTTCGTATCGAAAGATGAGTATCGAGACCACCCTCACTACAGTGGGCATCCCATCACTCGGAGAAGAAGAGGTCTACACCCAATCTTCTCTCTTTAATTCGATACAAAGAGAAATTAATTTATTATGGAAAGTATACTCAGTACGAGACCGAAGTTTTATAAGGAAATGTTGGAAGCGTCTTCGTATTGACAGACGAGCATCGAGACCACCCTCACTACAGTGGGCATCCAAAACTCGGAGAGGAAGAAAGACTACACTTAATCCTCTCTCTTTAATTCAATACGAGGAATACGATAAGGAGATGAGATTTGAAAATGGACTCGGCACAAGACCGAGGTTTTGAAAATGTACTCGACACGGAGCCGAGGTTTTTTAGGAGAGAAAAGTTTAGAAGCGTCTTCGTATTGAAAGACGAGTGTCGAAACCACCCTCACTACAGTGGGCATCCCAACACTCGAAGAAGAAGGGGTCTACACCCAATCCTCTATTTTTAATCCAATACAAAGAAAATATGATTTGAAAATATTTTCGAAGTTACACTCGGTACGAGACCGAGGTTTTAGGAGGATAAGCGTTGAAAGCGAAATGGTCTCAGATCCAACGTTATTTATCAACAGTTTGACTTAAAAACGATTTACGGAGGTCTCGTCATCGACCCAAAAAGTACAAAATGCCCAATGTGAAAGAGAAAGAAAATTAACTCTAAAAATAAAGACTTCAAATCTCTAATATAAATTGAAATGAAATTAAAACTTACGAAATAATATATATAGCTTATTTACAAAAAAAGAAATAAAAATAAAGTAAAGATTAATATAATATGTTCAATCTAATTTATAATAGTAATAATAATATATTATAGGCAGAAACATAATATTTACAATAAAAATACCAATAATAACAAAAGGAAAAGAACGAACCTGAGAACAAAACGGGCAAAGCATCTAGTTAGTGAAGAAAGAGGAACGAACTCGGAAACTCTACCCTCCCAGAAGAACGTGCATCAGATTCACTCTTCACACAACCGATTCATAACGAGAACATCATGATGCGATCCGGCTTCAATTAAAACGGAGATTATGTTGTGGTGACGAAGGTTTGGGCTGTACTTGTTGATGGTTTCTCTTCTTCTCCTAATCCTCTGCTCCGATTTGGATTAAGGGTAAAAGGGGATTCGCTGGGTTTGATGAAGGTCTGTGTGTAGCTTTGAAGAGATGTCGGAGAAAGGTGAGTATCAAAGTTGATGATTGAAGGGATTTGAGAAATGGTTTGCGAAAATGGGCGAAAGAGGGTGGTCGAGTTTGTCTGGATTTTTTTAAGGATGTTTTCGGTGCGTGTTGTGTAGGGTTCAGATGGGGCTCGATGGCTTATGTTGATGTCTGGTTGGTGGAGATTTGGAAACGGCGAAGAAGGTCTGTTTAGAGTTAAAGAAGATGATGGCTGGAATTATGATGTTTGTGAGATTTGAAGCTGAAAGGTATTGTTGTCGTTTGAGAAGATCAACGGTGGGCGTGTTGTTGTTGTTTTTTCGTCATGGATGATGATGAATGTTTGAAGCTTCACTGGGTTTTTCGCGGAAGAGGGGATGAGTGAGTTCTTGGTTGTTCTTTCTGGAAAGTGTCTCGTTCAGAAATGGAGTGAGGTTGGTGATGAAGGTAAGGGAGGAGACGCGTTTTGGTCAGAAGAAAAGGTCGTGAACGGCCGTTGGTTAATGTTGATGATGATGGTGTTTACATGTTTTGAGTTGAAGGTGGGGTTACGTTTGATATTTGGGTTTGAAATGCTATGAAGATGATGATGGTTGTGAGTGAGCTCAATGATATTTCTGAGTTGTGCTGAAGAGGATTCGTTTGGTTATGGAAGTGTTCTGAGTTCACGGTTGGTTGAAAATGGAAGTATGAGAAGTCGTTGCTTGGAGTTGGAGGTTCAAGTTGAAAAAGATGATGATAGTGAGCTGATGGAGCTGATGAGTGGCGGCTGCAATGGTTAGGGTTTTTTCTCTCCTCTTTTTTTTTTGAGTGAATAGTGTTGCTATATATATGCCCAATCCAGTTAGGTTTAGCAGACAACCTCTGCCACAATTTCTGAGACCTCTGCTCCATCATGGTTGTGTTTTTTGCCATGGTTTGTTTTATTCTGTTTTTGTATCTAAATCTGCTGTGAATTTTCTGCTGCTGGTGTTTTTGCTATTTTTACTAACATAAGTGTGTGGTCCCATTTTCTCATTGTTGTGTTGTTCTGATTAAAAACGAAGTGTATATTCAAAACTCTGACTTAAGTAAACAATATGGTAGGATGTGACTTAAACTTTGAGTCATTTGAATATGTATTGTTTTTCCTAATTCTGACTGTGTCGTATTCTCATGCTGGTCCTTTGTTTCCATGGCAGTATACATCACAAGGAAGAGAAGTATCTTCAGGAAACGGAGAAGGGGGATAATATGCTTCAGTATTTATTCGGGTCTGGAACCAGATTTTGGAGGTGGGATGTCGCGTACGGAAAGGTGCTGCTGTAGCAGGATGAAGTATTGACGTTTGATTACAACTATGTAAGGGTTTTTAGTGCTGCTGCCAAAAAATGTTATTGTGGTTCGCCTCATTGTCGAGGTTATATAGGCGGCGATGATCCACTTAGAGAAGAGCTTATAGTTCAAGGTGATTCAGATGATGAATTTCCAGAACCGGTGGTGCTTACCGAAGATGGTGAAGTTGAGGACAGCATACCTATACCCAAGTACCATGATAATGTTGATACTGAGTCTTATAGGCAGTTATTAATAGAGATGGTTGTCATTGGAGACTGCAGCAAAGGCCCAGGTTAAGGCATGCTTGCTACAAACACTCTCTTCTGCATCTTAACACTAAAACCCTTTGGTTCTTGCTCAATTTTGATCGTCACAAAGGATTCTTATTCTTCTTCCATTTCATCCAACACTTTGTCCCAGTTGCAGCTATGTCTTATTTTCTTCCTGCCACAACACACTCGATCGCTCTGGCATTGGAAGCTAAAGAGTATCAATGAGGTAAATACATGGATGGTGCATTTCAAATTTATTGATGCTTCCTAGTAAGCAGAAAACAGCTTAAGTCTAACTGTCTAAGTCTACTCCAAGTCTTTATTAAATATTGAGGCACAGTTTCCATCTACTTTCCTAACTATTTCTTGATTCCACACTATGTAACTGCCACATATACTACAACCGCGCGAGTAACTCTCATAGGTATATTATATAACAACTCTGTCTTCCTTAATATTTTGATAACAATTACCCAAAACCACAAGTTTCTCTTTACTTACACACTATACTATATATACATGGCAGATAGCGTGGTTGCGTTCCTTTTGGAAGACTTATCGCAATTGCTGCAACTATGGATGGCTGAAGGATTTATACAAGAAACTGGAAGTAGAGATGCATATGATGTTATGTCTGATTCTGTAACAACAGGGACGGGCTCAACTGCTTCATTATCTGTCTGCGTTTCAGCTACAGGTTCTTCTTTTTCATTATCAGCTTCTGATTGTTTTTCATCTTCCGCAACAATTTGATCAACTCCACTTTCTATTACATTCTCATCAGTCGCTTCAACTAGTGACTCGGTTAATTTCGTTTGTTTCTTCGTACCAGATTTTGAAGGATCCCTCCTATCAGGGTTGTATCTCCCCGTAGTGTTCGGTGCATCATTACGTTTGCCAGTGTCAGCATTCTCACGCATAGAGAGAGATATGCTGCACAGTAAGGATGGCAGGATACGTAAAATGATTTGGTTTTACACCTTCCCTCCTCACCTGAGAAAACAAACTCACAGCCTGGTCAGTGCCTATTCTGCAAGTAGCCACTGATCATAGCAGTCCATGAAACCACATTTTTACTTTCTTCCATCATCAACAGACTCAGTCTTCATATACATATCAACAAGTGAAGTTCCTACACTAACATGACACACAAGTCCAGATTTAACACATTGACAATGAACTTGTATACCTATTGTCCCATCGAATGAGCCACCACAAAGTTTGAAAACACATGAGAATGTTGATTCATCAGGCGGATACAAATAAATGGAAGGCTTCTTTGGGTTGGTTATTTTGCATCTTCCATTTTTCAACAGTAAGTTTCAAGCTTAGGCAGCAAGCTTTTGGTTGGGGTTAATTCTGCAGGTTAAACTCAACACAAAACCATGAATGTTATTGTATAATTTGAGCCTTGGTTGCATTGAATTTGATTTATCTTGACATTATGCAGGGACAACTGCCGCCGCGACCGTACTGATATTGAGAATACCGATGTGATGTACAGGTGCTGCTGGTGAATGATGTGACTGATGTGAATCATGATTTGGAGCTTGCCGTCAACTGCAGTGCATTGGATTAGGTCAGTGTGAAATTTATGCGGTAGCGTCACCATGTGTTCAACAAGTCTTGGAAGTGTGTATCAAGGTTGTGTATTGGTTGTTTTCAATTTCAAACTGAGGCACAACTTATTTTGTCGTTTTGCAGGTACGATTCTGGAGGTGTTGTCGGTTTGTTACTGTTTTTATGTGGGAATTTGTTGCAGATTCGTACGAGGCTTGTAAGTTGTCGCAGGTATTGTCGGCAGCAGAATTTTGTCTCGGTGTGAAGGTAGTGGCATAACCTGTGTGGAGGCTAGCTATCAACACTTTTCAGATGATGTTTTGTACAAGTTGCAACCTAAGAATTGATTCCAGCAAATTCAAACCCAGCGGTTTTGAATGAGTTTGAACATAATTTCTCATAAGTGTCTAACAGAACTCTGGTGATCGAGAAATCCCTCGTTAACAGGTTGAAATCTTCAACAAATATCATTGCTACAACGGATCTCCTCTCAAGACATGCCGCCGACTCTACAAACCGATCGAGTATCTGCACGAAGCATTTAGGCATATGATTGTCCACATTCAGTCGGATGGCATGGAAGCAACCGAGACTCTTCCTTTTCTTGAAACACCTCAGTATACAATGAGCATTCTTCCTCAGCAGCTATGTGAGTTTCGAGGGCATGCTGCAATTTCAAATCTAAAGCACCGAGAAAGGCATCGGCTTGTCTCAATGAAGTTGCAAAGAGAACTTCTCCTTCTCGGTGGCAGAAAGGTATTCGCTAACCTTTTCTGCTGTTTCAAAATCTTCAACTTCACAGGCTTCTTCCAATTGATTTTCAAGTTCTGGCTCATGCTGATGTTTTGTTCTATTTTTCTGTTGCAGGATGCGGAATGGTTCGGGAGATTCACTACATAGCCAAGGCTTGTGTAGCATGAGAACATGTGGTGGTAGTGTACTGGCTCGGTATGGAGTTTGCACCAAAGCTTCAGCCATGTTAAGACCTGCTGATGTACTTGAACCTACAGACCCAGAGATTGGAGTAACAGTTTGTTGTGCTGTTTGAGATCTCCTCACCTTGACTAGAAACTTGGCTCTTGCTTTCTTCTTTTACCGACGCTTTGGATGGCTGCGTATTGCTAGAATTTGTGGGTCATATGAAAAATGATTAGGAAATTAAATTATGATGTAACTTTCATGTATCTTTCTCTTGTAAAGATGGGCTTTGAACTTTGAATTTTCACATCCACTTTGTTATTTGAATCATGCTTTAAATTAATGAAAAATCCTTGAACTGTTGATCATTGACTTGAAGTTTCCATGTCATTCCAAAATCTTCATTAGTCAACCCACACCCTTCTTGAGTTCTTCATTTAAATTGAATGAAGCTTTGAAATAATCCACAAATCAATCTTTGAGAAATAAATATTCAAACTCGAATCGACCTTTAACTTTGAACGTATTATTGAATCAACATGAATTCATCCCAACTTTTCCACTTTGAGTCATGACGGGCCAAAAACATCACCCTGAGCTTTATTGAACAATATCCTAATATATGATGGATCATGTCAGTCTTTGATCATGAAACAACTGAATTAAATACCTCTTGAAAACTTGACTCCTTCATAGACACCTTGAGCAAATAGACCTTCAAATGAAGACTCAAACCATATTGCCTAAACAAGACTTGCCTAACCAAGGTTATATTAGAGGCGAATGCACACACTCAAACCTCAGATGAACCTCAATTTATTCTTGTAACAATTTTGACCCATAAACCAAGGAATCGTAGGACAAAATGATCTAAATCTTCAATCCCTCGAACAGTAGTTGGTGGATAGATGCACAGATGAAAACAATATACTATGTAGGAGAAATTGGGGTATGCTTATGCAATGTGATATGCTAATGCAATGAAATAAAACACAAGCCAGAGAAGTCGGTCAAATTTTGGGGTACAACAGCTGCCCCTATTCAAGCGACTTAGACCTGAATGGATGAAAAGCGAACAGCTTTCAGATGATCATGGTAAAAGGCGGTTGAATACCCAAGGACTCAGAAATTTGACAACCGCGATACGAACTTCTGACATCGCCGCCAGGCACCCATATTAAGTAGAACGTCTGACCTCGCCGTCAGTCATTTAACAGCATCTAACCTCGCTGTCAGATCTTAGCGTCAAAATTATAAATCAACTGACTTCATCGTCGGTCCTCAATATTTTCTGACTTCGCCGTCAATTTTTCGCAGAACTTTGGTAAAGCCCCTGACTTCGCCGTCAGCTCTTCAAAATAAACTACTGACCTTACCATCCAATTTACAATATTTTCTGACTTCGCCGTCATTTCCAACAGTTTTGACTTCGCCGTCAATTCTTAACATAATTGGTAAAAGCATTTGACCTCACGGTCAGGCCTCGACATTAAGTCGGTAAAAAGATCTAACCTCGCCGTCAGTCCTCTGTTAAATACAAACAGATATTGAATCCAAAGGTACGATCCTCCGACATCGCCGTCAAAATAAACTTTCAACATCGCCGCTGAACAAACAAATCACTCTGACATCGCCGCCAGGAACAAACATCCAACCTCGCCGCTGAATAAACAAATTACTCTGACATCGCCGCCAGAAACAAACATCCAACCTCGCCGCTGAATAAACAAATTATTCTGACATCGCCGCCAGAAACAAACATCCAACCTCGCCGCTGAATAAACAAATTACTCTGACATCGCCGCCAGAAACAAACATCCAACCTCGCCGCTGAATAAACAAATTATTCTGACACCGCCGCCAGAAACAAACATCCAACCTCGCCGCTGAATAAACAGATTACTCTGACATCGCCGCCAGAAACAAACATCCAACCTCGCCGCTGAACAAACAAATCACTCTGACATCGCCGCCAGAAACAAACATCCAACCTCGCCGCTGAACAAACAAATCACTCTGACATCGCCGCCAGAAACAAACATCCAACCTCGCCGCTGAACAAACAAATCACTCTGACATCGCCGCCAGAAACAAACATCCAACCTCGCCGCTGAACAAACAAATCACTCTGACATCGCCGTCAAGACAAACTTCTCAACATCGCCATTGAAGAACCAAATCACTTGACCTCGCCGTCAAAACAAACTTCCCAACATCGCCGTTGAAGAACCAAATCACTTGACCTCGCCGTCAAACCAAACTTCCCAACATCGCCGTTGGAGAACCAAATCACTTGACCTCGCCGTCAAACCTTCGCTAAATATAAGCGAGCAACAAGATTCAATTAAAATTAAGACCAACCATTGGTGATAATCATAAAATAACTCCGTTGGGGAAACAACATGAGCTGGGGTCTAGCCAACACACGGGCAAAGATACTAATCATCTGCGAGATTCGCTTGAAACAAAAGGGTAACGACCTGGCTTGTGTCTCATATGCATATGTTTGAATATGACGAAATGTTCCATTCAAAATGGAAATGCTTCGCGTTTGGGTGGATGCTATGCATGTATGTAAATGCAAATGAACCACTTTAGCAAGATAAATGCTAAAGAGCCAACTTCGTTGGGTCAGAGCTAGGTACGCCTAGCGCAAACAAACTCATGCTGGGGAATACAAGCCTTGGATGGCCTCCGAGGAAAACTTCTGGGTAAAACCGCTCTGTTAAGAACAAAACCAAACCGCTGGGGATCCAAATCAAACTCTGCTACGGAAGACGTCCCGGATGGCCTATCGGCCTACAACTCTTCTGGGGAACAAACAACTTGACTGGAGACAACAACTCCACTCTACCGGGGAAATCAGTTATGAATGATTAGCCAGAATAACTCTACTGGGGAAACACAGCAGATTGCTGAGGAATAGCTCCATTCTGTCGGAGATTGAATCCGCTATCTGCTAGGGATTTTGAATAAGACTTACTGGGAGCTTATCCCAAACTATCTCTGCTGGGGATGGAGATGAACGATCTCTGAGTCAGCCCTACTCTGTGGGGAGGAGGATTAATTCCACTGACTTGGCTGGGGATTAGATACGGAGGGAATCAACATCAATCTCTGCTTGGGGAAAATGAGAAGTAAACTTCAACAATACTTCCGTTTGAGGAATGAGTCAATGACCTAGACTCTGAGGGGAAAGAAGTCAATTGTTCAGACTCTGTGGGGATAACAGTACTGCACTCGCCTCACTGCTGGGGAAATAAACCCAAATCTGCTTCTATAACTCTGATAAGCTCTGAAGATATGGAGAGGAACACATCTCCTTTGTTTTCGATTTTGCCCCAGCCTGTGGGACTTTTGTAAAAACCTTCCTCGAAAGGAAACCTGAAATTTCGGTACCCTGATGGTTAGATATGAACTGCCTCAGCGCTTTGAACCTCGAAGAAGTGCTTCAAGCCAATTTCCTCTCTGGATAAGGATAGTCTTTGTGCTCTTCGGGTGACCTGCCCCATCTTTGAAGTGATTTTCCCCTAATTGGCTGATTTGTAGAGAAGTGCCCCTGGCTGACTTCGAGAGATTTATCAAATCTCGACCTGATTGCCCCAGATTAACCGACCTTAGGGAATGGCGTCTTCGACTGGCCTTCGAGTGGTTTGATGAGTCTCGACCTGATTGCTCCAGATTAGCTGCATCTAGGAATGACCGACTCTGCTTATGTTTACCTGATGTGACTTTCCCCTGCTCAAAGGAGTACTCGGGCGCTCTATATCTCATTTCTATCAAACTTCGCATTGTAGAAACCTTCCTGATGTCAAATGCTTTCTCGCGAGTAAAACAAATTGTTTTGCAAAAGATAATATTAATGCAATGCATATGACAGTTTTAAAATCCAAGTCTGTTCACTGGAAAAAAGTTGTGACATATAGTGAATGAATCACTTATCAGAAATATCAATATCCATACCCATAGGGTAAGAAAAAATCCTTTTAGGAGTCAGTTTCGACGCGATCTTTACCGAAGTATGCTTTCGAAACAAACCAGCTTCAATTAGGACTTTTGAAGGTTGTAACTTGGTCAGGTTCACGGTTTGAAAGAAAAGATATGAGGCTCAAAGTTCTGTTTAACCCACCCACTCTCCTTAATATTCTTCAATCCTATGTTCAGCTAATTCGACACAAGCGCTCACCTCTCAAAGGTTAAATGACTAGAGTGATGGTTCGGGAAACCACAAATTTTTGGAGTGACAGTCACTCGCTTTTCGTCTTTGGTGCCTGGAGTCACACGACTTGTTTTTCATCATTTCATTCCCTATTTTTCCTGGACTGACTCTTTTGAGTATATCATTGATTTCAAAGTCCATCGGGATGCCCTAATTTTTGCCTAAGCCACTTGTCTTCAAGTTATCGACTTAGCGGGCTTTTTTTTGTTTCTTTCTTTTGATTCTTTTTTGAACAAATCGTGTGACACCGGCTTGTCTGACTTGTTGAAGGGGTCGTGATTGTCTCACTCCTTGGCTGGTGAAGGATAACCATTGTGGTTCTTTAGGTACGACCTATACAGGTGCGATTGATCCTCGAACGGACGCTCCTTTTTGCAATTAGGATATTTTAGTCGAATTAACTGACGCCTACCCTGCCCCAGGTTAAGATGGAGGGATTTTTCTCGTTTTCAGAAAGAAACTCCTACTACTAGGCTCAAAGGGGTTGACAAGGGATTAACATCCTTATATCTCCGGTGTTTAGGAATTTGAAACAATGCCTGTACATCATCAGCAAAGATTTTATTCAAAAGCATACATTTGGAAACTTGCGTCTTTAAACTTCGTCATCCTCCCTCAAGGGATTCCGCTTAAACAAGCGTTTGACATTAATGAAAAAGCAATATTGAGTGAACACGAATGGATTTAATCAAAACAAACATATTCAATTCATTATCATTATCAATCGAAAACAAACACGTCTTACAAATGAAATTTGCAAATAAGTTCACACTTAAACAGAAAAGAAACTACAAATGCAAAGGAATAACATGATAGAAAGATTGCCAGCTTCGGGGAACTGGGCTTTCATTCTTGACTTGCTGCTGAACCAGCCATCTTTAGAATTGCTCATCGAGATCCGTTTGATACTCTTCTGAACACCCGCTCTCGGTGAATCCCTCCATAACATTAGCTGCCGAACCCACATAACTGGACGAAGGAGGATTGTTGATCTGAATACCTTGAGGCGTGATTGAAAACCTGTTGGAGTCCAGCAGAGTCTGAACCTGGCTTCTTAGCACCTTACAGTCTTCGGTTGAATGCCCCTGCGCCCCAACATGGTACTCACAGCGGGCGTCGATATCAGAACCTGGCGTATGTGGATGAATCTCTGGATCAGTATTTTTCGGCACTATCAATCCATATGTGATCAAGTCTGGCAATATCTGACTGTATGACAACGACAAATGGGTGAACTGCTTCTTTGGCTTCCTTGGTCTTCGTCGGGCGTGCTGACGCGGCTGGTGACAGTATGACTGCTGACTCTGGCGGGGAACAGATATCTGATGCAAAGACCCAAAGGATCGTTGACTCTGAATAGTTGAGACATCGGGAGACTGAGTCTGAGGTATCGGGGACTCCCTTCGTTCAGGAATTTTCATTCTTAGGCTTGGCCTAGGAACGGGCAATAGTTGCGGGCAGGGAGACTCTAGGGTCACAGATTGCATGACAGGCTCCTGACCTGATGCAACTTCAGGGGAGAGAATAGGAACATCCACATCTTCTGGAATAAGACCATTGCTCGGCATGAACTCAAATGCTCTCGAATCGATTAAATCCTGAACCTTGTGCTTAAAGGCTTTGCAGTTCTCGATATTATGCCCCGGTGCCCCAGAATGGAAATCACAATGGGCATTTTCATCGTAGCCTTGTGGTGGCTCGCCAGTCAACGGAGCCATAGTCCGGAGTTTAACCAATTGAAGCTGAAGCAAGTGTTGCAACAACTGAGCATAAGTCATGGGGATCTGGTCGAACATTCTGTCGGACCGCTTCGTCCTTTGAGCATACCTCATAATCCTAGGATTGTATCGGGAAACAGGAAGTAGTTGTTGGCGAGGAAATACTGGAACCTCAGGTTGTGTAAGATATCTTTGAGGCACTTCACGCCTCGGGAGAGGTTCCACATGTAAAGGTGGGATGGCCATCTCTGCTGCAGCTTCGGGCACATGATCGCCTTCCTTTCTCAACACATTCCTCATGACTTCTGTTATCAGGCCCATCTGAGTCTTCAACTGATGGACTTCTTCTCTAAGCACTTTCTGATCCTGAAACAAAACTTGCATGTCCGTCATGAATTGTCCCATTTGGCTTCGGATTCCCCTCAACTCTTCTCGAATTTGTTCCATAGTTGTCTCTGTTGATTTTCTTTTGGTGGAATGATCTTCAATTCTGGAACAAGCCGGATGGAAAACCACATGAAGCAATTACGTCCACAAAATTAGAACACCTCCATGCAAATGAATAATGATGCAATATGCAGGACATGCAAAGAAATGAAAATGAATGTGCAAATGCAACAGGGGATCAAACGTTGTTGTGTTGTTGACGGTGACGGACCAGCGCTTCGCCTTGAGACCAAACGACATTAGTACAAGGATCCCACTGTAACTGTTCATACTGACGAACGGGTAGGATGAAGGTCAAAGTTTTTCCTGCAAGACAGCACAACGAGATACCTTTCCCATCGGGTGAGCAATCTATCGGTTTAAAAGAGGGTATTCCAAAGGCTTTTCAAACAAAGTCCCATGCACTAACCCGCAAAAGTTTCCCATCATAACGACTACTCGTAAGACGGTAATCCCTTCAAAAGGATGAACACAGAGTTATGTTTTAGCAACCTTTGGAATAAGGTTCTACAAAAGGTCCTCAGAATCGCGGACTCCCAAGTTGAAGATAAGAACGCCATTACGACTACACGTAAGACATAATTATTCCAACGGGGTCTCATCTGAGCGGTGGAATTCGATCCAACTCAACGAGTCCTAAGTCTCGCAAATCAGAAAGAAACCACCTCCTAACTTAGTGCATACTCGAAAGCTCGGGTAGAAAGCTTTATCCTCACAAACCAAACCAAATGATCCCAACAAGTTAGAAAGAAACATAACCATAAAATAAATAGCAAAACAAATAAAGCACAAATGCGACAAACAAAATAGGCGTGGCTTGCTAGGAGTTCCCCAGCAGAGTCGCCAGCTGTCGCTACTCAAAAAAATGCATCGCGCAACGACGGGGAGGCGAAAAAGATAGACAGAAGAGTCGCCACCGAACTTTATTTATCCCATGAGGGGAAAGGAAAACATCGAGAAAACCTTAAGAAATGAACGGATAAGATGGTCTCGCAACCAAGAACGGGTTCGGAAGCCGGTTATGCGAGGGGAAGGTATTAGCACCCCTCGCATCCATCGTACTCGATGGGAACCTTTTGTTTGTCGATGTGTGAATTTATTTGCTTAAATATTATGCTATAAAAGAGTGTTCCAAAGGATAAAGAAAAGGGTATTAGAGACGGGGAAAGAGAGGTAACGGGGGAAAGAAAAGACTCGATAGGACTTCGCGGTCCTAGGCCTACGTATTCTCAACAGATATGAGAAAGTCAGAGTCGACGTAGTTCGGGAAACTACGGGTGATAGGGGGGATTGTGCTCGCCAAGACATCGCCGTCTTGTGCCTACGTATTCTCATCTGGCATGAGAAATCAGAGCAACCATAGTTCGGCCTACGGTGTGTTGATGTTTTTTATGGATGATGCTATCGTGCGCATTCTAGCAGTTAGGTGTTTTGCTGCTCGCTCGTTGGAGACTTAGGTGTTACCTGTTTGCGGTAGAACGGACGTAACATATCCTTTTGAAAGATTGATTAATTTTCGCCACGCGGGGCAAGAAGTCACGTTTGATTGATTGGATTGTTTTTTAGGGGGGCGAGACAGGTCCTCGGATAGTAACCCCTACGGGTAGTACCCAATTCTTTGTCTCAAAGTTTTTGTTATGAAAGGGTGTTGCGAACATAGCGTCTTCGTATTGAAAAAAGAGCGTCGAAACCACCCTCACTACAGTGGGCATCCCTATGCTCGGAGAAGAAGAGGTCTACACCCAATCCTCTCTCTTTAATTCAATGCAAAGAGAACTTCGTTCTCTTATTAAAGATGTTTTTGGTTTTGAATGGTAAGTGCTTTGCGACAGAGAACCCTACAGTAAACGTCAGCACTCGGGATAGGAGAAGGCCTACGCCTAACCACTCCACGACCATTCAAGTTTTAATGTGAAAATGATTTGAAAATGCACTCGATGCGAGACCGAGGTTTTAGGTGAGAAAGATTACGGAAGGAAGTCGTGAAAGTGAGATGGTGGATAAAGTCGCGTCTTCGTATCGAAAGATGAGTATCGAGACCACCCTCACTACAGTGGGCATCCCATCACTCGGAGAAGAAGAGGTCTACACCCAATCTTCTCTCTTTAATTCGATACAAAGAGAAATTAATTTATTATGGAAAGTATACTCAGTACGAGACCGAAGTTTTATAAGGAAATGTTGGAAGCGTCTTCGTATTGACAGACGAGCATCGAGACCACCCTCACTACAGTGGGCATCCAAAACTCGGAGAGGAAGAAAGACTACACTTAATCCTCTCTCTTTAATTCAATACGAGGAATACGATAAGGAGATGAGATTTGAAAATGGACTCGGCACAAGACCGAGGTTTTGAAAATGTACTCGACACGGAGCCGAGGTTTTTTAGGAGAGAAAAGTTTAGAAGCGTCTTCGTATTGAAAGACGAGTGTCGAAACCACCCTCACTACAGTGGGCATCCCAACACTCGAAGAAGAAGGGGTCTACACCCAATCCTCTATTTTTAATCCAATACAAAGAAAATATGATTTGAAAATATTTTCGAAGTTACACTCGGTACGAGACCGAGGTTTTAGGAGGATAAGCGTTGAAAGCGAAATGGTCTCAGATCCAACGTTATTTATCAACAGTTTGACTTAAAAACGATTTACGGAGGTCTCGTCATCGACCCAAAAAGTACAAAATGCCCAATGTGAAAGAGAAAGAAAATTAACTCTAAAAATAAAGACTTCAAATCTCTAATATAAATTGAAATGAAATTAAAACTTACGAAATAATATATATAGCTTATTTACAAAAAAAGAAATAAAAATAAAGTAAAGATTAATATAATATGTTCAATCTAATTTATAATAGTAATAATAATATATTATAGGCAGAAACATAATATTTACAATAAAAATACCAATAATAACAAAAGGAAAAGAACGAACCTGAGAACAAAACGGGCAAAGCATCTAGTTAGTGAAGAAAGAGGAACGAACTCGGAAACTCTACCCTCCCAGAAGAACGTGCATCAGATTCACTCTTCACACAACCGATTCATAACGAGAACATCATGATGCGATCCGGCTTCAATTAAAACGGAGATTATGTTGTGGTGACGAAGGTTTGGGCTGTACTTGTTGATGGTTTCTCTTCTTCTCCTAATCCTCTGCTCCGATTTGGATTAAGGGTAAAAGGGGATTCGCTGGGTTTGATGAAGGTCTGTGTGTAGCTTTGAAGAGATGTCGGAGAAAGGTGAGTATCAAAGTTGATGATTGAAGGGATTTGAGAAATGGTTTGCGAAAATGGGCGAAAGAGGGTGGTCGAGTTTGTCTGGATTTTTTTAAGGATGTTTTCGGTGCGTGTTGTGTAGGGTTCAGATGGGGCTCGATGGCTTATGTTGATGTCTGGTTGGTGGAGATTTGGAAACGGCGAAGAAGGTCTGTTTAGAGTTAAAGAAGATGATGGCTGGAATTATGATGTTTGTGAGATTTGAAGCTGAAAGGTATTGTTGTCGTTTGAGAAGATCAACGGTGGGCGTGTTGTTGTTGTTTTTTCGTCATGGATGATGATGAATGTTTGAAGCTTCACTGGGTTTTTCGCGGAAGAGGGGATGAGTGAGTTCTTGGTTGTTCTTTCTGGAAAGTGTCTCGTTCAGAAATGGAGTGAGGTTGGTGATGAAGGTAAGGGAGGAGACGCGTTTTGGTCAGAAGAAAAGGTCGTGAACGGCCGTTGGTTAATGTTGATGATGATGGTGTTTACATGTTTTGAGTTGAAGGTGGGGTTACGTTTGATATTTGGGTTTGAAATGCTATGAAGATGATGATGGTTGTGAGTGAGCTCAATGATATTTCTGAGTTGTGCTGAAGAGGATTCGTTTGGTTATGGAAGTGTTCTGAGTTCACGGTTGGTTGAAAATGGAAGTATGAGAAGTCGTTGCTTGGAGTTGGAGGTTCAAGTTGAAAAAGATGATGATAGTGAGCTGATGGAGCTGATGAGTGGCGGCTGCAATGGTTAGGGTTTTTTCTCTCCTCTTTTTTTTTTGAGTGAATAGTGTTGCTATATATATGCCCAATCCAGTTAGGTTTAGCAGACAACCTCTGCCACAATTTCTGAGACCTCTGCTCCATCATGGTTGTGTTTTTTGCCATGGTTTGTTTTATTCTGTTTTTGTATCTAAATCTGCTGTGAATTTTCTGCTGCTGGTGTTTTTGCTATTTTTACTAACATAAGTGTGTGGTCCCATTTTCTCATTGTTGTGTTGTTCTGATTAAAAACGAAGTGTATATTCAAAACTCTGACTTAAGTAAACAATATGGTAGGATGTGACTTAAACTTTGAGTCATTTGAATATGTATTGTTTTTCCTAATTCTGACTGTGTCGTATTCTCATGCTGGTCCTTTGTTTCCATGGCAGTATACATCACAAGGAAGAGAAGTATCTTCAGGAAACGGAGAAGGGGGATAATATGCTTCAGTATTTATTCGGGTCTGGAACCAGATTTTGGAGGTGGGATGTCGCGTACGGAAAGGTGCTGCTGTAGCAGGATGAAGTATTGACGTTTGATTACAACTATGTAAGGGTTTTTAGTGCTGCTGCCAAAAAATGTTATTGTGGTTCGCCTCATTGTCGAGGTTATATAGGCGGCGATGATCCACTTAGAGAAGAGCTTATAGTTCAAGGTGATTCAGATGATGAATTTCCAGAACCGGTGGTGCTTACCGAAGATGGTGAAGTTGAGGACAGCATACCTATACCCAAGTACCATGATAATGTTGATACTGAGTCTTATAGGCAGTTATTAATAGAGATGGTTGTCATTGGAGACTGCAGCAAAGGCCCAGGTTAAGGCATGCTTGCTACAAACACTCTCTTCTGCATCTTAACACTAAAACCCTTTGGTTCTTGCTCAATTTTGATCGTCACAAAGGATTCTTATTCTTCTTCCATTTCATCCAACACTTTGTCCCAGTTGCAGCTATGTCTTATTTTCTTCCTGCCACAACACACTCGATCGCTCTGGCATTGGAAGCTAAAGAGTATCAATGAGGTAAATACATGGATGGTGCATTTCAAATTTATTGATGCTTCCTAGTAAGCAGAAAACAGCTTAAGTCTAACTGTCTAAGTCTACTCCAAGTCTTTATTAAATATTGAGGCACAGTTTCCATCTACTTTCCTAACTATTTCTTGATTCCACACTATGTAACTGCCACATATACTACAACCGCGCGAGTAACTCTCATAGGTATATTATATAACAACTCTGTCTTCCTTAATATTTTGATAACAATTACCCAAAACCACAAGTTTCTCTTTACTTACACACTATACTATATATACATGGCAGATAGCGTGGTTGCGTTCCTTTTGGAAGACTTATCGCAATTGCTGCAACTATGGATGGCTGAAGGATTTATACAAGAAACTGGAAGTAGAGATGCATATGATGTTATGTCTGATTCTGTAACAACAGGGACGGGCTCAACTGCTTCATTATCTGTCTGCGTTTCAGCTACAGGTTCTTCTTTTTCATTATCAGCTTCTGATTGTTTTTCATCTTCCGCAACAATTTGATCAACTCCACTTTCTATTACATTCTCATCAGTCGCTTCAACTAGTGACTCGGTTAATTTCGTTTGTTTCTTCGTACCAGATTTTGAAGGATCCCTCCTATCAGGGTTGTATCTCCCCGTAGTGTTCGGTGCATCATTACGTTTGCCAGTGTCAGCATTCTCACGCATAGAGAGAGATATGCTGCACAGTAAGGATGGCAGGATACGTAAAATGATTTGGTTTTACACCTTCCCTCCTCACCTGAGAAAACAAACTCACAGCCTGGTCAGTGCCTATTCTGCAAGTAGCCACTGATCATAGCAGTCCATGAAACCACATTTTTACTTTCTTCCATCATCAACAGACTCAGTCTTCATATACATATCAACAAGTGAAGTTCCTACACTAACATGACACACAAGTCCAGATTTAACACATTGACAATGAACTTGTATACCTATTGTCCCATCGAATGAGCCACCACAAAGTTTGAAAACACATGAGAATGTTGATTCATCAGGCGGATACAAATAAATGGAAGGCTTCTTTGGGTTGGTTATTTTGCATCTTCCATTTTTCAACAGTAAGTTTCAAGCTTAGGCAGCAAGCTTTTGGTTGGGGTTAATTCTGCAGGTTAAACTCAACACAAAACCATGAATGTTATTGTATAATTTGAGCCTTGGTTGCATTGAATTTGATTTATCTTGACATTATGCAGGGACAACTGCCGCCGCGACCGTACTGATATTGAGAATACCGATGTGATGTACAGGTGCTGCTGGTGAATGATGTGACTGATGTGAATCATGATTTGGAGCTTGCCGTCAACTGCAGTGCATTGGATTAGGTCAGTGTGAAATTTATGCGGTAGCGTCACCATGTGTTCAACAAGTCTTGGAAGTGTGTATCAAGGTTGTGTATTGGTTGTTTTCAATTTCAAACTGAGGCACAACTTATTTTGTCGTTTTGCAGGTACGATTCTGGAGGTGTTGTCGGTTTGTTACTGTTTTTATGTGGGAATTTGTTGCAGATTCGTACGAGGCTTGTAAGTTGTCGCAGGTATTGTCGGCAGCAGAATTTTGTCTCGGTGTGAAGGTAGTGGCATAACCTGTGTGGAGGCTAGCTATCAACACTTTTCAGATGATGTTTTATACAAGTTGTAACCTAAGAATTGATTCCAGCAAATTCAAACCCAGCGGTTTTGAATGAGTTTGAACATAATTTCTCATAAGTGTCTAACAGAACTCTGGTGATCGAGAAATCCCTCGTTAACAGGTTGAAATCTTCAACAAATATCATTGCTACAACGGATCTCCTCTCAAGACATGCCGCCGACTCTACAAACCGATCGAGTATCTGCACGAAGCATTTAGGCATATGATTGTCCACATTCAGTCGGATGGCATGGAAGCAACCGAGACTCTTCCTTTTCTTGAAACACCTCAGTATACAATGAGCATTCTTCCTCAGCAGCTATGTGAGTTTCGAGGGCATGCTGCAATTTCAAATCTAAAGCACCGAGAAAGGCATCGGCTTGTCTCAATGAAGTTGCAAAGAGAACTTCTCCTTCTCGGTGGCAGAAAGGTATTCGCTAACCTTTTCTGCTGTTTCAAAATCTTCAACTTCACAGGCTTCTTCCAATTGATTTTCAAGTTCTGGCTCATGCTGATGTTTTGTTCTATTTTTCTGTTGCAGGATGCAGAATGGTTCGGGAGATTCACTACATAGCCAAGGCTTGTGTAGCATGAGAACATGTGGTGGTAGTGTACTGGCTCGGTATGGAGTTTGCACCAAAGCTTCAGCCATGTTAAGACCTGCTGATGTACTTGAACCTACAGACCCAGAGATTGGAGTAACAGTTTGTTGTGCTGTTTGAGATCTCCTCACCTTGACTAGAAACTTGGCTCTTGCTTTCTTCTTTTACCGACGCTTTGGATGGCTGCGTATTGCTAGAATTTGTGGGTCATATGAAAAATGATTAGGAAATTAAATTATGATGTAACTTTCATGTATCTTTCTCTTGTAAAGATGGGCTTTGAACTTTGAATTTTCACATCCACTTTGTTATTTGAATCATGCTTTAAATTAATGAAAAATCCTTGAACTGTTGATCATTGACTTGAAGTTTCCATGTCATTCCAAAATCTTCATTAGTCAACCCACACCCTTCTTGAGTTCTTCATTTAAATTGAATGAAGCTTTGAAATAATCCACAAATCAATCTTTGAGAAATAAATATTCAAACTCGAATCGACCTTTAACTTTGAACGTATTATTGAATCAACATGAATTCATCCCAACTTTTCCACTTTGAGTCATGACGGGCCAAAAACATCACCCTGAGCTTTATTGAACAATATCCTAATATATGATGGATCATGTCAGTCTTTGATCATGAAACAACTGAATTAAATACCTCTTGAAAACTTGACTCCTTCATAGACACCTTGAGCAAATAGACCTTCAAATGAAGACTCAAACCATATTGCCTAAACAAGACTTGCCTAACCAAGGTTATATTAGAGGCGAATGCACACACTCAAACCTCAGATGAACCTCAATTTATTCTTGTAACAATTTTGACCCATAAACCAAGGAATCGTGGGACAAAATGATCTAAATCTTCAATCCCTCGAACAGTAGTTGGTGGATAGATGCACAGATGAAAACAATATACTATGTAGGAGAAATTGGGGTATGCTTATGCAATGTGATATGCTAATGCAATGAAATAAAACACAAGCCAGAGAAGTCGGTCAAATTTTGGGGTACAACAGCTGCCCCTATTCAAGCGACTTAGACCTGAATGGATGAAAAGCGAACAGCTTTCAGATGATCATGGTAAAAGGCGGTTGAATACCCAAGGACTCAGAAATTTGACAACCGCGATACGAACTTCTGACATCGCCGCCAGGCACCCATATTAAGTAGAACGTCTGACCTCGCCGTCAGTCATTTAACAGCATCTAACCTCGCTGTCAGATCTTAGCGTCAAAATTATAAATCAACTGACTTCATCGTCGGTCCTCAATATTTTCTGACTTCGCCGTCAATTTTTCGCAGAACTTTGGTAAAGCCCCTGACTTCGCCGTCAGCTCTTCAAAATAAACTACTGACCTTACCATCCAATTTACAATATTTTCTGACTTCGCCGTCATTTCCAACAGTTTTGACTTCGCCGTCAATTCTTAACATAATTGGTAAAAGCATTTGACCTCACGGTCAGGCCTCGACATTAAGTCGGTAAAAAGATCTAACCTCGCCGTCAGTCCTCTGTTAAATACAAACAGATATTGAATCCAAAGGTACGATCCTCCGACATCGCCGTCAAAACAAACTTTCAACATCGCCGCTGAACAAACAAATCACTCTGACATCGCCGCCAGGAACAAACATCCAACCTCGCCGCTGAATAAACAAATTACTCTGACATCGCCGCCAGAAACAAACATCCAACCTCGCCGCTGAATAAACAAATTATTCTGACATCGCCGCCAGAAACAAATATCCAACCTCGCCGCTGAATAAACAAATTACTCTGACATCGCCGCCAGAAACAAACATCCAACCTCGCCGCTGAATAAACAAATTATTCTGACACCGCCGCCAGAAACAAACATCCAACCTCGCCGCTGAATAAACAGATTACTCTGACATCGCCGCCAGAAACAAACATCCAACCTCGCCGCTGAACAAACAAATCACTCTGACATCGCCGCCAGAAACAAACATCCAACCTCGCCGCTGAACAAACAAATCACTCTGACATCGCCGCCAGAAACAAACATCCAACCTCACCGCTGAACAAACAAATCACTCTGACATCGCCGCCAGAAACAAACATCCAACCTCGCCGCTGAACAAACAAATCACTCTGACATCGCCGTCAAGACAAACTTCTCAACATCGCCATTGAAGAACCAAATCACTTGACCTCGCCGTCAAAACAAACTTCCCAACATCGCCGTTGAAGAACCAAATCACTTGACCTCGCCGTCAAACCAAACTTCCCAACATCGCCGTTGGAGAACCAAATCACTTGACCTCGCCGTCAAACCTTCGCTAAATATAAGCGAGCAACAAGATTCAATTAAAATTAAGACCAACCATTGGTGATAATCATAAAATAACTCCGTTGGGGAAACAACATGAGCTGGGGTCTAGCCAACACACGGGCAAAGATACTAATCATCTGCGAGATTCGCTTGAAACAAAAGGGTAACGACCTGGCTTGTGTCTCATATGCATATGTTTGAATATGACGAAATGTTCCATTCAAAATGGAAATGCTTCGCGTTTGGGTGGATGCTATGCATGTATGTAAATGCAAATGAACCACTTTAGCAAGATAAATGCTAAAGAGCCAACTTCGTTGGGTCAGAGCTAGGTACGCCTAGCGCAAACAAACTCATGCTGGGGAATACAAGCCTTGGATGGCCTCCGAGGAAAACTTCTGGGTAAAACCGCTCTGTTAAGAACAAAACCAAACCGCTGGGGATCCAAATCAAACTCTGCTACGGAAGACGTCCCGGATGGCCTATCGGCCTACAACTCTTCTGGGGAACAAACAACTTGACTGGAGACAACAACTCCACTCTACCGGGGAAATCAGTTATGAATGATTAGCCAGAATAACTCTACTGGGGAAACACAGCAGATTGCTGAGGAATAGCTCCATTCTGTCGGAGATTGAATCCGCTATCTGCTAGGGATTTTGAATAAGACTTACTGGGAGCTTATCCCAAACTATCTCTGCTGGGGATGGAGATGAACGATCTCTGAGTCAGCCCTACTCTGTGGGGAGGAGGATTAATTCCACTGACTTGGCTGGGGATTAGATACGGAGGGAATCAACATCAATCTCTGCTTGGGGAAAATGAGAAGTAAACTTCAACAATACTTCCGTTTGAGGAATGAGTCAATGACCTAGACTCTGAGGGGAAAGAAGTCAATTGTTCAGACTCTGTGGGGATAACAGTACTGCACTCGCCTCACTGCTGGGGAAATAAACCCAAATCTGCTTCTATAACTCTGATAAGCTCTGAAGATATGGAGAGGAACACATCTCCTTTGTTTTCGATTTTGCCCCAGCCAGTGGGACTTTTGTAAAAACCTTCCTCGAAAGGAAACCTGAAATTTCGGTACCCTGATGGTTAGATATGAACTGCCTCAGCGCTTTGAACCTCGAAGAAGTGCTTCAAGCCAATTTCCTCTCTGGATAAGGATAGTCTTTGTGCTCTTCGGGTGACCTGCCCCATCTTTGAAGTGATTTTCCCCTAATTGGCTGATTTGTAGAGAAGTGCCCCTGGCTGACTTCGAGAGATTTATCAAATCTCGACCTGATTGCCCCAGATTAACCGACCTTAGGGAATGGCGTCTTCGACTGGCCTTCGAGTGGTTTGATGAGTCTCGACCTGATTGCTCCAGATTAGCTGCATCTAGGAATGACCGACTCTGCTTATGTTTACCTGATGTGACTTTCCCCTGCTCAAAGGAGTACTCGGGCGCTCTATATCTCATTTCTATCAAATTTCGCATTGTAGAAACCTTCCTGATGTCAAATGCTTTCTCGCGAGTAAAACAAATTGTTTTGCAAAAGATAATATTAATGCAATGCATATGACAGTTTTAAAATCCAAGTCTGTTCACTGGAAAAAAGTTGTGACATATAGTGAATGAATCACTTATCAGAAATATCAATATCCATACCCATAGGGTAAGAAAAAATCCTTTTAGGAGTCAGTTTCGACGCGATCTTTACCGAAGTATGCTTTCGAAACAAACCAGCTTCAATTAGGACTTTTGAAGGTTGTAACTTGGTCAGGTTCACGGTTTGAAAGAAAAGATATGAGGCTCAAAGTTCTGTTTAACCCACCCACTCTCCTTAATATTCTTCAATCCTATGTTCAGCTAATTCGACACAAGCGCTCACCTCTCAAAGGTTAAATGACTAGAGTGATGGTTCGGGAAACCACAAATTTTTGGAGTGACAGTCACTCGCTTTTCGTCTTTGGTGCCTGGAGTCACACGACTTGTTTTTCATCATTTCATTCCCTATTTTTCCTGGACTGACTCTTTTGAGTATATCATTGATTTCAAAGTCCATCGGGATGCCCTAATTTTTGCCTAAGCCACTTGTCTTCAAGTTATCGACTTAGCGGGCTTTTTTTTGTTTCTTTCTTTTGATTCTTTTTTGAACAAATCGTGTGACACCGGCTTGTCTGACTTGTTGAAGGGGTCGTGATTGTCTCACTCCTTGGCTGGTGAAGGATAACCATTGTGGTTCTTTAGGTACGACCTATACAGGTGCGATTGATCCTCGAACGGACGCTCCTTTTTGCAATTAGGATATTTTAGTCGAATTAACTGACGCCTACCCTGCCCCAGGTTAAGATGGAGGGATTTTTCTCGTTTTCAGAAAGAAACTCCTACTACTAGGCTCAAAGGGGTTGACAAGGGATTAACATCCTTATATCTCCGGTGTTTAGGAATTTGAAACAATGCCTGTACATCATCAGCAAAGATTTTATTCAAAAGCATACATTTGGAAACTTGCGTCTTTAAACTTCGTCATCCTCCCTCAAGGGATTCCGCTTAAACAAGCATTTGACATTAATGAAAAAGCAATATTGAGTGAACACGAATGGATTTAATCAAAACAAACATATTCAATTCATTATCATTATCAATCGAAAACAAACACGTCTTACAAATGAAATTTGCAAATAAGTTCACACTTAAACAGAAAAGAAACTACAAATGCAAAGGAATAACATGATAGAAAGATTGCCAGCTTCGGGGAACTGGGCTTTCATTCTTGACTTGCTGCTGAACCAGCCATCTTTAGAATTGCTCATCGAGATCCGTTTGATACTCTTCTGAACACCCGCTCTCGGTGAATCCCTCCATAACATTAGCTGCCGAACCCACATAACTGGACGAAGGAGGATTGTTGATCTGAATACCTTGAGGCGTGATTGAAAACCTGTTGGAGTCCAGCAGAGTCTGAACCTGGCTTCTTAGCACCTTACAGTCTTCGGTTGAATGCCCCTGCGCCCCAACATGGTACTCACAGCGGGCGTCGATATCAGAACCTGGCGTATGTGGATGAATCTCTGGATCAGTATTTTTCGGCACTATCAATCCATATGTGATCAAGTCTGGCAATATCTGACTGTATGACAACGACAAATGGGTGAACTGCTTCTTTGGCTTCCTTGGTCTTCGTCGGGCGTGCTGACGCGGCTGGTGACAGTATGACTGCTGACTCTGGCGGGGAACAGATATCTGATGCAAAGACCCAAAGGATCGTTGACTCTGAATAGTTGAGACATCGGGAGACTGAGTCTGAGGTATCGGGGACTCCCTTCGTTCAGGAATTTTCATTCTTAGGCTTGGCCTAGGAACGGGCAATAGTTGCGGGCAGGGAGACTCTAGGGTCACAGATTGCATGACAGGCTCCTGACCTGATGCAACTTCAGGGGAGAGAATAGGAACATCCACATCTTCTGGAATAAGACCATTGCTCGGCATGAACTCAAATGCTCTCGAATCGATTAAATCCTGAACCTTGTGCTTAAAGGCTTTGCAGTTCTCGATATTATGCCCCGGTGCCCCAGAATGGAAATCACAATGGGCATTTTCATCGTAGCCTTGTGGTGGCTCGCCAGTCAACGGAGCCATAGTCCGGAGTTTAACCAATTGAAGCTGAAGCAAGTGTTGCAACAACTGAGCATAAGTCATGGGGATCTGGTCGAACATTCTGTCGGACCGCTTCGTCCTTTGAGCATACCTCATAATCCTAGGATTGTATCGGGAAACAGGAAGTAGTTGTTGGCGAGGAAATACTGGAACCTCAGGTTGTGTAAGATATCTTTGAGGCACTTCACGCCTCGGGAGAGGTTCCACATGTAAAGGTGAGATGGCCATCTCTGCTGCAGCTTCGGGCACATGATCGCCTTCCTTTCTCAACACATTCCTCATGACTTCTGTTATCAGGCCCATCTGAGTCTTCAACTGATGGACTTCTTCTCTAAGCACTTTCTGATCCTGAAACAAAACTTGCATGTCCGTCATGAATTGTCCCATTTGGCTTCGGATTCCCCTCAACTCTTCTCGAATTTGTTCCATAGTTGTCTCTGTTGATTTTCTTTTGGTGGAATGATCTTCAATTCTGGAACAAGCCGGATGGAAAACCACATGAAGCAATTACGTCCACAAAATTAGAACACCTCTATGCAAATGAATAATGATGCAATATGCAGGACATGCAAAGAAATGAAAATGAATGTGCAAATGCAACAGGGGATCAAACGTTGTTGTGTTGTTGACGGTGACGGACCAGCGCTTCGCCTTGAGACCAAACAACATTAGTACAAGGATCCCACTGTAACTGTTCATACTGACGAACGGGTAGGATGAAGGTCAAAGTTTTTCCTGCAAGACAGCACAACGAGATACCTTTCCCATCGGGTGAGCAATCTATCGGTTTAAAAGAGGGTATTCCAAAGGCTTTTCAAACAAAGTCCCATGCACTAACCCGCAAAAGTTTCCCATCATAACGACTACTCGTAAGACGGTAATCCCTTCAAAAGGATGAACACAGAGTTATGTTTTAGCAACCTTTGGAATAAGGTTCTACAAAAGGTCCTCAGAATCGCGGACTCCCAAGTTGAAGATAAGAACGCCATTACGACTACACGTAAGACATAATTATTCCAACGGGGTCTCATCTGAGCGGTGGAATTCGATCCAACTCAACGAGTCCTAAGTCTCGCAAATCAGAAAGAAACCACCTCCTAACTTAGTGCATACTCGAAAGCTCGGGTAGAAAGCTTTATCCTCACAAACCAAACCAAATGATCCCAACAAGTTAGAAAGAAACATAACCATAAAATAAATAGCAAAACAAATAAAGCACAAATGCGACAAACAAAATAGGCGTGGCTTGCTAAGAGTTCCCCAGCAGAGTCGCCAGCTGTCGCTACTCAAAAAAATGCATCGCGCAACGACGGGGAGGCGAAAAAGATAGACAGAAGAGTCGCCACCGAACTTTATTTATCCCATGAGGGGAAAGGAAAACATCGAGAAAACCTTAAGAAATGAACGGATAAGATGGTCTCGCAACCAAGAACGGGTTCGGAAGCCGGTTATGCGAGGGGAAGGTATTAGCACCCCTCGCATCCATCGTACTCGATGGGAACCTTTTGTTTGTCGATGTGTGAATTTATTTGCTTAAATATTATGCTATAAAAGAGTGTTCCAAAGGATAAAGAAAAGGGTATTAGAGACGGGGAAAGAGAGGTAACGGGGGAAAGAAAAGACTCGATAGGACTTCGCGGTCCTAGGCCTACGTATTCTCAACAGATATGAGAAAGTCAGAGTCGACGTAGTTCGGGAAACTACGGGTGATAGGGGGGATTGTGCTCGCCAAGACATCGCCGTCTTGTGCCTACGTATTCTCATCTGGCATGAGAAATCAGAGCAACCATAGTTCGGCCTACGGTGTGTTGATGTTTTTTATGGATGATGCTATCGTGCGCATTCTAGCAGTTAGGTGTTTTGCTGCTCGCTCGTTGGAGACTTAGGTGTTACCTGTTTGCGGTAGAACGGACGTAACATATCCTTTTGAAAGATTGATTAATTTTCGCCACGCGGGGCAAGAAGTCACGTTTGATTGATTGGATTGTTTTTTAGGGGGGCGAGACAGGTCCTCGGATAGTAACCCCTACGGGTAGTACCCAATTCTTTGTCTCAAAGTTTTTGTTATGAAAGGGTGTTGCGAACATAGCGTCTTCGTATTGAAAAAAGAGCGTCGAAACCACCCTCACTACAGTGGGCATCCCTATGCTCGGAGAAGGAGAGGTCTACACCCAATCCTCTCTCTTTAATTCAATGCAAAGAGAACTTCGTTCTCTTATTAAAGATGTTTTTGGTTTTGAATGGTAAGTGCTTTGCGACAGAGAACCCTACAGTAAACGTCAGCACTCGGGATAGGAGAAGGCCTACGCCTAACCACTCCACGACCATTCAAGTTTTAATGTGAAAATGATTTGAAAATGCACTCGATGCGAGACCGAGGTTTTAGGTGAGAAAGATTACGGAAGGAAGTCGTGAAAGTGAGATGGTGGATAAAGTCGCGTCTTCGTATCGAAAGATGAGTATCGAGACCACCCTCACTACAGTGGGCATCCCATCACTCGGAGAAGAAGAGGTCTACACCCAATCTTCTCTCTTTAATTCGATACAAAGAGAAATTAATTTATTATGGAAAGTATACTCAGTACGAGACCGAAGTTTTATAAGGAAATGTTGGAAGCGTCTTCGTATTGACAGACGAGCATCGAGACCACCCTCACTACAGTGGGCATCCAAAACTCGGAGAGGAAGAAAGACTACACTTAATCCTCTCTCTTTAATTCAATACGAGGAATACGATAAGGAGATGAGATTTGAAAATGGACTCGGCACAAGACCGAGGTTTTGAAAATGTACTCGACACGGAGCCGAGGTTTTTTAGGAGAGAAAAGTTTAGAAGCGTCTTCGTATTGAAAGACGAGTGTCGAAACCACCCTCACTACAGTGGGCATCCCAACACTCGAAGAAGAAGGGGTCTACACCCAATCCTCTATTTTTAATCCAATACAAAGAAAATATGATTTGAAAATATTTTCGAAGTTACACTCGGTACGAGACCGAGGTTTTAGGAGGATAAGCGTTGAAAGCGAAATGGTCTCAGATCCAACGTTATTTATCAACAGTTTGACTTAAAAACGATTTACGGAGGTCTCGTCATCGACCCAAAAAGTACAAAATGCCCAATGTGAAAGAGAAAGAAAATTAACTCTAAAAATAAAGACTTCAAATCTCTAATATAAATTGAAATGAAATTAAAACTTACGAAATAATATATATAGCTTATTTACAAAAAAAGAAATAAAAATAAAGTAAAGATTAATATAATATGTTCAATCTAATTTATAATAGTAATAATAATATATTATAGGCAGAAACATAATATTTACAATAAAAATACCAATAATAACAAAAGGAAAAGAACGAACCTGAGAACAAAACGGGCAAAGCATCTAGTTAGTGAAGAAAGAGGAACGAACTCGGAAACTCTACCCTCCCAGAAGAACGTGCATCAGATTCACTCTTCACACAACCGATTCATAACGAGAACATCATGATGCGATCCGGCTTCAATTAAAACGGAGATTATGTTGTGGTGACGAAGGTTTGGGCTGTACTTGTTGATGGTTTCTCTTCTTCTCCTAATCCTCTGCTCCGATTTGGATTAAGGGTAAAAGGGGATTCGCTGGGTTTGATGAAGGTCTGTGTGTAGCTTTGAAGAGATGTCGGAGAAAGGTGAGTATCAAAGTTGATGATTGAAGGGATTTGAGAAATGGTTTGCGAAAATGGGCGAAAGAGGGTGGTCGAGTTTGTCTGGATTTTTTTAAGGATGTTTTCGGTGCGTGTTGTGTAGGGTTCAGATGGGGCTCGATGGCTTATGTTGATGTCTGGTTGGTGGAGATTTGGAAACGGCGAAGAAGGTCTGTTTAGAGTTAAAGAAGATGATGGCTGGAATTATGATGTTTGTGAGATTTGAAGCTGAAAGGTATTGTTGTCGTTTGAGAAGATCAACGGTGGGCGTGTTGTTGTTGTTTTTTCGTCATGGATGATGATGAATGTTTGAAGCTTCACTGGGTTTTTCGCGGAAGAGGGGATGAGTGAGTTCTTGGTTGTTCTTTCTGGAAAGTGTCTCGTTCAGAAATGGAGTGAGGTTGGTGATGAAGGTAAGGGAGGAGACGCGTTTTGGTCAGAAGAAAAGGTCGTGAACGGCCGTTGGTTAATGTTGATGATGATGGTGTTTACATGTTTTGAGTTGAAGGTGGGGTTACGTTTGATATTTGGGTTTGAAATGCTATGAAGATGATGATGGTTGTGAGTGAGCTCAATGATATTTCTGAGTTGTGCTGAAGAGGATTCGTTTGGTTATGGAAGTGTTCTGAGTTCACGGTTGGTTGAAAATGGAAGTATGAGAAGTCGTTGCTTGGAGTTGGAGGTTCAAGTTGAAAAAGATGATGATAGTGAGCTGATGGAGCTGATGAGTGGCGGCTGCAATGGTTAGGGTTTTTTCTCTCCTCTTTTTTTTTTGAGTGAATAGTGTTGCTATATATATGCCCAATCCAGTTAGGTTTAGCAGACAACCTCTGCCACAATTTCTGAGACCTCTGCTCCATCATGGTTGTGTTTTTTGCCATGGTTTGTTTTATTCTGTTTTTGTATCTAAATCTGCTGTGAATTTTCTGCTGCTGGTGTTTTTGCTATTTTTACTAACATAAGTGTGTGGTCCCATTTTCTCATTGTTGTGTTGTTCTGATTAAAAACGAAGTGTATATTCAAAACTCTGACTTAAGTAAACAATATGGTAGGATGTGACTTAAACTTTGAGTCATTTGAATATGTATTGTTTTTCCTAATTCTGACTGTGTCGTATTCTCATGCTGGTCCTTTGTTTCCATGGCAGTATACATCACAAGGAAGAGAAGTATCTTCAGGAAACGGAGAAGGGGGATAATATGCTTCAGTATTTATTCGGGTCTGGAACCAGATTTTGGAGGTGGGATGTCGCGTACGGAAAGGTGCTGCTGTAGCAGGATGAAGTATTGACGTTTGATTACAACTATGTAAGGGTTTTTAGTGCTGCTGCCAAAAAATGTTATTGTGGTTCGCCTCATTGTCGAGGTTATATAGGCGGCGATGATCCACTTAGAGAAGAGCTTATAGTTCAAGGTGATTCAGATGATGAATTTCCAGAACCGGTGGTGCTTACCGAAGATGGTGAAGTTGAGGACAGCATACCTATACCCAAGTACCATGATAATGTTGATACTGAGTCTTATAGGCAGTTATTAATAGAGATGGTTGTCATTGGAGACTGCAGCAAAGGCCCAGGTTAAGGAATGCTTGCTACAAACACTCTCTTCTGCATCTTAACACTAAAACCCTTTGGTTCTTGCTCAATTTTGATCGTCACAAAGGATTCTTATTCTTCTTCCATTTCATCCAACACTTTGTCCCAGTTGCAGCTATGTCTTATTTTCTTCCTGCCACAACACACTCGATCGCTCTGGCATTGGAAGCTAAAGAGTATCAATGAGGTAAATACATGGATGGTGCATTTCAAATTTATTGATGCTTCCTAGTAAGCAGAAAACAGCTTAAGTCTAACTGTCTAAGTCTACTCCAAGTCTTTATTAAATATTGAGGCACAGTTTCCATCTACTTTCCTAACTATTTCTTGATTCCACACTATGTAACTGCCACATATACTACAACCGCGCGAGTAACTCTCATAGGTATATTATATAACAACTCTGTCTTCCTTAATATTTTGATAACAATTACCCAAAACCACAAGTTTCTCTTTACTTACACACTATACTATATATACATGGCAGATAGCGTGGTTGCGTTCCTTTTGGAAGACTTATCGCAATTGCTGCAACTATGGATGGCTGAAGGATTTATACAAGAAACTGGAAGTAGAGATGCATATGATGTTATGTCTGATTCTGTAACAACAGGGACGGGCTCAACTGCTTCATTATCTGTCTGCGTTTCAGCTACAGGTTCTTCTTTTTCATTATCAGCTTCTGATTGTTTTTCATCTTCCGCAACAATTTGATCAACTCCACTTTCTATTACATTCTCATCAGTCGCTTCAACTAGTGACTCGGTTAATTTCGTTTGTTTCTTCGTACCAGATTTTGAAGGATCCCTCCTATCAGGGTTGTATCTCCCCGTAGTGTTCGGTGCATCATTACGTTTGCCAGTGTCAGCATTCTCACGCATAGAGAGAGATATGCTGCACAGTAAGGATGGCAGGATACGTAAAATGATTTGGTTTTACACCTTCCCTCCTCACCTGAGAAAACAAACTCACAGCCTGGTCAGTGCCTATTCTGCAAGTAGCCACTGATCATAGCAGTCCATGAAACCACATTTTTACTTTCTTCCATCATCAACAGACTCAGTCTTCATATACATATCAACAAGTGAAGTTCCTACACTAACATGACACACAAGTCCAGATTTAACACATTGACAATGAACTTGTATACCTATTGTCCCATCGAATGAGCCACCACAAAGTTTGAAAACACATGAGAATGTTGATTCATCAGGCGGATACAAATAAATGGAAGGCTTCTTTGGGTTGGTTATTTTGCATCTTCCATTTTTCAACAGTAAGTTTCAAGCTTAGGCAGCAAGCTTTTGGTTGGGGTTAATTCTGCAGGTTAAACTCAACACAAAACCATGAATGTTATTGTATAATTTGAGCCTTGGTTGCATTGAATTTGATTTATCTTGACATTATGCAGGGACAACTGCCGCCGCGACCGTACTGATATTGAGAATACCGATGTGATGTACAGGTGCTGCTGGTGAATGATGTGACTGATGTGAATCATGATTTGGAGCTTGCCGTCAACTGCAGTGCATTGGATTAGGTCAGTGTGAAATTTTTGCGGTAGCGTCACCATGTGTTCAACAAGTCTTGGAAGTGTGTATCAAGGTTGTGTATTGGTTGTTTTCAATTTCAAACTGAGGCACAACTTATTTTGTCGTTTTGCAGGTACGATTCTGGAGGTGTTGTCGGTTTGTTACTGTTTTTATGTGGGAATTTGTTGCAGATTCGTACGAGGCTTGTAAGTTGTCGCAGGTATTGTCGGCAGCAGAATTTTGTCTCGGTGTGAAGGTAGTGGCATAACCTGTGTGGAGGCTAGCTATCAACACTTTTCAGATGATGTTTTATACAAGTTGCAACCTAAGAATTGATTCCAGCAAATTCAAACCCAGCGGTTTTGAATGAGTTTGAACATAATTTCTCATAAGTGTCTAACAGAACTCTGGTGATCGAGAAATCCCTCGTTAACAGGTTGAAATCTTCAACAAATATCATTGCTACAACGGATCTCCTCTCAAGACATGCCGCCGACTCTACAAACCGATCGAGTATCTGCACGAAGCATTTAGGCATATGATTGTCCACATTCAGTCGGATGGCATGGAAGCAACCGAGACTCTTCCTTTTCTTGAAACACCTCAGTATACAATGAGCATTCTTCCTCAGCAGCTATGTGAGTTTCGAGGGCATGCTGCAATTTCAAATCTAAAGCACCGAGAAAGGCATCGGCTTGTCTCAATGAAGTTGCAAAGAGAACTTCTCCTTCTCGGTGGCAGAAAGGTATTCGCTAACCTTTTCTGCTGTTTCAAAATCTTCAACTTCACAGGCTTCTTCCAATTGATTTTCAAGTTCTGGCTCATGCTGATGTTTTGTTCTATTTTTCTGTTGCAGGATGCAGAATGGTTCGGGAGATTCACTACATAGCCAAGGCTTGTGTAGCATGAGAACATGTGGTGGTAGTGTACTGGCTCGGTATGGAGTTTGCACCAAAGCTTCAGCCATGTTAAGACCTGCTGATGTACTTGAACCTACAGACCCAGAGATTGGAGTAACAGTTTGTTGTGCTGTTTGAGATCTCCTCACCTTGACTAGAAACTTGGCTCTTGCTTTCTTCTTTTACCGACGCTTTGGATGGCTGCGTATTGCTAGAATTTGTGGGTCATATGAAAAATGATTAGGAAATTAAATTATGATGTAACTTTCATGTATCTTTCTCTTGTAAAGATGGGCTTTGAACTTTGAATTTTCACATCCACTTTGTTATTTGAATCATGCTTTAAATTAATGAAAAATCCTTGAACTGTTGATCATTGACTTGAAGTTTCCATGTCATTCCAAAATCTTCATTAGTCAACCCACACCCTTCTTGAGTTCTTCATTTAAATTGAATGAAGCTTTGAAATAATCCACAAATCAATCTTTGAGAAATAAATATTCAAACTCGAATCGACCTTTAACTTTGAACGTATTATTGAATCAACATGAATTCATCCCAACTTTTCCACTTTGAGTCATGACGGGCCAAAAACATCACCCTGAGCTTTATTGAACAATATCCTAATATATGATGGATCATGTCAGTCTTTGATCATGAAACAACTGAATTAAATACCTCTTGAAAACTTGACTCCTTCATAGACACCTTGAGCAAATAGACCTTCAAATGAAGACTCAAACCATATTGCCTAAACAAGACTTGCCTAACCAAGGTTATATTAGAGGCGAATGCACACACTCAAACCTCAGATGAACCTCAATTTATTCTTGTAACAATTTTGACCCATAAACCAAGGAATCGTGGGACAAAATGATCTAAATCTTCAATCCCTCGAACAGTAGTTGGTGGATAGATGCACAGATGAAAACAATATACTATGTAGGAGAAATTGGGGTATGCTTATGCAATGTGATATGCTAATGCAATGAAATAAAACACAAGCCAGAGAAGTCGGTCAAATTTTGGGGTACAACAGCTGCCCCTATTCAAGCGACTTAGACCTGAATGGATGAAAAGCGAACAGCTTTCAGATGATCATGGTAAAAGGCGGTTGAATACCCAAGGACTCAGAAATTTGACAACCGCGATACGAACTTCTGACATCGCCGCCAGGCACCCATATTAAGTAGAACGTCTGACCTCGCCGTCAGTCATTTAACAGCATCTAACCTCGCTGTCAGATCTTAGCGTCAAAATTATAAATCAACTGACTTCATCGTCGGTCCTCAATATTTTCTGACTTCGCCGTCAATTTTTCGCAGAACTTTGGTAAAGCCCCTGACTTCGCCGTCAGCTCTTCAAAATAAACTACTGACCTTACCATCCAATTTACAATATTTTCTGACTTCGCCGTCATTTCCAACAGTTTTGACTTCGCCGTCAATTCTTAACATAATTGGTAAAAGCATTTGACCTCACGGTCAGGCCTCGACATTAAGTCGGTAAAAAGATCTAACCTCGCCGTCAGTCCTCTGTTAAATACAAACAGATATTGAATCCAAAGGTACGATCCTCCGACATCGCCGTCAAAACAAACTTTCAACATCGCCGCTGAACAAACAAATCACTCTGACATCGCCGCCAGGAACAAACATCCAACCTCGCCGCTGAATAAACAAATTACTCTGACCTCGCCGCCAGAAACAAACATCCAACCTCGCCGCTGAATAAACAAATTATTCTGACATCGCCGCCAGAAACAAATATCCAACCTCGCCGCTGAATAAACAAATTACTCTGACATCGCCGCCAGAAACAAACATCCAACCTCGCCGCTGAATAAACAAATTATTCTGACACCGCCGCCAGAAACAAACATCCAACCTCGCCGCTGAATAAACAGATTACTCTGACATCGCCGCCAGAAACAAACATCCAACCTCGCCGCTGAACAAACAAATCACTCTGACATCGCCGCCAGAAACAAACATCCAACCTCGCCGCTGAACAAACAAATCACTCTGACATCGCCGCCAGAAACAAACATCCAACCTCACCGCTGAACAAACAAATCACTCTGACATCGCCGCCAGAAACAAACATCCAACCTCGCCGCTGAACAAACAAATCACTCTGACATCGCCGTCAAGACAAACTTCTCAACATCGCCATTGAAGAACCAAATCACTTGACCTCGCCGTCAAAACAAACTTCCCAACATCGCCGTTGAAGAACCAAATCACTTGACCTCGCCGTCAAACCAAACTTCCCAACATCGCCGTTGGAGAACCAAATCACTTGACCTCGCCGTCAAACCTTCGCTAAATATAAGCGAGCAACAAGATTCAATTAAAATTAAGACCAACCATTGGTGATAATCATAAAATAACTCCGTTGGGGAAACAACATGAGCTGGGGTCTAGCCAACACACGGGCAAATATACTAATCATCTGCGAGATTCGCTTGAAACAAAAGGGTAACGACCTGGCTTGTGTCTCATATGCATATGTTTGAATATGACGAAATGTTCCATTCAAAATGGAAATGCTTCGCGTTTGGGTGGATGCTATGCATGTATGTAAATGCAAATGAACCACTTTAGCAAGATAAATGCTAAAGAGCCAACTTCGTTGGGTCAGAGCTAGGTACGCCTAGCGCAAACAAACTCATGCTGGGGAATACAAGCCTTGGATGGCCTCCGAGGAAAACTTCTGGGTAAAACCGCTCTGTTAAGAACAAAACCAAACCGCTGGGGATCCAAATCAAACTCTGCTACGGAAGACGTCCCGGATGGCCTATCGGCCTACAACTCTTCTGGGGAACAAACAACTTGACTGGAGACAACAACTCCACTCTACCGGGGAAATCAGTTATGAATGATTAGCCAGAATAACTCTACTGGGGAAACACAGCAGATTGCTGAGGAATAGCTCCATTCTGTCGGAGATTGAATCCGCTATCTGCTAGGGATTTTGAATAAGACTTACTGGGAGCTTATCCCAAACTATCTCTGCTGGGGATGGAGATGAACGATCTCTGAGTCAGCCCTACTCTGTGGGGAGGAGGATTAATTCCACTGACTTGGCTGGGGATTAGATACGGAGGGAATCAACATCAATCTCTGCTTGGGGAAAATGAGAAGTAAACTTCAACAATACTTCCGTTTGAGGAATGAGTCAATGACCTAGACTCTGAGGGGAAAGAAGTCAATTGTTCAGACTCTGTGGGGATAACAGTACTGCACTCGCCTCACTGCTGGGGAAATAAACCCAAATCTGCTTCTATAACTCTGATAAGCTCTGAAGATATGGAGAGGAACACATCTCCTTTGTTTTCGATTTTGCCCCAGCCTGTGGGACTTTTGTAAAAACCTTCCTCGAAAGGAAACCTGAAATTTCGGTACCCTGATGGTTAGATATGAACTGCCTCAGCGCTTTGAACCTCGAAGAAGTGCTTCAAGCCAATTTCCTCTCTGGATAAGGATAGTCTTTGTGCTCTTCGGGTGACCTGCCCCATCTTTGAAGTGATTTTCCCCTAATTGGCTGATTTGTAGAGAAGTGCCCCTGGCTGACTTCGAGAGATTTATCAAATCTCGACCTGATTGCCCCAGATTAACCGACCTTAGGGAATGGCGTCTTCGACTGGCCTTCGAGTGGTTTGATGAGTCTCGACCTGATTGCTCCAGATTAGCTGCATCTAGGAATGACCGACTCTGCTTATGTTTACCTGATGTGACTTTCCCCTGCTCAAAGGAGTACTCGGGCGCTCTATATCTCATTTCTATCAAACTTCGCATTGTAGAAACCTTCCTGATGTCAAATGCTTTCTCGCGAGTAAAACAAATTGTTTTGCAAAAGATAATATTAATGCAATGCATATGACAGTTTTAAAATCCAAGTCTGTTCACTGGAAAAAAGTTGTGACATATAGTGAATGAATCACTTATCAGAAATATCAATATCCATACCCATAGGGTAAGAAAAAATCCTTTTAGGAGTCAGTTTCGACGCGATCTTTACCGAAGTATGCTTTCGAAACAAACCAGCTTCAATTAGGACTTTTGAAGGTTGTAACTTGGTCAGGTTCACGGTTTGAAAGAAAAGATATGAGGCTCAAAGTTCTGTTTAACCCACCCACTCTCCTTAATATTCTTCAATCCTATGTTCAGCTAATTCGACACAAGCGCTCACCTCTCAAAGGTTAAATGACTAGAGTGATGGTTCGGGAAACCACAAATTTTTGGAGTGACAGTCACTCGCTTTTCGTCTTTGGTGCCTGGAGTCACACGACTTGTTTTTCATCATTTCATTCCCTATTTTTCCTGGACTGACTCTTTTGAGTATATCATTGATTTCAAAGTCCATCGGGATGCCCTAATTTTTGCCTAAGCCACTTGTCTTCAAGTTATCGACTTAGCGGGCTTTTTTTTGTTTCTTTCTTTTGATTCTTTTTTGAACAAATCGTGTGACACCGGCTTGTCTGACTTGTTGAAGGGGTCGTGATTGTCTCACTCCTTGGCTGGTGAAGGATAACCATTGTGGTTCTTTAGGTACGACCTATACAGGTGCGATTGATCCTCGAACGGACGCTCCTTTTTGCAATTAGGATATTTTAGTCGAATTAACTGACGCCTACCCTGCCCCAGGTTAAGATGGAGGGATTTTTCTCGTTTTCAGAAAGAAACTCCTACTACTAGGCTCAAAGGGGTTGACAAGGGATTAACATCCTTATATCTCCGGTGTTTAGGAATTTGAAACAATGCCTGTACATCATCAGCAAAGATTTTATTCAAAAGCATACATTTGGAAACTTGCGTCTTTAAACTTCGTCATCCTCCCTCAAGGGATTCCGCTTAAACAAGCGTTTGACATTAATGAAAAAGCAATATTGAGTGAACACGAATGGATTTAATCAAAACAAACATATTCAATTCATTATCATTATCAATCGAAAACAAACACGTCTTACAAATGAAATTTGCAAATAAGTTCACACTTAAACAGAAAAGAAACTACAAATGCAAAGGAATAACATGATAGAAAGATTGCCAGCTTCGGGGAACTGGGCTTTCATTCTTGACTTGCTGCTGAACCAGCCATCTTTAGAATTGCTCATCGAGATCCGTTTGATACTCTTCTGAACACCCGCTCTCGGTGAATCCCTCCATAACATTAGCTGCCGAACCCACATAACTGGACGAAGGAGGATTGTTGATCTGAATACCTTGAGGCGTGATTGAAAACCTGTTGGAGTCCAGCAGAGTCTGAACCTGGCTTCTTAGCACCTTACAGTCTTCGGTTGAATGCCCCTGCGCCCCAACATAGTACTCACAGCGGGCGTCGATATCAGAACCTGGCGTATGTGGATGAATCTCTGGATCAGTATTTTTCGGCACTATCAATCCATATGTGATCAAGTCTGGCAATATCTGACTGTATGACAACGACAAATGGGTGAACTGCTTCTTTGGCTTCCTTGGTCTTCGTCGGGCGTGCTGACGCGGCTGGTGACAGTATGACTGCTGACTCTGGCGGGGAACAGATATCTGATGCAAAGACCCAAAGGATCGTTGACTCTGAATAGTTGAGACATCGGGAGACTGAGTCTGAGGTATCGGGGACTCCCTTCGTTCAGGAATTTTCATTCTTAGGCTTGGCCTAGGAACGGGCAATAGTTGCGGGCAGGGAGACTCTAGGGTCACAGATTGCATGACAGGCTCCTGACCTGATGCAACTTCAGGGGAGAGAATAGGAACATCCACATCTTCTGGAATAAGACCATTGCTCGGCATGAACTCAAATGCTCTCGAATCGATTAAATCCTGAACCTTGTGCTTAAAGGCTTTGCAGTTCTCGATATTATGCCCCGGTGCCCCAGAATGGAAATCACAATGGGCATTTTCATCGTAGCCTTGTGGTGGCTCGCCAGTCAACGGAGCCATAGTCCGGAGTTTAACCAATTGAAGCTGAAGCAAGTGTTGCAACAACTGAGCATAAGTCATGGGGATCTGGTCGAACATTCTGTCGGACCGCTTCGTCCTTTGAGCATACCTCATAATCCTAGGATTGTATCGGGAAACAGGAAGTAGTTGTTGGCGAGGAAATACTGGAACCTCAGGTTGTGTAAGATATCTTTGAGGCACTTCACGCCTCGGGAGAGGTTCCACATGTAAAGGTGAGATGGCCATCTCTGCTGCAGCTTCGGGCACATGATCGCCTTCCTTTCTCAACACATTCCTCATGACTTTTGTTATCAGGCCCATCTGAGTCTTCAACTGATGGACTTCTTCTCTAAGCACTTTCTGATCCTGAAACAAAACTTGCATGTCCGTCATGAATTGTCCCATTTGGCTTCGGATTCCCCTCAACTCTTCTCGAATTTGTTCCATAGTTGTCTCTGTTGATTTTCTTTTGGTGGAATGATCTTCAATTCTGGAACAAGCCGGATGGAAAACCACATGAAGCAATTACGTCCACAAAATTAGAACACCTCTATGCAAATGAATAATGATGCAATATGCAGGACATGCAAAGAAATGAAAATGAATGTGCAAATGCAACAGGGGATCAAACGTTGTTGTGTTGTTGACGGTGACGGACCAGCGCTTCGCCTTGAGACCAAACAACATTAGTACAAGGATCCCACTGTAACTGTTCATACTGACGAACGGGTAGGATGAAGGTCAAAGTTTTTCCTGCAAGACAGCACAACGAGATACCTTTCCCATCGGGTGAGCAATCTATCGGTTTAAAAGAGGGTATTCCAAAGGCTTTTCAAACAAAGTCCCATGCACTAACCCGCAAAAGTTTCCCATCATAACGACTACTCGTAAGACGGTAATCCCTTCAAAAGGATGAACACAAAGTTATGTTTTAGCAACCTTTGGAATAAGGTTCTACAAAAGGTCCTCAGAATCGCGGACTCCCAAGTTGAAGATAAGAACGCCATTACGACTACACGTAAGACATAATTATTCCAACGGGGTCTCATCTGAGCGGTGGAATTCGATCCAACTCAACGAGTCCTAAGTCTCGCAAATCAGAAAGAAACCACCTCCTAACTTAGTGCATACTCGAAAGCTCGGGTAGAAAGCTTTATCCTCACAAACCAAACCAAATGATCCCAACAAGTTAGAAAGAAACATAACCATAAAATAAATAGCAAAACAAATAAAGCACAAATGCGACAAACAAAATAGGCGTGGCTTGCTAGGAGTTCCCCAGCAGAGTCGCCAGCTGTCGCTACTCAAAAAAATGCATCGCGCAACGACGGGGAGGCGAAAAAGATAGACAGAAGAGTCGCCACCGAACTTTATTTATCCCATGAGGGGAAAGGAAAACATCGAGAAAACCTTAAGAAATGAACGGATAAGATGGTCTCGCAACCAAGAACGGGTTCGGAAGCCGGTTATGCGAGGGGAAGGTATTAGCACCCCTCGCATCCATCGTACTCGATGGGAACCTTTTGTTTGTCGATGTGTGAATTTATTTGCTTAAATATTATGCTATAAAAGAGTGTTCCAAAGGATAAAGAAAAGGGTATTAGAGACGGGGAAAGAGAGGTAACGGGGGAAAGAAAAGACTCGATAGGACTTCGCGGTCCTAGGCCTACGTATTCTCAACAGATATGAGAAAGTCAGAGTCGACGTAGTTCGGGAAACTACGGGTGATAGGGGGGATTGTGCTCGCCAAGACATCGCCGTCTTGTGCCTACGTATTCTCATCTGGCATGAGAAATCAGAGCAACCATAGTTCGGCCTACGGTGTGTTGATGTTTTTTATGGATGATGCTATCGTGCGCATTCTAGCAGTTAGGTGTTTTGCTGCTCGCTCGTTGGAGACTTAGGTGTTACCTGTTTGCGGTAGAACGGACGTAACATATCCTTTTGAAAGATTGATTAATTTTCGCCACGCGGGGCAAGAAGTCACGTTTGATTGATTGGATTGTTTTTTAGGGGGGCGAGACAGGTCCTCGGATAGTAACCCCTACGGGTAGTACCCAATTCTTTGTCTCAAAGTTTTTGTTATGAAAGGGTGTTGCGAACATAGCGTCTTCGTATTGAAAAAAGAGCGTCGAAACCACCCTCACTACAGTGGGCATCCCTATGCTCGGAGAAGGAGAGGTCTACACCCAATCCTCTCTCTTTAATTCAATGCAAAGAGAACTTCGTTCTCTTATTAAAGATGTTTTTGGTTTTGAATGGTAAGTGCTTTGCGACAGAGAACCCTACAGTAAACGTCAGCACTCGGGATAGGAGAAGGCCTACGCCTAACCACTCCACGACCATTCAAGTTTTAATGTGAAAATGATTTGAAAATGCACTCGATGCGAGACCGAGGTTTTAGGTGAGAAAGATTACGGAAGGAAGTCGTGAAAGTGAGATGGTGGATAAAGTCGCGTCTTCGTATCGAAAGATGAGTATCGAGACCACCCTCACTACAGTGGGCATCCCATCACTCGGAGAAGAAGAGGTCTACACCCAATCTTCTCTCTTTAATTCGATACAAAGAGAAATTAATTTATTATGGAAAGTATACTCAGTACGAGACCGAAGTTTTATAAGGAAATGTTGGAAGCGTCTTCGTATTGACAGACGAGCATCGAGACCACCCTCACTACAGTGGGCATCCAAAACTCGGAGAGGAAGAAAGACTACACTTAATCCTCTCTCTTTAATTCAATACGAGGAATACGATAAGGAGATGAGATTTGAAAATGGACTCGGCACAAGACCGAGGTTTTGAAAATGTACTCGACACGGAGCCGAGGTTTTTTAGGAGAGAAAAGTTTAGAAGCGTCTTCGTATTGAAAGACGAGTGTCGAAACCACCCTCACTACAGTGGGCATCCCAACACTCGAAGAAGAAGGGGTCTACACCCAATCCTCTATTTTTAATCCAATACAAAGAAAATATGATTTGAAAATATTTTCGAAGTTACACTCGGTACGAGACCGAGGTTTTAGGAGGATAAGCGTTGAAAGCGAAATGGTCTCAGATCCAACGTTATTTATCAACAGTTTGACTTAAAAACGATTTACGGAGGTCTCGTCATCGACCCAAAAAGTACAAAATGCCCAATGTGAAAGAGAAAGAAAATTAACTCTAAAAATAAAGACTTCAAATCTCTAATATAAATTGAAATGAAATTAAAACTTACGAAATAATATATATAGCTTATTTACAAAAAAAGAAATAAAAATAAAGTAAAGATTAATATAATATGTTCAATCTAATTTATAATAGTAATAATAATATATTATAGGCAGAAACATAATATTTACAATAAAAATACCAATAATAACAAAAGGAAAAGAACGAACCTGAGAACAAAACGGGCAAAGCATCTAGTTAGTGAAGAAAGAGGAACGAACTCGGAAACTCTACCCTCCCAGAAGAACGTGCATCAGATTCACTCTTCACACAACCGATTCATAACGAGAACATCATGATGCGATCCGGCTTCAATTAAAACGGAGATTATGTTGTGGTGACGAAGGTTTGGGCTGTACTTGTTGATGGTTTCTCTTCTTCTCCTAATCCTCTGCTCCGATTTGGATTAAGGGTAAAAGGGGATTCGCTGGGTTTGATGAAGGTCTGTGTGTAGCTTTGAAGAGATGTCGGAGAAAGGTGAGTATCAAAGTTGATGATTGAAGGGATTTGAGAAATGGTTTGCGAAAATGGGCGAAAGAGGGTGGTCGAGTTTGTCTGGATTTTTTTAAGGATGTTTTCGGTGCGTGTTGTGTAGGGTTCAGATGGGGCTCGATGGCTTATGTTGATGTCTGGTTGGTGGAGATTTGGAAACGGCGAAGAAGGTCTGTTTAGAGTTAAAGAAGATGATGGCTGGAATTATGATGTTTGTGAGATTTGAAGCTGAAAGGTATTGTTGTCGTTTGAGAAGATCAACGGTGGGCGTGTTGTTGTTGTTTTTTCGTCATGGATGATGATGAATGTTTGAAGCTTCACTGGGTTTTTCGCGGAAGAGGGGATGAGTGAGTTCTTGGTTGTTCTTTCTGGAAAGTGTCTCGTTCAGAAATGGAGTGAGGTTGGTGATGAAGGTAAGGGAGGAGACGCGTTTTGGTCAGAAGAAAAGGTCGTGAACGGCCGTTGGTTAATGTTGATGATGATGGTGTTTACATGTTTTGAGTTGAAGGTGGGGTTACGTTTGATATTTGGGTTTGAAATGCTATGAAGATGATGATGGTTGTGAGTGAGCTCAATGATATTTCTGAGTTGTGCTGAAGAGGATTCGTTTGGTTATGGAAGTGTTCTGAGTTCACGGTTGGTTGAAAATGGAAGTATGAGAAGTCGTTGCTTGGAGTTGGAGGTTCAAGTTGAAAAAGATGATGATAGTGAGCTGATGGAGCTGATGAGTGGCGGCTGCAATGGTTAGGGTTTTTTCTCTCCTCTTTTTTTTTTGAGTGAATAGTGTTGCTATATATATGCCCAATCCAGTTAGGTTTAGCAGACAACCTCTGCCACAATTTCTGAGACCTCTGCTCCATCATGGTTGTGTTTTTTGCCATGGTTTGTTTTATTCTGTTTTTGTATCTAAATCTGCTGTGAATTTTCTGCTGCTGGTGTTTTTGCTATTTTTACTAACATAAGTGTGTGGTCCCATTTTCTCATTGTTGTGTTGTTCTGATTAAAAACGAAGTGTATATTCAAAACTCTGACTTAAGTAAACAATATGGTAGGATGTGACTTAAACTTTGAGTCATTTGAATATGTATTGTTTTTCCTAATTCTGACTGTGTCGTATTCTCATGCTGGTCCTTTGTTTCCATGGCAGTATACATCACAAGGAAGAGAAGTATCTTCAGGAAACGGAGAAGGGGGATAATATGCTTCAGTATTTATTCGGGTCTGGAACCAGATTTTGGAGGTGGGATGTCGCGTACGGAAAGGTGCTGCTGTAGCAGGATGAAGTATTGACGTTTGATTACAACTATGTAAGGGTTTTTAGTGCTGCTGCCAAAAAATGTTATTGTGGTTCGCCTCATTGTCGAGGTTATATAGGCGGCGATGATCCACTTAGAGAAGAGCTTATAGTTCAAGGTGATTCAGATGATGAATTTCCAGAACCGGTGGTGCTTACCGAAGATGGTGAAGTTGAGGACAGCATACCTATACCCAAGTACCATGATAATGTTGATACTGAGTCTTATAGGCAGTTATTAATAGAGATGGTTGTCATTGGAGACTGCAGCAAAGGCCCAGGTTAAGGAATGCTTGCTACAAACACTCTCTTCTGCATCTTAACACTAAAACCCTTTGGTTCTTGCTCAATTTTGATCGTCACAAAGGATTCTTATTCTTCTTCCATTTCATCCAACACTTTGTCCCAGTTGCAGCTATGTCTTATTTTCTTCCTGCCACAACACACTCGATCGCTCTGGCATTGGAAGCTAAAGAGTATCAATGAGGTAAATACATGGATGGTGCATTTCAAATTTATTGATGCTTCCTAGTAAGCAGAAAACAGCTTAAGTCTAACTGTCTAAGTCTACTCCAAGTCTTTATTAAATATTGAGGCACAGTTTCCATCTACTTTCCTAACTATTTCTTGATTCCACACTATGTAACTGCCACATATACTACAACCGCACGAGTAACTCTCATAGGTATATTATATAACAACTCTGTCTTCCTTAATATTTTGATAACAATTACCCAAAACCACAAGTTTCTCTTTACTTACACACTATACTATATATACATGGCAGATAGCGTGGTTGCGTTCCTTTTGGAAGACTTATCGCAATTGCTGCAACTATGGATGGCTGAAGGATTTATACAAGAAACTGGAAGTAGAGATGCATATGATGTTATGTCTGATTCTGTAACAACAGGGACGGGCTCAACTGCTTCATTATCTGTCTGCGTTTCAGCTACAGGTTCTTCTTTTTCATTATCAGCTTCTGATTGTTTTTCATCTTCCGCAACAATTTGATCAACTCCACTTTCTATTACATTCTCATCAGTCGCTTCAACTAGTGACTCGGTTAATTTCGTTTGTTTCTTCGTACCAGATTTTGAAGGATCCCTCCTATCAGGGTTGTATCTCCCCGTAGTGTTCGGTGCATCATTACGTTTGCCAGTGTCAGCATTCTCACGCATAGAGAGAGATATGCTGCACAGTAAGGATGGCAGGATACGTAAAATGATTTGGTTTTACACCTTCCCTCCTCACCTGAGAAAACAAACTCACAGCCTGGTCAGTGCCTATTCTGCAAGTAGCCACTGATCATAGCAGTCCATGAAACCACATTTTTACTTTCTTCCATCATCAACAGACTCAGTCTTCATATACATATCAACAAGTGAAGTTCCTACACTAACATGACACACAAGTCCAGATTTAACACATTGACAATGAACTTGTATACCTATTGTCCCATCGAATGAGCCACCACAAAGTTTGAAAACACATGAGAATGTTGATTCATCAGGCGGATACAAATAAATGGAAGGCTTCTTTGGGTTGGTTATTTTGCATCTTCCATTTTTCAACAGTAAGTTTCAAGCTTAGGCAGCAAGCTTTTGGTTGGGGTTAATTCTGCAGGTTAAACTCAACACAAAACCATGAATGTTATTGTATAATTTGAGCCTTGGTTGCATTGAATTTGATTTATCTTGACATTATGCAGGGACAACTGCCGCCGCGACCGTACTGATATTGAGAATACCGATGTGATGTACAGGTGCTGCTGGTGAATGATGTGACTGATGTGAATCATGATTTGGAGCTTGCCGTCAACTGCAGTGCATTGGATTAGGTCAGTGTGAAATTTATGCGGTAGCGTCACCATGTGTTCAACAAGTCTTGGAAGTGTGTATCAAGGTTGTGTATTGGTTGTTTTCAATTTCAAACTGAGGCACAACTTATTTTGTCGTTTTGCAGGTACGATTCTGGAGGTGTTGTCGGTTTGTTACTGTTTTTATGTGGGAATTTGTTGCAGATTCGTACGAGGCTTGTAAGTTGTCGCAGGTATTGTCGGCAGCAGAATTTTGTCTCGGTGTGAAGGTAGTGGCATAACCTGTGTGGAGGCTAGCTATCAACACTTTTCAGATGATGTTTTATACAAGTTGCAACCTAAGAATTGATTCCAGCAAATTCAAACCCAGCGGTTTTGAATGAGTTTGAACATAATTTCTCATAAGTGTCTAACAGAACTCTGGTGATCGAGAAATCCCTCGTTAACAGGTTGAAATCTTCAACAAATATCATTGCTACAACGGATCTCCTCTCAAGACATGCCGCCGACTCTACAAACCGATCGAGTATCTGCACGAAGCATTTAGGCATATGATTGTCCACATTCAGTCGGATGGCATGGAAGCAACCGAGACTCTTCCTTTTCTTGAAACACCTCAGTATACAATGAGCATTCTTCCTCAGCAGCTATGTGTTTCGAGGGCATGCTGCAATTTCAAATCTAAAGCACCGAGAAAGGCATCGGCTTGTCTCAATGAAGTTGCAAAGAGAACTTCTCCTTCTCGGTGGCAGAAAGGTATTCGCTAACCTTTTCTGCTGTTTCAAAATCTTCAACTTCACAGGCTTCTTCCAATTGATTTTCAAGTTCTGGCTCATGCTGATGTTTTGTTCTATTTTTCTGTTGCAGGATGCGGAATGGTTCGGGAGATTCACTACATAGCCAAGGCTTGTGTAGCATGAGAACATGTGGTGGTAGTGTACTGGCTCGGTATGGAGTTTGCACCAAAGCTTCAGCCATGTTAAGACCTGCTGATGTACTTGAACCTACAGACCCAGAGATTGGAGTAACAGTTTGTTGTGCTGTTTGAGATCTCCTCACCTTGACTAGAAACTTGGCTCTTGCTTTCTTCTTTTACCGACGCTTTGGATGGCTGCGTATTGCTAGAATTTGTGGGTCATATGAAAAATGATTAGGAAATTAAATTATGATGTAACTTTCATGTATCTTTCTCTTGTAAAGATGGGCTTTGAACTTTGAATTTTCACATCCACTTTGTTATTTGAATCATGCTTTAAATTAATGAAAAATCCTTGAACTGTTGATCATTGACTTGAAGTTTCCATGTCATTCCAAAATCTTCATTAGTCAACCCACACCCTTCTTGAGTTCTTCATTTAAATTGAATGAAGCTTTGAAATAATCCACAAATCAATCTTTGAGAAATAAATATTCAAACTCGAATCGACCTTTAACTTTGAACGTATTATTGAATCAACATGAATTCATCCCAACTTTTCCACTTTGAGTCATGACGGGCCAAAAACATCACCCTGAGCTTTATTGAACAATATCCTAATATATGATGGATCATGTCAGTCTTTGATCATGAAACAACTGAATTAAATACCTCTTGAAAACTTGACTCCTTCATAGACACCTTGAGCAAATAGACCTTCAAATGAAGACTCAAACCATATTGCCTAAACAAGACTTGCCTAACCAAGGTTATATTAGAGGCGAATGCACACACTCAAACCTCAGATGAACCTCAATTTATTCTTGTAACAATTTTGACCCATAAACCAAGGAATCGTGGGACAAAATGATCTAAATCTTCAATCCCTCGAACAGTAGTTGGTGGATAGATGCACAGATGAAAACAATATACTATGTAGGAGAAATTGGGGTATGCTTATGCAATGTGATATGCTAATGCAATGAAATAAAACACAAGCCAGAGAAGTCGGTCAAATTTTGGGGTACAACAGCTGCCCCTATTCAAGCGACTTAGACCTGAATGGATGAAAAGCGAACAGCTTTCAGATGATCATGGTAAAAGGCGGTTGAATACCCAAGGACTCAGAAATTTGACAACCGCGATACGAACTTCTGACATCGCCGCCAGGCACCCATATTAAGTAGAACGTCTGACCTCGCCGTCAGTCATTTAACAGCATCTAACCTCGCTGTCAGATCTTAGCGTCAAAATTATAAATCAACTGACTTCATCGTCGGTCCTCAATATTTTCTGACTTCGCCGTCAATTTTTCGCAGAACTTTGGTAAAGCCCCTGACTTCGCCGTCAGCTCTTCAAAATAAACTACTGACCTTACCATCCAATTTACAATATTTTCTGACTTCGCCGTCATTTCCAACAGTTTTGACTTCGCCGTCAATTCTTAACATAATTGGTAAAAGCATTTGACCTCACGGTCAGGCCTCGACATTAAGTCGGTAAAAAGATCTAACCTCGCCGTCAGTCCTCTGTTAAATACAAACAGATATTGAATCCAAAGGTACGATCCTCCGACATCGCCGTCAAAACAAACTTTCAACATCGCCGCTGAACAAACAAATCACTCTGACATCGCCGCCAGGAACAAACATCCAACCTCGCCGCTGAATAAACAAATTACTCTGACCTCGCCGCCAGAAACAAACATCCAACCTCGCCGCTGAATAAACAAATTATTCTGACATCGCCGCCAGAAACAAATATCCAACCTCGCCGCTGAATAAACAAATTACTCTGACATCGCCGCCAGAAACAAACATCCAACCTCGCCGCTGAATAAACAAATTATTCTGACACCGCCGCCAGAAACAAACATCCAACCTCGCCGCTGAATAAACAGATTACTCTGACATCGCCGCCAGAAACAAACATCCAACCTCGCCGCTGAACAAACAAATCACTCTGACATCGCCGCCAGAAACAAACATCCAACCTCGCCGCTGAACAAACAAATCACTCTGACATCGCCGCCAGAAACAAACATCCAACCTCACCGCTGAACAAACAAATCACTCTGACATCGCCGCCAGAAACAAACATCCAACCTCGCCGCTGAACAAACAAATCACTCTGACATCGCCGTCAAGACAAACTTCTCAACATCGCCATTGAAGAACCAAATCACTTGACCTCGCCGTCAAAACAAACTTCCCAACATCGCCGTTGAAGAACCAAATCACTTGACCTCGCCGTCAAACCAAACTTCCCAACATCGCCGTTGGAGAACCAAATCACTTGACCTCGCCGTCAAACCTTCGCTAAATATAAGCGAGCAACAAGATTCAATTAAAATTAAGACCAACCATTGGTGATAATCATAAAATAACTCCGTTGGGGAAACAACATGAGCTGGGGTCTAGCCAACACACGGGCAAATATACTAATCATCTGCGAGATTCGCTTGAAACAAAAGGGTAACGACCTGGCTTGTGTCTCATATGCATATGTTTGAATATGACGAAATGTTCCATTCAAAATGGAAATGCTTCGCGTTTGGGTGGATGCTATGCATGTATGTAAATGCAAATGAACCACTTTAGCAAGATAAATGCTAAAGAGCCAACTTCGTTGGGTCAGAGCTAGGTACGCCTAGCGCAAACAAACTCATGCTGGGGAATACAAGCCTTGGATGGCCTCCGAGGAAAACTTCTGGGTAAAACCGCTCTGTTAAGAACAAAACCAAACCGCTGGGGATCCAAATCAAACTCTGCTACGGAAGACGTCCCGGATGGCCTATCGGCCTACAACTCTTCTGGGGAACAAACAACTTGACTGGAGACAACAACTCCACTCTACCGGGGAAATCAGTTATGAATGATTAGCCAGAATAACTCTACTGGGGAAACACAGCAGATTGCTGAGGAATAGCTCCATTCTGTCGGAGATTGAATCCGCTATCTGCTAGGGATTTTGAATAAGACTTACTGGGAGCTTATCCCAAACTATCTCTGCTGGGGATGGAGATGAACGATCTCTGAGTCAGCCCTACTCTGTGGGGAGGAGGATTAATTCCACTGACTTGGCTGGGGATTAGATACGGAGGGAATCAACATCAATCTCTGCTTGGGGAAAATGAGAAGTAAACTTCAACAATACTTCCGTTTGAGGAATGAGTCAATGACCTAGACTCTGAGGGGAAAGAAGTCAATTGTTCAGACTCTGTGGGGATAACAGTACTGCACTCGCCTCACTGCTGGGGAAATAAACCCAAATCTGCTTCTATAACTCTGATAAGCTCTGAAGATATGGAGAGGAACACATCTCCTTTGTTTTCGATTTTGCCCCAGCCTGTGGGACTTTTGTAAAAACCTTCCTCGAAAGGAAACCTGAAATTTCGGTACCCTGATGGTTAGATATGAACTGCCTCAGCGCTTTGAACCTCGAAGAAGTGCTTCAAGCCAATTTCCTCTCTGGATAAGGATAGTCTTTGTGCTCTTCGGGTGACCTGCCCCATCTTTGAAGTGATTTTCCCCTAATTGGCTGATTTGTAGAGAAGTGCCCCTGGCTGACTTCGAGAGATTTATCAAATCTCGACCTGATTGCCCCAGATTAACCGACCTTAGGGAATGGCGTCTTCGACTGGCCTTCGAGTGGTTTGATGAGTCTCGACCTGATTGCTCCAGATTAGCTGCATCTAGGAATGACCGACTCTGCTTATGTTTACCTGATGTGACTTTCCCCTGCTCAAAGGAGTACTCGGGCGCTCTATATCTCATTTCTATCAAACTTCGCATTGTAGAAACCTTCCTGATGTCAAATGCTTTCTCGCGAGTAAAACAAATTGTTTTGCAAAAGATAATATTAATGCAATGCATATGACAGTTTTAAAATCCAAGTCTGTTCACTGGAAAAAAGTTGTGACATATAGTGAATGAATCACTTATCAGAAATATCAATATCCATACCCATAGGGTAAGAAAAAATCCTTTTAGGAGTCAGTTTCGACGCGATCTTTACCGAAGTATGCTTTCGAAACAAACCAGCTTCAATTAGGACTTTTGAAGGTTGTAACTTGGTCAGGTTCACGGTTTGAAAGAAAAGATATGAGGCTCAAAGTTCTGTTTAACCCACCCACTCTCCTTAATATTCTTCAATCCTATGTTCAGCTAATTCGACACAAGCGCTCACCTCTCAAAGGTTAAATGACTAGAGTGATGGTTCGGGAAACCACAAATTTTTGGAGTGACAGTCACTCGCTTTTCGTCTTTGGTGCCTGGAGTCACACGACTTGTTTTTCATCATTTCATTCCCTATTTTTCCTGGACTGACTCTTTTGAGTATATCATTGATTTCAAAGTCCATCGGGATGCCCTAATTTTTGCCTAAGCCACTTGTCTTCAAGTTATCGACTTAGCGGGCTTTTTTTTGTTTCTTTCTTTTGATTCTTTTTTGAACAAATCGTGTGACACCGGCTTGTCTGACTTGTTGAAGGGGTCGTGATTGTCTCACTCCTTGGCTGGTGAAGGATAACCATTGTGGTTCTTTAGGTACGACCTATACAGGTGCGATTGATCCTCGAACGGACGCTCCTTTTTGCAATTAGGATATTTTAGTCGAATTAACTGACGCCTACCCTGCCCCAGGTTAAGATGGAGGGATTTTTCTCGTTTTCAGAAAGAAACTCCTACTACTAGGCTCAAAGGGGTTGACAAGGGATTAACATCCTTATATCTCCGGTGTTTAGGAATTTGAAACAATGCCTGTACATCATCAGCAAAGATTTTATTCAAAAGCATACATTTGGAAACTTGCGTCTTTAAACTTCGTCATCCTCCCTCAAGGGATTCCGCTTAAACAAGCGTTTGACATTAATGAAAAAGCAATATTGAGTGAACACGAATGGATTTAATCAAAACAAACATATTCAATTCATTATCATTATCAATCGAAAACAAACACGTCTTACAAATGAAATTTGCAAATAAGTTCACACTTAAACAGAAAAGAAACTACAAATGCAAAGGAATAACATGATAGAAAGATTGCCAGCTTCGGGGAACTGGGCTTTCATTCTTGACTTGCTGCTGAACCAGCCATCTTTAGAATTGCTCATCGAGATCCGTTTGATACTCTTCTGAACACCCGCTCTCGGTGAATCCCTCCATAACATTAGCTGCCGAACCCACATAACTGGACGAAGGAGGATTGTTGATCTGAATACCTTGAGGCGTGATTGAAAACCTGTTGGAGTCCAGCAGAGTCTGAACCTGGCTTCTTAGCACCTTACAGTCTTCGGTTGAATGCCCCTGCGCCCCAACATGGTACTCACAGCGGGCGTCGATATCAGAACCTGGCGTATGTGGATGAATCTCTGGATCAGTATTTTTCGGCACTATCAATCCATATGTGATCAAGTCTGGCAATATCTGACTGTACGACAACGACAAATGGGTGAACTGCTTCTTTGGCTTCCTTGGTCTTCGTCGGGCGTGCTGACGCGGCTGGTGACAGTATGACTGCTGACTCTGGCGGGGAACAGATATCTGATGCAAAGACCCAAAGGATCGTTGACTCTGAATAGTTGAGACATCGGGAGACTGAGTCTGAGGTATCGGGGACTCCCTTCGTTCAGGAATTTTCATTCTTAGGCTTGGCCTAGGAACGGGCAATAGTTGCGGGCAGGGAGACTCTAGGGTCACAGATTGCATGACAGGCTCCTGACCTGATGCAACTTCAGGGGAGAGAATAGGAACATCCACATCTTCTGGAATAAGACCATTGCTCGGCATGAACTCAAATGCTCTCGAATCGATTAAATCCTGAACCTTGTGCTTAAAGGCTTTGCAGTTCTCGATATTATGCCCCGGTGCCCCAGAATGGAAATCACAATGGGCATTTTCATCGTAGCCTTGTGGTGGCTCGCCAGTCAACGGAGCCATAGTCCGGAGTTTAACCAATTGAAGCTGAAGCAAGTGTTGCAACAACTGAGCATAAGTCATGGGGATCTGGTCGAACATTCTGTCGGACCGCTTCGTCCTTTGAGCATACCTCATAATCCTAGGATTGTATCGGGAAACAGGAAGTAGTTGTTGGCGAGGAAATACTGGAACCTCAGGTTGTGTAAGATATCTTTGAGGCACTTCACGCCTCGGGAGAGGTTCCACATGTAAAGGTGGGATGGCCATCTCTGCTGCAGCTTCGGGCACATGATCGCCTTCCTTTCTCAACACATTCCTCATGACTTCTGTTATCAGGCCCATCTGAGTCTTCAACTGATGGACTTCTTCTCTAAGCACTTTCTGATCCTGAAACAAAACTTGCATGTCCGTCATGAATTGTCCCATTTGGCTTCGGATTCCCCTCAACTCTTCTCGAATTTGTTCCATAGTTGTCTCTGTTGATTTTCTTTTGGTGGAATGATCTTCAATTCTGGAACAAGCCGGATGGAAAACCACATGAAGCAATTACGTCCACAAAATTAGAACACCTCTATGCAAATGAATAATGATGCAATATGCAGGACATACAAAGAAATGAAAATGAATGTGCAAATGCAACAGGGGATCAAACGTTGTTGTGTTGTTGACGGTGACGGACCAGCGCTTCGCCTTGAGACCAAACAACATTAGTACAAGGATCCCACTGTAACTGTTCATACTGACGAACGGGTAGGATGAAGGTCAAAGTTTTTCCTGCAAGACAGCACAACGAGATACCTTTCCCATCGGGTGAGCAATCTATCGGTTTAAAAGAGGGTATTCCAAAGGCTTTTCAAACAAAGTCCCATGCACTAACCCGCAAAAGTTTCCCATCATAACGACTACTCGTAAGACGGTAATCCCTTCAAAAGGATGAACACAGAGTTATGTTTTAGCAACCTTTGGAATAAGGTTCTACAAAAGGTCCTCAGAATCGCGGACTCCCAAGTTGAAGATAAGAACGCCATTACGACTACACGTAAGACATAATTATTCCAACGGGGTCTCATCTGAGCGGTGGAATTCGATCCAACTCAACGAGTCCTAAGTCTCGCAAATCAGAAAGAAACCACCTCCTAACTTAGTGCATACTCGAAAGCTCGGGTAGAAAGCTTTATCCTCACAAACCAAACCAAATGATCCCAACAAGTTAGAAAGAAACATAACCATAAAATAAATAGCAAAACAAATAAAGCACAAATGCGACAAACAAAATAGGCGTGGCTTGCTAGGAGTTCCCCAGCAGAGTCGCCAGCTGTCGCTACTCAAAAAAATGCATCGCGCAACGACGGGGAGGCGAAAAAGATAGACAGAAGAGTCGCCACCGAACTTTATTTATCCCATGAGGGGAAAGGAAAACATCGAGAAAACCTTAAGAAATGAACGGATAAGATGGTCTCGCAACCAAGAACGGGTTCGGAAGCCGGTTATGCGAGGGGAAGGTATTAGCACCCCTCGCATCCATCGTACTCGATGGGAACCTTTTGTTTGTCGATGTGTGAATTTATTTGCTTAAATATTATGCTATAAAAGAGTGTTCCAAAGGATAAAGAAAAGGGTATTAGAGACGGGGAAAGAGAGGTAACGGGGGAAAGAAAAGACTCGATAGGACTTCGCGGTCCTAGGCCTACGTATTCTCAACAGATATGAGAAAGTCAGAGTCGACGTAGTTCGGGAAACTACGGGTGATAGGGGGGATTGTGCTCGCCAAGACATCGCCGTCTTGTGCCTACGTATTCTCATCTGGCATGAGAAATCAGAGCAACCATAGTTCGGCCTACGGTGTGTTGATGTTTTTTATGGATGATGCTATCGTGCGCATTCTAGCAGTTAGGTGTTTTGCTGCTCGCTCGTTGGAGACTTAGGCGTTACCTGTTTGCGGTAGAACGGACGTAACATATCCTTTTGAAAGATTGATTAATTTTCGCCACGCGGGGCAAGAAGTCACGTTTGATTGATTGGATTGTTTTTTAGGGGGGCGAGACAGGTCCTCGGATAGTAACCCCTACGGGTAGTACCCAATTCTTTGTCTCAAAGTTTTTGTTATGAAAGGGTGTTGCGAACATAGCGTCTTCGTATTGAAAAAAGAGCGTCGAAACCACCCTCACTACAGTGGGCATCCCTATGCTCGGAGAAGAAGAGGTCTACACCCAATCTTCTCTCTTTAATTCAATGCAAAGAGAACTTCGTTCTCTTATTAAAGATGTTTTTGGTTTTGAATGGTAAGTGCTTTGCGACAGAGAACCCTACAGTAAACGTCAGCACTCGGGATAGGAGAAGGCCTACGCCTAACCACTCCACGACCATTCAAGTTTTAATGTGAAAATGATTTGAAAATGCACTCGATGCGAGACCGAGGTTTTAGGTGAGAAAGATTACGGAAGGAAGTCGTGAAAGTGAGATGGTGGATAAAGTCGCGTCTTCGTATCGAAAGATGAGTATCGAGACCACCCTCACTACAGTGGGCATCCCATCACTCGGAGAAGAAGAGGTCTACACCCAATCTTCTCTCTTTAATTCGATACAAAGAGAAATTAATTTATTATGGAAAGTATACTCAGTACGAGACCGAAGTTTTATAAGGAAATGTTGGAAGCGTCTTCGTATTGACAGACGAGCATCGAGACCACCCTCACTACAGTGGGCATCCAAAACTCGGAGAGGAAGAAAGACTACACTTAATCCTCTCTCTTTAATTCAATACGAGGAATATGATAAGGAGATGAGATTTGAAAATGGACTCGGCACAAGACCGAGGTTTTGAAAATGTACTCGACACGGAGCCGAGGTTTTTTAGGAGAGAAAAGTTTAGAAGCGTCTTCGTATTGAAAGACGAGTGTCGAAACCACCCTCACTACAGTGGGCATCCCAACACTCGAAGAAGAAGGGGTCTACACCCAATCCTCTATTTTTAATCCAATACAAAGAAAATATGATTTGAAAATATTTTCGAAGTTACACTCGGTACGAGACCGAGGTTTTAGGAGGATAAGCGTTGAAAGCGAAATGGTCTCAGATCCAACGTTATTTATCAACAGTTTGACTTAAAAACGATTTACGGAGGTCTCGTCATCGACCCAAAAAGTACAAAATGCCCAATGTGAAAGAGAAAGAAAATTAACTCTAAAAATAAAGACTTCAAATCTCTAATATAAATTGAAATGAAATTAAAACTTACGAAATAATATATATAGCTTATTTACAAAAAAAGAAATAAAAATAAAGTAAAGATTAATATAATATGTTCAATCTAATTTATAATAGTAATAATAATATATTATAGGCAGAAACATAATATTTACAATAAAAATACCAATAATAACAAAAGGAAAAGAACGAACCTGAGAACAAAACGGGCAAAGCATCTAGTTAGTGAAGAAAGAGGAACGAACTCGGAAACTCTACCCTCCCAGAAGAACGTGCATCAGATTCACTCTTCACACAACCGATTCATAACGAGAACATCATGATGCGATCCGGCTTCAATTAAAACGGAGATTATGTTGTGGTGACGAAGGTTTGGGCTGTACTTGTTGATGGTTTCTCTTCTTCTCCTAATCCTCTGCTCCGATTTGGATTAAGGGTAAAAGGGGATTCGCTGGGTTTGATGAAGGTCTGTGTGTAGCTTTGAAGAGATGTCGGAGAAAGGTGAGTATCAAAGTTGATGATTGAAGGGATTTGAGAAATGGTTTGCGAAAATGGGCGAAAGAGGGTGGTCGAGTTTGTCTGGATTTTTTTAAGGATGTTTTCGGTGCGTGTTGTGTAGGGTTCAGATGGGGCTCGATGGCTTATGTTGATGTCTGGTTGGTGGAGATTTGGAAACGGCGAAGAAGGTCTGTTTAGAGTTAAAGAAGATGATGGCTGGAATTATGATGTTTGTGAGATTTGAAGCTGAAAGGTATTGTTGTCGTTTGAGAAGATCAACGGTGGGCGTGTTGTTGTTGTTTTTTCGTCATGGATGATGATGAATGTTTGAAGCTTCACTGGGTTTTTCGCGGAAGAGGGGATGAGTGAGTTCTTGGTTGTTCTTTCTGGAAAGTGTCTCGTTCAGAAATGGAGTGAGGTTGGTGATGAAGGTAAGGGAGGAGACGCGTTTTGGTCAGAAGAAAAGGTCGTGAACGGCCGTTGGTTAATGTTGATGATGATGGTGTTTACATGTTTTGAGTTGAAGGTGGGGTTACGTTTGATATTTGGGTTTGAAATGCTATGAAGATGATGATGGTTGTGAGTGAGCTCAATGATATTTCTGAGTTGTGCTGAAGAGGATTCGTTTGGTTATGGAAGTGTTCTGAGTTCACGGTTGGTTGAAAATGGAAGTATGAGAAGTCGTTGCTTGGAGTTGGAGGTTCAAGTTGAAAAAGATGATGATAGTGAGCTGATGGAGCTGATGAGTGGCGGCTGCAATGGTTAGGGTTTTTTCTCTCCTCTTTTTTTTTTGAGTGAATAGTGTTGCTATATATATGCCCAATCCAGTTAGGTTTAGCAGACAACCTCTGCCACAATTTCTGAGACCTCTGCTCCATCATGGTTGTGTTTTTTGCCATGGTTTGTTTTATTCTGTTTTTGTATCTAAATCTGCTGTGAATTTTCTGCTGCTGGTGTTTTTGCTATTTTTACTAACATAAGTGTGTGGTCCCATTTTCTCATTGTTGTGTTGTTCTGATTAAAAACGAAGTGTATATTCAAAACTCTGACTTAAGTAAACAATATGGTAGGATGTGACTTAAACTTTGAGTCATTTGAATATGTATTGTTTTTCCTAATTCTGACTGTGTCGTATTCTCATGCTGGTCCTTTGTTTCCATGGCAGTATACATCACAAGGAAGAGAAGTATCTTCAGGAAACGGAGAAGGGGGATAATATGCTTCAGTATTTATTCGGGTCTGGAACCAGATTTTGGAGGTGGGATGTCGCGTACGGAAAGGTGCTGCTGTAGCAGGATGAAGTATTGACGTTTGATTACAACTATGTAAGGGTTTTTAGTGCTGCTGCCAAAAAATGTTATTGTGGTTCGCCTCATTGTCGAGGTTATATAGGCGGCGATGATCCACTTAGAGAAGAGCTTATAGTTCAAGGTGATTCAGATGATGAATTTCCAGAACCGGTGGTGCTTACCGAAGATGGTGAAGTTGAGGACAGCATACCTATACCCAAGTACCATGATAATGTTGATACTGAGTCTTATAGGCAGTTATTAATAGAGATGGTTGTCATTGGAGACTGCAGCAAAGGCCCAGGTTAAGGCATGCTTGCTACAAACACTCTCTTCTGCATCTTAACACTAAAACCCTTTGGTTCTTGCTCAATTTTGATCGTCACAAAGGATTCTTATTCTTCTTCCATTTCATCCAACACTTTGTCCCAGTTGCAGCTATGTCTTATTTTCTTCCTGCCACAACACACTCGATCGCTCTGGCATTGGAAGCTAAAGAGTATCAATGAGGTAAATACATGGATGGTGCATTTCAAATTTATTGATGCTTCCTAGTAAGCAGAAAACAGCTTAAGTCTAACTGTCTAAGTCTACTCCAAGTCTTTATTAAATATTGAGGCACAGTTTCCATCTACTTTCCTAACTATTTCTTGATTCCACACTATGTAACTGCCACATATACTACAACCGCGCGAGTAACTCTCATAGGTATATTATATAACAACTCTGTCTTCCTTAATATTTTGATAACAATTACCCAAAACCACAAGTTTCTCTTTACTTACACACTATACTATATATACATGGCAGATAGCGTGGTTGCGTTCCTTTTGGAAGACTTATCGCAATTGCTGCAACTATGGATGGCTGAAGGATTTATACAAGAAACTGGAAGTAGAGATGCATATGATGTTATGTCTGATTCTGTAACAACAGGGACGGGCTCAACTGCTTCATTATTTGTCTGCGTTTCAGCTACAGGTTCTTCTTTTTCATTATCAGCTTCTGATTGTTTTTCATCTTCCGCAACAATTTGATCAACTCCACTTTCTATTACATTCTCATCAGTCGCTTCAACTAGTGACTCGGTTAATTTCGTTTGTTTCTTCGTACCAGATTTTGAAGGATCCCTCCTATCAGGGTTGTATCTCCCCGTAGTGTTCGGTGCATCATTACGTTTGCCAGTGTCAGCATTCTCACGCATAGAGAGAGATATGCTGCACAGTAAGGATGGCAGGATACGTAAAATGATTTGGTTTTACACCTTCCCTCCTCACCTGAGAAAACAAACTCACAGCCTGGTCAGTGCCTATTCTGCAAGTAGCCACTGATCATAGCAGTCCATGAAACCACATTTTTACTTTCTTCCATCATCAACAGACTCAGTCTTCATATACATATCAACAAGTGAAGTTCCTACACTAACATGACACACAAGTCCAGATTTAACACATTGACAATGAACTTGTATACCTATTGTCCCATCGAATGAGCCACCACAAAGTTTGAAAACACATGAGAATGTTGATTCATCAGGCGGATACAAATAAATGGAAGGCTTCTTTGGGTTGGTTATTTTGCATCTTCCATTTTTCAACAGTAAGTTTCAAGCTTAGGCAGCAAGCTTTTGGTTGGGGTTAATTCTGCAGGTTAAACTCAACACAAAACCATGAATGTTATTGTATAATTTGAGCCTTGGTTGCATTGAATTTGATTTATCTTGACATTATGCAGGGACAACTGCCGCCGCGACCGTACTGATATTGAGAATACCGATGTGATGTACAGGTACTGCTGGTGAATGATGTGACTGATGTGAATCATGATTTGGAGCTTGCCGTCAACTGCAGTGCATTGGATTAGGTCAGTGTGAAATTTATGCGGTAGCGTCACCATGTGTTCAACAAGTCTTGGAAGTGTGTATCAAGGTTGTGTATTGGTTGTTTTCAATTTCAAACTGAGGCACAACTTATTTTGTCGTTTTGCAGGTACGATTCTGGAGGTGTTGTCGGTTTGTTACTGTTTTTATGTGGGAATTTGTTGCAGATTCGTACGAGGCTTGTAAGTTGTCGCAGGTATTGTCGGCAGCAGAATTTTGTCTCGGTGTGAAGGTAGTGGCATAACCTGTGTGGAGGCTAGCTATCAACACTTTTCAGATGATGTTTTATACAAGTTGCAACCTAAGAATTGATTCCAGCAAATTCAAACCCAGCGGTTTTGAATGAGTTTGAACATAATTTCTCATAAGTGTCTAACAGAACTCTGGTGATCGAGAAATCCCTCGTTAACAGGTTGAAATCTTCAACAAATATCATTGCTACAACGGATCTCCTCTCAAGACATGCCGCCGACTCTACAAACCGATCGAGTATCTGCACGAAGCATTTAGGCATATGATTGTCCACATTCAGTCGGATGGCATGGAAGCAACCGAGACTCTTCCTTTTCTTGAAACACCTCAGTATACAATGAGCATTCTTCCTCAGCAGCTATGTGTTTCGAGGGCATGCTGCAATTTCAAATCTAAAGCACCGAGAAAGGCATCGGCTTGTCTCAATGAAGTTGCAAAGAGAACTTCTCCTTCTCGGTGGCAGAAAGGTATTCGCTAACCTTTTCTGCTGTTTCAAAATCTTCAACTTCACAGGCTTCTTCCAATTGATTTTCAAGTTCTGGCTCATGCTGATGTTTTGTTCTATTTTTCTGTTGCAGGATGCGGAATGGTTCGGGAGATTCACTACATAGCCAAGGCTTGTGTAGCATGAGAACATGTGGTGGTAGTGTACTGGCTCGGTATGGAGTTTGCACCAAAGCTTCAGCCATGTTAAGACCTGCTGATGTACTTGAACCTACAGACCCAGAGATTGGAGTAACAGTTTGTTGTGCTGTTTGAGATCTCCTCACCTTGACTAGAAACTTGGCTCTTGCTTTCTTCTTTTACCGACGCTTTGGATGGCTGCGTATTGCTAGAATTTGTGGGTCATATGAAAAATGATTAGGAAATTAAATTATGATGTAACTTTCATGTATCTTTCTCTTGTAAAGATGGGCTTTGAACTTTGAATTTTCACATCCACTTTGTTATTTGAATCATGCTTTAAATTAATGAAAAATCCTTGAACTGTTGATCATTGACTTGAAGTTTCCATGTCATTCCAAAATCTTCATTAGTCAACCCACACCCTTCTTGAGTTCTTCATTTAAATTGAATGAAGCTTTGAAATAATCCACAAATCAATCTTTGAGAAATAAATATTCAAACTCGAATCGACCTTTAACTTTGAACGTATTATTGAATCAACATGAATTCATCCCAACTTTTCCACTTTGAGTCATGACGGGCCAAAAACATCACCCTGAGCTTTATTGAACAATATCCTAATATATGATGGATCATGTCAGTCTTTGATCATGAAACAACTGAATTAAATACCTCTTGAAAACTTGACTCCTTCATAGACACCTTGAGCAAATAGACCTTCAAATGAAGACTCAAACCATATTGCCTAAACAAGACTTGCCTAACCAAGGTTATATTAGAGGCGAATGCACACACTCAAACCTCAGATGAACCTCAATTTATTCTTGTAACAATTTTGACCCATAAACCAAGGAATCGTGGGACAAAATGATCTAAATCTTCAATCCCTCGAACAGTAGTTGGTGGATAGATGCACAGATGAAAACAATATACTATGTAGGAGAAATTGGGGTATGCTTATGCAATGTGATATGCTAATGCAATGAAATAAAACACAAGCCAGAGAAGTCGGTCAAATTTTGGGGTACAACAAAGTGCCCATGACAAGTAAGGATATTTGTCAACAGCGATACAAACATGTCCATGAAAGAGCTTCCGCTTGAGGAAAAGCATAATGGATGGACTCACACTTGAGAGAGAGATTAATAGGAAACAACTACATGATGACCCCGTCAGTGGTATCAGAGCTCGGTTCAAGTAAGGGACCGACTCCTTGTGTCGAAAGTCTTCCTGACATCATGGTCAGGTGGCATGTTCCATTGAAGTGCCCATGACAAGTAAGGATATTTGTCAACAGCGGTACAAACATGTCCATGAAAGAGCTTCCGCTTGAGGAAGAGCATAGTGGATGAACTCACACTTGAGAGAGAGATTAATAGGAAACAAATGTGATTGTGTGAAGAAGCAAGTGTGAGTTCTAAGTCCCATATTGCTTAGAAAAATTCTAAGTCCCATATTGCTTAGAAAAATGGAGGTTAAACACTTTATAAGTAAGAGGACCCATACACCTATCACCTTAAGGTTTTAGGTGAATATATGATGTCTCTCTCACTTGTTTGGGTGAGTGTTTGACCTTTAATGAGTGTTTGATCCAATGTGTATGCTTCCCCCTCATGATGATCCCATTAGTGAAAGTATAATTTTTGGATGGAAAAATTGCAAACTCTCTCTCAATTGCAATTTTTTGGACGGAAAAATAGCAAACCCTATCTCAATTTCAGTTTTTGGACAGAAAAATTGCAAACCCTCTCAACAAACTATTTTTGAACGGAAAAATATGAAACCATCTCTAAACAAGTGTGGTTGTATGGAGAAACAAGTGTGAGTTCTAAGTACCACATTGCTTAGAAAAGTGGAGGTTAAACACTTTATACGTAAAATGACCCATACACCTATCACCTTAAGATTTTAGGTGAATATGTGGTGTCTCTCTCACGCTTTTGGGTTAGCATTTGATATTTAGGTGAATGTTTGACCCAATGTGAATGCTTTTCCCTCATGATGACCCATCAGTGGTTTCAGAGCCTAGTTCGAGTAAAGAACCGGCTCCTTGTGTCGAAAGTATTCCTGATATCATGGTCAGGTGGCGTGTTCTGTTGAAGTGCCCATGACGAGTAAGGGTATCTGTCAACAACGATACAAAAATGTGCATAAAAGACCTTCTGCTTGAGGGGGAGCATAATGGATAAACTCACTTAAGGGAGAGATTATTAGGAAACAAGTGTGGTTGTGTAGAGAAGCAAGTGTGAGCTCTAAGTTCCACATTGCTTAAAAAAGTGGAGGTTAAACACTTTATAAGTAAGAGGACCCATACACCTATAACCTCAAGATTTTAGATGAATATGTGGTGTTTCTCTCACTTGTTTGGGTGAGTATTTCACCTTTAGGTGAGTGTTTGATCTATTGTGTATGTTTTCCCCTCATACGAAAATACAAGTATAATAATATCAATACTCTTATCGAGTATGATATTGTGTTATGAAAGTACTTATGATTAAATGTAATTACTCTCTTAATAGGTACGCCTATATGTAATTACTATTCTTAGATATATATGAATATTCTATGATCTATAACTTAAAAATCCATTAGTATAATCACTACCCAAAGACTTATACACATGAGTAATTCTTATGATATTTTAGGTTAATAAGAGCTTATCATTAGCAAATTCATATGCTTGGGTCATTCTTTATAACATATTTCTCTTAACTTAAATATGTTACTATAAATTCATAATTCTTTACATAAACTATGATTCTTTAACATGTATGATTTCTTTTTTCTAACGGATACAATTTCTGCAACGTTGAAACTTATTTTTTTTATTGTTTAGTGTTTGACCATGACCATAATTAATAATCTAATATTAAAATTAATTTTTTTAATAATAAAATATTGTCATCCAAGTGAGATATTGTTAGATTAATTACTTAATTAATCAAATATAGATTGAAAAAATTAATTATTAATTAATTATATTATGATTAGTTATTATTAAACACTAATTATTGATGAATTATTTGGTTGAGTTTTTGTGTCTAAATGGACCGTGATGGGTTGAACAATTCAGTTAAGTCCCACAAGAGGTCTTTTCCCTAAGTTGTTTAGTTATTTAAGCATCGACCCATCAATCGATTAATGTATTTAAAAAACCCTAAGCAGAAATGAGGGTAGTAATCCTTTCATATTCACTCTCTCCAACGGTAGTCTATACAATTTTACAAGATACGTCGTTGTCGTTTTTAATTATTATATAAAATGATAATATGTTATAATTTGTATCTAATAGTTATCAATTTAATTTATTTTAATCCTTTAATTGAATCAGCGGGAACCAGCCAAGATCGTCGAAATTGTTATAAATTAGAGAATCAGAAGTTTTGGAAAATCGGCAGATTCAATGCTTTCTTTTTTTCCTCAAACAACACAACATCGTTTTGATTTAAAAATAAATTATAAACAAAAGGAAAGGTTTGTACGCAATCATTATTCGCATTTATTTTATTCTTTGCATGTCGTTGGGGCTGCTACAAACCTAATTCATCACAAAGTGGTCACTCGACCAACTATGTGATATAATTGCGACTCCGAGAACTGCACTTGCAAAACCTATTTATTTCAATATATACTTCACCAAATTGTGATTCTTCTCCAGGTTCCTAAGTTTCTTCTGATTTTGGTTTTTTTTTCCTATGTTGAATATTGTTAGTTGATTGAATTTCTATCAAATCTGTATGCATTGGAATTTGTTTCATGAATGGCGTGCTCTCTAAATTTGTTTAGTTTTTAGGAAATTAATGTTAACTAAGGAAAAAATTAAGCACATTAGAATTTTCTATTTGAATGTTGTGTTGAGATGTAATTTCATATGTTGAAGTAGGTTGCTCGACAGAAGCAAGGAAGTGTCAAAATCATGTTAGTGTCGAAATGTCAAAGTGTGTCTCGACAAGAATTTTGACTTAGGTCTAATTGTGTAGCGTTAGCATAATTAGGTATTTTGGTCTTGCTTAAGGAGAAAACAAGCCCAAAATATATAAATAGGGAGTAACCCCTTTCATTGTATATAACTTGCAATTGTAAAGAATAAAATTCCAGTTCGGAAGCTAAAAGAAGCTCTGCAAAAAATCTTTTTCTTCTTCTCCTATTTTTCTCTAAAACCCTAATCGTTCTTTCTTCCTCAATTCAATTTTATTTTCTTCTTCCATTAATAATTGTGCGACAATAATAATCTTGCAACCAATGGTGATTGATTCATTCGAGTGAAAAGTGAAGAATAAGAGGAATTTGATCGGTATGATTGAATCTTGCTCATTAATATTGCAGCAGAACTCTCCATAGATTTTGGTGAATTTCTAACATCTGGTATCAAAGCCTGGTTAAGCGATTCATGGGAAGCAAAATGCGATGGCAAAGAATCATACGAATGAACATTTTCCAGTGAGTCTCTCAATTTTGAAAGGTCAGAATTATGAGAATTGGTGTAAGCAGATGAAGGTTGTTTTCTGTTATCAAGATTTCTGGGATCTTGTGAAGTAGGGAGTGACACCACTTCCAGGAAATGCAACAGATGAAGAAAATGTTGCACATAAAAAATTGAAGAAGAAAGATTATAAAGATCTCTTTATAATCCATCAATGTGTTGATCCAGATAATTTTAAAAAAGTAAGGATGTAGAATCGTCAAAAGAAGCATGGGAAATTATGGGGAAATTATTTAGTGGTGTAAAGAAGGTGAAAGATGTGAGGTTACAAAATCATAAAAGAAAGTATGAATTGCTTCAGATGGAAGACAATTAAAGCATAATAACTTTTTTCAAGATGTTGACATCAAGATGTTGCAAAGATCTTGAGGTCATTGTCTCCAAAGTTTGACCACATGGTAGTATCCATAGAAGAGTCAAAAGATTTGTCAACATTGACAAAGGAAGAGCTTCAAGGGACGCTTGAGTCTCATGAACAAAAAATGGTTGAAAGAGCTGCAAACAAGTAAAAAGGGTATGTGGCTTTGTAGGTGCAATTAGCAAGAAAAAAATAAATGCAAAGGGAAGTGGTTTGATAATAAAGGCAAAGGAAGCCACAATAATTAGACTATTCAAAATCAGTAAGAAAGAGGTGGTCAAATCAGAGAAGATCCTCATACCAAAGCAACCACATAGATGGTGTCACAGGTAGAGGAAGATGTAGTGGTCGAAAACCTGACAAAAGTCATATTCAGTATTTGAATTGTCATAAGTATGGTCATTATTCTAGTGATTATTCTGAAAAACAAAAGAATCAAGAAAATGATGCAAATTTTGCAAAGCATGAAGAAAAGAGATGTTATTGATGGTCATAACAAGACATGAAGAAAGATTCCAAGACCAATGATACTTGGACTCGGGATGCTCATCACACATGACTGGTAGGAAAGATTGGTTTGTCAATATAAAACCCTCAATGAAGAACATGGTAAAATTTACAAATGACAATACTCTAGCAGCTGAAGGTATTGGTAATATTCTAATTATGAGGAAAGATGACAAAAGGTTAGTAATTTCCAATGTATTATACATACCAGGATGAAAAGTAATTTGCTCAGTATAGGGTGGTTGGTCGAAAAGAACTACAATGTGTCGATTAAAGATAAATGATGAGAGTTATCGACTCAGGTGGAAGGTTAATCTTGAAGGCACCTTTGTCTTAGAATAGAAATTTTAGAATTGAACTTAATGTGATAGAGCAGAAGTGCCCTGCAAATGCAACTAGCATGGATGAATGGATATGGCACTATTGACTTGGCCATCTCAATTTCAAAGACACCAGAGATCTGAAAATAGAAAATATGGTTCAGCGTTACTAGAAATCGACATTCCAAATGAAGTGTGCTAGGAATGTGTGCAGGAGAATCAACACAAGAACAAATTCAGTAAGGATTCAAGAAGCAAGTCGAAGGCAATTCTTAAAATCATATACTATGATGTATGTGGTCCTATCCAAGTGGATTCAATTGGATGTAACAGATACTTTGTCACTTTCATAGATGATTTCAGTCGAGAACTATGAACTTACTTGTTTAAAAAGAAAAGTGAAATGATCGAGGTATTTTCCAAGTTTAAATATATAGTTGAAAGACAAAGTGGTCAAAAGCTCAATATTTTGAGGACTGATGGTGGTGATGAATATGTGTTGAAAGACTTCGACATATCATGTGAGAAAGAAGAGATTGTGCATGAGGTGGTGCCACCCTACATTCCATAGCAGAATGGAACTATAGAGAGGAAGAACATAACCATCATGAATATGGTGAGAAGTATGTTGAAAGGTAAGCATATACCCAAAGAAGTATGGAGAGAAGCTGTGTTGATTGCAACATATATTTTGAATAGATGTCCGACAAAAAGGCTAAAAGGAATTATGCCAGAAGAATGTTGGTCTGGTATCAAGCCTAGCTTGAGTCATGTGAAGGTATTTGGATATATAACACATAAACATGTTCCAGATTAGTTGAGAAGAAAAATTGATAACAAGTCGAGTCAGATGGTCCTAATAGGATATCATTCGACTGGATGATATAAGTTGTTCGACCCAGTGAACAAGCAAGTAGTGATCATCGGAAACATGATCTTAGATGAGTTTAAGGAATGAGATTGGATATAAAATACAAAGAAGGATTCATTGAAAATCTTATGTGAAGAACCAGCAAGTGAAGTCGAACGAGAAGTTCAAAAAGAAGAAGTTAGAGGTCAAGCAAGCACAAGCAGACCTTAAAGAACAAGATAGGTGCCTGCAAAGTTGCAAGAATGTGTGATCACATCAAATAATATGGTTCATGATGAAGGTGAGCTGGTACATTATAATTTCTATGCAGTCGAACCAATCAATGCAGCTGAAGCATTGAAGGATTCGAAGTGGGTGAAAGTAATGAATGAGGAACTGAAGCCTATCGAAGTCAATAACACTTGGTCGCTTATCGAATTGCCTCAATATAAGAAGGAAATCAATGTGAAGTGGATATACAAGGTGAAGTTGAATCCCAAAGGAGAAGTAATTCGACACAAGGTGAAACTTGTGGCGAAAGGATTTCTTCAGAAAGAAGGAATCAATTTCAACGAAGTTTTTGCACCTGTTGCTAGGATCAAAATAACACTTGGTCACTTATCGAATTGCCTCAAGATAAGAAGGAAATCAATGTGAAGTGGATATACAAGGTGAAGTTGAATCCCAAAGGATAAGTAATTCGACACAAGGTGAAACTTGTGGCGAAAGGATTTCTTCAGAAAGAAGGAATTGATTTCAACGAAGTTTTTGCACCTGTTGCTAGGATCAAAATAATCAGGTTGGTTGTTGGTCTAACAAACATGAACAACTGTCAGATATGTCAGATGGATATTATAACACCCCATTTTTTATTAAATTGTTTTAGTTGAGTTATTTGTAAATTCTTTGTGATTTATACGTGTTTTATTTAATTATTCTGTGTGAATGGATAAATAAGTTTGACTTGTTGGAGTTCATAGAAACTATTTATAAATTACTTATAATCTTGATAATTAGAATAAAGAGTATTTTAATTAAATTATTTAAATAAATAAGTGTGATGTAGGTGTGCTATTCTGAGTGGAAAGTGTAGAGAGCAATTAGACGTTTCTAGATTTTATTATTTAAATAAAATAACAAGATAAAAGGAAAATAAGAGTTTGTAGAGATATTAAAGACAAGGTGAGGATTAAGGAAAAAAGTGAGGATAAGGTAGGAATATTGTAACGAGGGAATTACACTTTTATTTTAAAAAGAGAGTTAAGAGGAAAAAGTTTTATCAGTATGTAGAAAAAGTAAAAAGAGGCAAAGAGGCAAGAAGAGAAAAATAGTCGGGGCAAATAGTAAAACAAAAGGAAAGCTAGAGTTTTGGGGGATGAAACCATAAATATTATTTTCTTTTGTTGGGATCACAAGGTAGGGGGAGGGGGGAGAATAACCTTAATAAAGGGTATATGCATGAGGGGTAGGGTAGAGGAGTCCTTAACCTCCAATGGGGTTTGTTTATCCATTGATTCCTGATGAATATATGATGATGAATATGTTTTTATATGCATTAATTTGAATTGCAACGGTGTGCTATTTTTATAAGGTAGTGTTATTAAGTTTTGATGTGAAATTGGGTGTTTCTAGGTATGAAATCAAGCGATTAATTCATGAGAAAATTGATACGTTTATGTCCCTTAGAGATGATAGATGTATTGGTGTTGTTAGAGTGTAAATTAGTGTAAATTGGAATGTTATAATTGGGAATGGTTTAGAGGATTAGAGGTTGGATATGGATAGGATGATCGTAATAGAAAAAACATAGATTGTTGGAAAAACTTCAGGGACCAATCTACTGGCTACAGTAACCAATCTATTGGTTTACTTTGGAAAAGAAAAAAAATTGTATTGAACCAATTTATTGGCTAAATAACCAATCTATTGGTTCAATTTGTAAAACAAAAATTTGTATTGAACCAATCTATTAGCTACAGTAACCAATCTATTGGTTCGCTTTGAAAAACTAGAATTTATATTGGATTAATCTATTGGCTACAGTAAACAAATTATTCGCTCTTTTAGAAAATTGAAAGAATACAACACAGAAGCTTGGATCAATCGATTGATCCTTGAAGCAATTGATTGATTATTTGGAAAATTTGGCATATTTTGGTACAGGAACACAAAACAATTGATTGGCCTCATGAGAGCAATCAATTGTGTCTCACTTTTTTTATGGAAAGTTTTGTAACAGCAGCCAGGACCAATAGGTTGGTTAGCGACAACAACAGATTGGTTCGCCGGTTATTTTCGTCATAACTTTTAACCCATAAGCCCATACAAGATGTGGTTTGAAGTGTTGGAAAGATAACGCGATTTAATATCAAATGGAATTGGTTTCAAGAGCTGAATGTGTTGTGTTGACATGAATAGTTAATGATAATTATATGTATTTGTTGATGTTATATTGTGATAATGTTATGATTTTTGAGAATATTAATTATAATTAGTTAACAATGTAAATGTTGAATATTGATGATTTTGTAAGTTGTGATAAGTATGTGTTGTTGTATGAGCATGATCATTGATGATGATTATGATGTTGTTGTGTATAATGTAGAAGATGATTATGATGTTGTTGTCTATGATGTTGATGATGATTATGATGTTGTTGTGTTATGATGTTGAGAATAATATTTGTGTTGTTGATGTGATTGGTAAATATTAGTTCGAGTAGGGATGACTACTATTGTTGGGTCAATGCATGCTTTTTTTATTGTCAGAAGGAGACTTTAAACATTTTGTTGTTGTTGCATTGATATGTTTTGACATGCATTCATAATGTCGTTGTTGTTGATGAAAGAGGCAAGTTGCAATCCGAGCACAGTGGATTATTGACTAGTCCCGAATTCGAGCAGGGTGGATTCAGGGTTTGAGTAGGGTGAACCTGATTCTCTAAGGAACCTTTTGATGATATGGTATCACATGCATATGCATCGAGTTACATTGTTTAGTTGCATTGCATAAGTAAGTTGTATGCATGATGTTGCTTTGTATGTGATTGTTGAGATTTGGCGTGCGAATGTGTTCATGAGATGTTATGATGTAATTATTGTAAAATATGTATATGTGTTGATACTCTACCTGGCAGTATGTACCGCTTACTTTATTAATGTTACCTCTCACCCGCTTGTTGTTGTTGTGGTTCGTGCTCTTCTACGAAGTACAAAGAAATAGGTAACCAATTAGCTGCTTAGAGTGGAAGGATGATGCCAGGTTGTTCTTCTTCCCTTTTTTTTTTCGTTCTTAGAATTACGTTGCTCTAATCTGTAACATTGAATGAGCGAACATTATTTTTCTTTGTTTATGTTTTGTTAATGAGAGTTAGATGATATACTCTCAATGTTTTCATGCTTATGTTGATTTATGAAGATTTTTATTGCATTGTTTGATTTTATGAAAAGTATATTATGAGATTGAAATGATTTGAGTAACATGCTTATTTTATAACTTCCCTACGATGATACCCTAAGTGAAGGTGTGCATGCGATGACATGTGTTGGATGTTGTAATTTTTTAATTATAATTATTGCAGAGCATATGCGTTTGATGTCGAGTAACATCCTAAGTGAAAATGTGTGTTTTCTATATGTTTGAATTTATAATAATAAGCGTGACGTTTTTAGGGTGTTACATAATTATATCAGAGCAGGTCAGTCCATCTGGCCAGGATTTTGCAATGTTGTATGTTCCCTAGTATATGACATGTGTGTGAAACACTATCGATGCTTATTTGTATTTCTAAGCAGGAGAATGATTGAAACAAGTGGGGGAGAAGCTTATGCTTCTCTGAGGTGTTGCAGGTGTGGAGTGTTGGTTCAACACTCCGCTAATTTTGGAGTGTAGGTGAGGGATAACTGACTATTAAGGAATCGCCTATGCGGGTAGAGGATCGGGAAGTGAAGCAGTTGCGTGGTAAATAAGTTACCTGGATGAAGGTAGCATGGGGAGGATCAACGGGTGGAAACATGACTTGGGAGCCAGATGAGGGGGTTGTATCCGACTGTATTTGCTTAAGAAAATTTTCAAGGGTGAAAATTATTTAAGTGGGAGAGAGTTGTAACACCCCGTTTTTATTAAATTATTTTAGTTGAGTTATTTGTGATATATACGTGTTTTATTTAATTAGTGTGTTTGAATAGATAAATAAGTTGTGACTTGTCGGAGTTGATAAAAATTATTTAGAATCTTGATAATTAGAATAAAAAGTATTTTAGTTAAATTATTTATAAAAAAAAAAGTGTGATGAGGTGTGTGACCGTGAGGGGAGAATGTAGAGAGCAATTAGAAGTTGGTAGGTTTTATTTAGAATTATTTTACTAATTAAAATAATATTTTAGTTTTATTTTTTAAATAACATAATGAGAGAAAGGGAAAATAGGAGTTTGTAAAGATATTGAGGACAAGGTGGGGATTAAGGAAAGAGGTGAGGGTAAGGTAGAAATATCCTAATGAGGAAATTAAGTTTTTATTTTAAAAAGAGAGTTAAGAGGAAAAAGTTTTATTAGTACATAGAAAAAGTGAAAAGAGACAAAGAGGCTAGAATAGAGAAAGAGCTAGGGCAAAGAGAAGAACAAGATGAGAGTTAGAGCTTTGGCGGAGGAAACCATATAGATTTTTTGGTTTTGTTGGAATCACAAGGTAAGGAGGAGAATAACCTTAATAAAGGGTATATATATATTAGGGGTAGGGTAGAGGAGTTCTTAACCTCAAATAGGGTTTATTTATCCATTGATTATTGATGAATATATGATGATGAATCTATTGTTATATGTATTGATTTGAATTGCAATGGTATGTTGTTGTTATAAGGTTGTGTTATTAAGTTTGGATGAGAAATTGGGTGTTTCTAGGTATGAAATTAAGTGATTAATTCATGATAAAATTGATATGTTTATGTCCATTAGAGAAGGATAAATGTATTGGTGTTGTTAGAATGTAAATTGGTGTAGTTTAGAATTTTATAATTGGGACTGGTTTAGAGCATTAGAGGTTAGATATGGAGAGGATGATCATAATAGAGAAAACAGAAATTACTGGAAAAACTTCACAGACCAATCTATTGGTTCACTTTGGAAAATGAAAAAATCTGTATTGAACCAATCTGTTGGCTACAATAACCAATCTATTGGTTCACTTTGTAAAACAAAATTTTGTATTGAACCAATCTATCAGTTACACTAACCAATCTATTGGTTCACTTTGAAAAACAAGAATTTGTATTGTATAAATCTATTGGCCACAATAAACAATCTTTTGGCTTTTTGAGAAAATTGAAAGAATATGACATAGAGGCTTGGATCAATCGATTTATACTTAAAGCAATCATTTGGGTGTTTGGAAAATTTGACAAATTTTGGTACAGAAACGTAGAACAATTGATTGGCCTCATGAGACCAATTGATTGACTCTCACTTTTTTCGTGGAAAATTTTGTAACAGCAGCCAGGACCAATAGACTAGTCAGTGATAACAATAGATTGGTTCGCCGATTGTTTTGGTCATAAATTTTAATCCGTAAGCCCAAACGAGACATTGTTCAAAGTGTTGGAAAGATAATGCGATTTACCATCAAATGAAATTAGTTTCAAGAGCTGAATTTGTTGCGATGACATGAATAATTGATGAGAATTATGTGTACTTGTTGATGATATATTATGATGATGATATAATGTTTGAGAATATAAATTGTAATTAGTTAACAATGTAAATGTTGAATATTGATGATGTTGTAAGTTATGATTAATATGTGTTATTATGTGAGCATTATTATTGGTGATGATTATGATGTTGCTCTGTATAATATTGATGATGATTATGACGTTGTTGTGTATGATGTTGATGATGTTGAGAATAATATTTATGTTATTGATGTGATTGGTGAATAATAGTTCGAGTAGAGAGGGTTACTATTGTTGTTTCAATGCATGCTTTGTTTATTGTCGGAAGGGGAATTTAAACATTTTGTTGTTGTTACATTTACGTGTTTTGACATGCATTCTTGATGTCATTGTTGTTGATGAAAGCAGCAAGTTGCAATCCGAGCACGGTGGAATAATGACTTGTTCTGAATCCGAGCAGGGTGGTTTCAGGGTTCGAGTAAGGTGAACCTGGTTCTCTAAGGAACCTTTTGATGATATGGTACAACATGCATATGCATCGAGTTGCATTGCATAAATGAGTTGTATGCATGATGTTGCTTTGTGTGTGATTGTTGAGATTTGACGTGCGAATGTGTTTGTTAGATGTTATGATGCAATTGTTGTAAAATATGTATATGTGTTGATACTCTAATTGGCAGTATGTACAGCTTACTTTATTAATTTGATTTATAACCCCTTTGTTGTTGTTGTGGTTCACGCTCCTCTTCGGAGTACATATAAGCAGGTAACTGAGTAGCTACTTAGAGTGGAAATATGACACGAGGCTATTCTTCTTTTCTTTTGTCTTTGTGTTCTTAGAAATACGTTGCTCTGATATGTAAAACTGAGGAACGTTTGATGACAATCAATTATTCAAAGAGGTACGCCAGAATGCTAGATATCAACGACCCTTTTTTCATTCAAAGTTATGAAAATTGTTTGATGGACGAAAGACGCTTGATAAAAATCAATTGTTCAAAGAGTTACGCCAAGATGTTAGATCTCAACGGTCTTTATTTATCCAATTTAATTATTAAGTATTTTAAGAATGAAATAAAAGAACGAACAATTATCCCAAAGTGCGAGACTTGAGACCGATCGTTCGAGAGTTCTGCTATAATGCTAGATTCCAACAGTCCTTTTCTTTCAGGTTTATTTTGCAAAAGTTTATGTTTAATTAGGAAAAGGGTTTGAATGAGTTTGATTTGGGAAAAATGTAATTCGCGGGACTAGAAACAAATCAAAATCAAAACAACCGAACTTAGAACCATATCCAGCTCATTTAGAATGGACTCATGTGAGAATAACTCTATACATGATCGGTCAAGAAAATTTATGTGTCCAAACGAGTTTTAAAAGCTAATATTGAATCAAACTTCCGAAATTGTAACACAATAGAATTGAGGTATCAAAATATTTTACCTTATCACACTATTTCCAATATTCAAAAGTTAACATCAAAATTCACCTAAAATCTATAAAATAATCTAATATCACAAAAGACAATTAATTGAATATGTTTAAACCACTAATTAATCAAACAAAATTAAATAATTAATTAAGGCTAAAAATTTAATGATTTAAACTTAATCAATTAACCTAATTAATCATTTAATTAATTCATTAAAATTAAAAGGAAAATCACTTAATCAATTCACAAAAATAAATAAATCACTTTGACTAAAGAAAAAGATTTAATCAATCACACACTTACTCAAAATAATTAGTTAGAAAATATAAACAGAAGCGAGAAAAAATGAAATTTCAAATTGCCATATTTGTAATTTAAAAGCTATGTTTTAAAAAAAATTATATTCAAGTAATTATAAAAAGAATAAATAAATAAATGAACATATAGAACAAAAAATTTGAAAGAAAAAAAATTGTTTTAAAAGAGTAAAGTCACATGATAATTATTAAAAGAAAAAAATCTAATAGTACATCAACAATTTGTAACTCGAATAGTATCATATTATTAGTACTTAATTATTATTATTATACAAATTTTGAAAATAAAGTTAAGCGGAATAGAACAAATCAATTGCATTAATTAATTAGAGTCATGACAACTAAGTAATCCATCTAATGTGAAATACACGTTATAAAATATTTTCACAGAAAATACACCGTCGAAATGTGAACAAAGACACCAATTTTGTAAGTTTTTTAAACTTTCAATTTTAATAATACTAACACCTAAAGTACTAATTATTCTCTATAATAAAATAAACTAAGTAAAAACATAACCCAAAAGAATGAAATTTAAAACAAACGTATTGTCTTTAGATGTTTATATACACAGTATTACGAGAAAGGATAGAAGAAAAACCATAGTTACACATCCTCACAAAATACAAACATTGCTAAACTTGAAGAAAAAAAACAGACATAGAGCAAACAAAGGGTGAGTAACAAATGGAAGGTAATACAGTGAGAGGAAGGTGATACTGCGACAGACTTGTGGAGGGTGGAAATGAGTCTTTTGAAGGAATGTTTGTGAGGTATGATGAAGATGCATATATGTGTGAGTATGTGTGAGTATGTGTGAGTTATGGTGTGTGTTTTTTATAAAATGAAGAGAGAGCCTTGTATATAGGTGAAGCGTGTGGTCTCTCCCCACCCCTCTTGTTTCAGGCAAAGCTATATTAAAATACACTAAATTTTCAAAATTGAGAAACAAAACAAACTCCCTACTAAACTTAATGAAGAAGTGTTGCTGAAAAATAAAAACAATATATATATATATATATATATATATATATATATATATATATATATATATATATATATATATATATATATATATATATATATATATATATATATATATATATATATATATATATATATATAAATCAAAAAAAATTTAAACTAATTAAACCTAATTAAAATAAATGATTATTAATAAAAAAAATTAAAATTAAAACGGTTAAAAATGAATAAACAGTCTGATATCGAAGTGCTCGAAAAATAAAATGAATGCACCAAAATGATCAGCGCGAAATAAATGACTCGGAAACGTACAGTGTTGATCTTACTGAACGATCAGAATCTGAGATGAGCCAATGACAAACGTCAGTAATGCTGGGTGTGAAAGAGGTGGAGGAGGTGCGCCTGCAAGGCACTCTGATGCTAAAGTAAGAAAACGAGTAAGAGAGCGAGCAAATACAAAATATGTGTGTTTCAAGGTGAGAAAGTGGATACCTGACCCTTTCAAATGAGAGAGTTTTTATAATGCTCTCAGTGTTTGGCCATTGGTCCCTATTTTCAGGGCAAGATAACTGTTTTCCGAAGAATAGGTAACTGTCAAAAATAGTCGTTGGGACGGGCAGACGTGCCTTAACTAGCCATTGGCACGGGCACGGGCGTAGTTACGGGCACAAGCGTCTTGGCTATTTCTAGATGGTGGAACTGTGCGTGACGGGCAGAGACCGACGGGGAGAAGTACTATGACCTAGGGTAAATAGGCCAGCCTCCTTTGTTGGAGGGGCAGAAAGGTAAACTTTCCCCCAAGGAGGTTGGACTTAGGAAATTGGGTCGTTTTGGAACAGAAGTGGGTTGAGCCATGCCTAGTCGTTGGGCTTGTCTGGAACAGTACCCCCCAAGTCGTTGCTATCGGGCACAGTAGTGATGACTTAAGGATGATATGCTTCCCGAGCATAGTCGCCGTGAGATTCCTTGTGTTTGGATGAGCACTTGCCCGGGCGCCATGAGTGTTGGTGTTGGGGATCTTGAGATTCGGGGAGCCCAACGATTGATCCGATCTGAAGAGTGAGGATGCCACGTGTGCCTCGAGCCGTGTGTTGTATTAAATGCGTGATGATGGCTAGGCTAAGGTCATGATGATGCCCTACCTGTGCTTGCTCGTGCACGTGCCTAGAGTTTGTCTATAAATAGTGAGAGAGTCTGTTCATTCAGAACTTTTGCTTCTTTCTCCTATTGTGCCCGTTTCTTCAACCGCCGTTTGCTGCCTTCAAGCCTATTCCGACCACCGTACGACGTCCGACTAGAGCCGTTTTCGTTTCAGAACTTCTTCCTCGACCACGTAAGTGTATCAACTCTCTGCTTATTCCTTACTTTTCTGTTTTGATGCCTTAGATTGCATGTGGTTAGGATTGAAATGACTTAGTTAGGGTGTATTTAGCAGCGGTTGTTGTTGGTAGACGGTGGCGCGGCCATCTGTCTACTGTCGGCGGTGTAGTTGGTCTTTTTAGGAAGGGTAAGTTAGCAACCCATAGGTTCAGTTGATCCCGGGATAGGGAAGACATGGTGGTGTTGCTGCTAAAGTGACATGGATTCCGGTGGTTTTCCCGTGGGATTGCTGGGTTTTGTGACCGAGGAATATCCCTGGGTGCGTTAGGGAGAACTGTCGGGCACCTTCCCCATTTGTTTAGCTGCGCCATTTGAGTAGGGTTTAGGTCGAGGATTCTGTCTTCAGCCCTTTGCGCGCCTTTTCACTTAACTAGCAGTGGAAGGATGAATTTGACTTTGCCATCGAATTCACTATTTTCTTCTGCTTTTCAAGTAAAAGAGATGTCGCGTTGGGAAGAAGAAGAAGAACATCTTAGAGATTTGTCCGAGGATAACTCCTCGGAGGATACAGAGACAAACGATGTTTCCTCGTCTCCTGAGGTTGTGGAGACGTCTACTGTGTTGTCGTTGGTGGATGAGTGGACGGTGGCCGAGCCCATGGAGCACGCATCTATTTTCGCTTCTTATACCGGAGTCACCTTCACCATGGTGGGACCGGAGGGAGGATGGAAGGTCCACTTTCCTTTATAAGATGACCGGATTTGCTCGGCGTACTGGGAGCGGTTTCTTATGTACGAGTATGTCTTTAAGAAGATAGGGTTGAGATTTCCCTTTACGGATTTTCAGCGTGCCGTATTCGGGCATCTAGACCTGGCGCCTTCTCAACTGCACCCAAATTCAATCACCTTCATGGGGGCATACGAGCTGGTGTGTAAGCATCTGCAAATCGGGGCCACCATTCTTCTTTTCTTCACCATCTTTCACCTCCAACGACAAGTGTCGGGGAAAAGTTTGGCTGGGTTTCTTTAAAGCAAGGGAGAAAGTTGTTCAAGCCTGTCATGCCCCAAATTTTACCCTTAGATTAGTAGGTCCATTTCGCATTTCATTTCATTCTGCATTGCATTTTAACTAACCGCTAACCGGTTTGCCCAGTCTGTTTGTTTTTGCAGGAAAATAGCATTGTGTGCGCTTTAATTTATAGTCGGTTGTTTGTTTCGAAGCAAAGTCATTATCAACGGATCTCCAGGAAATCAGGGTTCCTATCTTCGAATCATGCAATTTTTATTTGAGAAAGGGTTGCGTTGTACGATAATACGGACATCAGATTCCTCGTGACACAATACATTTTATTCGAGAACTGGGGTTTAGTCGTCCCTTGGGTTTGGAAATGTTGTTTGCTTCCTAAATCATATAGAGTTGAGGATGTTGAAATATGAATGAAATCGGGTTAAACCTGTGCGAGAGTCGGTTGTAAGGAATTTATTCTAGCCAAAGCACATTTTCCTGTTTTTCTACTGGTTACAAATCAATTTTAGAGGAACAGTGGAATTTCGATTTGCATTGAGTTTACAACAAATATCAATTGGTTTGATCACGAGTAATAGTCGAATCGATTCAGGTTACAATGATAGGTTATTCAGGATACAGGCTGGATTTTAAATACGAAGTAAAGTTCGTTTTGCCGTTAAATTGGATTTTTCTGTTTATCTGTTCAAGGCCGTATTCACTAATTTTATTATCAAGTGTGAATTAATTTTCAAGGGGTCCGGTTGAATTCAGAAGTTACATTGGATTTCCAGTATTGTGCAAAGGCGTTAGTTGTCGAAGTCGGATGTTGAATTTTTATTCAGATGAATGGAGTCAGAAAACAAGGATTCATTATATTAAAGATGGGACTTATTTATTCAAGTTCTATACAATGTTTATTACAATATTTATTCGAAAATACAAATTGAATTCAAACTCCTAATTGTTCTAAACATTCCTAACTTTTCCTAAGAGACCTTCATGTCCGACCTTCTATCTTCGAACCTGCAAAACAGAGAACGGCAGAAAAATCGTCAATTGGTTAGAATTAATTTTTATCAAAAATGGTTTTTAGTTATGGTGATACCCTCAGAAAATTATCATCATCGGGTATGTCGGGAGGGCAACAACGACAAGGTCGCTGCCAGCTCCCGTTTTCCGTTTCCGACCCCAGCACAACCCGACAATATCTGTTCAAAAATTTTCCAAGAGAGAGAAAGGTTTTTGAGGAAAAAGAGATTATTTTGGGAAAATGAGTTTTGCCAGACAAACAAGTCATAAAAATCATTAAACCCAATATGGATATCCAAATTGCAAAATCCATATCCAACCAACACCAAATCCATATCCAGATCCAAAACAATATGGATATCCAAACAAGCCAGAAAAATCCAACGGTCCAAAACACTTGCAAATCCATCTCAAGAACAAACCAAATCTCAGATTTTCAAGACGAAAATAACGTGAAATAAAATCATCAAATAATAACAAGAAATCCGAAAATTCATCTGTTTCAAAACCATCAAAGCGGAAAAATTGTAACAACATAATCATATCCAGACCAAAATATCAGAAATAAGAACAGTATAAAACATCAACATGAAGTTCATCAGGGGGGAGAAGAAGATTTCGAAGAACCCTAAGTGCATCGTCATCAACACAAGAACAACAGCAAAACCAGAATCACGAATCATCATCATTCATCTGCGGCCACAAAAACCCTAGAGGACGAACGAAAATCATGACCGAAAAACATCAAAGATCAACACTAAAAGCTTCGTTCAGATCCGTCTAAAACCAATCCGAAAAGCCATCACTTGAAGGTCTCAACGAAATCCGAAAATCATCTTTTAAAGACCTCAACGGATCCGGAAACCTTAAGGGCTCAGAGTCAAAAAACACTCATCACCGCCCTGTACACAACGAAACCCTCCAAACCGTCTGAACATCACCATCAAGAACACAGATCGACCAATGAAATATCATCAAGCAGTAAGCCATCATTAACCATTTCACACTTCTTTTATTGTTGTTCTTTTGTAGGAAAAAGAAGAAGACAAGAATATCGTGGAAGAAGAAAAACACTGCGGCCATGGGAGATGAGTGAGAGAGATTGAGAAAAAAACGCGGCGGTCATGATTGAGTGAGAGAGATGGGCGGAAAAGAATAAAAGGAGGCGAGGGAGATGAGAGAAAAGTGAGAGGGGGCGGCGGCCAGAAGAAGGAGAATGAGGGGGGGGGGGTTGGAAAATTTAGGGTTTTTTTTAATTATATATTGTGCAATTAATCCTGGGCACACATGACCACTATCATGTACCCACACCATCTGCACCACACATCATCACCGATCCTCATCATGTGAATCACACATGCACATTCACCGTACACCTCTCTCTCCGCATCCACACTAGATCACGCGCCCCCTCTTAAAAACCTTTCATTTTCTAATTTCTTTTTATTTTATTAATTCTGATTCATTTTGTTTAATTAATCTTTTTTTAGAAAAATCAGTTTTTTCTTTCTTTTTTAAAAAAATATTTTCACGATCTTTCAATTCAATTTTTTTTTCTAATTTACTTAATTAGCTTACTAATCGTTCTTTAAAATAAAAAATAAAAAACTAATTATATTTTTTTAGTAAAATAAACATTTTAACCCTTTCTAAATAACTCAGTTTTAATTAAAACTAACCCTTCAAATTTTTTCAAAAGAATTAAATTAATACTTTTTTTGTAAATATTTTCTTTTAATTAACAATTAACTCTTTCTTTTAAAATTTAAAACGCTAAAAAGCTAATCTAACATTTTTTAACTTTTAATTTGTGATCTAAACCTAACCCAAAATTATTTTTTTTAATAGCATAATATCCTAACGTCGCCCCGATTAATTTATCCGTCTAACTTTTAGTTTGAATTTGTTTACTGACCTTTTTATTTTTGTATTTATTTTATCCTTAGATTCTTATCCCGTTAGTATTCACACTTGTACGTTATTCCATATTTCAATATTCATTAATTTTTCATTGTATTATTTCTCCGTAAATTCCCCTCCGAAGGATAGGTCTAGCCTTTTGACCGCCGCGTCAATAGTCCTTAACCCTTACACTTTTTCATCTTTCAAAACCTAGAAGCTCCGAGTCGCCATACTCCTATTTTAGGCGTCCCGCCGTGGACAAGTTTACCCTTACCCTAACATTAGGATAAGGAGTCGCCGCACTCCATATTAGGATTCCCGCTGTGGAATACCTAGCTTACCCTTTTCAATGCAATTTTACAACGTAGAGATAGGAGTCGCCGCACTCCACGTAAGCGCTTCCATATGAACGCTTATTCCCATTGAAACCTTGACCACAGTCAAGAAGTTTCTTACCTCCCTTTCGAGGGGAATTACGATTACTCTGATTCTATCCCCTACCTCGGATACGTAGGCACAAGATGCGAATCTTGGCGAGTAAACTTAGGACTAACCCTTAGGTCTTTCTTTTTACCTTCAACCCTTAGCATTACCCTTAAGCAGATAATTTTAGCAATAGCCGCATTTAAAAACAAGAGGTTTCTGTAGAGTATTACAGAAGTTCAGAATGCTAATACCTTCCCTAAGCTTAACCAACCCCCGAACCTTAGATCTTTCCCCGCATTGTGTTTACGATGCAAAATAGGTTTTTCCTTTCTTTAACCTTTCCTTCAGATAAATCAAAGACCGGTTGTGAGTCAAAGATTTGTGATTCAAATTAATTAATAATTTGATATCCTATTCTCATCGCAACAGAAAATGGCGACTTCACTGAGGAATAGTTATTGTTCCTATTCTTTTAAGGGTTATCACTGTCTTAATTTTCATGCTATTTTTGCTTTATTATTTGCTTGTATATATCTGTTGTACCTTGCTTGGGGTATCATTGTTGTGAGATAAGTCCTACACCCGGACTTAAGTGCAATTATTATAGGAAGGTGATATATTCGGCGAGGCTTATAGGGAGTGAGTCCCGACCAAGCTGACTTGAGAATCACCGCTCAGTTGAGGCCCTTTTGAAAAGTAGTACTGTTGAACGAGTTAATCGTGAAAACATTCACTATTTTCGACTAGAGTCTGTGATATTTGGGACCGTAGTTACCTAAACACAACTTTGGCTTTATCTAGGACGTAGTGCAAGGACTATGAAGGAGTATTCCAAAAATAGTTGCTACGCGATGCTACACTCAAAAAAGGTTCTCTTGAGAATATTATTAACCACCGAGTCAGTCAGAAAATTGATAATATCCGAAAGATGGACTGATGACTTTGGGCACCTCTTTAGAACCCTTATTCTGAAGGTACAATTAACCCATAGTACATACCTTTTTGGGATGGGTAGACCTTGACTCCACTCATATATCTCTAACCTAGGACCTTTTTTTGGTTGTGTCTGTTTGTACATTGCATCCATAAAGCAACATATCATTCCTAGTTTCAAGGAATTCAATAGTCCTTTGCAAATTTAAAAAAGTCATACATTTTAAAGTCTAAAACCTTTTTCAGCTTTCCTAAAAAGGAATATTTGCAATCGACCATTGAAATTCTTGAAACCATTGCATTGCATTTCTACCTCTGGTTTCTCATTCTCGGTTCTCTCGCCTTCCAGTTCCGTCACCCTGAATTCTCTGCATCAGTACAACACCAGTGCTCGAGCTCAGAAAAAGATGGCAGAATAAAATCAAGAGTTTGGTCGTGTCAACAATGAACTCGAAGACCTTCTAAGAAGTGTGGGGCATATTATGGAAATTCTACAAGTTATGAATGTAATGATGGATACTCAGCCTACTGTTGTCTCTGAGATTACCAATAATATTGCGGGTCCTCAACCAGCTGTTACTGTTGCGAATGTACCTCCTTTGGTCTTCAACCTGGCTTGGTGCCTCCTACTATTGCTCAACCAGTTCAACAAGTCAGTCCTCCAAAGTTCAAAACTCTGAGATTCGACCGTCATAAAGGAGCTACACGCCCGAGGAATCGCTCGATCAGGCATCACCGTAAAATGGTTGCTTATCAACCTTGGCCACATCAACATAATTATGTTCAAGGTTATCCTGTTCAGTATGCTGAACAACCCTATGTAGCTGCTGTTACACCTACCTTCAATCAGCAAGTTCCTACTTATTAGCCTGTGCAACCAGCTCCTGTCTCTCAGCCTCCAGTATATCAACCACCTCCTGGTTATCAACCTGCTCAAACCCCTGTCAACTATCAACGAGTGCCCAACGCTCCTGCATATCAACAGCCGCAAAATCAAGCACCTCGTCAGAATGGTCCGAATAGGGGACAATACAAGCCATGTTCTCGGATTCCGATGACTTTTACTGATTTGTACCCATCATTAGTGCAACAAGGTCTGATTACCACTAGAGTTGTGGGTCCACCTTCAGATCCTTTACCTGCCAATTACAACGCCGCTGCTCATTGTTTATTTCATAAGGGTGCGCCTGGCCATGATTTGGAAAACTGTTACGCTCTCAAGTCCATTGTCGGGGAGTTAATGGAAACAAAGATCCTGTCTTTTGATGATCCTCAGCCGAATGTCAGGAATAACTTTCTACAAAATCATAGGGTTGTTAATGTTATTGATGATATATCTGATGCTTCTTAGATCAGGACTTCTCGCAGGGTTTTCCATTTGCCAAGATCAAGCTCTTCAAAGCCTGTTCTTAACATATCTAATCTAGTTACTCCTATAGCGAATCAGCCGAAGCCGGTAATTATTCTGAAGCCTAGTCCATTTCATTGCAGTGATCCTCAAGATGATGTGACCATGAATGACAAAGAGTCTGGGAAGATCACCCCGAAGGAAGATTTGAAGACTGACAACGAGGATGTGACAGATATAGTTGGGGCAAGCAAGATGATTCGCAGTAATCGTACTCATACTCCTTGTTTCAATGAGGCTCCTCCAGAGGAAACCGCTACCACTGTCCCGACCTTGAATACAAGGACTTCATAAACACCTTTAGATAGACTCGTCAGACAGTTCATTTTATTTATTTATATGTATTTTATTTCTTTGGTTGTAAAAGCATAATTAGCATGTAAGAACTTGGTTTTTTTTGAATAATTAATGCAATGCATATGTTTGTCTTGAATAAATCCATTCGTATTCACTCACAAAAATCATTTTTCATAACTTATAATGCCAACTTTACCCAATCTCTTGCTCTGATAGAGAATTGGGAGGAGGATGATGAACCAAAAACATCATGTCTCTTGTCGTATGCTTTTAAACGAAACTCTGTTGATGATGTAAGGCATTGTTTCAAATCCCAAACACTGGAGATACAAGGAAGATAATCCCTCTTTAACCCTTTTGAGCCTTGAAGTAGGAGTTTCTTTTTCCAAATAAAAAAAACCCTCAACTTTAACTTGGGGCAGGGTAGTTTTTCAGTCAAACCGATCGAGCGCTCAGACTCTCATAAAGGAGGAGCGAACCTTTGAGAATCTATCCTTAACATATTAGAAAGTTAGAAGTCAATGACTATCCCTCGACTACTTAAAGAGTGGGGCAGTCACAAGCCTTCAAAAGAGTCACACGACTTGTGCAGAAAATAATGAATGAAAAAGAGTCTGCTAAGTCAAAACCTATAAAGGAGACTTAGGCAAAACTGGGGCACCCCGCTGAACCCCGAGGTCAAATTCAAAAGACTTCGTCTAGGCAAAAGCAAAAAAACAAAGGATTACAATAAAGAATCCCCAATAGAGAACAAAGTGGTGTGGCCAAACACCAAAAGAAAATAGGCGAGTGATTGCCATGTCCAAAGCCTTAATGGTTCCTCGACCATATCAAATCCGATTGATAGATGAGTGCTCATATACAGTTAATTGAATATATGATTGGAGAACATCACGAAGAAGGGGTGGGTACAAATAACTTTGAGCCTTTATCCTTTGTTTCTTAAAACCGTGAACCAAGCCACGATACAACCTTTAAAAGACCTAATTGAAGTAGGATCTCTTTTGAAAGCATACTCAACGAGATAATGTTTCCTGACTCCCACGAGCTACGCTCAATTTAACGTTGGCATCATAAATTAAATTCATATCCTAACTAAATGTTGACATCATAAATTAAATTCATATCCTAAATAGTGATTTCGGTCATAATTTATTGCGATATCCTTTTTCAAAAAAAAAAACTTCAAGAGAAATATATATGTGCATTAACAATTTCAGGATTGACATTTCATGCGTGTTGATTTTTCTTGATATCTTAGAAACTTACATATAGACGTCGTCAATGGAACTCGAAGATCCTGCTAAACAGGGGCAAGGGGTTTCCAAGTCGTTTACTGATGCAAGTCTGACTGCTATTTTTGGAGGACCCAGTCATAACACTGCCGATCCGGACCTATCACATTGAGATCCGACAAATCTCTCCAAGAGTTTGAAAACAGTGGGGCAATTAGACTCCATTTTCTATGTAAAATTCTCTCGAGATGACTCTCTCATAAAGCAGGTACTCTGGGGCATTATGTTTTTAAAAATGACGACTACTACAAAGTCCATTAAGATCAAAACTAGCATGTTTCACAACCTTCTTCATGCACCCGATGAATCTTACTCCAGGCGGTCTTCATTCCCCAGTAAGTCTCATTGTTGCAGAAACAATTATGAACCATTGCCTCAACAGCAGTCCTCAGTGAGACTATAAGTTGACAACACTTTGGATTGATCCGATAATCTCCAGTGACTTTCAAGACTGCAGAGATCATACCAGTATCTTCCAAGTGATGCACATTTTATTTGAGGACCCACTCCCAGTGGAATCATCTTTTCCGCACCGAAGCTGCCATGCTTAGCTCAGGAAATATTCTCTAGGAGATTGCCATATTTTCCCCAAGAAGTCCAGTTACCTTCCCCAGGGAAGCTGATGTGCTTTCCCCAGGAAGTTGGTGTACTTTTCCCAGGAAGTTGCTACGTTTTCTCCAAGCAGCTGCCTAGCTCCACATCTTCCCTATGAAGCGGATATTTATTTTATCCCCGGAAGTCTCTAATCCTCATATTTTCTTTGGCTGATTATGATTCATGATAGCAATCCCTCCAGTGAAGCCATAATATCGTATCCCCATGAGGAAGTCATGATATCGTATCCCCAAGTGGATTGTTTTCTCCCCAGAGAAGTTGGAACTTTGAAGCAAGATTTAGTTCCGCCATCAACTTTTCATATCCCGTGATAGATGTATTATTGCAAAGGTCGCCGGGTATCCCCGTCGAGATGTTTATTTCATTTCATGTTTCCTCTCTCGTTTGTTTTGTCAGCGTATGCAAGAGCATAAACATTGCATACTCAATGCATTTTCATACACATTGATCTAGGCAGCAACATCTACATGTTTGCTATCCTTGCCATCCTTTGTCGTTACTGCCGAGTAAATGGGTTTGTCCGTTCTCTCCAAGTAGATCGCCAACCCTAAGCATAAAATACCTATTATTTCCAGTTTCCCCATGGAGTTCAATCCTCGTGGACGATGGTTATTTCAGTTATATTTCTGCAGTAGGATAATATAATCCCCATGTGAGCTCATTCCCTCAATGGAATCTTGTCTAACAGATGCTTTCTGGCTCGATTCTAGATTGAACTTCGGTCCTGTCGGTCGGCGAACCTACCCGAATGTGCATTTATTTTGCACTATCTTTCAGGATAAGCCTCTTACAATGCCTTTGCAGATATGTGACTGTTATCGTCCAAGAAGCTTATCATTACATTACAATAATGATAAACGACAGTTCTCGTACAAGAAGTTTATCATTACATTACAACAACGGTAAACGACAGTTCTCGTACAAGAAGCTTATCATTACATTACATTCAACTGGTATGCGACAGTTCTCGTACAAGAAGCTTATCATTATATTACATTTTACTACCTTACATAACATTTTATAGCCTCGACAAGCAGTTCTCATCCGAGAAGCTTATCATTGCTACTCTTGCAAATAAGCGGTAGTTCTCGCCTGAGAGGCTTATCCTATTTTCATCATGACTAGCAGCAATTGGCCATCTCCATCGAGAAGCTGGTTTCAATTTATCTTTCATCCTGAAATGTGGGGAAGTTTATTTTGCCCTTTAGTAAAAGAAGAAACTGAATCATATTCAGGGCAACAGATCTTGAAGTATGGAGAAGTTTATTTTACCCTTTAGTAAAAGAATAAACTGAAACATATTCAGGGCAACAGATCTTGAAGTATGGGGAAGTTTATTTTACCCTTTAGTAAAAGAAGAAACTGAATCATATTCAGGGCGACAAATCTTGAAGTATGGGGAAGTTTATTTTACCCTTTAGTAAAAGAAGAAACTAAAACATATTCAGGGCAACAAATCTTGACCTATGGGGAAGTTTATTTTACCCTTTAGTAAAAGAAGAAACTGAAGCATATTCAGGGTAACAGGTCTTGAAGTATGGGGAAGTTTGTTTTACCCTTTAGTAAAAGAAGAAACTGAAACATATTCAAGGCAACAAATCTTGAACTATGAAAAAGTTTATTTTACCCTTTAGTAAAAGAAGAAACTGAAGCATATTCAGGGCATCAGACCTTGAAGTATGGGGAAGTTTATTTTACCCTTTAGTAAAAGAAGAAACTGAATCATATTCAGGGCAACAGATCTTTAAGTATGGGGATGTTTATTTTACCCTTTAGTAAAAGAAGAAACTGAATCATATTCGGGGCAACAGATCTTGAAGTATGGGGAAGTTTATTTTACCCTTTAGTAAAAGAAGAAACGGAATCATATTCAGAGCAACAGATCTTGAAGTATGGAGATGTTTATTTTACCCTTTAGTAAAAGAAGAAACTGAATCATATTCGGGGCATCAGATCTTGAAGTATGGGGAAGTTTATTTTACCCTTTAGTAAAAGAAGAAACTGAATCATATTCAGGGCAACAGATCTTGAAGTATGGGGATGTTTATTTTACCCTTTAGTAAAAGAAGAAACTGAATCATATTCGGGGCAACAGATCTTGAACTATGGGGAAGTTTATTTTACCCTTTAGTAAAAGAAGAAACTGAAACATATTCAGGGCAACAGGCCTTGAAGTATGGGGAAGTTTATTTTACCCTTTAGTAAAAGAAGAAACTGAATCATACTTGTCGCACCCTAATTTTTGACCTTAGGATGCCACCTTTTTTTGCGTATTTTTCTATTATTTGACTTTATTTTAATATTTATATTTTTGCGACTATTATTACTAATATTATATTTATTTCTATCATATTTATTATTATTATGTTATCTATTTTATTACTAACATTACTTTCACTCTTGAGCTATTATTGGACCATTACACCGAAGATATCTTTGGATGCGCTTTCCGATTACATCTCGATCAGGATTTGGTATCTTATAAGTCAAGGTTGTTAGTTATCTCTCTATCAAAATCATCAATTGAAAGCGAAGAAGAATTTGGATTTAAGGCATGAAGACCGTTCATTTGGGCTCGGTATCGACAATTTAATCAAGTGGTGCTATGGGATATGGTGTCAAGACCCCGATTTTCCAGTATTTTGGTTCTTACTCTTTGTAGATCCAACTTGGATATCAATGTGTTTACAAGCCCACGGGAGACAGAAAACATTTGGAGATAAAGGTGGCAGGATTTACAATCCAAAATATTAATGAACAAAACAAGACAACTCTGTTGCTATTAAGTAGAACATGTTATGGGATTGATAAAATCTACAACAATGCTTCGGGTTCCAGCTCTGTCAAAATACCAGTGGGATTTAAATAGATCAATTAACAGCTCATTCCAAGTTCAAATTACAAACAAGTTTAGGATAATTACAAAACAAGTTCACGGTCATCACGAGACAAATTCATGATTATTAAGACTCCAGATGTACCAATTACTACAACAGTAGAAGTGCTATGCCACAACAGAAGTTCAACCCGCCTCGACCGTAAATTTCACCGGTTCTTGAAGGTGTCATTAAATAGATGGAATGCAGAATTTCATCTCTGATATCATTGTACAGCTTCCCAGCGATGAGGCCTCATTTCGGTCGGAAAGATTCATACCTGTGCAGTATGTCAAGATGTATGGTATACTCGTAGGTCAACGGCAGAGCATACTCCCGCCTACAACAAATATACCTGAGGCATATGCACATGGCTCTACTGAAGAACAATATTTTATGCAGAACCTGGCACTATTCTTCACTTCATTTTATAAGGATCATATACGCATCCCAGAATCCACTCGAGAGAACATATCAGCTTTGTTGTCGGGCCTTGAATATCTTATCGATATTTCACATGATTGACAATACTGAGATTCTTTTATGTTTGAACTGCTGGATTTCCATAGCGTCTGAGTTGTGCGAGCCACACCGAAGTTTGGATAATCCTGCAGCCTCTGCAAACTTAATGGGACTTCAGGTAGCAGGAATGCTTTCTGGTATGGTTGATGGGCTTGTTTCTCCCCTTCTTCAACGCCGACAACTTTATTCTGGTTCCATGTCAAAGTTGAGAATGCTGATGATCTGCCGAGTGGCTAAACCTGAAAAATAGATTAAGTAAACAACTCAGTGGTGAGGATTGGACATAGAACATTTTGAACACACTCTGCTGAGCAATTGGATCTGTAACTAATTCCATGATTGAAGAACAAAAAACAACAGCTGGAACTTATCACAGGGAATTAACAAGAAATCTTCATAATTTCATTCGTGGTAAAACCAATATGGTTGGTAAAGAACGATCATTCAAGTTAGAGGATCCAATTGGCCCAGTGAAAGAAATTCTCAAGCTCTGTCCTGCCAGGGTGCTGGTAGCTCTTTACAAAATTCCAACTTTTGATTCAGTTGATGACTTCCTACAGATTGTGGCTACTGTTAGAGGCAAGCTCAAGAAGGATGGAATAGTTGACATTGAATCTGCTGCAAGAATCGTTCTTCATGATTGGAATGAAGGTAAAATACCATATTATACCACGCCCCCAGTTAGTGAACCAGAACCTTTTGAAGCACTAGTTCCTTTACCAGAACCACTTTGTAAGGTTTGCCCTTTTGCTCTCACAACCCGAGTCAATTTCTTCACAGTGGCAGAAACTGCAATAGCACTAATGAGAGCTTGAAATCTCTATTTGAACAAAGGAGCCACCGTAGAGGTACAGAATATTGAGAAGCTCCGTTGGTTGAATGCATCTTATTCTCCAGTTGTCAAACAACTCCAAAATCCTTTCACTTAAATAACCTGCAAAAAGGGAAGCAAGATTAACGTATCAACGGGTAGCAAGAGTTTTCTTAAATCATTCAATAAGGATGCTTTTGTTTAAACTAATGTTCAACTTCATTTGGTTCTATATACATTTTCATAGTGGCGTATCTAAAGCTATCACGGGTTAACCAAATTCATAGCAGTACATGCTTCATAGTAATTCGACCATACCGGCTACAAGAATAACCTTCAATCCTCATTAATAACTCCATAATGACACCACAATATCCTCAGCTCTTGAACAACCTGCATGAAGAAGAACAAAACAACACATTTGATCAGTTTTGTGTTCATGTTTCATGCTTAAAAGATGGCAAAACTAGAATAAACACAGGACTAGAGCATGACCAAGAATATACAAACCCTCATGCCAAATACAATCCCAAAGCGTCCTTGTGCTGAAACTGTCACTAGTTGATGATACCGGTTCGGGGAATTTGAAGGTCTTTCAGTGCACACTAAGGATGATTACAAAATTTCGAGGATTACCCAGAGCACCGGCTTAAGTTCTTCTCTCTGCTCCGTGCCATAACTACTCACTGTTTTCCTGCATTAATCTGCTTGTCAAGTCAGCAATTGAAGTTTGTTATAGATTCAATCATGTGGGCATTTCGGCATACAGAAAGGAATATTGCTGAAACTGGTCTGAACCTGTTGCTGGAGATGCTGGAGATACTGGACAAATTTCTTGACAACTGAGAATGAAATGTTTGTTGTCTTAACTGATACTTTTTCATAAGCCTGGGTTCAAATTACATGTCTTGGTGCTTCAGCATTTGTTTTGTCTGGTGGAAACCGGTCTGCTAACCGAGCCCCTCTGGGATGTTACTACAACTTCATATTCATACTCAAATAATGCAGCTTTTGTACGCGAGCACACTATAAAGCTTCTAACTGCTTCTTTCCCTAATATATCAACAACCGAGGTTACCTAATTTGTTAATGGGCTCTTCAAGTCTACAACTGATCTCTCTATATTTAAAACTCATATACGAGATTTTCTTATACAGTTAAAAGGATTTCCAACTCAGGATAACAAGGCTCTCTACGCTGAGGAGGCTGCAGCACAGAGAGAGAGGGAACGACGAAGGATGCTTTCTATTCCGGGGCTGATTGCGCCAAGTGAGTTGCAAGATGAAATAGCAGACTCATAGCATAGTTAGAATTAGACCTGTAACCAGTCATCTCAAAACTGAAGAAGACGGACCTTTTTTTTTACCACAAACCAAACTTCACGCCTTGAGTAACTTCCTCCAATTCACAAGCTGCCACTACACGAGCTGAAGGCCACATAGGTTACAAACTTTCAACAAGAACATAGCTATCATGACGGTTTTCGCCGGTAATGCGCCTAAAACCATCATAAGCATCGATACACATAGCAGTTTGAAGCATACACCAACAATTCATCCTGGGATGTCCGTCTTCTGGCCCAACTCGTTCGTTATCTACACCTGCCAAATCACAAATTCTGAATTAGTAAATCCTTTGAAGAATATACCGTTGGAATATCCAATCCAAATCCAAGACATTGAACCTGGACAGATAAACATTTAACGAAATTGATGCAGTATCAAAGATTGAATTTGTCATTTAACGAGCATTTAACGAGATTGGAGCGAGAAAGGAAAGTTTTCAAATTGGTTTGAACCAAAACAGAAAATACAATCAAGCTTTCAAAGCGTTTTAAATAAGGTTTCAAGCAATTAATTCTCAAAAGCCTATATAAGATGAAGAGGAAGAGGAATTCAGGACGGCGAAAAAACCCTATGAGCGTAAACAGAAACTTCGAGTAAAAGAAACTTATCTCAATTGGCAATCATCTCCGGTCACCGCAAACCATCACCGGCGCCACAGATTTGACGGACAAAACCCCCATTTTCGCCACACGAGTCATCACCGCTCCACCAAACTTCGGTAAATCCTTACTCATATTGAAATTGTTGAACGATTAACGCTTCAAATTTTGTTTCAGGTACAAGAATAGAACAAAATGACAAAGATTGAAATGGATATTGAAACAGAGGTTGAACGGGAGAGGAGATCGAGCGAACGAGTTTGGGATTAGGGTACCATCGCGTAGCTTCCTGCGTTTTTTTTATTATTCTGATGTATGTACGCACGACCACGATAATACCATGGTCCCTTGTCACTATCACCACACACCTCATGATCACACGGATCACATTGCATGCCCACAGCAGATCCGATGCACCTCCACCACGGTATCCAGCGCCTTTTTTTTTATTAAACTCTAATTATTATTTTTTTTAAAAAACCAATAATTTGTTTTAATATAATTTTTTTTAACCTTTAATCCTTTAATTAAACTCTAGTTTTTATTAAAATAATAAATTAACCTTTTTTTTTAAGTCTGGTTGATTAATTAATCTTTTATAATTAAATTCAACTAAAACTAATTTTATAATTTATTCTCTCAACTTTATTAATATTATTAATTTACCTTAATGATAAAACCTTTTATTTTATTAAACATATAACTTATCCTATTATACTTTTAAAAACCTTTTTTTTCTAAATAATTTAATTTGTATTAATGGCTAAATATTTACTTAATATAATTAATTTAACTTTCTTTTATAAAATCAATTTCACCAAAAGAATGTATTTTTCTTGCAAATTAACTCAAACAACTAATATAACTTTTATTAAAAAATAACTAATTGACTTATATTTAGGAATCCAATACAACCTTTTCTTTTAAAATTAAGTCAACATCTCCTTTAAAATCGAATGCATCTCTAATTTGTTAATCTAATCAATACATTTTCTCAAAATAAAATAAATCTCCATAACTCAATAAACCAAACATCGTAAATCAACGTCAATCGTGCATGCTTCAATTCCACTCACATATGCACATTTCACACACTTTAGCGCTTTCATGCGTTTGTGTATGAATTTATTTACTTGCTTGTACTTTCCGCAATTTACATTTACCGCATTTATATTATTGCATCGCATTCCGTCCAAAGGAAGAATCTGCGCATGATTCCAACAATCGTGCGTATGCATTCACATTTGCATCATTCCCCCCCATGATCCTTGATCCCATTCAAGTTGATCTTCTTAAGTTTAGGACTTACCCCATCGGAAGGACCTTTATCTTACAATATAGACAAAACAACTCAATACAACATATTCAAACACAATAGAGAAAAGATGCCAAAACAACTCCATCCCACAACAATACAATCAATACCGTAGGAACTTTTCCTTAAGAGAGATAAAGGTGTACCTCGTCGATCCCTATCCGAGTACGTAAGTCCTTCTCTTAAGACGATGCAAAGACTATTTTCTTACAATTTGTGGCGGTTAAATCTCCCTTAAAATGATAACACATCTCTTCTCCTAAAATTAATCAATCAACTACCCTAAACTCGTAGGAACTTTAACCACAGTCAAAGAACTCCTCTAACCCTTTAGGGGAACTACAAATACTCTGATTCCACTCCCGTAAGGATATGTAGGCATAAGATGCGACATCTTATAGAGTATACTTAGAAATAAACCCCTAGGTCTTTTATACCTTAAGCAGATAAACACTTAGCAATAATTAATATAAAACAAGAGGTTCCTGTAGAGTACTACAGAAACTTAGGATGCTAGCACCTTCCCTAAGTTTAACCAACCCCCAAACCTATAACTCTCTAAATCTTGCATTTTCATTGCATTGTGAGAATTTCGATTTTTATTCCTTCCTTTGGACAAATCAAAGTTCGGTTGCAAAAAATGAATTAAAGATTCAAACTAATCAATAGTTTGGTATCCGAATTTCACCGCGACAATACTCAGGGCATCAGATCTTGAAGTATGGGGAAGTTTATTTTACCTTTTAGTAAAAGAAGAAACTGAAACATATTCAGGGAAATAGATCTTGAAGTATGGGGAAGTTTATTTTATCCTTTAGTAAAAGAAGAAACTGAATCATATTCAGAGCATCACATCTTGAAGTATGGGGAAGTTTATTTTACCCTTTAGTAAAAGAAGAAACTGAGTCATATCCAGGGCAACAGATCTTGAAGTATGGGGAAGTTTATTTTACCCTTTAGTAAAAGAAGAAACTGAATCATATTCAAGGCATCAGATCTTGAAGTACGGGGAAGTTTATTTTACCCTTTAGTAAAAGAAGAAACTGAATCATATTCAGGGCAACAGATCTTGAAGTATGGGGAGGTTTATTTTACCCTTTAGTAAAAGAAGAAATTGAATCATATTCGGGGCAACAGATCTTGAAGTATGGAGAAGTTTATTTTACCCTTTAGTAAAAGAAGAAACTGAAGCATATTCAGGGCAACAGATCTTGAAGTATGAGGAAGTTTATTTTACCCTTTAGTAAAAGAAGAAATTGAATCATATTCAGGGCATCAGATCTTGAAGTATGGGGAAGTTCATTTTACCCTTTAGTAAAAGAAGAAATTAAATCATATTCAGGGCATCTGATCTTGAAGTATGGGGAAGTTTATTTTACCCTTTAGTAAAAGAAGAAACTGAATCATATTCAGGGCAACGGATCTTGAAGTATGGGGAGGTTTATTTTACCCTTTAGTAAAAGAAGAGACTGAAACATATCCAGGGCAACATATCTTGAAGTATGGGGAAGTTTATTTTTACCCTTTAGTAAAAGAAGAAGCTGAATCATATTTTGATCATGGAAGCTTATTTACATCAGATAAGCGACAGTCTCTTTATTTGAGAAGCTTATCTGATTTTGGTATGTAGATCCCGTCCAATGATAAGTGGCAGTTCTCTCTCGAGAAACTTATCAGAGCTTTCCTTTGAAGTCCATTTATTTTGGCACACAACAAGTTTTACCCTGTATAGTTTTTAATTGGTTCCTGAAGATTCCGTCTGATCTCTTCGCTTAAGGAATTTCCAGAAGCTCGGATGTTATTCTCACTCGCAGACTCCAACACTTTGGTCTACCCGATCCTACCTTCGTGGGGATCCTGTTTTACCTTTTATCTTAAAGTATCAGTCGGTCATGCCTGAACCTGTTGAACAATTACTCTTGGATATTTCCCGAGTGGAGGCCGTCTCGTCGGTGCCACTTTCATTGAGGATCCCGTCTTACCGTTTATTTTTAAAAGTGACAATTGGTCGCGCTTGCACCGGTTGGCCGCCACTTTAGAGTTCCGCAGTGTCGTGTTGTTTCCCCAGTCTGTCGTCTTCCCTAGTGTGTGTTTGCTCGTGGCGTCTGTCCTCGCGTCATCCTTTCGTCTGCGTCCTTGCATTTATCATTTCCGTCATACGCATCATACTAGATTTATGGCATTGTCAGCATTATAGTTCATTTCGTTTTGTCCATAGCATTGCATATCACTGCATCTAAGGGCAAAATTTTCGGTTATCTGTATTTAAATCCCTTTCACCATGATTTCTCGAGCCTACGTCACTCAAATCATCCGGTGAAGTTATTTAAATAGGGGCAAATGTCATACCCCAAATTTTACCCTTAGATTAGTAGGTCCATTTCGCATTTCATTTCATTCTGCATTGCATTTTAACTAACCGCTAACCGGTTTGCTCAGTCTGCTTATTTTTGTAGCAAAATAGCACTGTGTGCACTTTAATTTACAGTCGGTTGTTTGTTTTGAAGCAAAGCCATTATCAACGGATCTCCAGGAAATCAGGGTTCCCATCTCCGAATCATGCAATTTTTATTTGAGAAAGGGTTGAATTGTACGATACTACGGACGTCAGATTCCTCGTGACACGGTACATTTTATTCGAGAACCAGGGTTTAGTCGTCAGTTGGGTTTGGAAATGTTGTTTGCTTCCTAAACCGTATAGAGTTGAGGATGTTGAAATATGAATGAATTCGGGTTGAACCTGTGCGAGAGTCGGTTGCAAGGAATTTATTCTAGCCAAAGCATATTTTCTTGTTTTTCTACTGGTTACAAATCAATTTTAGAGGAACAGTGGAATTTCGGTTCGCATTGAGTTTATAACAAATATCAATTGGTTTGATCACGAGTACTAGTCGAATCGATTCAGGTTACAATGATAGGTTATTCAAGATACATGTTGGATTTTAAATACGGAGTAAAGCTCGTTTTGCCGTTAAATTGGATTTCTCTATTTATCTGTTCAAGGCCGTATTCACTAATTTTATTATCAAGTGAAAATTAATTTTCAAGGGGTCCAGTTGAACTCAGAAGTTACGTTGGATTTCCAGTATTGTGCAAAGGCGTTAGTTGTCGAAGTAGTATGTTGAATTTTTATTCAGATGAATGGAGTCAGAAAATAAGAATTCATTGTATTAAAGATGAGACTTATTTATTCAAGTTCTATAAAAAATTTATTACAACATTTATTCGAAAATACAAATTGAATTCAAACTCCTAATTATTATAAAAGTTCCTAACTTTTCCTAAGAGACATTCATGTCCGATCTTCTATCTTCGAAATCTTCGAACCTGCTGTCGCTACGCGAAAAATGACACATAGCCGCCACCAAATTTTATTTATCCCAAGGAGGAAAAGGGAAATAACGATAAAACCTTTAGAAAAAGAGCATGGTCATCGCAACCAAGTCTTAGGGTTCGGGAGTCGGTTATGCAAGGGGAAGGTATTAGCACCCCCTCACATCCATCGTACTCGATGGGAACCTTCTAGGTTGTTTAGCTTGAATGGGTGTTTTAATTTAAAGGTTCACTTGCTTAAGGGAAAGAGGGGTTGGTTTTATATTAGAATGCTCGCCAAGGATTAGGGCCTTTGTGCCTACGTATATTCACTTGTAAGAAGTGAAGAATCAGAGCATTCGTAGTTCACGGGACTACGATGAAAAATGGTAAGTTTGGGTGGACGATGCTATCGTGCGCATTCTAGTAGTTAGGTGTTTTGCGGCTGACTTATGGAGTCTTATGTGTTGCCTGTTTGCGGTAGAACGGACGTAGCGTGTTCTTTTTGGGTGATGAGACATGGATGAGTAAAGGTGCTCGCTAGGATTATCGCAATCCTATGCCTACATATTCTCAACAGGTGTGAGAAATCAGAGCAGCCGTAGTTCGGCGGCTTGTGAAATGGTTGTTTGTTGGTTGATTTTATACCTTGAAAAAGGGGATTTCGTATTGATGCCCTAAGGCGAAAAAAGTTTGATGAGTTGATGTTATTTTTAAGTTTTTGAGAAGAGATTGTTCTTGATTAGGATTACACAAAAAAAAAAACTTTGGATAGTGATGAATATTTCGAATAACCAAGTCGAGTGCCTTGTATTCAAAACATTCAGAACGAGTGTAGGAGGGTTCCATTCTCATTCCTTCTCCACCACTTTAAAGCTCATGGCGTATAACCTTAATTGTATCTTTATCATATTTTGGATTTCTTATGAGAAAAATACCACTTGATGTTGGGTCAAGGGTTTTATTATTTGTAAAAATATTTGAAGTGATGCGAACAAGGTCGATGGCGAACGCACAAAGCGGTCGACTTACAAGGGTGAAAATGGCTCGATAAAATCGAGACTTTATTTTTTTGAAAATAGTTTTTGGAACCAAAAGTCAAAAATGACCGTAACAACATCCACATACAATGATCATGCAACCACATCGGGTTAGCCGACATGAAAAAACACAAAACATGAAAGAAAAAAAAACAGAAATTTTTTGGGAAAAAACTAGAAAAACTAAGGGAAGTTGGCTAGGCGAAGGCTGTAGCGAAGCTGCCCAGAAATACCAAGAAGTTTGCTAGGCGAACTTCCCAGCGAACGAAAACAGAGGCAAAAGGGGGCAAAGTTCGCTAGGCGAACCTTGCAGTGAAGCTGCCCAGAAAAAACAAACAGAAGTTCGCTGTGCGAACTTCCCAGCGAACGCAAACAGAGGTGATAGGGGGAAAAGTTCGTTAGGTGAAGGTGCCAACGAACATGACAACAAGAAAACACCAAGAAGTTCGCTAGGCGAACTTCATGCTGTTTTGCCCAGAATATGCCTTTTTTATGGAAAAAGAGTAGAAATGGGGCTAAGTTTTCTAGGAGAACTTGCCAGCGAACATGACAGCACACATGAGTATTTTCAACTCATGTCGCTATGAAAACTAACCTACGTTCTTTCTATTTTCTTTGTTCTTTTACAACATTTTTTGGTCATATCAAGACCTTATTACTGTTATACAACACAAGAAAAACACATGAAAATAAACATGCAAAAATGTAAACAAGATAAGGGTTTGGAGAGAAGGATACCCAAAAGCTACTATCTTCCTTCACCAATGGTCTTTGATGGATGTGCTTCTATGGTCCACCTCCTTCTTCTGGTTTTTCCTCTCTTGTTCTCTCAAGATTTTCTTTTCAAACTCTTTTTTCTGTTTTTTCTCTTACTCTCTTTTTCTGATTTTTTTCTCAATGTTTCTTGCTTTCCATCTCTCTATGTGTCAATGTGTCAATGTGTCAATGTCCCCTTTTTCTACTGCTATTACTTTTCTTTTATACCCAAAGCATTAGGGTTTGCACATGTATTTAAACTTCGGAATTTCTACACTTAGAAATGTTCAATGCCACTTTCTTGGTGCACCCTTTTCCTCTAGAAATATTACTTTTCTGCTGCACTTTTGTTGATGTACCAAAACAATAGAGCTTGCATATGTCTCAAGTTTCAAAATTTCTACATTTGGAAATGCTTATTACCATTTTTTTGGTGCAGCCCCTTTTCTTTCCATTTCTAGCATGCTGCTTTTTTTGCTTTTGCTGCTGCACTTTCCTAGTGTTGTTTTTCTGCATTGTCTTCCTTTATTATCTTGTTCTTGGGTTGTACTTGTGGTCCATGCCTCTCCTTTTGACAGCATTTTGAAGTTCTGAATTTTGGCATGTAAGTGAGACAATATGATCTAGTTCCTCAAGTTTTGTGACATGGTTTATTTGGTTAGGAATTAGTTGGTCATGAGGCTGTTTTGGATCAATTTAAAATGCCTTGAAATTGCCCATGAATAAGCATTAATGGTTTTGCTTTTGAAATGCTCCAATGTTGAATTAAACCTTAATTATTTTTCTTGGATATTTGTGGGTTATGAATTATATGTAGCAAATGGAGATTTGATGAGGCATGAAGGGAACCATAACATGAAATTAGTTAGAAACTTGAATTAAGACTAGAAATAGCTTAATTTTCTAAGCATTGCTTAGAGTTAGAAACTTTTGTAACAAATGTAACATTCTTGCAAGTGTCATGAAATTTCCCTTTGTAACATTCTTGAATCTAATCTTGAATTCACGAATTTGAATTTGGAATGGTGGATATCCCTTATACCATTATTGAAATGGATGAAGTCTTGAATTAGGCCTTGCACTTAATGTTCATTAGAAATATTAATCTTGAATATCCTAATATTTTCAAGTAACTTCTCCTTGAAGGAATCTACATGAGTAGACTTTCCAACTTGAACCAAACCTTAGATGATGAACCTTTTCTTCCATGTAGCCCATGATAAGCAATTTATCTTATTTGAAATGGAAAACAACGAATCGACCCAATCCCTACCTTGTGAACCCACATGCTCGATATGCAATAGAACGATGCACGATATGACGAGTGTAGGGTATGAAAGGCTAAAGGTGAAATGAGGGTGTGACACCTGCAAAACAGAGAACGACGGAAAAATCGTCAATTGGTTAGAATTAATTTTTATCAAAAATGGTTTTTAGTTATGGTGATACCCTCGGAAAATTATCATCATCGAGTATGTCGGGAGGGAAACACCGACAAGGTCGCCACCAGCTCCTGTTTTCCATTTCCGACCCCGGCACAAACCGGCAATGTCTGTTCAAAATTTTTCTGAGAGAGAGAGAAAGGTTTTTGAGCAATAAGAGATTATTTTGGAAAAATGAGTTTTGCTAGCCAAACAAGTCATAAAAATCATTAGAACCAATCTGGATATCCAAATTGCAAAATCCATATCCAACCAACACCCAATCCATATCCAGATCCAAAACAATATGGATATCCAAACAAGCCAGAAGAAATCCAACGGTCCAAAATGTAACACCCCCTTCCTATACCCCCAAATAATTGAATAAGTCATTTAGGCACTCAATATAAATTTCATCAGAGTTTATTTTAAACATGGTATAAAAGAGGTGCATCACATTATCATGAAATTAAACGCATACAACACCTGCTCAAGTAGATATGCAATAATGGGCAAGTCATAACAAAGAAATCTTAGTCCTAAAACCCACATCTCAACATTTAGAATAAAAGCGGAAACATCTAAACATTGAATCAATTCATTCATATAAACATATATACATCATTCAGTTAATTCATGTTTACAAATCATCCATAAGCAGATACATACACAAATGTATCACAAAAGAATCAAAACACTTGTATCTCCAAAAAGAGCCAAAGGCTTCCTAACTACCCAGATGTTACATATCAGAGCCAACAACCAAAAATAATGAAGACTCGCTTCACAAAAAGGACCTCCAGCAACCTAGTCTGCAACGCCTCATAGAGCATTATAGAACAACAGAAGGGTGAGAAACAATATCTTAACAGTCAATGCATAAAATTATATATTATACAAATTACACATACTTCACATTCTCACCACGATTCATTATATAAACCTCAATGCACATTTCATAACTGGGATATTCGCCAATCATACTTCTACACATACACATTATTTCCACATAACATTTACAATATAACACCAAGCATATACAATATGCGTCAACCATGTTTATATTAATTCATAAACTCACAAAACATACATATACATACATTCACATATACATATATATCTTCAAGCATACCAATCATTCCAATCATCCACAATTCACATAAACATTTACACTTATGTTCATTCACCATACATCATGCAAGATGTCAACATGAAACTCATAGAGACCGACTCACGACTCTATGCAGATGCAAATGCGGTACCAACTCATTTCAACATGTTCAATTGAAGAACCAAATGGAATCATCGCTCGTTACCGAAGTAACTCCCCGTCGGGCCTACGATGTTCACCCATCGCTCACACCCCACATGGGCACACGATGTTTCAGGATTGCTCACACCCCACACGGGCACACAATCCGATTGCTCACACCCCACACAGGCACACAATCGTTCTGTAGATTCACTACGGAATCAAGAAATAACCATCGCTCACACCCCACATGGGCACACGATGTTTCACATGCGACATGACTCATGACACTCATGAAATGCACACATGTTTACAAACACACTCATGCATTCTTCACATTTATCGCATATATTCATTTATGCATTCAAAATATATGTATCACAAAACATATATATTCATCATTCATTCACACCATTCAAACATGGCTCACATTCACAATCAATTCCTCATGTATTTCTATTCAAACTAAGCAAATGCACAAAATTGCCAACCGGCCACACTTATGCTTCACAACCATAAACTAGGATTCACGTTATACGGCTACCTACAGCACATCACAAATCAGCACACAAGCTATTAAACCAAAGAAGGGTCAATCGCCACCAAAACCCCAAGCCACAACAGCACACAGCACCAGGGAAAACCCATCCTGCTACGTTCGCTACACGCTCACCTAGCGAGCTGCTAGCGAGCGTTCGTCACTTGCTCGCCTAGCGAACTGCTAGCGAGCACAAACAGAAGCTCCAGACTTCGTTCGCTACCTCGTTCGCCACAGCGAACCTCCAGCGAGCTCCTCGCTACTCCCTTCGCTGCAAGCGAAGGACATCAAAACCATTCTGTCCCAAGTCTGGGACCGTTCGCTGCGCACTCGCCTAGCAAACTGCCAGCGAACACTCGCGACCTGCTCGCCTAGCGAACTGCTAGCGAGCGTCTGCGATTTCCACTTCTCCCCACTGTTCAGAATCCAAAACCACCGATAAAATCACCCGATGAACTCCAACTCATATCCAGTAGCCTTAGTCTAACATATATCGACTAATCTACGTCGTCTAATCACGATTCTAACCGTTAAACAACGATTTCTATCGATTAAACCAATTTCGACCTAAAATGGAAAGTGTAGAAAACTACCAATCAATCCAGAACAATCCAACAAAAATCATACATGATTATACACATTGATATAATAATAAGGTTTCACACCCTTACCCGATTGATTAAAGCTTGGAAGTTGTTTCTTGATGAATTTCTAGGTTTTTCTCCATTTCTCCTCTTTCTCTTCTCTTTTCTTCTTTCCTTCCTTTTTCTTTCTATCTCATTTCTTTTCTCTCTAATTATCACTTATGCCTCTTTCTATTCTATTCTATTTCTCCTCAAAATACCTCTTAAAATATTTTCTCACAAAATACCCCACTTAATATAAAATACTAGATGTCTAAAATACCCTTTAATCTATTTTCCCCGAAAACTCTCCGAATCGGTAAAATAGCACAAAAAGAAATTAAATGTATCGACACATAAATTCCATAATTAAAATAACATTCATCCAAATAAATCAAAAAGGACTCAAACAAATTGGGAAATTCAGAATCGGGGCGTTACAACTCTCCCCCACTTCAGAAATTTTCGTCCTCGAAAATATTAACCGATTCAACCGACTCGGGATGTGACTCTCGCATCCTAACCTTTCAAATCTAACTCCCTCTAGTTGATTCCGCCTAATTACCTTTACCAAGACGATCCCTTTTCCTCAAGGTTGTCTCAACAGTCAAATCCTCTCGCACTCATACGCTCTCCATCCGTGGCCACCGAAACAATTCTTTCAAAGTACTCATATCCAATCCACACTACTCAGACACATAGACCCTATCACAACATCTCATGTCACCCTTCTCATAAATCCGAAAATCAGCCCTTCGACTTCAATTCCTTAAACTCCATCAATCTATTAACTCTAATTAGAATTCCAACCTTCTCGAATCTCATCGAGAACACCAATAATCAGTCTCATTACACAAAGCTCAACTCCATACGAAGTCCCTATTATTTCCTCTTCATCATATGCAATTTTTCTCAAACCAAACAAATACCTCAAGTTCTTAAGATCATTAACCACCTCAAATCTCAACTAATCCATTGAAGCTCCCCAACTCCGGTACAAACACACAACAACAACCAACTCTAAGTCACTCATCAGATAATTCCTCTTGTACTTTTAACTGCCTTAAAGCATAATTCAAACATTGCTGGTGTTGCATTTAACGTATCTCCCGATCATATCACCAAGGCATCACAAAGCACAACAAACAGTCTTGTTGGATTCGACAAAACCAACACACAAGTTGTTGACAACTTTTCCAAAATTCTTTGAACTTTCTTCATAGTGACATAATACTACTTCCTCTCTAACACTGATAACTCAATTCTGCGATGTACAACCTGATCCTCTACATCCTTCTAATACATCGAAACACCATTGGTTACACAACCCTTGACTCACTCACTCAAGTGTGGAAAATCCCATTCCAAACGGACACGCAATTGTGGACCTATGGCGAAAACACGAATCACACTTACCACAACACCCAAACATATTTCATCAATAAATACATGATTCCATGTCACTACCTCCTCGTCGCGTAGAGCACTAAAATAACTTCCAACGCTCCTAACTTTGCGTCATTCCGAATCACGGTTCTCCCGTTACTACAAAATTTAGAAACAACATTCTGCACTTAGAAGGCCATTCAAATCGTCTTCAACTTCTCGAAATGGTTGAAGGTTTACCCATACTAATCTTGTATCCTACATCTTACTCCCTTTAGTAATTACCAGAAGTCACCATCCACTCTTTATATGCTTAACCTCGGAGTTTGTTGCCGTAGCGCCAACACCAAACGCGAGTCTCAACCACTCAATTAATTTAACACCTTGACCATCCAATCACACCTATAACATGGGGTTCTCAATCCCGGACCAGTTCCCAAAATTGCGTCCTTCATAACCCCACTTAACATCCTGGCTCTATATCACTTATCTTGTCAGGATAACTTCCAGACAACCATAACTAGTCGGAAACTGCCAACCCCCCACTTTCATTAGCACTCCAAATCTCATCAAAATTCAACATCTCAACACTGCCCTGCGTCGACTCCTCAGAACAATCCTTAAGCACTTGGCTTCACTCCAAACAATTCACTACATGCACCATCTAAGCTTGTAAGACACGTCTATCCCATCTGACACAATCCCAACTACTATCAACAAGAGATTAAGGGTGATCAGTTCCTCAATTTGTCAATAGACAGCCGAAAATCATGATGGAGTATAAACCATCTTTACCAGATTATAATAGCGCTTAATCACACACCACGGGAAACACATCAATTTCCACCTTGCTCCCAACCGATGACGATGCAAACAAGTCAAACAACTGAGCTTCGTCCGCTAAAAATTCTTCAACTCTTTAGTGGATAGAAAACTCTCACTTCTATCATCTTCCAAAGAAGGAAACTCTACCAACTTGTGACAATAATCTAAATGAACTCTATTAGATTGCAACCGATTCATACCGAAGATCGCGTCCAAACCGTCCAACGATAAACACACTAAATCCATAACGAAGTCCTTACCACACATGGTCGAAGGACGACTTATGCATATCAAAGTAGTTACCGACCCCGAAGCGGGCGTCTCAATAACCATATTATCATCAGAAGTAAATATACACAAATCCAATCGCTTAGCGCACTCAAAAGAAATGAACGAATGAGTCGCTCCGGTATCAATAATAGCAACTAAAAGCATATTATTAATAAATCATGTACCTTTAATCAAACGGTCCGCATTAGTAGCGTCGGAGCCTGCTAATGCAAATACCTTCCCACTCGTTGGAGCTTGCTTAGGTTTAGGACACTTAGCACTGATGTGTCTTACTTCTCCACAATTGTAGCACTTCACTACACCCATTCTACAATCCGTAGCATCATGTCCAAGAACTCCACAGCTAGAGCACTTAACTTTGGGCTTCCTGCACTTAAAAGACTTGTGACCCATCTCGCCACACTTGTAGCACTTAATGGGACCCGAACATCCACCTCCGGACCTCTTAACAAAGTGTTCCATATGCTTGCCTTTATCAGCAAGCATCACAAAAGGCCCACTCCTTACCAGTTGCTTTCCTCTCTTCTCATTCAAACTTTTGTAATGAGCGGAACGAACCTTGTTATCTTCCTCGAAGATTCTACAACACTCCGTCAAATCTGAAGATCTTCTTATCCTCTGATATCCCATCGCTTGCCTAATCTCAGGACGCAAGCCATTCTCATACTTAATACACTTTGCGAACTCAGCCGTAGCTGCATCATAGTGAGGATGAAATTGAACCAATTCCACAAACTTAGCAGTATAGTCCACCACGGACGTACTACCTTGTTTCAGCTCAAGGAACTCCATCTCCTTCTTCCTGAACTCATCAGTCGCATTCACAATCGGCGCATCTCGCATTGTCCTAACCATTTCTTCCAAAGCAGCCGCCACCGCATCGCCGTTATGACCATCCATTCTAACCATTACCAAAAATATCAACAAGGTTAAACAACTGTTTAACCAACACAACGACAAGACAAACACAACTGACTCAACACTGGCTCTGATACCACTTAATGTAACACCCCCTTCCTATACCCCCAAATAATTGAATAAGTCATTTAGGCACTCAATATAAATTTCATCAGAGTTTATTTTAAACATGGTATAAAAGAGGTGCATCACATTATCATGAAATTAAACGCATACAACACCTGCTCAAGTAGATATGCAACAATGGGCAAGTCATAACAAAGAAATCTTAGTCCTAAAACCCACATCTCAACATTTAGAATAAAAGCGGAAACATCTAAACATTGAATCAATTCATTCATATAAACATATATACATCATTCAGTTAATTCATGTTTACAAATCATCCATAAGCAGATACATACACAAATGTATCACAAAAGAATCAAAACACTTGTATCTCTAAAAAGAGCCAAAGGCTTCCTAACTACCCAGATGTTACATATCAGAGCCAACGACCAAAAACAATGAAGACTCGCTTCACAAAAAGGACCTCCAGCAACCTAGTCTGCAACGCCTCATAGAGCATTATAGAACAGCAGAAGGGTGAGAAACAATATCATAACAGTCAATGCATAAAATTATATATTATACAAATTACACATACTTCACATTCTCACCACGATTCATTATATAAACCTCAATGCACATTTCATAACTGGGCATATTCGCCAATCATACTTCTACACATACACATTATTTCCACATAACATTTACAATATAACACCAAGCATATACAATATGCGTCAACCATGTTTATATTAATTCATAAACTCACAAAACATACATATACATACATTCACATATACATATATATCTTCAAGCATACCAATCATTCCAATCATCCACAATTCACATAAACATTTACACTTATGTTCATTCACCATACATCATGCAAGATGTCAACATGCAACTCATAGAGACCGACTCACGACTCTATGCAGATGCAAATGCGGTACCAACTCATTTCAATAGGTTCAATTGAAGAACCAAATGGAATCATCGCTCGTTACCGAAGTAACTCCCCGTCGGGCCTACGATGTTCACCCATCGCTCACACCCCACATGGGCACACGATGTTTCAGGATTGCTCACACCCCACACGGGCACACAATCGTTCTGTAGATTCACTACGGAATCAAGAAATAACCATCGCTCACACCCCACATGGGCACACGATGTTTCACATGCGACATGACTCATGACACTCATGAAATGCACACATGTTTACAAACACACTCATGCATTTTTCACATTTATCGCATATATTCATTTATGCATTCAAAATATATGTATCACAAAACATATATATTCATCATTCATTCACACCATTCAAACATGGCTCACATTCACAATCAATTCCTCATGTATTTCTATTCAAACTAAGCAAATGCACAAAATTGCCAACCGGCCACACTTATGCTTCACAACCATAAATTAGGATTCACGTCATACGGCTACCTACAGCACATCACAAATCAGCACACAAGCTATTAAACCAAAGAAGGGTCGATCGCCACCAAAACCCCAAGCCACAACAGCACACAGCACCAGGGAAAAACCATCCTGCTACGTTCGCTACACGCTCGCCTAGCGAGCCGCTAGCGAGCGTTCATCACTTGCTCGCCTAGCGAACTGCTAGCGAGCACAAACAGAAGCTCCAGACTTCGTTCGCTACCTCGTTCGCCACAGCGAACCTCCAGCGAGCTCCTCGCTACTCCCTTCGCTGCAAGCGAAGGACATCAAAACCATTCTGTCCCAAGTCTGGGACCGTTCGCTGCGCACTCGCCTAGCGAACTGCCAGCGAACACTCGCGACCTGCTCGCCTAGCGAACTGCTAGCGAGCGTCTGCGATTTCCACTTCTCCCCACTGTTCAGAATCCAAAACCACCGATAAAATCACCCGATGAACTCCAACTCATATCCAGTAGCCTTAGTCTAACATATATCGACTAATCTACGTCGTCTAATCACGATTCTAACCGTTAAACAACGATTTTTATCGATTAAACCAATTTCGACCTAAAATGGAAAGTGTAAAAAACTACCAATCAATCCAAAACAATTCAACAAAAATCATACATGATTATACACATTGATATAATAATAAGGTTTCACACCCTTACCCGATTGATTGAAGCTTGGAAGTTGTTCCTTGATGAATTTCTAGGTTTTTCTCCATTCTCCTCTTTCTCTTCTCTTTTCTTCTTTCCTTCCTTTTTCTTTCTATCTCATTTCTTTTCTCTCTAATTATCACTTATACCTCTTTCTATTCTATTCTATTTCTCCTCAAAATACCTCTTAAAATATTTTCTCACAAAATACCCCACTTAATATAAAATACTAGATGTCTAAAATACCCTTTAATCTATTTTCCCCGAAAACTCTCCGAATCGGTAAAATAGCGCAAAAAGCAATTAAACGTATCGACACATAAATTTCATAATTAAAATAACATTCATCCAAATAAATCAAAAAGGACTCAAACAAATTGGGAAATTCAGAATCGGGGCGTTACACAAAACACTTGTAAATCCATCTCAAGAACAAACCAAATCTCAGATTTTCAAGACGAAAATAACGTGAAATGAAATCATCAAATAATAACAAGAAATCCAAAAATTCATCTGTGTCAAAACCATCAAAGCGGAAAAATCGTAACAACATAATCAAATCTAGGCCCAAATATCAGAAATAAGAACAGTATAAAAACATCAACATGAAGCTCATCAGGGGGGAGAAGAGGATTTTGAATAACCCTAAGTCCATCGTCATCAACACAAGAACAACGACAAAACCATAATCACGAATCATCATCATTCATCCGCAGACACAAAAACCCTAGAGGTTGAACGAAAAATATCAAAGATCAACATTAAAAGCTTTGTTCAGATTCATCTAAAACCAATCCGAAAAGCCATCACTTGAAGGTCCCAACGAAAATCCGGAAATCATCTTTTAAAGACCTCAACGGATCCAGAAACCTTAAGGGCTCAGAGTCAAAAAGCACTCATCACCGCCCTGTACACAACGAAACCCTCAAAACCGTCTGAACATCACCATCAAGAACACAGATCGACCAACAAAAAATCATCAAGCAGTAAGCCATCATTAATCATTTCACACTTCTTTTATTGTTGTTTTTTTGTAGGAAAAAGAAGAAGACAAGAATATCGTGAAAGAAGAAAAACACGGAGGCCATGGGAGATGAGTGAGAGAGATTAAGAAAAAAACGCGGCGGACATGATTGAGAGAGGGAGATGGCCAGAAAAGAATAAAAGGATGCGAGGGAGATGAGAGAAAAGTGAGAGGGGCGGCGGCCAGAAGAAGGAGAATGAGGGGGTGTTAAAAAATTTAGGGTTTTTTTATTATATATTATGCAATTAATCATGGGCACACATGACCACTATTATGTACCCACACCATCTGCACCACACATTATCATTGATCCTCATCATGTGAATCACACACGCACACTCACCGTACACCTCTCTCTCCGCATCCACACTAGATCACGCGCCCCCTCTTAAAAACCTTTCATTTTCTAATTTCTTTTTATTTTATTAATTCTGATTCATTTTGTTTAATTAATATTTTTTTAGAAAAATCAGTTTTTTTCTTTTTTCTCTTCTTAATAAATTAATAACCTTCTTTATTATTAACCTTTTAATTATTTTTTTAAAAAATATTTTCACAATCTTTCAATTCAATTTTTTTTTCTAATTTACCTAATTAACTTTTTTTAATAAAATAAACATTCTAACCTTTTCTAAATAACTCAGTTTTAATTAAAATTAACCCTTCAAATTTTTTCAAAAAAATTAAATTAATACTTTTTTTTTAAATATTTTCTTTTAATTAACAATTAACTCTTTCTTTTAAAATTTAAAACGCTAAAAAGCTAATCTAACACTTTTTATGAAAATTTCTAACATTTTTTAATTTCTAATTTATGATCTAACCCTAACCCAAAATTATTTTTTTAATAGCATAATATCCTAACGTCGCCCCGATTAATTTATCCGTCTAACATTTAGTTTGAATTTGTTTACAGACCTTTTTATTTTTGTATTTATTTTATCCTTAGATTCTTATCCCGTTAGTATTCACACTTATACGTTATTCCATATTTCAATATTCATTAATTTTTCATTATATTATTTCTCCGTAAATTCCCCTCCGAAAAACAGATCTAGCCTTTTGACCGCCGCGTCAATAGTCCTTAACCCTTACACTTTTTCATCTTTCAAAACCTAGAAGCTCCGAGTCGCCGTACTCCTATTTTTAGGCGTCCCGCCGTGGACAAGTTTACCCTTTACCCTAACATTAGGACAAGGAGTCGCCGCACTCCATATTAGGATTCCCGCCGTGGAATACCTAGCTTACCCTTTTCAATGCAACTTTACAACGTAGAGATAGGAGTCACCGCACTCCACGCAAGCGCTTCCATATGAACGCTTATTCCCCTTGAAACCTTGACCACAGTCAAGAAGTTTCTTACCTCCCTTTCGAGGGGAACTACGATTACTCTGATTCCATCCCCTACCTCGGATACGTAGGCACAAGATGTGAATCTTGGCGAGTAAACTTAGGGCTAACCCTTAGGTCTTTCTTTTTACCTTTAACCCTTAGCATTACCCTTAAGCAGATAATTTTAGCAATAGCAGCATTTAAAAACAAGAGGTTCCTGTAGAGTACTACAGAAGTTTAGGATGCTAATACCTTCCCTAAGCTTAACAAACCCCCGAACCTTAGATCTCTCCACGCATTGTGTTTATGATGCAAAATAGGTTTTTTCCTTTCTTTAACCTTTCCTTCGGGTAAATCAAAGACCGGTTGTGAATCAAAGATTAGTGATTCAAATTAATTAATAATTTGATATCATATTCTCATCGCAACAAAACCCTTCTTTGAATCTATCTGGACGTTTAAGGAGAGATTCTACGTATCAAACCGGTGTCATAGAGGGCCATCGATTCAACTTTCGTATGGAAAGTCTCCACAGATGAGAACGGGGAGGACCTGATAGATGAGGAGGGAAAGATAGTTACCCGGAGGCTATTTACCTTTCCTTTCTGCTGGAGCGGCACTCACTTTACCCGCTCAACTAATGAGTACATAGTTGCCCCTTATTAGCTGGTGAAGGATGATCGGGCCAGCTACGCCAAGCTGATGGCTTATGTAGATGGTTTCCTTCCTGCCTAGTGTGTGACACACGCCGGGAAACATTTGTACGAGGAGGACAATGGGCTGCAGGTGGAAGCCCGATACATCAACACTAAAGAGCTCCTCGAGTGAAGCACTCAGGAGGAGGCTCTTGAGCTCCTGGGTAGTTCTCACTTTTTCTTATTCTGCTCGAGATTGTTTTCTTTCTTCGTGCTTACGTGTTTGTTATTTTTGCAGGTAGGATGCCTTCAGCGCATGAACGGATGATGAAGCATTCCCAAGGGAAAATGAAGAGTGGCGTTGCTCTGGGGAAGAGTCGTCTTGGTCAGCGAACAGTCCCCCCTCAGTCAGGGTCGGGGACATCATCCTCAACTCCTTTGTCCACCCAGACATCGCCTCTGCCCATGAGCTCGAGGCCCAAGCACGCACGTCCAAACGAGGTCGCAAACCTTAGCTGGAAGTCCACCAAAAGCAAATACGAATTGCCCCTGCTTTTACAATAGGAAATTCTTCGAGGGGTCGTCTCTATCCATTCCTCAAGCGGAATCTCTAAAGCTCGAGGAAATGGATTGTCAAAGTAAATGGGCCATTCTTTCCCAGGATGCCTCTGCTCTAATGAGGGTCTTGGAAATGGTTGTGGTGTACACTGAGGAGGGCTCTCCGCTAGAGTTAGAGCTGAAGAGATCCCAGGTTGCGATGACGACCTTGAAGGAGAAGGTTAAGAAACTCTAGGATGATATGGAGAAGGAACTCGAGGATACTTCTCGTAAAGGTCGAGAGGAGGTGGCCCTAAAGAGGGACGATGTGGCCATTAAGCTGAAGGCTGCCGAGGACCTGGTGGAGAAGTTGCAGACTGTGGATGCCCCTACTGAGGATGAGCCTGGAGAGACGAAGCAGTTGACAACTCACTCAGAGCTGGTTGCTCGATTTGTCCAGCCTGCTGACGACCTGGTGGCCATTGGCGAGGAGGCCTTCTAGAACGTTGTGGACCAGATAAAGGTGGTGAACCCGGGAGTCGAGATGACTACGGAGGGCACATGATTCCTTTACACGGTCAAAGACGGCCAGATAGTTGTTCCAGAATTCCTCCGGTTCAACGAGGGCGGGGATGACCAGGGGCAGGCGTCGCACGAGGAAGTTCAACAAGAGGAGTAATCTTACGCTTTGGCCTGCGTGCCATTTGATCATATGTATTTTTATTGTAATCTTATTATGTGGGACTCGGTCCCCTTTTTATTGTATCATGCACAATTGCGGTCCTTTGTGGCCGTGTTAAGTTATATGTACAAGTGTGTAGTATACCTGTATGTTTGTATGTTTGTATTTTGCTGAATATTCTCTAAGTGTCCTACTCCGTCCAACGCAGTCGTCAGAAGCACTTAGTTATTTGTTATGTTCCAGGTATGCTCGACAAATGATGTTCGACAGTGCGGGGAACTGATCGAAAGGCCTGGGTTATTTCCGGACAGGGCGAAGCTCAGGTCACGGTCGTGGCCTGAGTCTGCGGTGTGAACTTCCCATTGCGAGCTAAGGGTTATGTTATTCATGGTACTGTGGCAACGGCAGGCTCGGTCGAGGAACCGTTGTCGAGCATGGGTAGGTATCTTCACCAGACCCTTTCTTAGATCCTTTTGGTGGTGCATCGCTTGTACCTGGGCGTGCAACTTTAGTCGATCACCGTGCCCGCCATCTGGGCGAGACACGTTGACAGTGGAGGCCTTAGCTGTAATATTGTTTCAGCTTTTTGGCGTTCCATGGTCGAGCTAATTCTTCCCCGGTTATGTGTTCTAGGTAGAAAGCCCTGTTCCCCGTCTTTGCTCTAACGCGGTAGGGTCCTTCCCAGTTGCGGTGAGCTTGCCCTCTCGGGAATATTTGTGATTCCTTCTCAGGACGAGGCTGCCCACTTGGATATCTCGTTGAATGTCCTTGGAGTTGTGCCTAATTGTTATTTCCTGCTTGAGTGAGGCTTCGCAGAGGGCTTCCCCTGTCCAAACCTCTTCGACGAGGTCGAGTTCTTCCCTTAGGGCCTCGCTGTTTGTTTCTTCGTCCAAAGGAGCCTCGGTTCGTTTGGTCGGCACATGGGTTTTACTGGGGATCACCGCCTCTGTCTCGTATGCTAGGCGAAAGGGAGATTCCTCGGTTGACGAATGAGGTGTAGTGCGATAGGCCCAGAACATGTTGTGCAGCTCCTCGACCCACTGTATCTTTGTTTCGTCTAGTCTTCGTTTGAGACCCCGTAGGATTACTCTGTTTGCTGCTTCAGCTTGCTCGTTAGTCTGAGGGTGTTCGACGGATGCAAAGTGTTGTTTAGTTCCAAGTTGAGCGACAAACTCCTGTAATTTTTTGTCCGTGAATTGTGTCCCGTTGTCTGTGAGGATCGCTTGAGGAATGCCAAAACAGACAAGGATATTTCTCTTATAGAACCGAAGTATGTTGTGGGCCATTATCTTTGTTAGGGCTTTAGCCTCTATCCACTTGGTGAAGTAATCCACGCCCACTATTAACTATTTATTTTGGTTGGAGCCTACGACGAAGGGTCCCAGGATGTCTAGGCCCCACCAGGCGAAGGGCCATGGGGAGGACATTGCCTTGAGTTCGTTAGTAGGTGCCAGGAGCATGTCCTCGTGCCTTTGGCATTTATCGCATTTCTTCACATGTTCTTTTATGTAGTTTTGCATGGTTGGCCAGTAGTATCTTGCTCACAGAGATTTCCTCGCGAGGGACCTTCCACCTAGGTGTTGGGCGTTGATTATTTCGTGGATCTCGCATAGGATGTGGGTGAACCTCTCCTTTTCAACGCATCTGAGGAGAGGTATGGAGAATCCTCGTCTGTACATTTTATTCTCGATCAGACTTAGGAACACGACCTACGCCTTACCACATTGGCCTACTTTGGGTCAGAAGGCAACTCGTTTTTAGTGAGGTAGTCGTATACTGGGGTCATGGATGTTCTCTCAATTCTAGTTCGCGGGAGTATCTCTTGGATGACGAATTTGTTTCCCCCTTTCTTCTTTGTGTTGGCTAGTTTTGACAGGATGTCAGCTCGGACGTTGTGTTCATGGGGAATGTGGTTTACTTACACGAAGGAGAACTTTGTTATCTTTTCTTTGACCAGGGTCAGATATTCAGACAAGTTATCGTTATTGACCTGGTACTCTCCTCGGACTTGGGAGGCCACTAGCTGAGAGTCGGTGCAGATGACAACTTCGTCTGCTCCAAAATCTTTGGCGAGGCGTAGACCGACCAAGAAGGCTTCGTATTCAGCTTGGTTGTTAGAGGTTGGGAAGGACAACATGAGTGAAACTTCGATGAGGATTCCCTCCTCGTTCTTTAGGATGACGCCTTCTCCGTTACCTATTGAGCTGGAGGCCCCGTCAACAAATATAACCCACCTGTGAGCACCCTCATTAGGTTGGCTGGGCAAAGTCATTTCTACTACGAAGTCAGCTAGTGCTTGAGCCTTTAGGGCCTTTCTACTCTCGTACTGGATGTCAAACTTGGATAGCTCTAGCGACCATTTAAGCATCCTTTCGGCCATGTTTGGGCGGCCAAGTAGTTGCTTTATGGGCTGGTCTGTGCGTACCACAATAGTGTGGGCCAAAAAATAATGCCTTAGTCTCCTGGTAGCGTTGATAAGAGAGAGAACCATCTTCTCTATTTGTTGATACCGTAACTCTGGCCCTTGCATCGCCTTGCTCGTGAAATAGATGGGCTTCTGCCCATCATGGGTTTCACGGATGAGGGCTGCACTCACAGCCTCGGTTGCAACGGCAAGATAGAGAAACAGGGTTTCCCCGTTTTCTGGTCGGGAGAAGACTAGAGGTACAGATAGGGCTTGCTTCAAGTGGAGGAGAGCTTTGCCACATTCCTTTGTCCATTTGAATGCGGCTTCCTTGTGGATTTGGCTACGAATCAGGAAAGCCATGTGAGCATCCCGTTGAGGGACTGGATGGACTTTTTTGAATCTGGTGTGGGGAACTCGGAGAAGGCCCTGCACTTTTCGGGGTTAGATTTGATTTCTCGTTCGGTTAGATAGAAACTGAGGAACTTGCTTGCTCGAACCCCGAACGTGCACTTCTCTGGATTAAAGTGCATCTTGTACTTCCTGGCCTGCTCAAAAACCTTCCTCAGGTGGGTCGTGTGATCGGATTCGTCGTGGGACTTGACGATCATGTCGTTCATATATACTTCGAGCATATCCCCGATTTCTCCTCGGAAGACCTTGTTCATCATCCTTAGGTAGGTAGCGTCGACATTCTTCAGGCCGAAGGGCATTACGTTGTAGTAATAGTTGCCCGATTCGGTCATGAAGGATGTGTACTTCTTGTCGCTTTTTTCCATGGGTATTTGGTTGTAGCCCGAATAGGCGTCCATGGAAGATAGCAATTTAAAACCGGCAGAATTATCAACTAGTTTATCTATGTTGGGGAGGGGTATGCGTCTTTAGGGCATGCCCTATTAAGATCGGTATAATCAACACACATGCGCCATTTTCCATTATTCTTTTTAACGAGTACAACATTTGACAGCCAAGTGGTATACTTGGCTTCTGATATAAAGTTTTCCTCTAAGAGATCTTTTACAACTTGCTCGGCGGCCACCATTTTCTTTGGGGACTATTGTCGTCTCCGTTGGGCAACTGCTCTGATGGCGGGGTCTTTACAACTGCTCCACGGCACTCCATGCAAATAGGTCTGCATTCTCCTGGAGGCTACTCTCAGTTGTTTCCTTGCTAACTCGGGGAGACTGAACCTAATCTTCACTCCTCTCTTGGGGTCGGCATCGAGGGGGACAAGCTCAAATTCTCCATCTGGGATGGGGTGCATTAGATGGGCGGCTTCGTTGCTATTGGAAATGGGTGCTTGAAAGCAACTGGGCCTCCTTTCCCTTTTCCCTCTGAGTCTTTTGGTCGTCTTCAAAGAAGTGGCAGTCGAGGCTGATGGAATCAATGCGTGGGAGCAAATTTTCTTAGTCGGAGCGGCTGGGCAGAGGCGACTGGGTAGGAGTCTTTGGTCTGGCGGTGATTGTATTCAGTCCCTTTGGCGCTGCTTCAAAACATCTCCTCGTGGCTTCTATGTCCCCGTGTAAGGTTGAGAGGAGGCCTTTGGAGGTGTAATATTTCATCTTCACGTGTACCATTGAAGGTACATCCACCAGTTCGACCAGAGTTGGTCGCCCGAAGATGCACTGGTACAAAGACGGGCAATCTATCACCAGGAACTGTACTTTGATGGATCTGGATGTCTCCACAGATTTGAAGGTAATGATCAGCTTAACGCAAACCTAGGGCTTTGTCACTAGTCTATTAAAACCTTGTAATTCAGAGCCCACATAGGGAGTCAAATGTGATTCATCCAACTGGAGAATGGATATAAGCTAGGAGTAGGTAATATCGACGGAGCTGCCTTGATCGACGAGGATTCGTCGAACATCAAAGTTCGCCATCTGAGCCCTGACGAGCAGAGGGATGTTGGCGTTGGATGCTTCATCAATGAGCTCCTCGTGGTAGAAGCAAATGGGGACAGACTCTCCCCTAATCTTATCGAGGGTGGAATTCCAGTTTGAACTGCTACTTATGAGGTGCTCGAATTTCCTCTTGACGGATCCTGCCATCACTCTGTTGAAACCTCCTTTAGAGATAACCATGGAGGAGGGGAATGTCTCCCACGGGCTGTATGCAACAAAATACAGAGGGGCGGTGAGTCCCTCGGGAACACAGAAATCTTCAGGTCGTGAGATGCTCATGGCGACCTACATGCTGGTTTCTCCAGAGGAAGGTGTTTCTTCCTCGACCTTCTGGGCTTCTTGGGCGTCTGGTCGAGGAGCTTCCTTTCGCTTGGCGAACTTCTTCAGATGCTCGTCCTTTATGAGTATTTCAATGGCATCCTTTAGGTGGATGCAGTCTTCCTTCGTGTGGCCATGGCTCTTGTGGAACCGACAGTATTTGGACTTATCGGTATTGGGTTTGGCTGGTATTTGCTTTGGGCCCTTCTTGGAAAAATTATGAGTTGGTGCACTCAGTGAGGACTTTCTCCCTCAAGACTGTCAGGGGGGTGTATTTGTGGAACCCGCCGGAGGGCCCCTTGTTGTCTCGGGTCTCGCGAGGACGGTTCTCTCATTTTTTATCTCCTCGAAGGGATGTCGAGGGCTCGTCAGTCCTGTTTGGACAAGCATTCTCCCTGTTCCTGGACTCACGGGCAGAGCTGGCAGCCTCTTTCTCCTTGTACATAATGTACGACTGAGCTCTGAGGAGGAAAACATTCAGTGTTGCCGGGGGCTAGAGGCCTATAGCTTTAGCGAAGCCTGTCCGAGGACGGAGCCCATGTTCTAGTAGGAATATTTTCATGTCATCAGTGGTGGAGACTTGAGCGACCTTCTTATTGAATCTTTCCATGTAGGCTCATAGGGGTTCGTCCCTGCCTTGAATGATGGCCTCGAGGGAGGCTTCGGTCTTCGAGTGTCGGTGAGAAGCCGTGAAATGTCTAGAGAAGAGTCTCCCCAATTACCTCCATGAGGTGATGGAGTCGTCAGGGAGTCCTTTATACCAGGTCATGGCCCCCTTCTTGAGTGTGGTCGGGAATAACCTGCACTTGATGGTGCCTTAGACGCCGCGATAATCAAACAGTGCATCAATGTTTTTGATGTGCTCGTCAGGGTCAGTTGTTCCGTCATATGTGCCTAGAGAAGGGGGTTTCTCTAGTCCCTTTGGGAGGCGTATGACCACGATTTTCTGGGACAACAGGCCGCGCGGGTCGTCATCATTGCTGTTGCTGGTCTAAGAGGGGGAGTGGGCCTCACGTCTATAGGTGGGACGATGGCCTCGTCATGGAGACGGGGTTTGTGCTCGGCCCTCGGGTGGTGAATGTTGATATTCTACTTGGTGTCCTCTTAGAATCCTCTTGGGCTGTGGGGACTGCTGGTTTCGAGGAGAAATCTGGTCGCGTTTGCGGACAGTCAAGGTCTCGGGCTCTAGAGGTGTTCGACAGTTCCTCTCGCGCTAGGGAGTGGGACTCCATAGTTGTTGATGTTTTTTCCTTGATGGAGGCGATCTTGGACGACGGGGTTCTTATAATGCTTCAATTCTCGCGCTCTGGTTGAGGATGAAGAGGTTGGTTTTATTGGGAACCTAGAGGAAGGGCGCCATGGCTGGGTCAGCGTTGGGTGGAACTGGAACCGGCAGGTGCTGCGGGACATGTGGGACCTCGTCGTGGTCTGCACGAACAGGGGATGAAGAAGTTGTGGCTCCGTCCCTTCATTGAAGGACGTCTCCACCATGAGAGGTGGAAGCTCCTTCATCATCAGTCTTGCTAACGGGGAGGAAAGCAGAGTTATGAGCATCAAGATTGTTGTCACGGGCAACCATGATTAGAAAGTTGAAGAGTTGTTTTGGTCTTGTGTTCTTATGAAGAGAGAAAAGACAGAGATAACAAGTTTCCCATAGACAGCGCCACTAATCTTACCGAACGATCAAAATATGAGATGGGCCAATGACAAACGTCAGTGATGCTGGGTGTAAAAGAGGAGTGGGGGTGTACCTGCAAGGCACTCCAATGCTAAAGTAAGAAAGCGAGCAAGTACAGAATATGTGTGTTTCAAGGTGAGAAAGTGGATATCTGACCCTCTCAAATGAGATGGTTTTTATAATGCCCCCAGCGCTTGGCCATTGGTCCCTATTTTCGAGGCGAGATAACCGTTTCCTGAAGAATAGGTAACTGCCATAAATAGTCGTTGGGACGGACAGACGTGCCCATAACTAGCCGTTGGCACGGGCAGGGGCGTAGTTACGGGAACAAGCGTCTTGGTTGTTTCTGTATGGTGGAATCGTGTGTGACGGGAAAAAACCGACGGGGATAAGTGTTGTGACCCAGGGTAAATAGGTCAGTTTCCCTTGTTGGAGGGGCATAAAGGTAAACTTTCCTCCAAGGAGGTTGGACTTAGGAAATTGGTTGTTCTGGGAGCAGAAGTGGGTTGGGCTATGCCTAGCCCTTGGGCCAGTCCGGAACAAGTGTTTTTGTCAAATTTCGAAATAAATTTTCCCCGATTAAAAGACTTAAACTGATCAAAATGCGACCGAAAAGCAGTCGAAAAATTAAAACGAGCACACCAGGTTAAACTACGCGAAACATAGGTTAATATAACTGATGACTGCAAGTTTAATTTTGAAACTTTTCGTCTACTGATTTTTTGCACAGTTGACTTTTAGTTTGACTGATTCGTCCGTAAATCCGACGGGTTTATTTTGGATGATAATTTAGGCATTGTGGAAGATGAAATGTGTGCCATGCTATACAAATGATGCATATGCTATGATAACGAGTCGATTCAAAATTCTGGGTCAAAAATGGGGTATGACACACAACAAGTTGGGTTTGTGAAACAAGGCGAAGAAAGCAATGTATATAGGCTGCATAAAGCCCTGTATGGGCTTAAGCAAGCTCCAAGAGCTTGAAATAAGAAGAAACATAACTTTATAAGAGAGAAGGAATTTGTGAAATACACAACAGAGCATGGAGTATATGTAAGAAGAAGCAATATTGAATTGCTTATACTATGCCTCTATATCGATGACCTGTTGATAACAGGAAGTTGCAAGAAGGAAGTTGAAGACTTCAAACATGAGTTAAGTGAGGAGTTTGAAATGCAAGACTTAGAAAATCTCTCATACTTCCTTGGTATCGATTTCTACAAGAGCAATAGAGGCTTGATGATGCACCAAAGAAGATATGCAGGCGAAATACTTAAGAGATTTGAGATGTAAGATTCCAACCCAACTTCGACTCCAGCTGAGCTCAGAATGCAGCTGTCGAAAGACACAGATGAAGATGATGTCGATTCAATGCACTATAGAAGACTCATTGGATCACTTCGATACCTTTGTCACTCAAGGCCTGATTTAGCATACAATGTAGGTTTGGTGAGCAAATTCATGTATAAGCCAAAGCTATCACACATAGCAGTGACGAAGACAGTAATAAGGTATATAATATATGAACAATAGTGGTTTTGCATCTGGCCTTAAGTTTTGATGATAACTGCACATGGTATCTTAGAGAATAATTTGATACTCTATGGTTTCTATCTAGTATCTAGCTTTTTCTAAACATGATCTGAATATGATAGAAAGGCATGTGACGCCATCAGACTCTGATCTAAGCACTCTAGAAGAAAACATATGTTGTGTACAAGTTAAAGTCAATATTCAGGAATGTTTTTTTAATACGACAGTTTTGAAGAACGTTTATACTAAAGCTTCTGATTGAGACTTTGTTATTAAGCCTTGAAGGCTTTATAAGATATATGCTTTTAAATGCTCTAAGTTCTGAAGTTTCTAAAGACAAGGTTCTGTTGAATGAGGTTCTGGAGAATCTAAAGACATCATTTCTAGTGCACTAATTTTTGAAGACTAGTATGTGTTAAACAAGTTCTGAAGATTTTGAAGACGAGGTTCTGTTGAACGAGTTCTGAAGATTCTGAAGACATCACTTCTAAAGACCAAGTGTTGAAGACTCTTAAGATAGTTCTATTTAATTAAGATATGATATTCTGAAGACCAAGGTTCTGAAGTTACAGGTATTGATTTCTCTACACATGCTTCATCAAATACACATCTGAAGCCTTTAAAAATTAGAAGACGAAGATCAAGAATGGTTGAATAAAGCGCTAAATATAAAATTCAAAATATTATGTGATCTCTACCTAGATTAGGTGGCACAAGAACAACTTTTTTGTATTATGATGTGACCATTCTTTAGTGAACATTGGGAAGTTACAGTTTGAATTTTTTTTCCATTTATAGCCTCCAACAGATCTATTCTTAAGCTCTATATATATGAAGATATGAATGCTTGAAGAAATGTTGGCGAGTGCAGACAAGCTAGTGTGTGCTGAGTGCAAATGCTAAATGCCGAAGTGCTAAATGCTATAGTGCCCAGAGCCAGAAGTGCCAAAAAGATAATCATGAAAGAGTAACTAAAACAAGAACACAAAGAGTTGAAGAAAACACGAGAGTATGTGTGCAAGGCAGAAGCAAACATCAAATTGTAAAGCTTAAAAGAAGATGCTTGAAGCTCAACCAAATTAGAGCCCAACTCTACAAGGAAAATGAGAGAAGCATTAAAAGAAGCTTTTAAGCTCACAAAACTCATACTAATACGATGCAAATCTATAGGAGATTATTATTAACATAGTTTTGTAAAATAGCAAGGAGTTGTTGTTCATATCTTGCTAGAAAACACTTTTGCGTTATTGCTCTTTAATTGTGCCATCTGCTTGTTTAGAAGCAATTTTATGTACATACATTTGTAACACTTTTCAAAGTGTAGATTCCTCAAGTGACTAAGTCGCTATTATGGATACTTGAGAGGGATAAGTTGTTTTCTAACACTTAGAGGTTGTAATCTATTGAGATTATTGGATTAAGTCCTTGTCTAAGGCGAAATCACCTTGGTGGACGGACTGGAGTAACTTTGTTAACAGTGAACCAGGATAAAAATAATCGTGTCTATTTATTTTTATTCTCTTGTTAGAATTGATATTTAAATCCCGCAGAAAATATAATAGTTGGTAAAACCTAATTCAAATCCCCCTTTCTTGTGTTTCTCACTCCTTCATATGAAAGGAACTCTCGATTACGGTATTTTGTTTCCTGCAGCTGATAAAGGAAAAGAATGCAAGCTAGCAGGTTACACCGACTCAAGTTGGTGTAGTGATGCTGAGGATAGAAAATCCACAACTGGCTATGTGTTTATGCTAGGTGGTGCACCAGTTGCTTGTAGTTCAAGAAAGGAACCAATAATGGCATTATCATCGTGTGAAGCATAATATATAGTTTTTTCTCTCTGTGCATGTAAATTAACATGGATGGTAAATTTGGTTGAAGAGATTACAGGGAAGGACCATGGAGCAATTACCATGAAGATCGACTCTATCAACCTGGAGAAGAATCCGATAACACATAGATGAAATAAGCACATCAAAATGAGGTTCCATTATCTTCAAGAGCAGGTGGAAAAAGCAAAGCTGAACTTGGAACAATGCAAAACTGAGAATCAGATTACTGACATCATGATGAAAGTAGTGCAGGTCGATCCCTAACTAAGTCGGCAACAGCTCTCCGACCAGACTTATCTCTTTCTTACCATTTATCCAAGCGAGTCTATCTTATAGACATTCCCCAACAGAACTGGTTGCAATCCCCAGGTGAACTTATTTCAGCAAGTAGAATTATTAGCTTCCCTAGTAGACCTCCTTATAAAGTCTCATTTGTAGCATGCTCACTAACAAACTTTCCACCAAGGAACTATGCTAGAACCTTTCCCAAAGAAGGATCGTTTTAAAGATTCACATTGACGTGAAAGTAAGCAAACATGTGTATTCTCAGAAAACCGGTTATCTGCATAGTAGTCCATGCATTAGTAACAATCCAGCCCCGAGTTGGCCACCTCTATTTTTCAACTAAGCTATCAGTCTCTGTGTTGGTAAGAACTTTGTTTCTCCATATCTGGTCCGTCAAAAAATTACTCCATTATCTGGTCCGTCCGAAAATTTCAACATTATCTGGTCCATCCGAAAATTTCACCATTATCTGGTATGTCTGGAAATTTCTCCATTATTTGGTATGTCAAGATATTATCCATTGTCTGGCATGTTCGGAAGCCTTTCCATTAAATATGGTTCATCTTGAAATTTTTCTTTATTACGTCTGGCATCTAGAACCCTTTGATTATATCTGGCCTTGTCTAGAAACATTTCAAATACCTTTGGTCTATCCAAAACATTTCAAATATCATTGGTCCATCCGGAACCCTTTCACTTCTATTTAGTCCATCCAAAAAGCATTCCATTATCTGGTTCGTCCAGAAATCTTTCCATTTATCTTGGTTCATTCGGAAATAATTATATTAAATTTGTTCCGTCCATAAACCTTTCCATTAAATATGGTCCATTCAGAAATCTTTGCACCTGTCTTCTATTGTCAACTTACCCTGTTGTTTGCTAGGTTCTTGAAAAGGCGTCGACTCCTGAAGGTGGTGCGTCGAATGAAAGCACAACATCTCGATTCTTTCCTTCTGAAACATCAAACTCCCCTCCTGCTACCCCTATGGCCAAGAAGAAAAGAGTTCCTACCAAAAAGACACCCTCCAAAGCGGTCACTTCGACCGTGAAACCTGTTGTTCCTGATAATCTGGCCGAGGTTTTCCAAACTGCCGCCACTGAAATCCCTCCTCTAGGGTATACTGCTGAGGTATTTATTGTCTTTGTTCTTTTAGTCCATGTATTACCTTGGTGTTTTCTTACTTACGTTTCCTTCTGCAGGATATCGCGATTGATTCCACTATTACTGCAAATGCTGATAATGCCACAGCTACCACTGGAAATCCGCTTGAGACGCGCCCCTTTTTAGTCCTCAAAAAGTTGTCGAATTCCAAGGGGCACCAATAGAAGAAAACCCCGGAGCGAAGACACCCCCTATTGACAACACCAACAATGAGGCTAGTAAGGAAGGTGCAACTACCAGCGACAAGGAAAACCCTTTGATTATCCCAATTGCTGCCAAGGGCACTCCGACTCCTATGGGTTCTGCTGAAGGTGGCCCTGTTATCGAAAGGACGCTTACTTCGGAGGAAATTCTGGTGATGAAGCAGTCAAACCCAACAGAGACTTTGAAATCCCTGCTTAAGCTTCGTAAGTCGTCTGTGGATGCACCCCTGCTGGTTTGACGACCACTCCTAACCCAGAAATGGATGATTCTTTTGCCCTCAAACTCCAACAATTGAGGACGTACCTATTCGAGGAAAGTTTGTTCCCATCTGCTTCTACCGCGAGGAACTCCTCGGCGGAGCCCCCAACACCAACATCCCTCTACTCGTGAGAGCCTAAGTGGCCAATTTTGACGTCTGGAGAATCCTTATTGATTAGAGCATCTCAGTTGATATCATGTATTCCCAACTGTTCTCCACTCTCCAGCTGGACGAATCACACCTGACGCCCTACATGGGCTTTGATCTGCAGGGTTTCAATGGGTCGGTGAAGAAGCCCTGAGGTTACATAGAGCTTATCATGACTTTTGGGTCCGCTAAAACGGCCAGGTTTATCAAGGTTTAGTTCCTGGTCATCGACTGCCCGTCACTATACCAATGCATCTTCGGGCAACCAACTCTAGCCGAATTGGTAGTCGTGCCTTCAACTGTACACCTGAAGATGAAGTATTACACTTCAAAGGGTCTTGTGGCAACTTTGCACGGCGATATTGAAGCGACGAGGAAATGTTTCGAGGCAGACTCCAAAGGGTTGAACACCATCGTCGCCAGGCCAAAGAGTCCTAGCAGGTCATCTCTGTCCAACAGCACTGAAGAGACAAAGTTGTTGCCCTGCATTGACTTTATCGACCTTAACATTCGTTTCTCCGAAGACGACCAGAGGATTCAGAAAGTGAAGGGGAAGGAGATCCAACCATCTTCAAGCAACCCCTCCACATCTACCAGTAGCAGCGAAACTTTCCATCAGATGCGCCCAATTCCGGATGGAGAGTTCGAACTTGTCCTGCTCGACGATGACCCCGAGTGGGGAGTGAAGATTGGGACCGGACTCCCCGACCTTGTGGGAAAAAATCTAATAGTCTACCTCTGGAAGAATGCAGATCTGTTCGCGTGGAGCGCCACAAAGATGCTTGGGCTAGACCCTGACGTGGCATGTCACTATTTCGCTATCGATCCCGCCGCTATGGTTGTAGCTCAACGTAGACGAAGGCAGCCTCCGGAGAAAACGGAGATTGTCGAACAGGCTGTAAAAGACCTTATAGGGGTAATTTTATCTCGCAAGCCAAGTACATTATTTGGTTGTCTAATGTTGTACTCGTGAAGAAAAATAATGGAAAATAGTGAATGTGAATTGAATATACCGATCTTAATAGGGTTTGTCTAAAGACGCATATCCCCACCCCAATATAGATAAATTAGTTAATAATTATGCTGATTAAAAATTTTTTTTCATGGACGCATGTTCGGGCTATAACCAAATATCCATGGCAAAAAGCGACAAAAGGTACACAACTTTCATGACTAAATCAGACAACTATTACTATAACGTAATGCCCTCCGGCTTGAAAAACGCTGGCGATACCTACCAAAGAATGATGAATAAGGTCTTTCAAGGAGAAATCGGGGATATGCTTGAAGTCTATATGGACGACATGATCGTGAAATTCCACGAGGAATCCGATCACACGATCCACCCGAGGAAAGTCTTCGAGCAGGCCAGGAAGTACATGACGCGCTTTAATCCGAAGAAGTGCACATTCGGAGTACGAGCGGGCAAGTTCCTCAGCTTCTATATAATCGAACGAGGAATTGAAGCTAACCCCGAGAAGTGCAGAGCCTTCTCCGAATTTTCCACACCGAACTCAAAGAAGTCCATCCAATCTCTAAACGGGATGCTCGCACTGCTATCCAGCTTCGTGGCCAAATTTGCCCAACACGTCCTCCCCTTTTTCAAACTTCACCGCAAGGAGGCAGCTTTCAAATGGACTGAGGAATGCGACAAAGCCCTCCTCCATTTTATTTGATTTTATAAAATAACTACCAAGATACCCGTGCGTCGACACGGTTAAATTTATTTAATACGGTATAAAATATATTTAGATACACATGTAAATTTGAAATGAAAAAAAGAATTTGAAGAAATTATTTTCACATTTGAAAATAAAGAATTCATCTCTCAATTAAATATTGTTGGTTAAAATAAATAGATATTGTTCAGTCGTGAAATGAAAAGTTAGTGGTGTGCACCAATATTGAGTGATATTCAATTTGATACAATATAAAATATTTTTAGATATACACGTCAATGTTTTTAGATATACACGTCAATTTATAATATGTTGCTTAATTGTAAAATGAACAATAATCATATAAACTCAATTGTTTTAAATAATCATATAAAAAAAGAGACTCGTGACATGGAGAAAGAAAAAAAATGTCTCTCAAACAAAGATAATTATTGATTAAAATAAAATAGATATTGTCCTGATAATTACCTGTGAAATAGAAAATTAATTGTGTGCATTTATTGAGTGTTATATAATTTAATATCGTATAAAATATATTTAGATACACATGTCAATTTTAAATGAGTTATTTAATTATAAAATAAATAATAATCATACAAATTATTAATAGTTTTTACATATAATAATTATAAAATAATTACGTTTTTGTTTTAGATACATATTGTGTTCTAAAAATTCTACATTTTTCTGTATTCTTTTTCATTAAATTAAAAAGAGATTCAAATTTTATTATTAATATTTAAAAAATAAAATAGAAAAATGAAAATAGAGAAAAAAAATTAAAATTAAAATTAAAATGAGAAAGTGTGAGAAAAATAAATGTGGAGAAAATTTGAAATTTGAATTAAAAGAAGAAAATAAAGAGCAGAAAGTTAAAAGTAAAAATTGGGAAATGAATGAGATAAAAAATAATAATAATAATTTCAAATTTTTTTTAGCATTTTAAATTCTAAATATACTTTTTTGTTAGTATTTTTTTTAAAAGAAAAAAACATATTAAAAAGTTTGATGGTATTTAATTTTAATGGATAAAAAATAGTTGATTCTCATTTAAATGTATGTAGCGCTGAGGTATGTTATTTTTTGTTTGGCATATAAGCTAGCATATGCCTTTATCTTACTGGAGTGCACTTTATAATCATAAGCCATCTGTTTCTTTTCAGCCAACCTCAAGATACCAACGCATATTAGACATTCAAACTTCCAACTTTGTGGTTGTGGCGTTGTAGGACCTTCTCTATAATAAATTCCTTTCATTAGTAGTACCTCCAAATCATAAGACAGCATGGAATATGGAGTGCTGTTTTTTCGTTCAATCTCTTCTCTCCTTTGTTGAGAATAAAACGAAACAAAAAACAATTATAACCAAATTAACAATATCAAAAGGAAATCAGTGAGGACTAATAAAACATGGAATCATCTTAATAAATTTAACAATCATTGCATGAAAAACCGACCAACATGCTGGCGACGGCTGTCGGTGGTTAATCCAAAAAAGTACTAGTAAACAATTTGTGGAATCCTACCTAAACTCAAGTTATGTACACACAAAAAAATCACTTTTCTGTACCACAATATTTATCACATTTAAAAAGAAAAAAATAATTTAAAATAATTGTTATTTTTTAGCTTTCAACATTGTTTATGTTTAACAGTACTATTTAATTAATGTAATGTACGTCACTTTTAGATTGTTAAAATTCTCTAATTAGTGTTTATGATAATAGAAATATATTAATCCGAAGTCTATAAATAGATAGATTCCGATTAATTGATTAATGTTTAATTCACATAATATAAATATATAGTATAACTTAACAATAGTAATTACTTAACAAAAACAGTACTAAGATGATTAACAGCGGATTTACAACATGGTGTCATATTTATGATCATATACAAGGCAGTGCTTCTGGAGACATGATGAATATTATATTTATGATGATATAACAAAATTTCAAAATTTGCCTGCTAAAAAGATACATGTGACAGGAAGCTGTGCTCTTTTTGCTCAGTCAAGAACAGATCATTGAACAGGGAAGTGAGGCTTCAACTAATGATGTTGCTGTACGAACCAGATATATCCGTAAATCTTTAAACATCATCTAAGGGCAGGGGCTGGGAGCTAAGAAGTCTTTCGGCCTCATCATTTGCTTCTGCTTGCATTTTCCATCTCTGCATAACAGGGCTGTGTTCGTTATATGGATTAAATTGTTACGATCATATTAAAAGACCAGATAAATAAAGGGAATGATTATCGATCCATTCCATTGACTCCATTTCTTTGGTTTTTGAAATATAAACATGGTAGTGTGACATTAACAGTGCAGAGGGAAAATGGAGAGGATATGTCTACTTAAAGACAAAGCGGGGTTAGACTGTCAATTTAAAACCACACTAAAGGGAAGATTATCCATCTATCACAGATGGTGAAAATTACTTAATTTCTAAGTTTCAGAATCCCAGATCAAAAGAAAAACCAAGAATATAAATGGTTTTATTGTTGGCTTTTTGCTCCGTAGTCTAAGAAATCTAATATAATTTTGGGAGGAATTATTTTGCATGATTTGGTGAAAGAAATTGGCCATGTTCATGACTACAATGCCAGTTAATAGACGCATTTTAGGAGAATGTACCTCCTCTAAATTTTCAAGCTCCATGATTTGCTCTATCTGTTCTGTGAAACCATCCTGTAAAACAAGGACATTCCCAGCTAAGTAATTAAACTTCTATTTCAAGATTTCACAATGCAGAGGAAATATTGATCAAGTGTTTACCACATCACTAGTAGTTTCTGCAGCAAGAACATCAGTTTCCATCTCCACTTCAATTTCAATCATTGAGGAAATCTGACCAAAGAACACTATCAACACTCATTGATTTTTTATTTAAATATACAAAAGCAAACAGGAGAACTATTTTTTTTGTTTTCTGTATTTCTAAGATGGAGAGAAGGTTTCCTATTCATACTTTTAAAGAAAACATACCCTAGCAAAGCTAGCAATCAATTCAATTTGTCCCCGAAGGGAGTTCTGCAAGCTCTCTCGGACCCTTTTGACTTTACTTATCCGAGTCCTAGATATAAATTGATAATGGTAACTTCAGACAAGATCAAAGTAAGAGAAGCCAGAGAATTAGCGAAACTTGAGGACATAGATCGTTATTGGAGAAAGTTATTATTTCATCAGATATACTAGAAATATATATGTATGATGCTATTGCAATTCACCGATAAGAAGGTTCTCCAACAGCAGAAATTTTATTTTCAAGTTGGCACATCCGGGCTAACATCCAAACCTACAAAAAAAAATCATCAAATTATATAACTCAAACAAAAGGTACGTTTCAACAGACGAAGAGGAAAGAAACTATTATCTTCAAAAATATTTTCACACAATCTTACTCTCATCATGGAAATAAGATATAGAACATAAATTGTTAAAATAATTTCCAGAGGATGATAGTGACATTTAACAATTTTTCTATCAGCAACTATCAACTAGGTCATTTTTTCAATCATTTCAATTGTGAACATATTTTGCATTCATTTCAATCAGGCTACTTTTAATCTAGAGCACTAACAGCAGCATTATTATGCATGAGATTTCATACAAATTAGACCCCGATATGACATTGTGTTTTTTCTTCTTTTCTTCTAGGTAAGGAAGGCATGTGGAGCAAAACTTATGTAAAAATGCAGAGTGGTTTAGATTGGATCATGTATGCATATTAACAATTATTAGTGTATGTTAATTGTCATATAAAGGGCCATGTTAAAAGCTTTTTGTTTAACAATGTAATATTGCTGTATGAAAAAGGAACTCAACTCAGCCAGAGGGGTTTTATTAGCAAGAATGCACGTCCGAGATGAAGTACTTCTCCCTTAATGAGCTAGTGAAGTGAAGTTATCCAAAAGAATATACACTTGTTTGTGAAATATAAGAGGTTGAAAATTAGGATAGATAAACTGCTAAAATGTTGCCCAGGAAATATAACCGCCCCCTTCGGCAAAAACAAGTAAATAAAGGTACAAGACTGAAGCAAAATGCAAACCTCTTTTTCAGCAGCTTCTTTTAGGTCATTGATGCGAGACTGAAGCACGTCATATTGAGATAAAAGACGTTGTTTGATAGCAACTACTTCCACTGATCTTTGCGGCAGCTGTAATCATAAATAAATGTATATGAATTTTATTATGTCTTTTTTGGAGAGGAATTATAAGAATCACTTTATTTCTTTTAAATGTCTGTATTCAAGGATGTGCAGTGAAGAAAGAAAGCACAAACCCTTCTATTTGGAACAGGAGGTTTTTTAATCACTGAAAGCGATGAAAGAATCTTGAAAGTTAATTTTTTAGAGAAAAATAAAATTATAAGGCATTGTCAACAGAAGATTGCTTCTTGAGAAGTAAAACAAGTTAGACGCAGAGAAGATGAATTAGCATCTATCAATAGGAAAAGAACTGATGTCATGTGTTAACTACAGTACCTGATTAAGCTGGGGGATAACAAAGGAATTCAAAGCAGAGCCAACAGCAAGAGATGAAACTGCAACAACTGATAGGAATTGAGGCAGACTGGGGTCAATAAATCCAGAGGCAGCATCGCCGGTGGCAAACAAAGCAAGAAGTGGAAAGAGGATGGAAGGTTTAAGTAATGATGAATTTTCATCTTTCCTAGGGGCTCGTACAAGACGTGATTCCCGTCCATCTTTGTGGTTTGTTATGCACATAGCCTCACCAGGATAGAAATTTGGTGCCCTTGAACTTAATTTAAAGGGGCCTAGATTTTTATATACATTTGATGGAGCTGCCACAGCAACAGTAACCCTTTCGCCTTCTTGTGCTGGTAGATCAACTGTCTCAGTTGCAAATCTGTGAGTACGAGCCATTCCTGAAGGGGTCTCCACCTAAAAGGCAGGGGAAGAAAAAAATGTATAGGTGTTATGAGTGAGAGACATTGTAAGGAAATCAGGAATTGACATGAGGCTATTTCAGCAACAAGCTATGAAACACTAGTTTGAGTTTCTCATATCTCAGAACCAGAGCCCATTTTCAAATTGATAAAATAATAACATAAACAAACATATATTTATTCGTGGAGCTAAAACCGAATTGAAAGGATAAGTGAAGGTAGGGGACTAGGAATCATATAAAAGAGAGAAAATGAAAACTTGCTGACACAAAAAGAAATGTTGAAATTACTTAAAGCTAGGAATGAAACCTTTAACTAGTATAAATGAGGTCCTGTGTGGAGTAATATCATAGCATAAGTATTTTTAATATTGAGCAGGAGGACTCAATATCGGCATATAATTTTTCAAAATGGTCACTTTTTTATGCAGAAAAAACTCTACTACTATGAAGAAGGCATATATTTATAGAGCTCAAAAGGTATCAGGAAAGGCTTATTCACCAATAGGTATTCAATGTTTTACCGGTTTCTCATAACTAACCAACTTATTGCCAAGTTATAGATCCCCAATTAAAACTCCTGCATGATTACATGATCAGAAAACGACCACAGAAATGAGATTTCAAAGATAAGTATTGTGTATATACCACAATAGAGTGGACAGCAGAAGGAATGCTTTGCTTCATCAGTCTCAGGAATCTTAACCCCTTTTCCCATGCTGTAATGTCCATGCTGCGTTCGGCAGGAGGAGATCCTTAGAAAAAGTGAATACTCCATGATCAACAACGTACACATACATATTACTAAATTAACAAAAGGACACACATAGGTTATACTAAAAATATGGGAAAAAGAGGCCAAACACTTTGAACAAATTAGGTATGATGTTTCCCATGTCAGCAACATGGTTCATAGGATAGTGCAAAATCAAAAGTGAGTTATTACGTAACAATGTAACATATCATCTTGATTAAAAGGAAATACATTAAAAAAAAAACAATACTAGCCATGCTAACTAATCTTACATAGTTTGGGTTTTTTGATCAATAGTTGAGATGAAAGAAAATCATAGAGTGAATGATATGACTAACCAACCTGATTTCTTCTGATTGAATACTGATTATGTTTCCTGAAATAAGTTCATATTGGTAGCGACACTTTGCACAAGATACTATCTGCAATAACAATGTTTATGTCCTCATTTATCACAACAGAAGAATAAGACAGAAAATACTTCACATTTGATGAAAACAACTTATTCTTAGTTCTGTACGAGCCGGATATTAATCTTCATTGATAAAATGATTAAATCCCATCAAGGATTCTTGTTAATGAGACAAGAACTATCCAATAATACTCAAGTAGTGGAGCATATCAAAAATTTCTTGGAGGAAATTGAAGAGAAGTGAAAGAGAGTAACTAATGGAACAAAGCCTTGTTAGCTTTGTTATAGGAAACAAACATTGAATTTACTTTTTCATAATCACTCTCCAATCAACAAAACAGAACATTAAACTTATGTTCTTTACAAGGCGCTCTTCTCATAACTTTGGACTAAATGCCACCATTCCAATCATGAAATGGAAGCTTGAGAAGGTAATATAGTAGTTGAGTTATCCTTTTAATGCAGCTGACTTTCGCACTAAAGAGAAATCAAAGGACAGGTTCACCATCATCAACTTGTCCCAAGGATTCAGAGGTAATAAATTACACAATTCAAATATCTCGCCCGAAATTGAACTTAGTAAATTACATAGAAAATCAAACTAAAACAATTATTATTGGGTATAGACAAGGATACAATACATACCTGAATACCTTGCTGTGGCTGTGCAACTGCAACAGCTATCCGACAACTAGGACACCTCACTATCTTCCCAAACGGAACCTACAAAATTCTCAAAAATCAAAACAAGTCCAATTTCTGTAACATCCTTGACACAAAATAACACATCTTTTAACCATACCTCTTCAGAAGGAGACACGCCGACCTCACAAATATACTTAACCACACTAAGAGCATCTGAAACCCTCAAAGATGCAGCCAAACCCTGAATCAACATTGTATAAACACGTGCATTCGGCCTCGACCACTTCCATCTCTCCACTAAAGGATCATTCTCATCAACTGATCACAGTGTACACAACAAACACACACATCATCATCAATATCAAACTAATAACTAACTCTCTTCTAGTTTAACCAATTTGTAACTAACTCGCAACTAATTTGAAACTAATGCTAATATCTCTAACAAAAACATACAGCAACAAAATTGGAAAAATAGAAAATATGAATAACCTTGATGAAAAGTGGAGCGCATGGAGTAGAAAACGGACAAAGCGAGTTGGTGATTATTCCGTTCAAGCGAGGCGGAGATAATAGAGCAACAATCAGAGACAGAAACGACGCCGGAGTTTTCGGAAGAGTAATCGGCGATTAACCGCAATGCTTCGTCGGCGTCTTTGGCGTTGGCGGCGATTCGGTGAAGAAGCTGTTGATCCAATAGATTGGAGTTTGAGGTTTCATTGCGGCTAACGGAGGCTTTGAGATTGAGAAATTTGGAAGGTTTGTGAGGCGAGGAAGTGGTGAAAATGAGAAGAGGGTTGTGGCGGTTGGAACAAGTTTCGGAGGGTTTGAAAGAAGGGTGAGGAAGTGAAGGAGAGAATGAAGAAGTAGATAGATTTAGAATCATAGCTGCAACGAAATGAAATGCAAAAAAGTTAGTTAGAAATTAGAATATGAATTAATATCAAATTGTGTATGGATTTTGTGAGGGATGAAGAAGAATATCATTTGTGGTGGCTATAGAGTTCAAATGGATAAAGTTTATTTATTATAATAATAATTAAATTAATTATTTTATGAAAACGTATAAAAGATTGGAGATGCGGGGAATCGAACCCCGTGCCTCTCGCATGCGAAGCGAGCGCTCTACCATATGAGCTACATCCCCGTTGATGTTTTGTTTCGTATTAGTTTCATTATGTTTCTTTTATTAAGTGATTCTGAAGCTCATTTCCTTTACAACTTTAGGGAGAAGGGTTGGCATAACATACGTATGAAATAGTAAATGGTAGAATAATTAGTTTTCTCTCAAAGTCTTAGTAAGAACCTGATTTCTTATTTGTTTTTATAAATTTATCTAATGCTCTCTTTTTATAATTCAAATAAAAAATTTCAACTCTTTTCTTTTAGTTTCAATTTTAATATAAACTTTTTAGTTGACATTATTCTAAATAATGTAACAAAAAAAATCACAATAAACACAAACAAGAAGAAACGAATTTCAAAAATAAAATAATTAATTAAATATATTTGTTTAAAATTTAATTTTATGTTTTACAATGCTTTAGAGGACACACTTTAATGCATAGGTAATACTCCATCCATTTCAAAATGACTATCGTTTTAGGAAAAAAAAATTGTTTTAAAATGACTGTCGTTCTCACTTCTCAATATAGTAATAATTGTTGTTTTTTCAATTGTGTCATATAATTATTACTCTGTACATTATTTCTAACATATTAATAAAACTAATTTAATAAGAGTGCAATATCTTATGACAATATCATTACATTCCTTAGTCTGTGTGCAAAAATCTTAAACAACAATCATTTTAAAATGCATGGAGTATTTTATTTTCCAAATATTTTCAACATGAGGTGAAAATGTGTCAAAGATTTAATCGGGCTTTACTAAACAAGTGGAATTGGCGAGTATTGATTGAACTTGAGTTTTTTTGGTTTGATTTATTATCTTTCAGGTATATGGCAATATTAAAGACAAGATCCTCAATGTTGCAAGCTCAGTGAAAGACAATAGAGATTTCTTGTGGTAGAGGGATGTGAAAGTTGTGTGTTTGGGAATTTTGAAGTATCAAAATTGGTTTAACAAGTCTATTTGTTGCAAGCTAAGGAATGGTAATCAAATTGGATTTTGAGAGTTTTGTTGCATGAATGGATGTTTCCTATCATACTAACTCTAGAATAAATCAAGAACACTTCAACTTTCTCAATATCAACTTTTTTGATGTGTGATTCTAATCAAGGTTATACATGTTTCAAATTAATATATGAATGGTAAATCATGTTTTGGTTATGCCATCGTGATTTGAATCATAAATTTCCTTGATTCGAATCAAATGTGAGTTTTATTTGAATCACACTAAAGGTTGATTTGAATCATTAATTAAATTTAAATTCGGGTTTATAGTTCTATCAAAGTGATTTGAATCATAAAATCCTTTGACTCTAATTAAATATCCATAATCCGAGTTTTAAGTTATTGATTCAAATCATTTCTTTATTAGACTTGAATCATTCATTTTTCTATTGAATTGAATTAAAATATTATTTTTACTCGTTTTATGTACTCAATCTCAAGCACATTGATTAATGTCGTTTAAATTGCTTTAATATGTGTTTTATGTTTGAATTTCAACTATTTAATCTTTATTTTTGTGCACTCTTACTCCCGTTTGCGTGTTTTCTCAATGTTTCAGGTGAAAACGACCACCTGTGACAAAATTGGAACAAAAAAGGATAAAATGTGCAAAGACTATTGAAGAGAATGATTTTTTATTCAAAAACTACAGTTCATTACCTCATGCCGTTACGATCATTACTTGTCGTAAGGGAAGTCCCCCTTCCCCCCCTTCTGCTGCCCTTTTTCAAGGCACCAGAGGATGCTACGGTCAAATTGTAATGACCATTATTGTCCATAGTACACCATAATTCATTATTTGATCCCTTTTTTCAAAGTTGTTTTCTCACACCTCTTCATACTCTAGTTGTTCACCAACTGTATAAGACCAATGAATACTAATTATACAAAATTAGGGTCAAAATTTATGTAATAAGGTCTATAAATACCTTAGGAAACTTGAGAAAAATACACCACACTATAAGGAATTAAATTTTTACATTGTTATCATTTTCCTACATTTATTTCCTTCATTATTGTACTTGTACTATTAAAGACTCATTGTTGCAAGTTTATTTAATCATTTTTTTGTTGTTGCAATTTTAGGTTTTACTATATCTTTTATTTATCGTTATTATAAACATGTATTATCTAGTGCACTCTTCACAATCTCTTTATTTAATTTTCTGTATAAATTTCATTATTAGTTTTTTTATCGCTTTCTTATAATCGAACATTGTTAGATTTATCTACTTATAGCGATTTTTGTGTAAGTGTAGGTATGTAATAGATTAAGTCATCTTATTCATATTTTTTTATGATTATTTTTTTGTTACTTGTAATATTAGATTGGTTTATTAGCTATGGAATAGATTAAGTGATCTTATTCATCTTTTTCTAGTTTGGCCACTTCCGGGTGCAACACCCCTCTTCAAAAACCATTTTTGAAATAGATTTCAAGGGTAAAGTCTATTCAAGTGCCTTTCTACACCTTTTTAACCTATATTATCCCCAACGGTATGAGCTAGATAAAATGTGAGCTTGATTTGAATCACATTAAAGGTTGATTCGAATCATTAATTGAATTTAAATTCTGTTTTTAGTTCTATCAAAGTGATTTGAATCATAAAATCCTTTGACTCGAATTAAATTTCCATAATCGACTTTTAAGTTATAGATTCAAATGATTTCCTTATTCGACTTGAATCATTCATTTTGTTATTGAGTCGAATCAAAGTATTATTTTTACTCATTTTTGTGCTCAATCTAAAATGCGTTGATTAATGACTTTTAGACTATTTTAATGTGTATTTTATGTTTGAATTTCAGCTATTTAATCTTTATTTTTGTTCACTTTTACTCCCGTTTGCGTGTTTTCTCAATGTTTTAGGTGAAAACGACCACCTATGACAAAATTGTAACAAAAAAGGCACAAATGTGCAAAGACTATCGAGGAGAATGTTCTTTGGTACAAAAACTAGAGCCCATTACGGTCAGGCCGTAATGACCATTACTTGTCGTAAGGGGAGTCCCCCCCCCCTTTTCCGCTGCCTCTTTTCAAGGCACTAGAGGATGCTAAAGTCAAGTTATAATGACCATTATTATCCGTATGTCGCGGTGAAATTTGGATACCAAACTATTGATTAGTTTGAATCTTTAATTCATTTTGCAACCGGTCTTTGATTTGTCTAAAGGAAGGGATAAAGATCGAAATTCCCACAATGCAATGCAAATGCAAGCTAGAGAGTTTTAGGTTCGGGGGTTGGTTAAACTTAGGGAAGATGCTAGCATCCTAAGTTTCTGTAGTACTCTACAGGAACCTCTTGTTTTATGTTTGTTTATTGTTATGTGTTATCTGCTTAATGGTTGAAAGACTTAGGGGGTTTATATCTAAGTATACTCGATAAGATATCGCATCATATGCCTACATATTCTTACGGGAGTGGAATTAGAGTATCAGTAGTTCTCCTAAAGGGTTTGAGGAATTCTTTGACTGTGGTCAAAGTTCCTACGGGTTTAGGGTAGTTGGTTGATTGAGTTTAGGAGAAAAGACGGGTTGTCATTTTAAGATAGATTTAACCGCCACAAATTGTAGGAAAATAGTCTTTGCATCGTCTTAAGAGAAGGGCTCAAGTACTTGGATATTGATCAACGAGTACGCCTCTATCTCTCTTAAGGCAAAGTCCCTACGAATTGATTGTATTGTTGTGGGGTGGAGATTCTATCTCGCTTAAGATGATTAACATCTATTTCTCTATTGTGTTTAAATATTTGTTGTTGAGTTGATTGTTTGTTTCTATGTTGTAAAGTAAAGGTCCTTCCTATGGGGTAGGATCTAACTTAGAAGATCGACTTGAATGGGATCAAGGATCAAGGGGAGTATGATGCAAATGATGTGCACTACACACAAGTGTTGAATCATGTGTAGGTTTTTCCTTTGGACGTGTGCAATGCGATAAATAAATTGCGGGAATGATAAATGCGGATAAAGAAAATAAATAAAGACATACACACGCATGAAAGCGCTGAAGTGTACAAGTGTGTAAATATGTGAAGTGTGCGGACGGAACCAGAGTGGAGACGCAAGCGTGCATGATTGGATTACGTTTTACGATGTGAGTTGATTTTAGGCGAAGTTGATTGGTTTTAGTTGATTGATTTTATGAGAAGGTTTGATTTTAGGAAAAAGTTAAATTGGTTTGAACTAGTTTTAAAAAAGATTTTAGATGACTTGATTTTTAGGGGGATTAGATTAATTATCTTAGTTTTAATAAAATGTTTTCTATTAAAGGTGGATTAAATTCTAAGTTAAGTAAATTATAAGAGGATTTTAGAATGTTATTTGATGGATTAGTTAAATTATAAAAGGTTGTTATTATAATGTGAATTATTTAACTCAAAATAAATTTAAACTATAAAAGGGATTACTTGCTTAATAAGAGTTGGTTATTATAAGTTAATTAAATTACAATTATGTTAAATAAGTCAATGAAAAGTTAATATAGATTATTATTTTTTAATAGGTTGATTAATTAATTCAAAAAAACTAAATGAAAAGTTATTAGCTAACAGAGATCGATTAGAATAATTTATGGCTTGATTAATTAAGGGTAAATGATTTGTTGATTAAAAAACAGATTAATAGCCTTAGTGGTTAATTAGTTAAATTAGTGATTAGGCTTATTAATTAATAAAACGGAAGATTAAGGGAGTTGATGGCTATCGTGTGTATGGGCGCATTAGGGTATACGGCGGGTACGCAGGTGTGAACGTTTGATTTGATCAGCTGGTGATGTGTGTGTCTGTGATATGTGGGTGCGTTATAGTATGATGGACATGTATACACAGGATTACAACCAATAACCAAAACTGCAAAAAAAGAAAAAAAAAACAAACCCTAATCCCTAATCTCCCCCCCCCCCCGCGTCGTTGCTCCTCGCGATCTCCTTCTTCAATCTCTCCTCTTTCTTCCCTCCGTTTCCTTCTTTCGATTTCATCAATCTTCCTCTCTCACCATCTTCTTTCTTTCATTTACCCATTCAATTTCTTCTTCCTACATGAAACAAACAAAACGACATTTAAACTGTTAGCGAAAATAAATCACAGTGAAGGCGGTTCCGTAAGTTCCGATGGTGGCGCTATGGCGACGATGGTTGGAATCGACTTGAAGGTTTGGGATGGTGACTCTGGCGAGGTCGAAGGCTTGACGGAGGTTTAAAGCTTCTATTGGTTTCCGGTGGTGGCGGAGTTTTAAGGGTGGATCCGTGACGGTTTTCGGTAATGGTTTGAGGGTTCTGGTGCGTGAAGGTGATCTCGCGTCTTATTCTCGGTGGAAGAACAGAAAATATAAGTTCTTGACTTTTCTCTTCACACAATTTAGGTTTTTTCTTGAATTTGGGATTTTTGGCTGTGGTGAGTTAGGGTTTTTGCAGTGAAATGATTTTGTGGGTTTCTTTGAATATTGGGTGTGTTTTTTTTCTCTGATAACTTTGCAATTTATAGATCCATCTTCTTGATTTGCAGTTGTAACCCGGTGAGCTAACTTTAAACAATGTTGCGGATAGCAAGAGTCGCCACCGACTTTTATTTTATCCATAAGGAAAGGTTATAAAAGAACAGGAAAGACCTTAGAGAATACTTTGGGTCCGGGGGGTAGGTTATGAAAAGGGAAGGTATTAGCATCCTTTTCATCCATGGTTATCCATGGGCTCTTAGGTACTTAAGCTCACTTTTGAATTGTTTTGAAATTGTAGTGTGTGAATAGAAAATTTTCAGAATAGTTAATAAATAATCCATGTAAGGATGTGTTAAGAACTTGTTTGAAAACTTGTTGAAAATTTGTTTAAGTGCGAAACAGTTTTGAAGTGAGCAAGCACCTAGGAGTAACCTACCCTAATGTTTAAAGGTCTTTCTTATTCTTCATTCTTTCCTTTAGTAAGACTATCCCTACTATAATGGAGTAGGTAGTCCTTACTTTGGATGTTAAGGGACATGTGAGGGACAATTTGACTTTGAAGGCCATTGTGGGATGTAATAAGCACATATAAGGGACCATCATCATTTTTCGAAAGGGACTCGATTCGTAAAGGCAACCATAAGGGACTTTGATGATTTTTCTATTTGAGGGACTTGCTTTATACACCCCACTTAACCATTATTCGTAGGCAACTTGAGGGATATCCTTAGGAAGTGAGACGGCGATTAAAATCGACTTACGTGTGTGACGTGTTTATTTTTAATTATCTTTATTTAAAAGTGATCTAAATTTATTTTAATATTACATACATGTTGTTACACTCCCTAATTACTAACCATAATAATAATTAAATAATTAAACAACTTTACATCCAAGAAACAATTACAAAATAATAAGCAAAATAATTAAATAGCAAAGATAAATAAAATATAAATAAGCAATAATAAATAATAAAGGGGGTTAGTAAGCAATATTTGACAAAATAATAAGCATGATTAGAATATAAATGGGTTAGTAAATAAGAATAAACAGAATTAATCCAAATATTATAATAATAAGAAATTAACAATTTTTTAATATAATCAACTAAAAAAAACAAATATGAATAAACAATTGTTTTAATTTACAAATTATTAAATTATATTTTAATCATGAAGTTACTACAAAAAATCTAATTATTATAAGCATAATTATTTATAAACTAAAGTTATGTAAAAAAAATGTTTATAAGTATATTTACAAAAATTTGTAAGAATTATAGTAAACATACATACATAATAATTATATTAGAAAATAACATTAAAAAAAAATAGGATTAGATTTGTATTAAAAAATATTTTTAGAGTTTTATGAAATTAGGGTTTATATGAGAAATAAATTTTTAGGGTTTATATAAAAAAATAGGATTTAGTTATATACAAAAATTTTCTAATTTATACATATTACAATTTAGACATAAAATATAGAAACAAAATTTGTGAAAAAAAACATATTTTTTAAAATTAAAGAAAACAGACATATTTTATTATTATTTATTTATTATTGAGAAATATACATAATATATTTAATTTTTAATATTATAATATTTAAATCAAATAAAAGGAAAGAAAAGAAAAGCAGAAACTTACCTGGCTGAGGTTTGAACCCAGGCCAGCTTGATTTCCAGGAAGCACAACAACCATCAGGCTGCGGATTTTGCAACATTTTCTCCTACGAATATTGTTACGAGTTCTTCCACCCTGCGAAACACAAACTTCATCCAAACGGCAAAATTTCACAAAATTGATTGCACCATTGTATTGCTACTGAGTTTTTCAATCGTCCTATGTTTTTCAAATCCATTTATCATTTGAAAATCGTGAAACCCTAAAGAGGGCCGAAAACCCTAATCATGGTGAATTCTTGTTCCTGCAATGAAAATCCAATTGAACCACCCAGAATCGTTCTAGAGTTCATTCTAAACATCCTACAACAATCAAAAACAGTTTAAACATGATAAATCAATGGATTCGAAAACAAAATATTCAAGGTCAAGATGAACTCGGGTTGAGCAATTGGGTGTGTATATGATGCATATGGATGATGATTTATGATCAGAAGAGTCCAAGGAAGCTTGCTATGTCTTCCAAATACCTTGCAATGCTCTGAATTTGAGAACCCGAATATGACTTTTTGAAAGATTTTTGTGCTTTTGATCTTACCTTTAGGCTGCTGCAAATTCGTGTCTAGGGTTATGTTTGTGCTTAGTATATATGTGTGATGGATTTAGGTCAGAATCATTGATGTGTTGTGTGGATATTTGATCCAAAAAATATTCAAAAAGATCATTGTATAAATTTCAAATATTTGATCATGAGTGCTTGCTATTTTGGGAGAGATCACATGATTTCCTTCTCATTCTAATTCAATCAATGATTATGAATTTCTAGAAACAAAATCTTCACCCAAAAATAGATTTTTATATTTTTTATTTATTTAAAATGATTTTTATGAATTAAATCAATAATAAATAAATAAAAAATAATAATTTGGGAGAGATCACATGATTTCCTTCTCATTCTAATTCAATCAATGATTATGAATTTCTAGAAACAAAATCTTCACCCAAAAATAGATTTTTATATTTTTTATTTATTTAAAATGATTTTTATGAATTAAATCAATAATAAATAAATAAAAAATAATAATTTGGGAGAGATCACATGATTTCCTTCTCATTCTAATTCAATCAATGATTATGAATTTCTAGAAACAAAATCTTCACCCAAAAATAGATTTTTATATTTTTTATTTATTTAAAATGATTTTTATGAATTAAATCAATAATAAATAAATAAAAAATAATAATTTGGGAGAGATCACATGATTTCCTTCTCATTCTAATTCAATCAATGATTATGAATTTCTAGAAACAAAATCTTCACCCAAAAATAGATTTTTATATTTTTTATTTATTTAAAATGATTTTTATGAATTAAATCAATAATAAATAAATAAAAAATAATAATTTGGGAGAGATCACATGATTTCCTTCTCATTCTAATTCAATCAATGATTATGAATTTCTAGAAACAAAATCTTCACCCAAAAATAGATTTTTATATTTTTTATTTATTTAAAATGATTTTTATGAATTAAATCAATAATAAATAAATAAAAAATAATAAAAATGATGAATTTTGGTCAATTGGGTCGTGCACCATGTTATGAGATGGATTGGGTCATAAATTAGGCAGCCCATTTGGAAAGAAATACTTCTAAGCCTCCATTTTCAACATAAACCATCACAAAATTGCCCAACTTTGCAAGGGCACATTTCTCTCAATTTTAAAGGTATGATGGTGTTCTTGGACTTTTTGGAAAGCTTGAAGAGTCCTCTAAACAACCCCATTGGTTTCAGGTCCATATCATTTACCAATCTCAAGTTATGCCCTTTTGAAGTTGTTGACTTTTGTTGACTTTTGAAATGACCTATAATGTCTTAGATCATATCTTTCAAATAAAGCATTTTTGGGCTTAACCTTCAACATCAAAGTTGTATAGAATTCAATTTCCTTCAAAATGAGCTTTGGATGGAGACTTGGTGATGAAGTATGTGAAAGTTATGCCTGGTCAAAGTTCAGTTGACTTTTACTAAGGAAACCCTAATTTAGAAACTCCTGATTATTGATGATCTGGAATCTCCTTGATGAATCATGATCAACCCTTGATAAAATGATGAATTTTACTTCATATACTTGATGTTGGCAAAAAATCATGAAGTTTGACTTTGGTTTGACCACAGTTGACCTCAGTTTGACTTTTTAACTGCATTGACTGCTTTTGACTTATCTGATCATCTGACTGAGCAAACTTTTGAGAAAAGTCTTGAAACTTGACATGGGGGTTCTTATACACATATAAGATGTTATGAAACTCACTTGAGGTATTGGAAGTCCATTTAGCCTGATTAAAGTCAAAACCCTAGTTATGGATGCCCTGCTTAGGAGGTGCATTGTCTGAGGGAATTGTCAACTTCTTTGACCAATTGTGAACTATGTGAACCTTGTGAATCTTCATAAAATGTCTTGTGACACCCATGGGAAGTATTGTGAAGCTTGTGAACCTTATGAATCTTCAAGAAGCAACCTATGGACTTCATGAACCTCATGAAAGGTCTTGTAGATGTTGAGAAATTTGGTGAACCTTGTGAACCTTCAAGAAGCAACCTATGGACTTCATGAACCTCATGAAAGGTATTGAAAGCACTGTGGGCCTTGTGAACCTTGTGAACCTTCATAAAGTAGCTTGTGGACTTTATGAACTTCATGAAAGGTTATGCAAGTTGTTGGAGAACTTGTGAACCTTGTGAATCTTCTTAGAACACAAAGTCTTGTATTGTGAGGGCAAATTTTGGGGTGCAACAGCTGCCCCTGTTCAATTTTCTGAAACCTGAGGGGTTAGATTGGTATATTTGCCAGTCGTAACCTGGAAGGTTGAAGGGGATTGAACACAAAAGCCCAAAAATTTGCACTCACCAGTGCATGGAGTGATATTGATGGTTGGTTGAACATGATTGAGTGGGCTTAAAGATGCCACTAGGGGAAAGTTCTTCAGTAATATAATGAGAACTGTCAGGAGTCTGGAGTAATACTGATGTAACAGCATGTCTTCATGAGGATAGAGCAATCAATAATGATAACCCTAAAGCAGTCTTGAAGTGATAAATCTGACCTCAGGAGGATAGAGCAATCAATAGCTCTAAAGCAGTCTTGAAGTAATAATGGCTTCAGGAGGATAGAGCAATCAATAGCTCTAAAGCAGTCTTGAAGTAATAGAATGGCTTCAGGAGGATAGAGCAATCAACAGCTCTAAAGCAGTCTTGAAGTAATGATTTCAGGAGGATAGAGCAAATAGCTCTAAAGCAGTCTTGAAATAATAACGTGATATGTCTTCAGGAGGATAAAGCAATCAATAGCTCTAAAGCAGTCTTGAAGTAATGATTTCAGGAGAATAGAGCAATGAATACTCTAAAGCAGTCTTGAAATAATAATGTAATTTCAGGAGGATAGAGCAATGAATACTCTAAAGCAGTCTTGAAATAATAATGATGGTTTCAGGAGGATAGAGCAATCAGTAGCTCTAAAGCAGTCTTGAAGTCATGAGATGTTCTCAGGAGGATAAAGTAACCCTGAAGTTACAATAAAGCAGTCCCAAGGTAATAAGAAGCTCATCAGGAGGATAAAGTAACCCTGAGGTTACAATGAAGCAGTCCCAAAGATCATAAGCTTGTTTGTTGGATAATTAACCTGAAAACAAGGTAGCATTCTGTATAACAACATTAGTTTATGCTTTATGTATGCATGTATGACATGATGCACTTAGGTAATGTACTATAGACATGTATGTTATGGTATGATGTAAATGATGTATGTATGATATGACACTGCTGGAAGTGTCTGGATATCCTTGTATAACAACTGCTGGCCAAGGAAAATAAATCCCGATTCGTTGTTGAAGAATATATAACCCTCCGTCTGCTGGGGATAACAAGGTATAGATAACCTCCCGTTGTTGGGGATAACAAGGTATAGATAACCTCCCGTTGTTGGGGATAGTAGGGTATAGATAACCTTCGTTTTCGTTTGATAGTAGGATAAGTATAACATCCCGTCTTCGTTCATCGTGCCCTTATTGGAAAGTAATTTCCCGTATATCTGTATGAGGATAAAAGAGATGGATATAAATTCCAGGGGAGATTAGACTTTGTGAAAATGGATTAGTCCTACTGATGGTTTGTAACTGTCTTGTAAAGATGAACCGGCGAAGCTTCGTTGAAATCCTTCCCTCGTTCGTCCTTAGTAAATACTATTACTGCATTTTCATGCATTTCTGGTAAACATCAATCATATTAAAAGCATACATGCATTTCTGGTAAACATCAATCATATTCAAAGGCATACATACATTCAAACACAACCAATGGACGTTTCGCTTATGTAAATAGGGTAAAAGTAAATCTGGATTCAAAAGATGGAATTTATTTATATCAAAAGTGACCCATACACGGGTAAGTTTGTACAAGGAGACATAAACCCTAGTAAGAGAATTTTGTCATGAAGTTTTACAAAAAGAATCAGCTATGTGGGAAATAATCCTATTGAGTTTCAATTCTACTATTGCCACTCAAGTATCTCATCTTCTTGCTGTTGAGACGGAAACGATTGGATTGAGCTTTATCTGTTTGAGCTTGAGTAAGTAGTACAACTGGTTGCGGTTTCATGAGTGATCCAAACGAGACATAGTCATACGCTTTAATCCCTAACTTTTGCCTGGATTGCCCTTTCAGGTTTTCAATCCACCGGGATACCCTTTTTTGCCCAAGCCGCCTTTTCAGGTTTTCGACTTGCCGGGTGTACATCTTTTTATATATATATATCCCTAATTTTTGCCCAAACCCTTTTGGTTTGCCGGGATGCCCTTATTTTTGCCTAGGCCTGTCAACCTAGCGGGTCTCTTTTTATGCGTAGTATTTTTTAACTATGTCTGCGTTTACAGGTTGTGGGAAGTCTTCACCATCCATTGTAGTCAGTATCATGGCACCTCCTGAGAACACTGTCTTGACTACAAATGGTCCCTCATATGTTGGAGTCCACTTGCCCCTTCAGTGTCAATCTCATTGCAGTATGCAGGCTTCTCAAATCTATCAATGGTAATCTTGGGAGCTTCATCATCCCAGCTTATCTCAAACATAGATGCCATGGTGGCCAATGCGTCTGCCAACTGATTCTCTCTTCGTGGAATATGTCCAAAAGTAATCTCTTTGAAATGTGGGATCAAAGACAACACATGTTCTCTGTAAGGAATGAGATTATCATGCTTTGTATCCCAATCTCCTTTAATCTGACTTACTACCAGAGCTGAATCTCCATACACCTCAAGGAACTGAATCTTCATATCAATAGCAACTTGCATACCCATGATACATGCCTCATACTCAGCCATGTTATTGGTACAATAGAAACAAAGTCTGGCAGTAATCGGGGTATGACAACCTTCGGGGGAACTAATCACAACACCAACACCATTACCATGTGCATTGGAGGCACCATCAAAAACCATAGTCCATCGGGATCCTTGTTCAGGTCCGTCATACTGTCCAAGTTCTTTGGTAACAGACATAATGTCTTCATCAGGGAACTCAAAATTCATTGACTGGTAATCATCTACTGCTTGATGAGCCAAATGATCAGCAACAACACTCCCCTTAATGGCCTTCTGAGTAGTATACTGTATATCATATTCCGTCAAGATCATTTGCCATCTTGCAATTCTTCCGGAGAGAGCAGGTTTCTCAAATATGTACTTGATTGGATCCATCTTCGAAATCAACAAGGTAGTATGGGTCAACATATACTGTCTTAGTCGGCGAGCAGCCCATGCCAAAGCGCAGCAAGTTTTCTCGAGCAGTGAGTATCTTGTTTCACAGTCGGTAAACTTTTTGCTAAGGTAGTATATTGCCTGCTCTTTTCGACCAGACTCGTCATGTTGCCCCAATACACACCCCATTGAGTTGTCTAATACTGTTAAATACATAATCAAGGGTCTTCCATCAACTGGTGGCATTAAAATTGGAGGTTCTAGCAAATATCTCTTGATTTCATCAAAGGCAGTCTGGCACTCATCATTCCATTCCATCACCTGATCTTTCTTCAACAACTTGAAGATTGGCTCACAGATGGTAGTTAATTGGGAAATAAATCTTGCAATGTAGTTCAGTCGTCCCAAGAAACCTCTAACCTCCTTCTCAGTACGGGGAACTTGCATCTCTCGTATAGCTTTCACTTTTACAGGATCTACTTCAATACCTTTTCCACTGACAATGAAACCCAGGAGCTTTCCAGATCTAACTCCAAAAGTACACTTGTTTGGATTTAATCTCAACCTGTATTTCTTCAACCTCTCAAACAACTTGTGCAGATGATCAAGATGTCGTTCTTCATTCTGAGACCTGGCTATCATATCATCCACATATACCTCTATCTCATGATGAATCATATCATGAAACAAAGCCACCATAGCACGCTGATATGTTGCCCCTGCATTCTTCCAACCAAATGGCATTACCTTATAGCAAAAGGTGCCCCATTGTGTCACAAATGTAGTCTTCTCCATATCTTCAGGTGCCATCTTGATTTGATTGTAACCAGAGAAACCATCCATAAAAGAGAATACCTTATGCTGAGTAGTGTTGTCTACCAGAATATCAATATGAGGAAGTGGAAAATCATCTTTAAGGCTATCCTTGTTCAGATCTCTGTAGTCTACACACATACGTACCTTACCATCTTTCTTAGGAACTGGTACCACATTTGCAACCCACTGAGGATAAGAAGTTACGGCCAAGAACCCTGCATTGAAATGTTTCATTACCTCTGCTTTGATCTTTTCTGACATTTCAGGACGCATACGACGAACCTTCTGCTTCTTTGGACGACAATCTTCTTTCACTGGCAAACGGTGAACCACAATGTCTGTATCCAACCCTGGCATATCTTCATAAGACCAAGCAAAGATCTCCACATAGTCACGTAGCATCTGAATCAACCTGCTCTTGACACTGTCCTCTAAATCAGCCCCTATCTTGACCTCTTTTCTGTTTTCTTCAGTTCCCAGATTCACAACTTCGACTGGCTCTTCATGTGGCTGTATAGCTTTCTCTTCTTGTTGTAACAACCTAGCAAGCTCTACAGGTATTTCACAATCGTCCTCGTTTCCGTCTTCAGTTTGATAGATCGGATTCTCGAAATTGTAATTGGCAATAGTAGAACTGTTATCAACTGGATCCAGAGTGGATGAGGATCTGCATTTTAGTGACGTGGGTGTGTGTAAGAACACATAGCTGATAAAGCAAAAATAAAAGAAAAAGAAAGACAAGGAACACAATATTTACGAAAACGAAACGTCCACTGATTTTATTGAATGAAGTATGCAAATGAAATGACAACCCGTAACAAGCACACCATTGTGCCCCGGGTAAGGCACATGGCTTGAAAGTTTTAATTGTTCCAGAAATTATAAATTTAAAAACATAACACAGTAATAGTATTTACTCCTGACTAAAGGAGATAGGGATAACATCTTCAGCTGTCCAATTATTGAGTCCAGCACCCACAGTAGGAAAAATCCATGCTTCCAAGTTGTGGTCTTCATCTTGATCTCCCACAGCATTGATAACCCCTTGATTGGTGATACGAACAACACGGGCACGACGAACAGCCTTCTGGGACTCTGCAGTGAAACCCAAACCAAACTTGTCAGACTTGTATGGAATATCAGGAAGCTGACCCCAAATAGTACAACCACCTTCTTCCACCACAGCTTTTGCATCATTGAGGGAGGCCATTGCCATTGTTGGAGGGTTTCTGATGACCACAGGAACCTTCTTCACAGCAGGAGGAGTCACACAATCCTTAACAGCCCAGGGAACCACTTCAAATGACTGACATGGAGTTTCAATGTATTCACCTTCTACTTCCAGATACTTGAAAGTGTTTACATGGCTGACAAAGTATTCTTCCTCTCCAAAGACAGTAACAACTTTTCCATTCACCGGATATCTCAACTTTTGATGTAATGTGGAGGTCACAGCACCTGCCCCATGGATCCAGGGACGACCAAGCAGACATGAGTACGAAGGACGAATATCCATCACATAGAATGTAGCAGTAAACACCTGAGAGCCAACCTTGATTGGAAGATCAATTTCCCCATGCACTACTCTTCTAGAACCATCAAAAGCCTTTACCACAATATTACTGGGCTTCAATACCGTATCTTCAGGACTCAGCTTGTTCAGGACTTCCTTAGGCAACACATTCAGAGAGGAACCATTGTCTATCAGCACATGAGACAGGGTAGTGCCCCTGCATTCAATTGAAATATGCAAGGCCCTGTTATGATCCCTCTTGGCAGGGGTCAAGTCAGCATCAGAAAATCCTAACCCGTTGTCATAGGTCAGGTGAGCAACACAATTCTCAAACTGGTCCACAGAAATTGCACTGGGTACATGAGCCATTTTTAGAAACTTGATCAATGACTTGGCATGAGCCTCAGAACATAATAACAGGGAGAGCATAGAAATCTTTGAGGGAGTATGCCCCAGCTGATCAACAATATCATAATCACTCTTGCGAATGATTTTCAATACTTCTTCCATCTGCTTAGAGAGGTCATCAGCAGCTGGCACATCAGTAGATACAGGCTCAATAACAGGACCCTTGCCCCGAGCATCAGTGGTGGAAGTAACAGCAGGAGTAACTGCACTCTTAGAAGCAACTGGAGGAGAGAAGACTCTTCCACTACGAGTGATCTTGCTAGATCCAGCAATATTATCAATGTCAACAGGCATATCAGGTAAAGGCTCCTGCTTGACACCATGGATGTAAACATCAGACCCGTAGTGCCAAGGCACAGCTTTGTCAGATGTATAAGGAATAGGACCAGGAGTGGTAATGATCAGAGGAGCTACTCTGGCTTCAGCAACAACTTTCACGGGACCTTCAGCAGTAATCTTGATTGGGCCCTGATGAGTGATTTTAATGGGACCCTTTGAAGTGATTCTTAGTGGTACTTTGTCAACCATGTCAACCTCTTCAATCTTCTTACCCTGAGTCAGATGACCCACCATACTTTCTACAGATGCTGGTCTTCTTTCAAACACTATAGTATACTTATCCATGAGACGTTGAATCCCATCTCTCAAAATGAAGCAACTATCCGGCTTATAGGTACAATACAAACAATCTTCACGACAACCTGGAAAGATCCCAGCTTGTACTAACCTCTTTTTGATAACAGACAATGGTGTGCTCAACTCCATAACTGAATAGACATGTAGATCTTCATCAATATCTTCATCAATGGCGTTGACAGTCTTCTCGTGATTTGGCATTGGAGCTGTAATCACATTTGGAGTACCTGGTGGATCAAACTCAATTTCTCTAGCATCAATCATATCCTGAATTTTGTTCTTCAAGACCCAGCAGTTATTAGTATCATGTCCTGGACAGTTTGAATGATATGCACATCGTGCATTGGGATTGTACTTGGGAGAGGTAACATTGGGATTCTGAGGGGCCTCCCTCAGGGTAATAAGTTCAGCTTTCAACAAGTGTTGCAATGCTTGAGCCATTGACATGTTGATCTTCGTGAACTGTCTTCTAGCCCTCTGTTGGTTGCCTTGAGGCTGCTCTGTTGTTGCAGGAGTTGGATTTGAAATATGAACTGCACTAACAGACTGATGCCTTCTGTTACGATCAGGCTGACCATACACAGCATTAGATTCTTTCTTCCCAGTGGGAGGCTTCTTTGCAGCACCTGATGAAGAAGTGCCCACTTGGATCTTACCACTCTTGATACCATTCTCTACTCGCTCTCCTGTCATGATCAACTCAGTGAAGCCAGATGATGAGCTTCCAATGAGATGACTGTAAAACGGACCATTCAGCGTACACATGAACATATCAACCAACTCCCTATCAGTCAAAGGGGGTTGAACTCTTCCAGCTAAGTCTCTCCACTTCTGAGCATACTCCTTAAAGCTTTCTTTGGCACCCATAGACATGCTTTGAAGCTGCATGCGAGTGGGGCTAAGTCAGCATTGTATTGATACTGCTTGTAGAAAGCTTCAGCAAGGTCATTCCAATCTCTGATGTTGACACTCTCCAACTGATAATACCACTCTAGCTGAGCTCCAGATAAACTTTCTTGAAAGAAATGGATCCACAACTTTTTATCAGCAGTGTGGGGTTGAATTCTTCTGACATAAGACCTCAGATGCAATTTGGGACAAGAGACCCCATCATAGACAACAAATGTAGGAACTTTGAATCCAATGGGTATGACCACCCCAGATATCAAGCTCAAATCCTCAAAATCCAGCCCAGATGATTTCTGTAATTCCATAGCATCCATTCTATCCACCAGCATCTTGAATTTGTCTTCGTTAGGCTCATGGTAGTAGTTAGCCTCAGAATCAGAGTCCCCCATAGTGTTGTGGAGACTGCCTCTCTCCTGCTCAGATTCTTCAGATTCATAGTCTTCAACCTGTTCCTTGGTCTTGGCAGGACCTTTGAACCTTCTTCCCATGTGGAGCAACCCAGCAGACCTTCTAGCCTTCTTAGTCTTCTTGGCCAGCAGTGTCTTCAATTCATCCTGCCCCTTAGATAGGTTCAGGATCAGCTCTTGGAACTGTGCATTCTGTGCCTGGAGATCCTTAACTGATTGTTTAAGAGCCATTGCTGAAATAAACAGCGAGAAGATGAGAAACCTGTACACAATTATAAACCTGTGATGCAATGATATGGGAATGCATATGCAATGTTTTCAAGGACCGCAGGATTTAAATTTGCTTAAACAATCAAGAAAGTAACTTTTTATTAGTAATAACTTGTTTTGCCTTTTAGGCTTACAAAAAATGAAAACGAAATAAGTACAAAAGATGGGGTTTTAAGTCTCCCATGGACGTTTCCTCTTTGTGTTGAGGTATGAGTTGAGGTTTCGTTCCTCATGAAGTAGCTTTGTTAGCTCTAGGATCCTTGCTTGGCTTGCTTTGTAATGAGCCTCGAAAGTATCCCTTTGCTCTTTCAGTTGGATCCATGATCTCTGCAAGTCTTCCATATCAGTAGGCATGTCTGGGTGAAGGATGGTATAAGCTGTGTCTCCTTCAGCAACAGGTTCCATGGTAACTGGTAGGACGGCAGGATATGGCATCATGAGTGTCTGAGCACGAGATCGTACCCATCTGAGATAAGCCTCCATAGGAATAGTGTACTTAGGCTCCAGTGTCTTGCTGTCAATCCTGTTTACCTTTCCCCAAGCTCGTATGAATCTCTGACGGTAACCCTGAAGATCGTTGTCGTAGTCAAACACAATGCCCTGAATCAACATGTCATGTGGACCATCGCTCCGGGCGTAACCAAACTGTCGTAAAGCTAGAGATGGGTTGTAGGTGATGCCTCCTCTTATGCCTAGAAGTGGCACATTAGGAAACTCCCCACAACGGTCAATGAAGGTGACATTCTCCATAGATCTGGAGTACCAATGGATGTCTGAGTGAGAAAGTGACATGATCCTCTTGGACCATCTGAACCCTTGCTCATTCTTCATTACTGAGCGAGGAAGGTGAGAAATAAACCACCTAGAAAGTAAAGGTATGCAGCACATCAAAGTTCCTCTTGCCCTTGTAGTATGGGTGTGAAGAGAATGTAGGATGTCTCCAAGTAAGGTAGGCACTGGATTGTGACTCAGGAATATGTTGATGGCATGAACGTCTATGAACTGATCAGGATTGGGGAACAACACTAAGCCATAAATCAATAAGGCTAAGATCTCCTCAAAAGCATCGTAGCTCATAGCCTTCAAGAACATTTGAGCTTTATCCACTAATACCTTGGCAAGAATACCTTTAACTCCGCTTCTCGTCTCTAGAACAATGTCAGACTTCTTCAGATGTAGAGCTGCAGCAATAACTTCTGGTTTAAGCTCCTTCTCTAAGCCTGTGAATGGCTTCTGATCAAGAACAGGTATACCCAGAAGTTTAGAGAACTCCTCCATGGTTGGAACCAGCTGATAATCAGGAAATGTAAAGCAATGGTGCTTAGGGTCAAAGAACTGAAACAGCACACTCATCATGTCTTCACTGAACCCTGAAGTAACTAGATCCAATAAGTGACCATGTCTCTTGTTGAACTGGGAATGATCAGGCACTAGGGAAACCAACTCCTTGAGCTTAGCAGGTATCCCTACAAAGTTGATCCTGATGGTGTTTCTACGAGCAGAAGCCATGACCTGCAACAAAGAACAAAGATAAATCCTTTGGTCCTTGAAATGGTTAGGGAAAATGATATGCTTATGATGCATGATGATGTCATGATGTTATGTTCAATCACAAACATGTGGCACACACAAACAAGTCACACAATTGCCCTAGGTTTAAAGGCTTGCATGAGGTTCAAAGGCAAGTACCCTCCCCTGAAGTTAGATGGTTCATCCTGTCCTACAAAAGTAACCAGGTTCTAAGGGATCTCAATATCATTGATCCTTCACAAGGGTGGTTGTTCAGAAGGCAACTTACTTGCCAACCAAAACCCTCCAAGTTTAAGATCTCAATGAGCGTAGTATCGAGTGTCAACCAACTTCAGTCTGCACCAAAGCCGGTTACCTCACTACTTTCTAAAGGCCAAGATGAGTTAACTAGGGTTCTAAAAGTCAGTTAGTGCATTGACAACATATGGCAGCCTCAATATTATCCTCAACTTGACTTAAGGAATATAAGCACCAACCAAGAAGTCGCACTAACTATGGCCACCAGATCAACCGTATCGATATACGTCGTACAGTTTCCTTGGTCTATTGCCATTTACCTAAGGTACACTAGATCCGGGTTAGGACCTTTCACACATAAGAGCACCCCAACAATATAATAATAAAGCAAACAAAGCAAACAATTTAAAGTGATCTTAATTCCTAAGGGTACCCCTCTTAAATAGATCCCCAGCAGAGTCGCCAGTTCTGTAACCCGGTGAACTGACTTTAAACAATGTTGCGGATAGCAAGAGTCGCCACCGACTTTTATTTTATCCATAAGGAAAGGTTATAAAAGAACAGGAAAGACCTTAGAGAATACTTTGGGTCCGGGGGGTAGGTTATGAAAAGGGAAGGTATTAGCATCCTTTTCATCCATGGTTATCCATGGGCTCTTAGGTACTTAAGCTCACTTTTGAATTGTTTTGAAATTGTAGTGTGTGAATAGAAAATTTTCAGAATAGTTAATAAATAATCCATGTAAGGATGTGTTAAGAACTTGTTTGAAAACTTGTTGAAAATTTGTTTAAGTGCGAAACAGTTTTGAAGTGAGCAAGCACCTAGGAGTAACCTACCCTAATGTTTAAAGGTCTTTCTTATTCTTCATTCTTTCCTTTAGTAAGACTATCCCTACTATAATGGAGTAGGTAGTCCTTACTTTGGATGTTAAGGGACATGTGAGGGACAATTTGACTTTGAAGGCCATTGTGGGATGTAATAAGCACATATAAGGGACCATCATCATTTTTCGAAAGGGACTCGATTCGTAAAGGCAACCATAAGGGACTTTGATGATTTTTCTATTTGAGGGACTTGCTTTATACACCCCACTTAACCATTATTCGTAGGCAACTTAAGGGATATCCTTAGGAAGTGAGACGGCGATTAAAATCGACTTACGTGTGTGACGTGTTTATTTTTAATTATCTTTATTTAAAAGTGATCTAAATTTATTTTAATATTACATACATGTTGTTACACTCCCTAATTAATAACCATAATAATAATTAAATAATTAAACAACTTTACATCCAAGAAACAATTACAAAATAATAAGCAAAATAATTAAATAGCAAAGATAAATAAAATATAAATAAGCAATAATAAATAATAAAGGGGGTTAGTAAGCAATATTTAACAAAATAATAAGCATGATTAGAATATAAATGGGTTAGTAAATAAGAATAAACAGAATTAATCCAAATATTATAATAATAAGAAATTAACAATTTTTTAATATAATCAACTAAAAAAAACAAATATGAATAAACAATTGTTTTAATTTACAAATTATTAAATTATATTTTAATCATGAAGTTACTACAAAAAATCTAATTATTATAAGCATAATTATTTATAAACTAAAGTTATGTAAAAAAAATGTTTATAAGTATATTTACAAAAATTTGTAAGAATTATAGTAAACATACATACATAATAATTATATTAGAAAATAACATTAAAAAAAAATAGGATTAGATTTGTATTAAAAAATATTTTTAGAGTTTTATGAAATTAGGGTTTATATGAGAAATAAATTTTTAGGGTTTATATAAAAAAATAGGATTTAGTTATATACAAAAATTTTCTAATTTATACATATTACAATTTAGACATAAAATATAGAAACAAAATTTGTGAAAAAAAACATATTTTTTAAAATTAAAGAAAACAGACATATTTTATTATTATTTATTTATTATTGAGAAATATACATAATATATTTAATTTTTAATATTATAATATTTAAATCAAATAAAAGGAAAGAAAAGAAAAGCAGAAACTTACCTGGCTGAGGTTTGAACCCAGGCCAGCTTGATTTCCAGGAAGCACAACAACCATCAGGCTGCGGATTTTGCAACGTTTTCTCCTACGAATATTGTTACGAGTTCTTCCACCCTGCGAAACACAAACTTCATCCAAACGGCAAAATTTCACAAAATTGATTGCACCATTGTATTGCTACTGAGTTTTTCAATCGTCCTATGTTTTTCAAATCCATTTATCATTTGAAAATCGTGAAACCCTAAAGAGGGCCGAAAACCCTAATCATGGTGAATTCTTGTTCCTGCAATGAAAATCCAATTGAACCACCCAGAATCGTTCTAGAGTTCATTCTAAACATCCTACAACAATCAAAAACAGTTTAAACATGATAAATCAATGGATTCGAAAACAAAATATTCAAGGTCAAGATGAACTCGGGTTGAGCAATTGGGTGTGTATATGATGCATATGGATGATGATTTATGATCAGAAGAGTCCAAGGAAGCTTGCTATGTCTTCCAAATACCTTGCAATGCTCTGAATTTGAGAACCCGAATATGACTTTTTGAAAGATTTTTGTGCTTTTGATCTTACCTTTAGGCTGCTGCAAATTCGTGTCTAGGGTTATGTTTGTGCTTAGTATATATGTGTGATGGATTTAGGTCAGAATCATTGATGTGTTGTGTGGATATTTGATCCAAAAAATATTCAAAAAGATCATTGTATAAATTTCAAATATTTGATCATGAGTGCTTGCTATTTTGGGAGAGATCACATGATTTCCTTCTCATTCTAATTCAATCAATGATTATGAATTTCTAGAAACAAAATCTTCACCCAAAAATAGATTTTTATATTTTTTATTTATTTAAAATGATTTTTATGAATTAAATCAATAATAAATAAATAAAAAATAATAATTTGGGAGAGATCACATGATTTCCTTCTCATTCTAATTCAATCAATGATTATGAATTTCTAGAAACAAAATCTTCACCCAAAAATAGATTTTTATATTTTTTATTTATTTAAAATGATTTTTATGAATTAAATCAATAATAAATAAATAAAAAATAATAATTTGGGAGAGATCACATGATTTCCTTCTCATTCTAATTCAATCAATGATTATGAATTTCTAGAAACAAAATCTTCACCCAAAAATAGATTTTTATATTTTTTATTTATTTAAAATGATTTTTATGAATTAAATCAATAATAAATAAATAAAAAATAATAATTTGGGAGAGATCACATGATTTCCTTCTCATTCTAATTCAATCAATGATTATGAATTTCTAGAAACAAAATCTTCACCCAAAAATAGATTTTTATATTTTTTATTTATTTAAAATGATTTTTATGAATTAAATCAATAATAAATAAATAAAAAATAATAAAAATGATGAATTTTGGTCAATTGGGTCGTGCACCATGTTATGAGATGGATTGGGTCATAAATTAGGCAGCCCATTTGGAAAGAAATACTTCTAAGCCTCCATTTTCAACATAAACCATCACAAAATTGCCCAACTTTGCAAGGGCACATTTCTCTCAATTTTAAAGGTATGATGGTGTTCTTGGACTTTTTGGAAAGCTTGAAGAGTCCTATAAACAACCCCATTGGTTTCAGGTCCATATCATTTACCAATCTCAAGTTATGCCCTTTTGAAGTTGTTGACTTTTGTTGACTTTTGAAATGACCTATAATGTCTTAGATCATATCTTTCAAATAAAGCATTTTTGGGCTTAACCTTCAACATCAAAGTTGTATAGAATTCAATTTCCTTCAAAATGAGCTTTGGATGGAGACTTGGTGATGAAGTATGTGAAAGTTATGCCTGGTCAAAGTTCAGTTGACTTTTACTAAGGAAACCCTAATTTAGAAACTCCTGATTATTGATGATCTGGAATCTCCTTGATGAATCATGATCAACCCTTGATAAAATGATGAATTTTACTTCATATACTTGATGTTGGCAAAAAATCATGAAGTTTGACTTTGGTTTGACCACAGTTGACCTCAGTTTGACTTTTTAACTGCATTGACTGCTTTTGACTTATCTGATCATCTGACTGAGCAAACTTTTGAGAAAAGTCTTGAAACTTGACATGGGGGTTCTTATACACATATAAGATGTTATGAAACTCACTTGAGGTATTGGAAGTCCATTTAGCCTGATTAAAGTCAAAACCCTAGTTATGGATGCCCTGCTTAGGAGGTGCATTGTCTGAGGGAATTGTCAACTTCTTTGACCAATTGTGAACTATGTGAACCTTGTGAATCTTCATAAAATGTCTTGTGACACCCATGGGAAGTATTGTGAAGCTTGTGAACCTTATGAATCTTCAAGAAGCAACCTATGGACTTCATGAACCTCATGAAAGGTCTTGTAGATGTTGAGAAATTTGGTGAACCTTGTGAACCTTCAAGAAGCAACCTATGGACTTCATGAACCTCATGAAAGGTATTGAAAGCACTGTGGGCCTTGTGAACCTTGTGAACCTTCATAAAGTAGCTTGTGGACTTTATGAACTTCATGAAAGGTTATGCAAGTTGTTGGAGAACTTGTGAACCTTGTGAATCTTCTTAGAACACAAAGTCTTGTATTGTGAGGGCAAATTTTGGGGTGCAACAGCAGTTAATGCTCAATGAAGACCTGACGAAATTACATTGTTGTTATGGTGAAAAGTTTCCATCCTCGTTTAAACATGTTGGGCACCTGTTTTGGGATGTATTAAACCGTTTTAGGAATCCTATCATAGACTTCAAATCTGGCTTGGATGTAATGAATTCCTTGCTGTTTTCGGCTCGACATGTCGGTAACTGTTTTGGAAAATATCACTGGTTGCCGAATTTGTGAGACTAAGTGGTGAAGTAATCATTGTTCTGATTCGTACTTCCTAGTTGTCGCTACTGCGAAAATCGGCGCCGACTATGACAGAAGAGTCGCCACCATGCGTTATTTATCTCAAAAGAGGGAAAGGAAATGCTCAGAGAAAACCTAACGCAAAGAGGGAAAGGAATGGTCATCACAACCAAATCCTGGATTCGGGAGTCGGTTACGCAAGGGGAAGGTATTAGCACCCCTCACGTCCGTCGTACTCGACGGGATCCACGCTTGTTTTCTATCTAAGGGTGTGTTTATCTATCTACTCTAAAGGTCTGGTCTAAAAAGAAAAGAAAATGACTCGGCAAAGTATCACACTTTATGCCTACGTATTCCCGTCTGGAACGAGAAATCAGAGTCAACGTAGTTCGCCTAACTACGGATTATGGGGGGAAGGTTGCTCGCCGAGATGTCGCATCTTGTGCCTACGTACTTTCATACGGCATGAAAGATCAGAGCAAACGTAGTTCGGGCTACGGAAGACACAAGCTTGTGTTTTTTATCTTCTTCTGAAAAGGGTTTTCCTGATTAAAGGTCCAAGAGGACAAAAACAGAGTTTGAATGTTTGTTTTGAGTTTTTTACGAAAGAAATGTTTTTTAGGATGTTTGCAATCTCAGTCGCACTAGAGACTATGACACAGGAGTGAACGCTTCGTATGTCACTCAAATGGTACCACACTAACATCCAGATTACTGGAGAGAGACCCTCCACCAACCTTTTCCCAGATAGCTTAAGGCTCGTAACGCACGACTTCAATTAACCTTATTACTGTGTTTTTGAATTATTTTGAGATGAGAAAAGAGAGACACCCTAAAACTATGGTTGAAAGGGGAATCTACCTACAGTTATCATGCATGGGTCAAAACCTAATGTTTGTCATAATTCCCTCTTGCACAGAGGAAATCAGAGATCCTAGGGGAAACAACAAAAGAAAGCAAGCAGTAAATAGTAAACAGTAAACAACATGCTATGCAACAGTATAAGAGAAACAAGGGAGAAAACAATAGGCAAGAGGAGACAAGCTCCACCTCAAACCTAGGGAGAAACAATTAAATAGTAAGCTCCACCTCAACACAAGCAAACAGACAATACAGGAAAAGAAAAGAAGCAGAGAAAGCAGCCCAAGCAGCAGCAACAGTCTTCAGCAGACAATAACTTCAATACTCAACAGCAGCAGCTCTAAACAGCAAATCCTCTTGACAGCAAAGTTGACAGCAAAATGGTTTCATCCTTAAGCTATCTTCTATCTCCAAGCTTCATCAAACTTCATCTTTAAGCTCTAGCAAGCACACACCAACTAGAGGATTAATCATTAAGATCAAGGTTGCAATGTTGAAAACCTAATGAAAACCAAAGGAAATCAGCAAGTACCAACATTGAAATGGAAAGGTATCCTCAAAGTCCACTCAACTATGGGCATACCACACATCCCTCCAAAGGAGAGATGGAGTTTCCCTAGAAGGACTTTACATCATTGGATGGAATAGAAGCACACAATGCATTCTATGCTTGATGAAAGAATCAAAACTAGTTCTAATAGCTCTTCCTAAAACCCTAATTTCCTAAGCTACAAAAAGCTAACAAAAAGGAAAGAAAATGTCCAATCAAAGCTCCACCAGCCACTCCATAAAAGCTTCATCATGTCCATGATATCCTCCAATAAGAACCAGAAGCCCACCATGCAAGAAAAGCCCACTTTGAGTCCATTCCAAACAATCACCAAAGTTGAAGCACCAAATGAACAATCAACTTGAATATTCTAACTAAAATAGCAAAACACATCACAAAAATATAATTATTTTTCTATAGGAACATGCATTTGTTAGAGGTCTATAGTAGAAAAATCAGGGCCTAAAACTATGCTTAAAGGCACTAAAGAAATCACACACCAAAAGTGGTCAAAAGGGAAATCAAGTGGGGAAGCCTCTAAAGATCTAGTTCAAAACCGAACCTAAAGCTACCTAAAAATTACCCTAAAAAATTCTGGGAGTTCCTTAATATGTCCATAACAAACCAGAAAATAATTAAGTCCAAATTCTATACCAAACTCTAGAACAAAAATCGGCAAGAAACTATGCAGTTTTTGACATTTTATTATCCAACTAAAGGAGAAAAACGAAATCAAATTGAAAATTAAACGAAACTAAAATTCAATTGCGCACAAAGATCATAGATATGATAAGGATCATCCCAGAATTTTCTCATATTTTTCTAAGCATTTTTTCTATTTTTTAGGAATTAAAATCAAACAGCACACAAAACAGAATTTTAATGTAACAATCAAATGGTTAAATTAAATCGGAAAACCAACCTACGGATCGGAGATTTGATCCGGTGATCGTTGATCAAGTGAATTTGCAAAGATCCGAACAAGATTAGATGAAAAACTTCAAGATCCACAATAATTCTTGCAAGAAGATGAATATCGAACACTTCGAACCGAATTGCTCCGAATAAGTGCTTCCAACTTACGCTCCAATATCCAACTTCAATTTGCACGAAAATTAATTACGAAACTTGATCTGATAATGATGATGAGTGGAGGTTTATGCTCAAGATTCCATTGATTTCAATGAAAAATCAATGGATCCAATGATGAGGAGCTATGGGTGAGGGTTTGGAGAATGAAGAAATTGAGAGAATTGAGAGAGTGAGAGAATTCTTGAAAATGAAAAATGAAAATTGTGGGGATTTTTCTTTTTGGTTTGGAGTAGATCACTTAAGTACTTCTTAGGCTTGGATCCCAAGTTAAGGTTTGGACTTTGGCTTGTGAAAATTGGTTTGGAACTTAATGGTATGATTTTGGGTATGTAACCTCCTTTTGAAGCAATCCATAAAATGACCATTAAATATGACTCAAATTGAAATTCTAACAACGCCATTGTGTTTAAAATGTCATTTGCAATCAAAACATGTACCAATTTGCCATTGTTTGAACCATTGTGAGTTATTTTGGATTAAAAGGAGACCTTGCTTGTGCATTATGAATGATTTGGGGAATGTAACTTATTTGTGAAGAAACATGTCAAAACACCATGAATCATGAGTCAATTGAAAATTCTAGAATTGCCAATGTTTCTAAATCATCTTTTCTGATCAAATTGAGTGGTCATTTGGCATATTTTGTGCACATAACAATTTATTTGAATTTTCCACCAAATAATGCCTTTAATTTCTCTTCTTTCAAACCACTTCAAGTCAACTCTTACTATGGACCAAATCAATTCATCATGAGCTCTTGGTTGACCTAAAAACCATATTTTGAGCAAGTTCCATGTTGAACAAAATTGCATTTGAGATGTGCAAGTTGGAGATTTTGACCTATGATTGAAAATGGCCTATAATCTCACTTTCCTAAAATACCCCTAACTTGTGAACCTCATAACTTGAGTTTTACAAATCAGATGGAAGACTCGTAATATAATTTGGAAAGCTAAGATCATGAGGAACATCTTTCATGTTGACCAAAAGTTCAAGAGAAACACCCTTCTAGGTAAAAAATATCTTGGAAGTCAGATGATTTTCACAGACAAATTTCAGAGGCATCTGAGGACCTGTAACTTGTCTGGGCCATAACTTGAGTTCTATAAATCCAATGGAGGACTTCTAGTACTCAAATTAAATGTATTGAGATGCTATACAAGTTTCATGTTGCCCAAAGATCCATTTGAAACTTGTATCTTGACTTATGTGGTCTTGAAGTTAGGCACTAAACAAGGGATTTTACACTGAAACCCTAACTTAGCAACTTCCCACACTCTTGATTCTTCTTGATTTGATCTTAGCAAAACACCACAAATGTCTTATCACATCATTTAATGAACTCCATGACCTAAAAATAGGCTTTGATACTCTTCAATTGCTCAATTGATTTAGGATTAACCCAGATGAAACCCTAATTGCTTGCACCTCAACTGTGGCTCTTGCATTTGACACCATGACTTGGTTAAACTCCCCTATGGCCTCCTAGGCATTCTATGGGATCCATACACATCCTCTTCTCACATTTAACACTTCACAACCCTCTGATGGCTTTGACAACTTCTCAATCTTGAATGAGACCTCTTGCTAGGCTTCTCTTGAGAAGAATCACACTTGATCCCCTACTATATGAATGATACCATGATATGCAAATGATGTAACCATGCAGATGATAATGCAATGAAACATAAACCACGTAAGAAAAGGTTGAGTAAATTTTGGGGTGCAACACTGGTGGCTTACTTTTTCATTCTTGTATAACAGGTTTTAGCATGAAGCTTCAAACTGACTCGTGATATTGCTGCGTTGTTGGCTTGTTACTCAAGTGTGTTGAATTGCCGACATTCTCAAAGTTACAGAAGCAATTGTACATATTGGTTCTGGATATGTCGCTTGCTTTGTCAATAACACTAATATTGAGGAAAATGGATTGATGCAGCAGCAATAGCTCGGGTGATTTTCTGTCACCTGTCGGTTTTAGTATTTGAACAAATACCTCAGTTTTGAATTCTCTTTTCGCCGTGAACAACTGCAATGAGGTTTCTTTGTGTACTCCAATAACCTATTGAAAGTGCAGGTAAAGCCTCTTATACTTTGAGCCTAGGTGATCTTAGCAGTTCATTACTCGACATGCGTTAGTCAAATTTCCTTCGGATTAAACAACAGGATTGTTGGCTGAATGATTTTCATGGTTTTCTTCACGCATAGCTTTCTTTTATAAATTCTCGATTCCCTGATATTGCTCCATCATTTTACAGTTCACGCGTTAAATGCCCGTCAATCCGCCTATTTTCAAAGTATCGACTCCCTACGGTGTTTAGGAGCTCGTGTGTCAACATGTGTTGGCCTCTAGGTGCAATTTCCAAGGTATCTGAACTTCCGCTGCCGACATGAAAGTAGGAACCCATGGCTATGTTTAAGAACTAGTATCAATCTAGAGTTATGGACTGTTGTACATGGATACATGTAAGACTGCTCTTTACTTTATTCATGTTAATTGGTAGCATTGTATTGTGATTCTTCTTGTGCTGCAACTTGGTCTGACTTGTTCCTTGCATTGTAGGTTGCCTGAAATATCGTTGCTGTCGTGCAAGAAGTTGTTGAAATGCTGATGTTTGTAAATGTTGTACTGAAGTGTTGTACTGCTGCGGGCATGCTTGCGTTGTACTGCTACCGAAACGCTGATGTGTTGTTCTTGATAAATTGCTCCTGAATGCCGCTGATAAGTTCTGAAGCAATTGCGACGTCCTCGGTCGTTGCTTTGATTTTCTATGACGAAATCTTGGGTTGTTTGTCTTGAAGTTAAATGACTTTATTCTTCTTCTTTCAGGGCCTATCTTTAAGTTCGGAAGCTGTCGGTTCTACGCCGTCGCCGAGAAAGGTTTAAAGTGGTGATGATGGCTTATAAGTCTGAACCGATGAGGGATTTGAAAAGTGTTGTATGTAGTTGTTGAGAGCTTCCTGAAACTGATTGTCGGACTTGTCCGAAACTTACTCGTTCGATGCTTTGGTAGGAAGTTGGTGACGGCTTCCGTTGCCCTTCCGGCCGCTCGAATCTTCCGCCCGATGATGAGTTTAAGTGAGGGCTGAACTCACTCATTTTCATCTCTTCTTAATTCTAATCTTGCAATTCATTTCTGCAAATGGCACATTCTGATTTCTTGGTGTATATCTGTACTTGTAGTGTGATTAATGATTGCAATCGGTTATTTGCAGGTGCCCTGCTCGTTGTGGGACTGGACGTCTGCGACGGCCTTGAACGCAATTACTAATATGGTAGTGGCTGGATAAATAATCGTCTTAGCAAATTATGGAACGCAACATGGAGTGAAGGCTTTTGAATTAAAATTTCCTGATATTCTTAGCAAATTATGTAAACTTCAATTTGTTCATTTAATTATGACAAAACTCGATAGAGAGGGAAGATTTGAATCTTTGAGTCAAGTTGTCCTGTTGTATTAAGATTGAATGATGTAATGGTTTCCTCTTGCAATTTGATGACGAATTTCGACATATTCACAAGGACCTTCTCTTTTACATTCGTCTTGAAATTCCAACCCTTTTTAATTTTACCATAAGTCTTGACTTGGCGTGTGGCCTCCATTTTGAAACGATGGATTTTATTACGGTGGAGCTTGAACAATCCTTGTAGCTATCATTATTTAGAAAACAAAATCCTCCTAAAGGCCAATGCTCTTTGGAATAAAGTTACAGTAAATGAAATGTGGGATCCGTATTGCCACTTAAACTCAATGCGTAGACAAACGGTTCAAAAGTTCCTTGAATATGTGGTTTTGGATATTTAAACTAATCTTGACTTATTACTTGAACTCATATTTATATTTTTGAATTTGGCCTTGAACTTCCAAGTTAACCCAAATAAGTTGCGTCAACTGAAATCACGACGCTCCACCCGAATGTTAAAGCCCAATGCGGATTTCCAAGAGCTGATGACCAGCAATCTACCTACCGTGCCTTCGAAGCAATGGTCCCAGAATAGCCCAAAAGTGGAGACAGAGTTCTAAAAAAAATGCTTAGTTTGAGAAAAGACAGTATCATCCACACTTGACCTCGATGGACCTGCATAAACTGGTTAGCCGTAATAAGCATACATATAGAGGTAAAATAAATGCAAGGAAGCGGGATCTTATGGTCAAAAATTAGGGTGCGACACCGTAGCACACCATAAGTCATCATTTGACCCCTTTTTTCAAAGTTGTTTTCTCACAACTCTTCATGCTCTAGTTGTTGTCATCAACTATATAAGACCAATGAAGACTAATTACACAAAATTAGGGTTAAATTTATGTAATAAGCCCTATAAATACCTTAGGAAACTTGAGAAAAATACACCACGCTATAGGGAATTCAACTTTTACATTGTTATCATTTTCCTGCATTTATTTCCATCATTGTTGTACTCGTACTGTTAAAGACTCATTGTTGCATGTTTGTTTAATCATATGTTTTTGCAATTTCATAGTTTACTATATCTTTTATTTACCTTTATTATAAAAATGTATTATCTAGTGCAATCTTCTCAATCCCTCTATTTAATTTTCTGTACGTTTTTCATGATTAGTTTTTTATCGCTTTCTTAGAATCGAACGTTGTTAGATTTATCTACTTATAGCAATTTTTGTGTAAGTGTAGGTATGGAATAGATTGAGTCATCTTATTCATATTTTTTTATGATTATATTTTTTTTGTTACTTGTAATATTAGATTAGTTAATTAGGTATGGAATAGATTAAGTAATCTTATTCATCCTTTTCTAGTTTGGTCACCTCCGGGTGCAACACCCCTCTTCTAAAACCATTTTTGAAATCGATTTCAAGGGAAAAAGTCTATTCAACTCCTTTTCTACACCTTTCTCACCTATATTATCCCCAACGGTAAGAGCAAGATAAAACATTGAATTTTTTAGACTTTGTTTGGGAGTTTGGAGAAGGGAGGGGAAATGAGAACTTCAGAAAAATAATTTTTTTTATAACTATAGAGAAATCTTTAACATTTTTTTAAAAGATGATTCAGTATAGAATGATAAAAGAGTTGTCGCTTGAAACCACAAGAACATCAGATGATTTGAAGTCATCTTGAATAATGGTTGCATTGCCATTATCTTTACCTCAATGATCTTTCAGGCATTTAGGGCACACTTTTCTTGTGTGACCCTTCTTCTTACAGTGATAGCATCAAATACCAGATGCCTCGCCACTATAAGACTTTTGCTGACTTTTACCTTTCTTCGTGTCGAACTTACCATCCTTTCGTAAGAATTTTCCCTTAACGGCCAAATCTTCATCAATCGTCAAAGGTTTATGCTCCTTTTGTTTGTTCAAGTCCTTAGAATACAAGGCTGATTAAACTTCTTTAAAGCTCAGGGACTCCCTTCCATACAAGAGAGTTTCTTTGAAGTGAACATGTGTTTTAGGCAAAGTACATAATAACAACAGTGTTTGATCTTCATATGAATATGTTATGATTTCGTTAACCTCGTACTTCGCTCTTTTTGATGTTGTCAAAGAGGGAGAAGAGAATGCAAAAGCAGAAATTCACAAAGATAGATTAGATTTTTCCCAGAAAGTAATGCATAAAATTAGGGGGAGGATGCTTCTCAAAGTACTCGATTTTGCTATCATAAAAAAGGGGGAGTATGTGAGGGCAAGATTTATTAGTCCTTATTTTAATGATGTCAAAACTTGTATTAGCTCGTACCTTGTACTTTGGACGGTATCATCGCGTCTTAGATTGCATTCATTCTTTAAAATGCACAAAATAGTCTATGTTCATATGTTTATACATATAGGAGCATCTCATATGCGATATGTGTGCACTTAATCATCTTAGATACCTTAGGTCTACACAAATATGGCTTAGGTGGACCAAACTGTTAGCAAAGAACTTATTTTTGACATTTTAAGGTCCTTGCGTTGACTTGCAGCCCTGCTCTGATCGACACATACAGGTTGGTTAATAATCATTTCCTCTCGGGTCTGCTCACGTCAACCCTTTGGTCGAATCATACTGAAAGCATTAGAATCTATTGTTTTGAAGTAAGCTTGCATTGACGCATGCCTCTGTTCCGGTCGATGCATCTCTTAATTTTATTTTGTAGTTTTTGCATTCGGGTGTGCTCAGATCGACCCACCTGATGCTTTGGTCGACCACTCACTGCTTTGAGTCAATTTTTCTGATCTGTTATGTTTCAAAATGTTGTTATGTTAGTTGGTGGGTCTAGGCATCATATACATTCATTTGTCTCATTATTGTAAAGAGATAATAAGAAAAGTGAAAGATATACACTGAGTTTTTGCTCATCAACTTCATTCTCTCTTGCGTTCTTATACATCTACACATAACAATTTTTATTGATTGTGTATCTAGTTTGGGTTAAGGATTCAATGGGTTTTTCTTGAATAAAACTATAAGGGTTTTGCCCTCAAGATCTTGGGGATTTGGGGGGTTTTGCATGAATTTTTGCATCACAGATTCAGCCGAGTGAAAGGTTTGAATAACGGTGGGTTCGTTCAAACAAGTAACGGTAACTGGAGGATTGTGACGAAAGATTTGGGGTTGAACGTCTTGCGATCGAAATCAGCCGAGTGAAAGATTTGAAGAATGGTGGTTCGTGCAAACAAGTAGTGGTAATCAGAGGTTTGTTTGAAGCGTTTGACACACTTGATTTGACTTGAATCAAGGGGAGTGAAGGGAATAATATCAACTTCAACAATTAGGATTGAGTGATGGTGACTATTGCTTCTCTTGTATAAACTTTGCAACATGATAATAAAGTATCTCAATTCTAGTTTTAGAATTAGGGGCAGACGTACCCGAAGCGAGGACGATAAAAGGGAACTGCCTAAATAAATTCGGTGTTGTTCTCTCTTACTCTATCTTCTTATTTTGCTTTGATTATATTTGTGTAATATCAATGGTTTGATAAACTTCCACTGTTGTGTAGTGCTAAAATTCTGTTTTCAAAATTCATTACAATCACTTAGATTGTAATAGTAAAAAATTATGCACTATCATTTAATTGGAAATTCAACTTGGGGTGTTTTGCACACCAAGTGTTCGACGAGTTTATCACACACAAAGTGTTTTTGAATTTGTCAAGTTGATTGTTACTTTATAAAATTCATTGGAAACTGGTTGATACATAATGATTATTGTTAGTAATGATTAATTCGCAACGTATCAATTCGCTTTCACATTATTTTCTGCCCATTCGGCTACGCATATCTGATCTTACCAATAACTATTCATTTAGACAATTAAAATCCACGGCCACTTCCGCAAGTCTTTGTAATAATTTTTTAAGCGTCGACTCTTGTTAAAAATTAGTGATCTATTCAACCCCCTTCTAGATCATTGCCATCGTCTAACATCAATCTCAATTATAATTGATATGAATGAAGACTTTGATTGTGTGTGTGTGTGTGTGTGTGTGTGTGTGTGCGTGTATGTGTGAGAGAGAGAGACAGAGAGACAGAGATCGTGTGTGAGAGAGAGGGGGACTCTAGATTTCTCAACTGTTGGGTTTCACAAATCGAATTTTAGTCAAACAAGAATACTTTAGCAGAAGATTTCTATTTATATAAAAACTTGTGTGCGTTGCAATTTGAACAAGCCTACTTAAGCACATTGTACCTTACATTATATCATGTTTCCCTTAAGTGTGTCGTACTTGTCGCACCTCGAAAGATGACACGACCTTCGCGCAAAAGGCGCGGAAGATTGGTTCGAACAAAGTCACCACCAAACTTTATTTATTCCAATTAAGGAATAGGAAAACATAGAGAAAACCTTTTAAAAGATAAGAACATGGTCATCGCAACCACATTCTAGGTTCGGAATTCGATTACGTAAAGGGAAGGTATTAGTACCCCTCACGTCCGTTATACTTAACGGGAGCCTCTCAGTTCGATTTGTGATGAGCTTTAGCTAAGTTTTCTTGTTTTCTTCTAAGCGATTAATGTGAAAAGGTAAAGGAAAAGAGGTCTCGATTGCTAAGGGAAAATGAGTGGTTTTTTATTAGGGTGCTCGCCAAGGATTGGGATCCTTGTGCCTATGTATTTTCATTCGAACGAGAATGAAAAATCATAGCATTCGTATTTCAGACTACGGGAAAAAGTTTTGGATAAGAAAAGGTGGAAGAAACAAAAGGTAGATGGGTAAAATAGAAAAAGGTATCTCACCAAGGATTAGGCCCTTGTGCCTACGTATCTTCATTTGAACGAGAATGAAGAATTAGAGCGTTCGTAGTTTGCAGAACTACGGTTGGTTAGATTGGAAACGAAAGATTGAATGACAAACAACCCAAGGCGTGCGCCTCAAGAGCAGTCATTCAAGGGTTCAAGGAATGCGAGACTCCAAAAATCCATTTCCTTCGTGAGTTTATTAAAAAGGTTTTGAGAAAGGCTGAGTGTTTTAAAGTCGAAAGATTAAATGAAAAACAACCCAAGGCGTGTGCTTCAAGAGCCATTCATTCGAAGTTTCAAGGAATGCAAGACTCGATGGAGGTGATATGTGCATAAAGGGTGGGTTGTGGTATACTGTAGGATCACACTCATCCTTGTAGTATAATTTTTTAAAAATGAACATTGAAACATGGGCTTTAGATGATATCCATACTTTTTGTGCAAATTTTGTGTAACTTGATTTTTTTGCTTTGAAGTCACATTCTTCTTTATGATCTTTTTCTTGATTTTTCTTTGGTAATGGATCCATAGGCCTACATAGATTCAAATGGACTTTTATTATGATATGGCTTTTTTGTAACCCATGGCCTCTTGTTGTTATGAATGGATTTTTGTATGGATAGATTTTCTTTTGTGTAGAAACTTTTCATGAGCTTGATTTTTGGTAAAGTTTCCTTTCTCTCTTTATTCAATCCCATGAATAAATTCTATATAAAATAATGGACTTTGTGAGGTTGTTTGAATTTGGGGGCCTGGGATGCTTAGAAATTGTATTTGCAACTTGTATTTTTGGACTTTGAAATTAGTTTGTGACTGGAACAATGCCTTTGAATTTGCTTTTAAATTTTCACTTGACTTGAATGATGATGAACAAAGAACACCAATTGTAATCAAATTGCATCTAACATGCCTTATAATCAATCTTGAGAAATAAACAACCATGAATCAATCTTAAATCAATCTTGAATTTTGTCTCTTGCATTGATAAACTAAATCTTTCACCATGAACCAAATGCTCAGTCAACAATATGCCTTGAAATCAGAAGATAATGACTTGAGATGTGAACTGCTTTGTCCAAAACCCTGATTAAAAATGAGCTAACCTCTGATGGTTCTTCACTATAAACATCTGATAACTTGCCACAACCTGACAACTTGACCCATACATAGATTACTTGAATTTACACAGTAACCTTAACTGAAACTTCATAGACACACCACTCAAGTCACGCATACCCTGCCCTTGATCTTAAAATAAACCCTTGTCTGACTAACAAATTAGGTCAAAATCACCGAACCTCAACCAATACTGCCTACACACACCTGACTTGATATCTTCAAATGAAACTTGGACTTAATAAAAATGAAAGTGGAAGCAACATATTTTTGGATTTTTTTAATAATGGTTAGTGGATGGAACTACAGATGAAAGTAATATACATGTAAGACAAATTTGGAGTATGACAGTACCTTACAGTGTTATGTATTTCACTTAAGTATAGTGTACCTTAAAGTGTTATGTATTTCACATAAGTATATTGTATCTTACGATATTTCATATTCCATTTAATTATATTGTGCCTTACAGTGTTTTGTATTTCACTTAAGTACATTGTACCTTACAATGTACTACATGTTTCATTAAATAACGCTAGTGCATTGAAAGACTGCACAATTGAATAAACTTCACTTATTTATTTTATCTCTCATTAACTTGTCCTTAAGTGTGTGACCCTGTCAAATTTTGTAACATTGGAAATCATATTAAATTACACATTTAATATAATGAAGAGTGAGCAATATTTAGCAATAAATTCCTACTACCTAAGTTACGAAAATGGTAGACGATCTAACAAAATCTTTTTGTGATAATAATCATATGTACAATTACCCTTTTGCTCTTATGTATATATTTAACACAAGACATAGATTGCATCATCCTTCTCCAGTTCAATATTGACCCATTAGACATATATCATGTTACACATGATGGGAAAATTTCCTCTATGTCACTCATGTCCATCAACATGATTTGTAGAGTATTCATCAATCACATTTATGGTCATCATATTACGAATAATATTTGAATAAAAATAAAGTACTCGACTCCACATAGGATTCATATTGGTTTTAGGTTGAACGGTGGTATACACCACTATCACCATGAGAATAACTTATGACACTTGTATAACATTATATATAATATTCTCATTGATGGTCATTAGTATATAAATATTACTCATAATGTCTATACTTATGTGAATACTTGATAACTCTTTATCCATTATCCGTAAGATGCGATCATCAATATATCAACATAATAGTATTAATGCTTTAATGTTATCTCACTTCACGATAAAGTTTAACTACAAATATCTTAATAATATCATAATTAAGTCACATTTAATATTTCATCAAACAGACTAGCTATTAGGGATTTTATTAGTTGGATAAACAAACATAATAAAGAGATGTCTTATTATAAATATATAATTTGATACAATTTTCAATAAAATTATTGGCCTATTGGACTTACACCAATAATGTTTTTCCCGTAGCTAAGAGTGTCCACCAAGTGGTCATAAAAAGACGATAACAAGCACAATAGGATAATAGTCTTGTATTCGTCGTCAACCTTTACCCTTGGCCTCGCAATATTAGTGATTATGTTGTTAAATGTATTGCCATGTTGTAAATTAGATTTTTTTTCTACATCTTCAAACGATATAGTCGATGCTTTGTGATCAGTTTTTTCATCTATGACTTTAACATATATTAATTCTCTAATTTATCCCAAACCACCTCCAGAGATGATAAGCCCATCATATGATACTAGAGATTTCAATTTGCATATGTTAATGGGGATCTCCGTGGGGATTATTTCTGTGGATCTCCAAAGTCGGAGATTTTTTCCCTCGTGGGGACGGGGATGGAGGGAAAAGTTCCCCTATGACATTTCGGGGCAGGGATCGCGAAAGTACCCCCACCCTTCGGATTCCCCGATCCCGGCCATATTAATTAACTTTTATATATAATATATAATTATATAATTTTGCATGTTCTTTATACAAAAATAATTAATATATTAGAAAATGAAGAGTTATCAATGAATCACTTTATTTATTTTATTTTATTTTATTCTATAATGTATTGTTTCACTACCCAAGTACCCAACCCTACAAAAGTACACCCATTACATATAGTGTACACACTGTCTCCTTTTCTTCTTTTCTCAATTATCTCTGTCTCCTCCATTCCTCATCTCCTATACTCTCATCATCATCACAACAACCACTCTCTTTTGTTCATTATTTTTATGGTAATAACTCTTCAACTTCACTATAATTCAATTAGTAACATGTTTTTCATTAAATTAGTAAATTAGTTCTTATGTTTTTGTAACTGCAAGTGTTTTTTTTTGTTTTTTTTGTTACTGATACAAGATGTGTTTTTATTTTTAAAGAAAGTAAGATGAAAAGTATATGTTTTTTAAAAGAAAAAAAATAACGAAATACTAGTGTCATAGTTTTGTTCGAAACATTGAGAGAATGGCGAGAAGCAAGGAAGTATTCTCCACACATTCTCTACCCCGTTGACATCCATATATGATACCCCTTCTTTGCCATAATTTGAAATTGTCTATTCCGTCAAACCTTGTCACCACGAATTTTGTACCAACATTAATCTTCATTGGATACCATTTGTTAGAACAACAACTAATAACAAAAGAATAAATCAAAAAGTAATTCTCAAACAAAGACACAATATTTGTTTACACAATTTGATTGAGTGTGCCTACATCTACGACTAAAGAACATATGCAGTTTCTTATTATTATTTGAATAAATTAAAACTTAAGTGTTACATATGATATATAAATAATATCACAGACAATATTACAAGTATACTTTGAGTCATATTGATTGTGTTCCACAACAAATCAACCTAACGCACGTTTACGCTACACACAAGGGCGATGGCAGATGAAGCCTCACTCAACTCAGATCTCTGTCTTTCTTCAATAACTATGAGTCACATCGAACAATTATGTTCATATATTAAATCAATAACATCATAATCAAGTATTTACACTCAAATGTGTAATACAATGTATTTATGAAAAGTTAAAGCGACGAATTTGAGTTTGATCCATAATGGTTACAATTTCATCTAAATCTATAGTTATTGGATAAACTCAATAGTGATTATTTTCCCTAAGAACCAAAGAATTAAGACTAAAAAAAGATAAATAATACATTCTTGTATATTATCTTTGAAACATAAACAAAAAGTTCATTGTGGTGTAACACATATAATGACTCTATTCTCACTATACAATTAGGCCAAATATATATGACTTAAAGTATGACCAATTTATCATGAAGATGTCAACGATGTTGAGTTTGGTGACAACAAAAATGAAGAAAAATAAGGAGAAATAGAAGAATATACTTCTGGTGAATTCCTACATATAGGGCAAGTGCCATTCATTTTGAGCCACTCGTCAATACAAGCAGCATGAAAATAATGATTACATTCAGGAATGCTTCTCAATGTCTCTTTAGGTTCATATTCAGATAAGCAAATTGAGCAAGTATTATCATTAGGCTTCAATAAACGTCCACTCTCTCCAATAAGAATTTTGGGATACTTTTCAATTGTGGCACCATCAAGGCCAGTTACAAAAGAAGGGAGTGGTTGTAAGGAAACTGTTATTGTAGGATGATTTGAACTTTGATTATGAGGTGGGGTTGTTCTCATTTTACGACAGATAAAACCGAAAATTATAAATAGACTGACAAGTCCTGGTATTCCAAGTCCTATTGATATGCAGTATTTGGCACTTGTAGACAAACCTGTATCAAATATGTTATGTAAATCAATGCTACAAACAACTTACTAGAAAAACAACAAAGCAGGGTTGTCAATTATCACTCTTAACATACAAAGCAAAAACAAAATAAAAATGGTAATAGAAATCTATGTGAGAATTTTACTCAAATAACTATTTTTTAAAATAAATATTCAAACTCACCTATTTTTTAAACTAACTCATTTTAAAATAAAAAATTTAATAAAGAGGGGTGGTCAATCCAATTGGCGACAATGTAAAAACATATAAGAGTAGTCGTCAATTTAATTGGCGACAATGTACAAACGCAGAAGAGAGAGAATGTACACTGTCGCCAACCGAATTTGCGACTGCTCTTATGTGTTTTTACATTGTCGCCAATTGAATTGACGATTTCTATTTATTAAATTTTTATTTTTTTAAAAATGGGTTAGTTTGAAAAATAGAAAGAAAAGTAGATTAGCTTAGATATTTGTTTTAAAAAGTTAGTTATTTTGAGTAAAAGTTTTACTTAAACTGAATTGTATTTATATTATTTTGTAAGTTAATGTGGTTTTATTAATCTAAGTCCTATTTATTTTTTAAACTAAATTGTTATTATATTATTTTGTAACTTAATGTGTTATTGTATTATTTTGTAATTTAATGTGGTTTTATTAACTCTTTTTAAGTTATAAAGACTAAACCAAATAAAATAAAATAAAACAAAATAACTACAATCTCAAAGAGAAAAATGTATGTAGTAACAACCGCAAAAATGTGACTTGAATTAGAATAACAAAAAACGTGCACTAAAATAAAAACTAAAAGAGACGTCAAACTTAATAATAAAATTATCATTCTGATTGTATTTTTAGAGTTTTTTTCTTCTGACAGATGAAGTGATAATACTAACACACTCAATTAGAAAGTTTTAAATTGTAACTCGATTGATGATATTTAACCTAACAAGCTAGGACTTATAATTTTATTAACTCACAAATAAATTATATTTTAAAAAAAAAATACTATTTATAAAATTATTTGGTACTAATTTGTTTACTTTTAATATAAGAATTTTTTTGAAAGTTAAATAAAATCTAAGAACTATATTACCTATGCACTTAAGCATACACATTTTGAAAAGAAAAAGAAAATTTATCTCTAGCAACATGTTCTTATTTATTTTATATTTTAGTCTACAACCAACTATAATATAAACAAACAGCCAATTATTATTTTTTGTGTGGAAAGTAAACTTTTTTAAATAAATATTAATTCTTAATAATTTTAATACTATTATCAAATCTTGTCTATGTTAGCATTTCTATGCTAGTCAATACATGATTTGGAAGATTTATTTTAGGATATATTTTAAATAGGGAAGTTTTTTTAAGAGTGGATCTAAATGGACATGCGGAGGGCATAGTAAGAGGTTTTAAGATTATACATGAGATATGGTTTTGGAAAGGTAAATATGGATGTAAATTTATCATGGAATTTTTGTCGTTTTTTTGGTCTTGTTATAATTAATATCTACTTTAAGAAAAAGCGATGAACATCTTATTATATATAAGAATGGTGTAACACGTTGTTAGTAAATTAAATTTCTTTCTTATTAGAAAGTCAAATATGAAGATTTATTTGAATTGTAAAGTCATACCAGGAGAAAGGTTGACTATCCAACATGGAGTATCAATTATGGATGTAAGAGTAAAAAGTAGAGCGAAGATAATAAGTTACCTGAAAACTCCGCAAATTAAGTGATGACATTTGAAGAGTGAAAAATAAGAGAGTTATATTGGGTTTTGAAATTGGTTGTTATGATGTTGGAGTTTATTTGAAGTTCCACATTACTTAGGTTCACAGATTCTTAATTGTATAAATATGTGAGAGAAACCTCATCCTTTAAGTTAGCTTTTAGGGATGAGATCTAATCATATTTAACATGGTATCAGAGTCAGGTAAGAGATTGCAATGTGGACATTTTACTCAGGTTCATGCTAAGTGTGAGGGTGGATGTTAAAGTTGGTATTATGATGTTGAAGTTTATTTGAAGTCCCACATTGTTTAGGTTCTTAGGTTCTTGATTGTATAAATATGTGAGAGCAACCTCACCCTTTGAGCTAACTTTTGGGAATGAGATCCAATCATATTTAACAGAACGAGAAGTTCAAACTGCTATAGAAAGCACACATGATATGTGGAACAAGATGATCCAAGAGATTAGAATAGTACATTAAGAGACAATGGGAAAATAAGAGATTTTGGACCTAGGGGTATATAATCGTGGTGGTTGAAAAAAACTGTTCAAAATAAAGTTAAAGAAAAAATTATTGTTTTAAAGAATGGTCTATGTGTAAAAATGTCGAAGATTTGGAAAAGTTTAAGAAAACTAAGAGACTAAGAAGATGGTGAGTGAATTAAGAACCCAAATGTTGGACACCGTATACTAATATTTAGGAATCAAGAAGGGAGAAAAATCTATATATAGGTTCACAAAGGAAAATGAAAGAAACAAAAGAGATTTGGATCAACTAAAGTGTGTTAAAGATGAAGAAGGCAAAATCTTGGTTCAAGAAACTGATATAAGAAAAAGTGGAAGACATATATGTTAATGGAAAAAAAAATGATGTTTTCGAGTTTGGTTTAGTTGATAAATAGATATTCGTAAATTGAAGATGAATGTAGATGGAGTTCATATAAGTTCGTCTAGGGTAAAAGTGAATGAACATGGAACGTTATATATCTTGGAAATGTAATTTATTTTTAATTAAAAAAATAGGAAGGCGACACTTTTCATCACGGTTGAAATTTCTACCATGGTGAAAAGTGGCTTAAAATAAATAAAAAAACAAAAATGCTGGTGTTGAGATTTGAACTCATGATCATACACCACTTTTAACCACAGTTGGAATTTCAACCATGGTTAAAAGTGGCTTAAAAAAATTGTTGGTACTGAGATTCAAACTCTTGCCCAAACTCCACTTTTCACCATAGTTGGAATTCCAACCGTGGTAAAAAGTGGCTTAAAATAAATAGAAAATGGTGTTGAGATTCAAATCCATGACCAAACACCACATTTTACGATGGTTGAAAACTTTGACCGTGATGAAAAGTGACTTAAAAATGAAAATTAAAGAAATGTGTCAAATTAATAGATTTTACCATGGTGAATACTTTGGTCAAAGAGAAATTTCGTTTTGAAATCTACTTTTTGTAGTAGTGTTTTCACTTTAATTTTGAATGATCTCGTGGAACACATTCATGAGTTGGAACTGAGAAGTATGTTTTTTTCACATGATATAATCCTACTCGGAAGTTAGAGGAATACTTAAATGAGAGGTTTGAGACTTAAGATAAGCCCTAGAAACACATGACTTTTGCCTAAGCAGAAGTAAGACAAAGTATATGGAATGTAAATTCATCAAAAGATAAGTGTTTCTAACCTATAGGTGAAATTTAGATATCATATCATCGCACAAGTCACGCGATTTTAATATCTTGGGTCCGTAGTACAAAAATATGGAGAAATATAAAGAGATGTAAACCATCAAATTCATGCTAGGTAGATGAAATGTGTTAGTGCGTGAGATGCTTTTAGTAAGGAGAAAAAGAGAGAGAATAAGAAAATAAGGATTGATATTATTGAAATATGATTGTGTTTTTTAGAACTGAATTACAAAGTATCTATTTATATACACCTAAGTAACTTGACTACTAAGTAACAAATATAACAAACCCTAAACCCTAATTTTCTTTTGGCTTGGGCCACACACAACATGGATTATATTACTTATATCTCAACATACCCCCTATAATCCAAGTTGTCAAACAAACGCTAATCCTAGTCAATCTGGATTATTCCTAATTTCTTTTTCAAATTCAGGAATCTATCGATCTTCAATCCTTTAGTGAAAACGTCGGCCAACTGTGCTTCACTTGAGCAATGCCTCACTTCAAGTTCACCTCGATTTACCTTCTCCCTTAAGACGTGACATCTCACCTCAATCTACTTATTCCTTCCATGCAAAACTGGATTCTTCGCAAAGTTTATGGTTGACTTGTTGTCGATCTGCAACACCAGAGGTTTCTTCACTTCAACCTCAATCTCTTCAAGCATATATCTTATCTAAATTGCTTGACAGCCAGCATAGGATCCTACTATATATTCGTCCTCTCCGATGACAATGCCCCTACAAGCTACTTTCTTGAGCACCATGAGATTGGGGCACCAAATACTTGAAAGAAATAACCTGTTGTACTTCTTCAATCTTCCTTATTTGCACACCAATGAAGATCTGAATAGAAAGTAACCATAACTTCTTTGCTTTTAGAGTCTCGTCGAAATAGAATTTTATGGTTTATCGATCCTTTTAAGTACCATACCCTACTTCGCCAGTCGATACATTAAGAGATACTCAAAGATATACTTTCATTGATGTAGCACCATACCTTGCTTTGGTATTTGAAATCCCATGTCTAGGAAATAAAACAAGATCCCCATATGTGATATTTCAAATTCCTTCTTCATTAGCTCTTTGAACTTCATCAAGTTCTCCAAGCTATTTCTAATTACTAACAAGTCATCGACATATAAGTAGATGATTTTTATATCTTATGTCATAACCTAAACATAGACCCCATACTCAAATTTACATTTGACGAATCCCAATTCGACTAAGTATGAGTCGATTTTCTTGTTTCATGCCCTAGGTGTTTGCTTGAGGCCATATAACACTTTGTTCAACTTATACACTTTCTTGGCTTCCTCGTGTATCACAAACCGAGGAGGTTAACATAGACTTCTTCTTCTAAGGGACCATTCAAAAATGGTGATTTTACATCTAAGTGAAATGTCGACCAACCTTGCTGACATGGCAAGGCGACTAATAGTCGAATAATCTTTAATCTTACTATTGGTGTGTATACTTTAAAGTAGTCAACTCCCATTTTCTTAAGAAAATCTTGAGCTACCAATCTCTCCTTATGTCTTGCTATCGATCCACCAGCATTGTGCTCCAGCTTGAACACCCACTTCACTTTGATAGCTTTTGTATGTGTCGACAATTTGACTAACTCTAATGTGTTATTTCTTTTGATTGCTTGTAACTCTTAGACCATGGCAGACTTTCATTTTATATTCTTTAAAATCTCGCTATAGTTGATTGGTTCAACCAACACCTGCAAGTAAAGCAAAATGAACTAATTCTTCATATATTGTGACTTCATCATCACCAGTTACTTCATAGTCTTCTTGAAGTCTTGCTAGACGAGCTCTAGTTCTTAAAGATATTTGGGTTGTGCTAGCCATATCCTCTCCAACTTTGATAATGTCGGGAATGTCAGCAATTGCTTCGACTTCGACTAGAATATCGACAATATCTTTGACATCATTACTTGCTTCTTCGAAATCATAGTTCATCAATGATTTCTCAATTGCATCACTAGAATTCCAATCCCAGGCATAATTCACATCAATCACAATGTCTCGAATAATCATGATTTTATTGTTCATTGGATTGAATAACATGTATGTTACAATATTATGATATTCTACCAGAATCATAGGTTCACTCTTATCATCAAGCTTCCTTCTCTTAGCATCACGAATATGCTTGTAGAAAATAGAGCCAAACACCTTCATATGACTCACCAATGGTCATTTTCCATTCCACATTTCTTCAGGAACCTTGCTCTCCAACTTCTTCATAGGGCACTTTTTACAGAATATAAATAGTCCCCCATAAGGATTTTGGCAAATTCTTCTGCTTCAGCATGCATCTTGCCATGTCTAATATGGTCATGTTTCTTCTTTTTGCTATTCCACCAATGGCATGCTCTTTAAAAGGGCCACATACATCTGAATGTACAACTTTTAGTATGCAACATGATCTCGTTGGCATAATCGAAATGAAAGACTTTCTGGATTGCTTTCCGACTAGACAACCTTCACGGAGTTTGTTGGGCATCTCCAGACTTGGCATACCAATTACCATATCATTAGTAATAAGTTTATTGAGTGATCGAAAGTTCAAATGTCCAAACTTCAAATACCACAACCAACTATGCTTGTGGTCGACAACAATCTTTAGACATTCTACTTTAGTCAAACTGATCTTGGTCTTGAATGTCTTATTTTTCGAAAAAGGAGATTTCAAGACCAAATTATTCTCAATGTCGAACAGCTCCAAGACCCTATCTTTCATAATCATTGAGAAACCTTTTTCGCCCAGTTGTCCAGCACTTAACGGATTCTATTTCATTTCAAGTACATGGAGTACATCTTTAATCATAACTTTTCTAAATATACTTTCAAATAAACTTTTTATAATTAATATGATAATAGTGTATGGATGATTATTAGCCATAGAAAAATTACTTAACAATATAAAAACACAATTAAAATTATTAATTTATATAGATTTATTAGAAAAATAAGTATACTTATAAACACTACAAGAAAATGTGTATTTTCCCTAGTGATTTAGTGACGTGGGAAACATGTAGGAAAAAAAAATGTGTTGCCAAGTGATTCCCACGTCACTAACATATTAAATTAATAAATTGTGTAGTTCAAAAATCTGGAACGAAAATTTGGAAATTGAAGGGGGAGGGAAGTTTGAAATTTTTAAAAATTCAGTTGTGACATGAAAATCACAGGGGAAGAAAAAGTCAGAAACTACCCACATGTATTTCACTTCGCAACACACTCACATTAATTATTTCAGACCGTTGCTTTGGCTTTTAGTGGGCAACGGTAATAATAAAATAAAGGGTGAATTTTTCTGACTTGTTTGCCACGTCGCAAATTTCCCAAGGGGAATTCACGTCGCAACTCTGAAAAGTTATTTGTCATTAATTGAAGCAACGTTCTAGAGGAGTATTACCGACCATGAATTCACGTCGCAAATACCGTCCTTGAAATCACGTCGCAAACTTCCCAAGTGGGATCCACGTCGCAAACTTCCCAAGTGGGATCCACGTCGCAACCTCCCTTATAAATACAAATCCCAGAATTTTGTCTTGGCACTTCGTATGCAAATCCCAGAAGCTTCTTCTTCCCCTTTCTTCCTTCATACTGCTTGCTTATTCCTTTTCCTTATGCTTGCTGCCTCCAAACCCAACTCCATTTTTATTTCATAAGACCAAAATTTTAAGGTGAAATATTTGTTGATTTTGTGACTCTTTTATGTTTCCTTTTATTTTATATATTTGTTATTATTAACTGTTAATTTTTTTTTTTCAGATCTAACATTGATTTTTAAGAAATCTCATTGGAAGAGTTTTAAAAGCTTGCAAAGAGGTATTTCAGCAATTAAATTTGTTTATATTTATTGTTGTTGTTGTTAATATTATTTTAGATTTTAGGTTAGAAAATTTTAGGTTAGAAAATTTTAGATTTTAGATTTTAGGTTAGAAATATTGTGATAATGTATTGTATATTGTGTTTGTTGTTGTTTTAAATTTGAGAAAGCAAAAATAAAAATAATATATTATTTGATTTTTAATTTAAAAAATAGATTATTTATTTGAAACAAATTAAAAAAACAGATTTAATTTAGTAAACATAATATATATTATGTTGTGTTATGTATATATATTTTTAAACAGATTTTTAATTAAATAATATGTTGTGTGATTTTTAGTAAATCAATTATACCTATTATAGAATAATATATATTATTAAATAGTTAATATAATTTAGTAAACATATAATATATATTATTTTAATAAAACAGTTTTTAAAAATAATAAAACAGTTTTTTAAATAATAATAAATTATTAATTTAATGAATATAATAAATTATTTTAGTAATAAAACAGTTATTATTTTAGTAAACATAATAAATTATTAATTTAATGAATATAATAAAACAGTTTTTTTAATATATAGTGAATATATATTATGAATATAAAAATAATGAATATATATTATTTTAAAATATATTATAATGAATATATATTATTAAAAAAATAATGAATATAAAAATATTGAATATATATATATTATACTTTGAAAAAAAAAGAATATATATTATACTTTAAATATGTTATTATATTAGTATAATATATTATTTTAGTGAATTTATATTATACTTTAAAAATAATGAATTTAAAACAGTTTTTTTAATAATAAAACAGTTTTTTAATATATATTATTTTAGTAAACACAATATATTATTAAATTATTAAATTATAATATATTAATAAAACAGTTTTTTAAATAATAAAACAGTTTTTTAATATATATTTATTTTAGTAAACATAATATATTATTAAATTAATGAATATAATAAAACAGTTTTTTTAAATCAATTATACATATTAATGAATATATTATACTTTAATAATAAATATATATTATATTTTAAAAATAATGAATATATATTATTTTAGTGAACATATTTTATTAGGTTGGTGTCAAAATAGAAAAAATAGATTTAAATTACATATTTTATTAAAATGATATATAATGATATATAGTACAATTGTGCAGTATGGAATATTTTCGTTACTATCGTAGTTGGATGTACGATAGAACGTTACCAGGCAGACGTGGACTTACGGCAAATTTTGAGGAAGGAGTTAAGGGGTTTATCACGTGGGCATTTGCACAAGAATGTTGTCGACGTGAAGGAGGAGTGAGATGTCCTTGTCTTAAATGTGAATGTAGATCTATAATTAGTGACCCAGAGGAAGTTGAACGTCATTTGAAGAGGAAAGGTTTCATTAAAAATTATTGGGTTTGGACATATAATGGAGAACAACTGCCGAGTAACGTACATGCAGACGCAACTAATACACACGCATCAAGCAGTCGATCACACATGGAATTTGATGAACAATTTAATCTGATCGATGAAATGGTTGGAAATGCATTTGGAGTAAATGTGACATATGATGAACCTCAGGATTTTGATGGGGAAGAGTTGCCGAATGAGGAAGCACAAAGATTTTACCAATTGTTGAAAGAAATGAATACACCGTTGTTTGAGGGGTCGGCAGATTCAAAATTATCAATGTGTGTGAGATTATTGGCTGCGAAGTCAAATTGGAATGTTCCTGATCAGTGTTTGGAATACTTTGCAAAAATGATGTTGGATGCGACTCCTACGAAAGACAACTTGCCTACAAGTTATTATGATGCAAAGAGGTTGGTGTCAAAGTTGGGTTTAGAAGTACGAAAGATTGATTGTTGCATAAATGGATGTATGTTGTTTTATGACAATGAGTTTGGTGTTAATGATGAGGCGCTGGAGGAATGTAAGTTCTGTAAGAGTCCGAGATATCAAGTTCGTAGTAAAGCGATTAACCGTAAACAAAAACGTGTAGCAGTGAAGTCCATGTTTTATTTGCCGATAATACCAAGGTTAAAAAGATTGTTTGCTTCAATGCATAGTGCAAGTCAAATGACATGGCATCATACAAACAAAACATCTTCAGGCATTATGCGACATCCATCTGACGGTGAGGCATGGAAACATTTTGATAGGGTACATTCTGATTTTGCTGCAGAACCTAGAAATGTCAGGCTCGGACTATGCTCTGATGGTTTTACTCCATACGTCCAAGCATCTGCAATTGCATATTCCTGTTGGCCAGTTATTGTAACCCCTTACAACCTTCCTCCAGAGATGTGCATGACAAAACCGTACATGTTTTTGACTTGCCTCATTCCAGGACCGTCAAGTCCTAAATCCGGAATCGATGTTTATTTGCAACCTTTAATAGATGATTTGAAGAGATTGTGGATTGGAGAATGGACCTATGATATATCTCGCAAACAAAACTTTACTTTGCGAGCTGCCTTGATGTGGACTATTAATGACTTTCCCGCTTATGGAATGTTATCTGGTTGGGGTACGCATGGCAAAATGGGATGTCCACATTGCATGGAATTTACAAAGGCTTTTACTTTGGAATTTGGAGGGAAAAGTTCGTGGTTTGACTGTCACCGCAGATTCCTACCACGAGACCATGTATTTAGAAGAAACAAGACTGATTTCACAAAAGATGTACGAGTAAAAGATTTGCCTCCTCCGCGATTGTCACCAGAGGAAATATGGAATCGAGTTTCTAAACTGCCCAAATTTACAGATTACGGTGAAGCATACAGAATTGAAGGATATGGGGTCAAACACAATTGGACAAAAAGGAGTATATTTTGGGACCTCCCATATTGGAAAGATAATTTATTGCGACATAATCTTGATGTTATGCATATTGAAAAGAATTTCTTCGATAATATATTTAACACAGTGATGGATGTTCAAGGAAAAACAAAGGATAATGAGAAGGCTAGAAGGGACATGGAAATTTTGTGTGATAGAAAAGAGTTGGAGTTGAAGCCTCGGCCTAATGGAAAATTATTAAAACCTAAGGCATGTTACAGTTTAACTTCCCAAGATGCTAAAGCGGTTTGTCGATGGTTAAATGAATTGAGAATGCCGGATGGTTATGCTTCAAATTTAGCAAGGTGTGCTGACACAAAAACTGGGAAGTTGCATGGAATGAAAAGTCATGATTGTCATGTTTTCATGGAACGATTGCTTCCAATTGCGTTCAGTTCACTACCCAACCATGTGCTATATCCGCTAACTGAAATAAGTCAATTTTTCAGAGATATTTGTGCGTCAACTTTAAGAGTCGATAGCATCATTAAGTTGGACCAAAATATTCCAGTTATTCTATGCAAGTTGGAACGCGTTTTTCCACCTGGTTTTTTTGATTCTATGGAGCATCTACCTGTGCATCTTGCATATGAAGCCTATCTTGGTGGCCCCGTTCAATACAGGTGGATGTATCCCTTTGAAAGATTCATGGGTGATTCAAAGCGATCAGTGAAAAACAAAGCTAAAGTTGAAGGATCAATATGTGCACATTATTTGCATCGGGAAACATCACATTTTTGCAGTCATTATTTCAATCATTTGATGTTAACTCCAAGAATCATAAGGAATGAATGTGATGTTAACAAAAGAAGTCAGTTTACCTTGTCAATCTTCGGTCTTCCCGGTCGCCCCTCTGGAAAGGAGAATGTGCATTGGCTGACCCAAAAAGAATTACAATCTGCACACGTTCATGTTCTTATTAACTGTATTGAAGTTAGGCCATATCTTGAGTAATATTTATTTACGAAGAGCATGAAGAGTCTTCTTGATTTATTTACGTATTATTTATTTATTGATAACTATTTCAAAATAGATACAATGCCACCCCGAACTGACAAGGGTAAGGCAAAGGAGACCCAGCCTCGTTCGAGAGCCAGAGTACGTGAGGTACCGCCCTCGCCCATGTATGCTTCTCGCCCACAGTCTCAGGCAGATCTAATGTCCGTAGACACTTCACAGCCATTTACGACATTACTCTCCTCCTCCCAAACGGTTCCATCTGGGAATCCATCGTTTATTAGTCCGTTTGGGGGATCCTTCATGCATCCGCTTGGGGTACCATCTACGTTTACGCAGCAGTCTGGGGGATCTAGTTTTCCTGGGGGAGCTAGTTTTCTTCCTCAGCAGTATTCCTTCACGCCGCAGCCTGGGGGATTTAGTTTTCCTCAGCAGACTCACTTCGCACAGCCTGTGGCATCTGATTTTCCTCAGCAGTATTCCTTCACGCCGCAGCCTTCAGGATCTAGTTTTCCTCAGCCGACACCCTCCACGCACCAGCCAGAGGGATCTAGCTCCCGCATTCCACACCCCACACATATACCTACGCGTCAGCAGCAGGATGACCACACTGTTCAGGGGGATGACGATGTTCATGAGGAGCAGACAAATCCTGTTGCAGAGGAACATTTGGTGGTTAAAGGACGACATCTGATTAGGCCTGAGGGATCTGGGTATGTTTTTAATTTATAATATTTATTTAGCTATATATTGTCATTTTATTTTTTAAACTCGTTCAAATTATTGTCATTTTATGTTTAATACTCGTTCAAATTATTGTTGTTTAGTTTTGATCCGTGTCGTCCTGCTGCTAAAGCTGTAAACTGGGTCATTCAATTGATGTATACAAAACTCATTAAGTCTTTCGGAGAGCTCCCAGATGATGAGAAAGATATATGGTTTGATAAATTCAAGGTAAATTGAATTTTTATTATAGTTATGTTATTTTATAACGATTTTTTGTTATATATATCTAACATTTTTGTTGACGGTCATATAACTTGCAGGAAAGGTGTACTTGGCAGAAATTTGACGAGTTCAAAATTAAAAAAAATTTCAAAAGTAAGGTATCTAGCAGATTATCTGACATGCTTAGGAATGCTAGACAACGTTGGGAAAGAGATCACACTCGTCCTAACTGGATAGGCGAGGAAATATTTGGTGAACTTGTTGAGTGGTGGAAGACAGAAGATTTTCAGAGAAGATCTGAACATGCTAAAAAGATGAGGGCATCTGAAGCAGGTGGTTGTCTTAATACAGTTGGAAGTATCAGTATCGGCGAACATCGTCGACGAATGGTAATTATAACTATTTTTTAAAGTTTTTTTTTGTATTATTATATATTTAATTAAGCTTCATCATTTTAATTAGAAAAAGGACTTGGGGAGGGAGCCACGAATTAATGAGCTATTTGTGAAGACTCGAACCAAAAAATCGGGCGACTTTGTTGACGGTCGTTCCAAATCAACCTTGGTAACTTGTTTATTTTAGTTGAATTCTTTTAATTTCATAATTACTATATAATTAAATTGTTTAAATTATATTTAATTTAATTTTTTTTAATGTGTGTGTAGGAGTTGTACCAGACATTGCTTGCCCAATTTCTAACTGAAAATCCTCAATATACGCCGATTGGGGATGCACCGCTTGATCCACGTGTTGATCTTTATATTTGGAATTTAACAGTAGGCGGGAAGAGAGTTAATGGATGTTTTTTTGGTCTGGGGTCTTTGGCTGGTGATTATAGAAAAGGGGACCGAACTTTATTTCAGAGACTCGATGACGGGGAAGGAGGATCGCGTCCGGCAGAATTAACACCAGAAATGTTGGCAACAGTGAGACAGTTAGCTCTAGCTGAGGCGAGACGAGAGGCAGAGACACGTGAGGCGGCCCTAAAGGCCGAAATGGATGATATGAGAAACAGACAAAATGCTGAAATAGAGGAAATGAGGAAGCGACAATCAGACATGGAGGCACAAATGCGAAAATATTTTGCCTCGAGATCGAATTATTCTCCCAGAGATGATGACCAAAACGAAGATGAATCATTTAGTGACGAAGAATAATTTTTTTTATTATTATTTTTATTTGTGACGTGAATACTATGTCACAACTTTTATTATTATTATTTGTATTTGTGACGTGAATTTCATGTAACTAAATATTTATATATTTTAAATGTATATTATTTTAATTAAAAATTATTTTAATTTAAAATTTATATTTAAAATTTAAAATTTATTTTAATTTTATAGAAGCTTTCAGTTAATATTAATTTTTTTTTTTATAATTAATTTAAATAGTGAAGTGGATCCCATGTCACTAATTAGTGACGTGGGAATCACATGGGAAGAATATTAATTCAATATGGTTTCCCACGTGAAAACTAGGTCACAACTTTGTGAAGTGGATATCACGTGGGTAATAAAATATAATTGTGTCAGCCAGCGTGCAGAGAAAATTGGTAAAGTAATGTTCCCACATGGTTTTCACGTCACTAATTAGTGACTTGGTTTTCACGTGGGAACATTTCCTCTTTCTTTTGTGGTTTGCGACGTGGTAACCATGTGACAACTTTGTGACGTGTTTACCACGTGGGAAAAAGTTCCCACCTTTGCATTTCTGACGTGTTTTACCCACGTCGCAAATTTTTTTAGTGAAGTGGTTTTTATGTTAGTGACGTGAATATCACTTGGGAAACTGCAGGATTTCTTGTAGTGAAAGATTTGTTTTAATTCACTTCAATTTTAGTAAGAAAAATTTATGCCAAAAAAAATAATTAAATAAAAAATGCATCTAAAAAATTTCAAATAATATTTATAATAATTCTTATCATATATATATATATATATATATATATATATATATATATATATATATATATATATATATATATATATATATATATATATATATATATATATATATATATATATATATATATATATATATATATATATATATATATATATATATATATATATATATATAGCTCTCTTGAGTTTAATTTATTAGTCTAAAATTTAATCACTTACAACAATATTTCTTTGTATTTTTAATTTTAATTATATTCTAATGTAAATAAAATTTTGATATTTATAAATCAATTTTTTATATTAAAAGTTCAAATGTTTCTTTCCACACAAAAATTGGTTTATATAATAGATGAGGGTTGAGTGCCTTGAAAGAAACTAGTTGTTTGTCATTTGCTTTCAACATGTCATAAATCATGCTTCTATTATTCAATCACATTATTATAACGTGACCTGAAATTTAATTGAAAATGATGTGTTTTATTTTCTTTCTTCCTTTCTTGTTTCACACCTCCGACCTATTTTGTGGCCATGATTAATTTCTAAGAAAACATCAACTACCAAAACCAATGAGTCAATCACAGCCATGGAATGAAAAACCGAAGCTAAGAAGAACACATACCTCCATTGGAAGGACCAGGGAAGCATTCAACTTGCAGACCATTTTTCTCATCATCAGAGAATCCACAAACTTGACCACTAACTGCACATTTCTCACATCTAGGTTTATTCCACACCAACTCAACATCACTGTTAATATCAGGCCAAAACGGCCACACAGTCAAATCCATCCACGGCAACGGAACAAAAGCCTTTGAAACCACCTCACATGTTTCAGCCATCGTTGTATCCTCAATAGCCTCTCCCCATAAAACAACAACCGACATGTCCGAATCATGTTCTTCATCTTCGGTTAAACAAGAAATCGGTGTTAAAGGCAATTCAGATGATACGTTGGAAGGACAACGAAGAAAAGTGAGATTATAGATGGTGTATATTTCTGGGTTTAGTTTAAACGGTGAACCAGAAAGGTTGAAGTTGTTTTGTAAGTAACGTTTTGGGAGACAGCCTTTGGGGTCGTTGACTTGGATTGTTTGGGATTTGTAATCGATGTTGTTGATGATTAAGTTGTCTGTATTAGGGAGGTTGAGGATTGTTTGTGTTTGGTTGTTGTTGCATGAAAGTTGGAAAGTGGAATTTGGATAATAGCTACAACGAGGATCTTGAATTTGGTTACTACTTTGTTTTAAACCGAAAGGAAAAGTTATATCGATATCGCCGCATGATAGGGTTTGGCAGATTGTTTGTTTGGCTTTAGAGGTTTGAAGATGGAAAATAATGAAGATAGAAAATACAAGAGAGGTTAGAGTTGAGGTAGCCATTAGTATAAGAATTTGAGAGAATAAGAATATATGAATGAACAGCATAGAAGAAAAGTTTGATTAGAAACGGAACTAGGACTTTGTAAGTCAATTTTGAAAGGAGTATTTGTTAAGAAAAGTCAATTCAGAGAATTGAATAGAAGAGCTAGGTTACGTACATGGCTAGAGAACTTGTAAAGTAATGGACCAATGATGTTAGATTATAGGAATGGACCAAAAACGTTAATGCTGTGGTGGAGTCATTTCTGACCTCAAAAATGGTTATGCATTTAGGGTGTGTTTGGTTCGGGGTAGATGGAGGGGAGGGGAGGGGAGGGGAGGGGAAATTTTTAATTAAATATGTTTGGTTCAAATTTTAGGAGGGGAGGGGAGGGGAGGGGAGGGGAGCAAAATCCCTCCAAAACACACTTTTTGGTTCCCTCCGAATTGGGGGGATTTGGAGGGGAGGGGAGGGAATATTAATTTTGATATTTAAAAATTATTATATTTACTAAAATATCCTCAGTTTAATTTTATTATTTCAAAACTATTTGTTATCTTTTATGTTACTGTTTTTTCTCGATTGTTTTCATCAATTTATTATAATTGTTCTTCACCTTCAAATTATTTTATAATTTTTATAATTAATATAAATCATAATCATTGTCTTTTTTTTTATAAAAAAATTATGTTTCGTCATATTCATTTTTTTCTTTTAATTTTGTTATGTACTCTATCATATTTTCTTTTATATCAAATTGTAAATCATATCATTTTATTTATTTTTGTTTATTCATTTTATTAAATATTTTGAACCATTAATATTTAGTAATAAGTGATTTTATATATTTGTTTTGTTATATGATTCATCACAATTTAAACGATGTTATTGGCATATAGTTTAATTTATGTTGGAAAGTTATAAGTCGAATCGATTCTACTCAATTTTTTAACTTTAGTGACAAATAAATATTTTTTTTAATCACTCAATATTCGAAATTTTATTACCAACAAAAATACGCACGAATTTTTCACATTTTAATATCATATGACTTATATAAGATCATAAGGATAAAAATGTAAATTATTAATAAAACCCCTCCCCTCCCCTTCTGAACCAAACACATTTTTAATTAAAATCCCTCCCCTCCCCTCCCCTCCTCTCTTTTGAACCAAACACTTATTTAATTAAAAAATTCCTTCACCTCCCCTCCCCTCCCCTCCCCTTCATTAAAATCCCTCCCCTCCCCTCCCCCTCATTTGAACCAAACATTAAGGAACAGTGCTACTGATGTAAAAATGTTTTTTAAATGCTTCGGAGGTGGAACCAAATATAAAAGACATGTTCAAGGACTATTAAACATTGAATGTGGATATATAATTAAACAGAAATCAATGCATAGTTTGTCTTGTTTAACATCTTTTACTAAAATAAATTTTGTTGGTAATAATATGGTTATTTATCAGTATTATACTTTTATATTTTTATCTTAATGTAACTAGATAAGTTTAGTGTACAACTAGCATATTATTATTGGTTCACACTTGTATATATATACGGATATCATAATTGTATTGAGTTAGTTAGATGAATAATAACAAACTTTGTCTTTCCATTACTTCTTCTTCTTTCTGTTACTGCTTCTTCTTCTTTCTGCTATTCTGTTACTGCTTCTTCTTCTTTCTGCTATGGCATCATCGTACATTATCGACATGGTATCAGAGCTTCAAAAGCTCTGGTAGCCATTGTTCTTTCTTCTGTGATCTTTGTTCATCTCCTTTGTGAGTTCTTTCTGTTTTTCATCGTTCTTTTTTTCTTAATCGCTTTCATCTTTTTCTATTTTTCAATGGCGCACCAGAGCTACGCCGATTTCGCAACCAATTCTGCAAATCCCTACTATCTTCATCCGAACGAGAATCCAGCTCTTGTTCTTGTTACGCCTTTGCTCACTGATAAAAATTACCATACACGGGCTCGATCGATGCACATTTCGCTTATCTCCAAGAACAAGGAGAAGTTCATTGATGGAACTCTAACCAAGCCACATGTTTCGGATCCGATGTATGCACCATGGATCTGTTGTAATACCATGGTTCTTGCGTGGATTCAACGATCAATTTCGGAACCAATAGCAAAGTCTGTTCTGTGGATTGATACAACATTTGGCGTATGGAAGAATTTGCAAATTAGGTTTTCTCAAGGCGACATATTCCGCATATCTGACATTCAAGAAGACTTGTACAAATTCCGTCAAGGTACTCTCGACGTCTCTAACTATTTTACACAATTGAAGGTTATGTGGAACGAATTGGAGAACTATCGACCGATTTCGTTTTGTTCTTGCGCAATTCCCTGTTGTTGCGGTGCCATAGCGTCTGTAAAACGGTATATGGAACAAGATTACGTAATTCATTTTCTCAAAGGATTATTTGAGAATTTTTCTCACTCAAAATCTCAGATTATGATGATGAATCCGTTGCCTGATATTGACAAGGCCTTCTCGCTTGTGATTCAACAAGAGCGAGAAATGGATAGCTATGCATCAAGTGTTGTGGCCCCTACAGGTTCCACTGAAGAAACCTCTGCATTACATGTTCAAGCTCAGGAAGGGAACCAGTCTGGTAGACAAGGTTCCAACACATATCGTGTTAAGTCTCAGGGTTCAGCTTCTGCAAAAGGTTCTAACAGAGTTTGTACTCACTGTGGCCGGACGAACCATACCATTGAAACTTGTTTCAGCAAGCACGGATACCCATCGGGTTACAGATATAAATCCAAGACTCAAGGGTCTGCACCATCTTCATCAACTGCAAATGCTAGTAATGCATCCACATCCTCTTCTCAGGGTTCAACACCATCTTCATTTGGTTTTACTAAGGAGCAATATGACAGCATCCTCGCATTGGTTCAACAATTCAAGCCTCAACCTGTTGTCAATTCTGTCTCAACATCACCTTTTGTCATGCATTCTCACTCAACCAATGTGAATGGTAAGCACCCTCATCTTTGGATCCTTGATACTGGAGCTACTGACCATTTCTCTTTTGATTTATCTTCCTTTATTACACATAAGAACATAGTCCCCATCCATGTTAGCCTACCTGATAGTTCACAAGTCATGACTTCCATTTCTAGCACAGTAGTTATATCACCCTATCTCACTCTTCACAATGTGCTTTATGTTCCTAGCTTTAATGTCAACCTTATATCTATAGCTAAACTTGTTGCTAGTAATCAATGTTTTGTTCAATTTCGTGCTAACACATGCCATATTTTGCAGAATCATACCAAGGCAATGATTGGTATAACTAGCTTACACATGAGACTTTATGTTCTTGACACCACACCTTCACTTTCTCATGCTAATAATTCCTTTGTTCATAATTATGTTTCTCATACATCTTGTAATTTGTGGCACTTAAGGCTAGGCCACCTATCTGATATTGGTTTACACACCATCTCAAAGTATTTTCATTTCATTTCTTGTAATAAAGATAATGTACCATGTGACTCTTGTCACTTTGCTAAACAAAGAAAACTTCCTTTTCCAAATAGTGTATCTCATTCTAATGTTCCTTTTAATATTTTGCATGCTGACCTATGGGATCCTTTCTCCACAATCTCCACTTTAGGACACAAGTAATTTTTAACCCTTGTTGATGATTATTCAAGACATACTTGGGTTATTTTCCTTAAAACCAAAGACCAAACTAAACCAAGCCTTATCAATTTCATAGCTTACATAGAAAACCAATTCCAAACTACCCTTAAATGTTTAAGATCAGATAATGGTACATAATTTCTTGCTCTATCTGACTACTTATTATCCAAGGGTATTCTTCACCAAAGAACTTGTGTTGAGACTCCCCAACAAAATGGAGTGGTTGAAAGGAAACATCAACACTTCCTCAATGTAGCTAGAGCCATTTTTTTCGCTCTAACCTTCCTCTAAATCTTTGGAATTTTTGCATTTCACATGCTGTTCATATTATCAATAGATTACCTACACCCCTCCTTAACTCTAAAAGTCCATATGAACTGTTGTTTAAGCAATGTCCATCCTTAGTTCACCTAAAAATGTTTGGTTGCCTTTCCTATGCTAGCTCTCTTCAAGCACATAGAACCAAGTTCAATCTAAGAGCTAAGAAATCTATTTTTCTTGGGTTTAAGGAAGGTACCAAAAGGTATATTATGTATGATCTTGAAACTTACAACATTTTTATATCAAGGAATGTGATTTTCTATGAGCATATATTTCCATTTAAACATCAAAATCACTCTTCATTTCACCTACACAATCTGTCCCACATCTTGATGATCCTCCCAATACACCTCATAATATTTTTCCTAGTCAGCCTAATAGCCAACCTTCTAGTACCACTGACATGTCTTTTTCACTTGACAACTCCACCTCTACACATAGCAGTCCTGATGGTACATCTCATCAGCCTGCCAGTCCCAGTCCTAATCCAGCTGCTGTTCCCAGTCCCATTCCAGCTGATGTGCCTATACACAATGACTCTTTTATCTCTCAAGATGTCCTTATACCTGACCTGGACAATCCTTCTACTTCACATCCAGCTCACATTTCTCCGCCTGCACAAAATAACAATGTGCTTAATAACTCCACAGATCAGTCCACATCCATTTTTCCTTCTGATATAAATCAGTCCCAAACTTCTCCAAACTCTCCTCATCTCTCTGTTGCAGGACAAACCAATGACCATATTCTCACCATTCATAACTCAACAGAAAATACCTCTGCAGATCATAACTTTCTTCCCTTAAGACAATCCTCTAGAGCTTCCCACCCTCCTCACTATCTAAAGGATTATCATTGCTATTCTTCTGTGTCAGATAGCAATTCGAAAATTTTGTATCCCTTATCTTTTGTCCTATCTTATGCTAATTGCTCACCATCTTATAAACACTTCTGTTATTCTGTGTCTTCCAATACTGAACCAAAAACATTCAACCAAGCCATCAAAATGGATTGTTGGAAAAATGCCATGGATGCTGAACTTCTTGCTCTTGAAGAAAATCAAACTTGGAGTGTTGTTGATCTCCCACCAGGAAAGGTACCTATTGGATGCAGGTGGGTATATAAAATCAAATACAAATCAGATGGCTCCATAGAAAGATATAAGGCTAGGTTAGTAGCAAAAGGCTACACACAAATGGAGGGAATTGATTATTTTGACACATTTTCTCCTGTAGTCAAAATAATAACAGTCAGGGTTCTTTTGTCTATTGCTGCTATAAAAGGTTGGTATCTTGAACAAATGAATGTCAATAATGCTTTTCTTCATGGATATTTGCATGAGGAAGTCTATATGTCTCTCCCCCTGGCATTTTTACCGCTTCTCCTTCTCAAGTTTGCAAGCTACAAAAATCTTTGTATGGTCTCAAACAGGCAAGTAGGCAATGGTATTCTAAACTCTCATACTTCTTAATATATCTTGGCTACTCTCAGTCACAGGCTGACCACTCTTTATATGTGAAATCTCATGATGATGTTTTTACTGCAATCCTAGTATATGTGGATGATATAGTCATTGCAGGCAATTCCATGGATGAAATTCAGCATGTGAAGACTATTTTAGACAAGAAATTCAGGATCAAGGACCTTGGCCAACTTAGATTTTTCTTAGGGTTTGAAATAGCTCGATCCACCAAAGGTATCTTTATGAACCAAAGGAAGTATACTCTTGAGCTTTTGGATGACACAGGTTTCCTTGCAGCAAAACCATCTTCCATTCCATTTGATCCTAACCTCAAACTCTCTCCTACTGATGGTGCACCTCTTACTGACCCTACTGTCTACAGGCGTCTAATTGGGAGATTAATCTATTTGACCAACACTAGACCCGATATCTCCTTTCCAGTATAACATCTCAGCCAGTTCGTTTCAAAACCCCTTGAGTCACACTATTAAGCTGCTACTAAAGTACTGAGATTCTTGAAATTATCCCCTGCTAGAGGTATAACGTTTTTAGCTTCTAGTTCTGCAAAACTTTATGCTTTTGCTGATTCTGATTGGGCCAGATGTCCCATTACTAGAAAATCAGTTACTGGCTTTTGTGTCATACTTGGTTCTTCTCTTCTTTGCTGAAAATCCAAGAAGCAAAACACTGTGTCCAGATCTTCCACGGAAGCTGAATACAGAGCCTTAACATCTCTCACTTGTGAAATACAATGGCTGCAATACCTCTTTCAGGATTTCAAGATTACCTTCTCTCAACCGGCATCGGTGTATTGTGATAGCAAGTCTGCTATCTATTTGGCTCATAATCCGGCTTTTCATGAGCGTAGCAAGCATATTGAGTTGGATTGCCATATGGTTCGAGAAAAGATAACCTTCAAATTAATTCACTTGCTGTCTGTTTCTTCTTCAGCTCAGTTAGCTGATGCTTTCACAAAACCACTGCATTCTCCAACTTTTTCTTCTATTATGACCAAGTTAGGACTCTGCAACTTACACAGTCCAACTTGAGGGGGCATATCAGTATTATACTTTTATATTCTTATCCTAACATAACTAGATAAGTTTAGTGTACAGCTGACATATTATTATTGGTTCACACTTGTATATATACTGATATCATAATTGTATTGAGTTAGTTAGATGAATAATAACAAACTTTGCCTTTCCATTACTTCTTCTTCTTTCTGTTACTGCTTCTTCTTCTTTCTGCTATTCTGTTACTGCTTCTTCTTCTTTCTGCTATGACATTATCGCACATTATCGACATTATTTAATAAATAAACCCAAAAAATATATGAATCAAGCTAACTATTGTTTTCTGGTCACTTTTTAAGCATTTTAAGCATTTTTGTTCTTATTTAAAATGTTGTTCTTTTTTATAATGCGTCTTAAGGAGTGTCTAAGGGCATTCATTTATACTACCTGTTATTTTTTATAAGAGACAATTCATTTTTTTTTATGTTTATTGAATAATCAATATATCTAGTCTATAAACTAACTAAATACATTAATTATTTAATGTACCTAAAAAATGAGTTGTCTCTCATCTAAAGTAACGGAGGTAGTAAACATTAGATTTATTTTGAACTACACAAAATGATCGATGCAATTATATCCACATTAAACTGTCAGCAAAATCTCAACAATTAAATTAACACTATTGGATTTTCGTATGACCTACTAAAAATCCGATAATTGAAAGTTGATTTGGAAAAATCAATACTTGTTGCATTACGAGATTTTTCACCTTTAATCAAAAATTTTGAAAATGCACGCACTTTTAAAATAACCAATTTTTGATGTAACATATTGGTTTTTGAAATATTCGATACACCAAATTTTTTAAATATATTACCGAAATTTTTAATTTTACCAAATTTTTTACATGTTCTATCAAATATTTTATCTAGATTTTTTAATAAAATTTTGACAAAAATAATATGTTTAAATATAAATGGAAGATGGCCAGGAGATTTCTCCCAATTGCGAGACGTTGTAATGACCACATAGCTTGATCAAAATAAATGGTAAAGACTTATAAATTGTCCTAATAAATTTTAGTTTTATGTGAATATTTTAAATAACTAGTATAACGAATATTTTAAACAGTTAATATAAGTTTGTGAGTATTTTATTATTTATTTAATTATATTAATAAATAATTTTATCATTTTAATTTATTATTCATTAATATACTTTTACAATTAATATATAATAATTGACTTTATCTGGTCAGAAAGGAATCAGTGATCTGTCACGCATCGTGATTTGATGCCTTCACCGGAGTTGTGGAGAAGAAAGGGGGTGTACATGCAAAATGTTCTGATGCCTAAGTAAGTACCGGAACTAGAGAGAGCAAGTACAGAGAGAAAGTGTGCAGAATAGAATACCTGACCCTTTAGTGAAAGATAGTATTTATAATTTGTTCTCAGCGCAGGGCCAACGGTTACATTGCATTGAGCTGGATTGTCAAATCCAACACAAGTAACTGTCAGGGCTTACGTGGCGTAGTGAAGACCAGCATGTGGTCTTCGTCCTGGATCAACTGTGTAACACCCCAAATTCTTGGAATATTTATTTAATTTATCTAAATATGAATATTCGTATTTTTGGTGATTTTCGGTGGTTGGTGTGAATACTGGGTATCTTGCCCGACATAAGAAATTGGGCCTTGCTGGATCTCATCATCATAGCCTTGGGTTGGGCCTACCCGGCTGAGGGGCAGGTCTTGGCCCAGTCCAGAACAGGAGCCCCCTAAGTCCTTGCTCTGAGGTGGAGGAGTAATGACTTAAGGACAGGCTAAAATGCCAAGGTCTTCTTCGGGAGAGTGCATATTTTCGACGTATGGAGTCCGAAGTCGCTTATTCTGCCAGGAGAAGAGGTATGTCAGGGATCCTAGGAGGCACACGGGAAGCCTATGAGGCATGTCGGGGAGCCAAATGGCTTGCTGAGCTTTTGGAGCCGCCACGTGTCAGGCAGCCATTGCTTGGCTAGGGCGGCTAGGGGTACGGGTGTTTGAGTGCCTAGGGGCGCCTCGAGTCCTGTGCTAGGCGTATAAATAGGCTCGATCCTACTCTATTTCCCAATTTTCACTATCCTTGCTCCCGACGCCGTTCTTCTTTCTCTTCCGCCTCCTCAAGTTCTGCACAACGACGTCTGCCGTACCGATCGCCACATCATTTGCCTAGAACCGTCGTACCAAGTAAGTTTTGGATATTTTCTATCTTTGAATTGAATTTTTGTTTATGTTCTTGCTCGACATGTTTGATGATTGACTGTGCGGGGAACTGGTCGGGTGATCGGAGTTGGTATCCGATCGGTCATGGAGTCAAGATCTCGGTTGAGGGATTTCCCCAGGCGTGAGCCTCCCATCGCGAGCTGAGCTTTCTGCCCTACTGGTACGGCAACAGTGGAGCTCGATTGAGTGGTCCCCGCTGGTCAAAGGTCTTTCCCGCACACGAGAGGGGATGACTCTTGTCTTTTTTGTTATAAACTTTTAGAGTCGCGTCTGTACAGTGGTGCGCCCCTGTGGTCGCAGCGTTGGCGGGCCGCGAGCAGTGTCTAACTGTAATATTGGTTAAGTTTCTCTGCATTCTATGGTCGAGCAAGTTCTTTTCCGTGTAGGTTTTCGAGGTAATAGGCCCTGTTGCCCGTTTTGTTTCGAATGCGATAGGGGCCCTCCCAGTTTGCAGCGAGTTTGCCATCGCGTGAGTCCTTTTGGTTTCTTTGCAGGACTAGGCTAACCTGAAACTCACGCTTGATGACTTTGCTATCGTACCACAAGGTTATCCTCTGTTTTAGTGAGGCTTCGCGCAGAAATGCCCCCGACCTGATTTCCTCGACCAGGTCGAGTTCTTCCCTTAGCGTTTCATCGTTCGCCTCCTCGGGTAGGGGGACTCAGTTCTCCTGGATGGTTCTTTTATTTTGACCGGGATCACCGTCTCTGTCCCGTAGGTTAGTCGGAATGGGGTATCCCCCGTTGTTGAGTGTGGAATGATCCTGTGAGCCCAGAGGATGTTGTGTAACTCCTCGACCCACCCCCTTTTGGCGTCTCCCAGCCTTTGTTTCAGACCGCGTAGGATTACTCTATTCGCTGCTTCAGCCTGCACGTTTGTCTGCGGGTGTTCAATCGACGTGAAATGTTGTTTTGTGCCTAGTCTGGCGACGAACTCTCAGAAGGTCTTGTCGGTGAACTATGTTCTGTTGTCGGTGACAAAGGCCTGGGGTACGCCGAACCAGGCAAGTATGTTTCGTTTGTAGAAACAGAGTATATTTTGGGCCGTGATTTTGGCTAGTGCTTCGAATTATATCCACTTAGTGAGATAGTTGACACCGACTATCAGGTATTTGTTTTGGTAGGACCCGATGACGAAAGGACCGAGGATGTCCACCCCCTACCATGCAAATGGCCATGGCGACGAAAGTGTTTTTAGCTCATTTGGCGGGGCTAGGTGCATATCCCCGTGCCGCTGGCATTTGTCGCACTTTTTGACGTGTTCTTTGGCGTCTTCCTGCATGGTGGGCCAATAATATTCTAATCGTAGGGCTTTGTGGGCAAGCGATCTTCCGCCGAGGTGTTGGGCGTTGATCCCTTCGTGGATCTCTTGGAGTATGCCTGGTACTTTGGTCTTATCGACGCACTTGAGGAGGGGGATAGAGAATCCCCGTATGTACAACTTGTCCTCGACCAAGACGTACGAGCAGGCTCAACGTCTAACCACGCTTGCCTTTTTGGCCTCGTCGGGCAGGCGTCCCGTGCTGAGGTAGGCGTAACAGGGGTCATCCAGCAGTCACTGTCGTCGATAGCGTTTACATCGGTAATTATCGTGCTTCTCTCTATGTTGGGGCGAGAGAGGACTTTCTGGATTACGGATTTGTTTCTGCCCTTCCTCTTCACGCTGGCCAGTTTTTTCAAGATGTCTGCTCGGGTGTTGTGTTCGCGTGGAACGTGTTGCACCTCTGCAAAATTGAAGCTCTTCATGCTTTCTCTTACCAAGGAAAGCTACTCTGCGAGGTTGTCGTTTTTGACCTGATATTCTCCCCGTGTCTGGGATGCTACGAGCTGAGAGTCGGAAAAGATCTTTGCTACCTTTGCACCGAGGTCTTGAGCCAAATAGAGTCCTGCGAGGAACACTTCGTACTCGGCCTGGTTGTTCGACATTGGGAACGCCAAGGCGAGGGAGACTTCTATCAAGATTCCTTCTTCTTTTTCCAGTATGATGCCTGCTCCACTTCCCGTCGAGCTAAAGGCGTTGTTGCGGTGAGAATAAGATATCTTTGATTTATCTGAAGGAAAAGGTCAAAATAAGGAAAACCTAATTTTTGCATCGTAAGCAATGTGGGGAGAGATCTAGGTAAGGGGTTGGTTAAGTTTAGGGAAGGTATTAGCACCCCAAACTTCTATAGTACTCTACAGGAACCTTTTGTTTAAAGTTTACTATTTTTCTTGATTACTTGCTTAAGGGTATATGTGCTAGGGGTTAGAAGTTAAAAAGAGACCTAAGGGTTAGTCCTAAGTTTACTCGTCAAGATTCGCATCTTGTGCCTACGTATCCGAGGTAGGGGATGGAATCAGAGTAATCGTAGTTCCCCTTGAAAGAGAGGGTAGAAACTTCTTGACTATGGTCAAGGTTTCATGGGGATGCAAACGTTCTTAAGGAAACGCTTGCGTGGAGTGCGGCGACTCCTATTTCTACGTTGTAATTGAATTGAATTTAAAAGGGTAAAATAGGTATTCCACGGAGGGAAACCTAAAACGGAGTGCGGAGACTCCTTGACCTAATGCTAGGATAAAGGGTAATTTGGTCCACGGCGGGACGCCTAAGCAATATGAGTACGGCGACTTGGAGTTTCTAGGTTTGAAAGGTGAAAGACGTAAGAGTAAGGACTATTGACGCGGCGGTCAAACGGCTAGACCTATTCCTTCAGAGGGGATTTAACGGTAAATAAAATAATGAAAATACGATTAAGCGGCCGTATGAAAATACGGGAAATGTACGAAAATGGTAAAGGAATTGCACATCGACGATATCCTCGCATAAATTACAACCCAAAGAAAATAAAATGCGGAAAGTAAGGGAATTGCAAAGCGACAATATACTCACGTAAATTACAACCATAAAATGAAATATGAAAAATAAAGTATTATAACAGTACAACTGAGAAAGCAATGAATGAACCAACATAAAAATTATACGAGAATAACCGGCAAGGTTCAATGTGAAATTGAAAGCGCAACGTTAGACGATTTTAGGAAAGGGATTTAAACTAAATGAGGAATTTACAAAAAAAGAGTTTGAATTTAAAATGTTAATTTTTAATTTTGCCTAATTTTAATGGATTAATAAAAATAAAAAATTTCAAAAAAGGTTTTTTCAATTGAGAAATGTTGAATTTTAAAGAAATGTTCTAATCAATTTTTAAAAAAAGGTTTCTAGTTAACTTTAAGAAAAGGTTTTAAAAAAAGGGTTTTAATTTTAACAAAGGGTTTTGATTTTTTTTATAAAAAAAACAAAGACTTTCATCTTCAAAAAAGAAGTTTTAGTTTAAGAAAGGTTTTAATTTTAAAAAAGAGTTTTAACTTAATAAAGGCTTTAATTTAACCTAATTAAACTAAATTGTAAAAAAATAATAATAAAGAAAGGTTTTAACTTTATGAAAGGTTTTACCAACCTAATTAAACTAAAATATAAAGTTAAAATAAAAATGAATGAATGGTTTTAATGAATCTAATTTCCTTAAACTATAAAAATATAAAATAATAATACTAATAATAATAATAAAACAATGAAATAGAGAAAAAGAAAAAAGAATATAAAGCAATTGAAATAAAAATGGGGGAGGGGGCGACGCAGCTTCTCCACTGTTGTTCTTTTGAAACTTTTCGTTCATTCCTCCCACCATTCTTGCTCTTTCCGGTAGGATTCTGAAAACACAAAGTAAAGCAAAAAAACTTATCAAAATTGTTCACTTTTTCGCAAGGTTTGAAGCGATTTGAGTTGGTTCTTTTTTCGCCTCTTTTTCCTTATTTTTCTGCTGATTGAACTTCCCTTTTTCTTCCCCCTTCTGGATTTCCTTTTTTTTTTTTATGATGAACTGATGGTGAGGCTGTAGTTTATATAATACTTGTTTGCTTGGGCATGGGCATGTTGGTTGTTGCAATTTTCATGGCTGGTTTGTTGATTTCGTTGACCTTGTTTTGCTAAAATTTTGGGAAAGTTGTTTCTGCTGGCTTTGACCCTGTTTGGTTGCAAGAATTTTGGGAAACTTGTTTCTGAACTTGGATATCCATTTTTCCTTGATGGATCTGGATATCCACTTTGATTCTATGGATTTTGGATGTCTTAAGTCTTGTTTGGCTAAAACCAAGAAAAATCACTTTTCCCACATAAACACCTTTTCAAAAAGCACTTTTTCAAAAAAAATCACTTTTCTCTCTCTTGGAAACAAACTGGACAGATTATTGTCGGGTCCGAAAAGTTGAAAGTTGAAGAATTGGACGCGGAGACAATTAGACTTTTTCGGAAAATAATCAGAAATTGATTTGGAACTGCAATTGTCTTTGCACATTGTAATAAAAAAAAACATAGAATTTAAATAAATAAATTCCATTTTTCTTACTAAACTGAATTTAATTTCTGATCAAATTTCTCCGCGTAAATTCACCCGCTTACACTCAAGCAACTAAACTCGCTCGATTACGTTCCACCGATCAAAATCATCCGATTAAATTCAAACGACTAAATTCCTCTTATGAAAATCATCTAAATAAATTCGTCTGATTAACTTCATCCATTTAAAATTATCTGATTAAGCTTTGACGTTCCAAACCTCAAATTCGATAATTAATCATCTTGCACGATTTAAATCTAATGTAACTGCTGATTTCAAACAAGTCCCTTTTGTCCTCCATAGATTAAATCGCACACAGCGTGATTTTCCTGCAAATAAAACCAACAGGCTGGACAAACTAGTTAGCGGTCAGTTAAAATGCGATGTGGGATGAGATGAGATGCGAAAAGAACCTAATAATCTAAGGGTAAATTTTGGGGTATTACAGGCGCCATCGACGAAGATGGTCCATTTGTGGGCCCCGAGGGTCGGGGATTCTGCGGAGGCCATTTCGGGAACGAAGTCGGCCAGGACTTGAGCCTTGAGGACTTTTCTGCTCTCATATTGGACGTCGAATTCGGAGAGTTTGAGCGACCATCTAAGCATTCTTCCCGACATGTCTGGCCGCCCGAGTAGCTGTCTGACGGGCTGGTCGGTTCTGACTATGGTCGTGTGGGCCAGGAAGTAATGTCGTAACCTTCTGGCCGCAGTGACGAGGGCTAAAACAACTTTCTCAATCTGCTGGTATCTGAGCTCAGGCCCTTGGAGAGCTTTGCTTGTGAAGTATATCGGTTTCAATCCTTCGGGGGTTTCGCGGATCAGTGTTGCGCTGACGGCTTCTCTGGCGACGGCGAAATACATATATAAGGTTTCCCCCGACGATGGGTCTCGACAGCACTGGCAGCTCCGAGAAAAATTGCTTGAGGTGGAGGAGAGCCTGTTTGTACTGCCGCCGTCCATTCGAACGTGGCCTCTTTGCATAACAGTTTGAAGAAGGGGAGGGCATGTTGTGCCGACTTGGAGACGAATCGTGACAAAGACACGAGCATCCCATTCAATGTTTGGATAAACTTCTTTGTGTTCGAGGTGGCAAACTCAGAGAAGGCCCTGCACTTGTTCGGGTTGGCTTCTATTCCTCGTTATGTTAAATAGAAAAGGAGGAACTTGCCTACTCGTACGCCGAAAGTGCACTTTTCAGGGTTGAACCTCATCCTGCACGTCCTTACCGTTTCGAAGACCTTCTTGAGATGACCGGTATGGTCGACCTTGTCTCGTGAATTCACGATCATGTCGTCCATATAAACTTCGAGCATGTCTCTGATTTCTTCTCGGAAGACCTTGTTCATCATCCTTTGGTAAGTCGCCCCTAACGTTCTTCAGACCGAAGGGCATTACGTTGTATTAATAATTTCCTGACTCGGTCATGAAGGCCGTGTATTGCTTGTCAGCCTTTGCCATGGGGATCTAATTGTATCCCGAGTACGCGTCCATGAACGACAATAATTTAGAACCTTCCGAATTGTCGACGAGTTTGTCAATGTTATGTAATGGGTAGGCATCTTTGGCACATGCCCAGTTGAGATTGGTATAGTCAACACACATTATCCATTTTCCATTATGTTTTTTAATAAGTACAACGTTGGACAGCTAGGTTGAGTACTGGGATTCCGATATAAAATTTTCCTCTAGGAGGTCTTTTACAGCTTTTTCAGCAGCCTCCGCTTTCTCGGGAGACTACCTATGCCCATGTTGAACTATGACCTTAGCGACCAGATCTATAGAGAGATGGTGGCAAGCTATATCGGGGTTGAGCACGAGCATCTCAGCAGCGCTCCACGCGAAGAGGTCAACATTCTCCCGGAGGCAGACCTTGAGTTGTTTCCTTGATAAGTCAGAGAGGCATATGCCGATCTTCATGCTTCTTCTGGGGTTGTTTCCTAACGTGATGAGTTCGAAGTCCCCATTTGGAATGAGGCGTGTCGGATGAGAGAGCTTCCTGTAGTCTACTAGGGGTGTGTCTTCGAGGTCGACAGAGTTAACATGCAGAAGGGATTTCGGCTCTTCTGTCGGGGCCGGTCTGCCGGTCGACTTAGGGGGACGTTGATAGAGCTGAGTCCTTTGAGTTCCTCCTCAAAGCATCTTCTGGTCGCCTCGATTTCCCCGTGGAGGGTGACTACCCGCCCTTTGGTCGTGTAGTACTTCATCTTCAGGTGGACTGTAGATGGTACTGTGGTTAGCTCGGCCAAAGATTCCCGTCCCAGGATGCACTGGTAGAAGGAAGGGCACTCAATTACCAGAAAGCGGACTTTCACCTGTCGGGAAGTCTCCTCGGCCCCGAAGGTGACCAGCTGTTCTACGTATCCCCAAGGCTTAGTGGTGGTGTCATTGAAGCCTTGGAGTTCAGAGCCCACATACGGAGTCAAGTGGCTCTCGTCGAGTTGCAGGGTCGTGAGCAGGTGGGCGTACATTATGTCTACCGAACTCCCTTGGTCGACCAGGATTCGGCGGACATCGAAGTTCGCCATCTGAGCTCTAATCAGGAGGGGAATGTTGGCGTTGGGTTCCCCCCGGGAAGTTCCTCGAGGTAAAAGGTGATTGGGTTTGATTCCCTTTTGAACATGTTAAGGGTAGCGTTTATCTTTGAGATTTTATCGATGAGTTCCTCAAACTTCCTCTTGACTGACCCGACCGAAGCTTGTTGGGTCCCCCCCAAATATCACCAATGCGGTGGGGGAATCTTCTCAAGGACTATGGACGGCTAGTGGTTTGGAGGGATAGCTAGGGATGAGGAAATCTTCTTGTCAGGAGATGCACACAGCCACCTGCAATCCTGATTCGTCGGAAGGGATTGACACTTCCTTAACTCTCTTGGCCTCGTGGGTCTCAAGTCGGGGGTTTTCACCCCTCCGGGTATATTGTTTCAGATGCCTTTCTTTAATTAAGATCTTAATTTCATCTTTGAGGTGGATGCAATCTTCCGTGACGTGCCCATGGCTCCTGTGGAACCGACATTACTTGGATTTTTCCATGTTGGGCTTCGGGGGTGTCATTTTCGGGAACCCAACTCCGCCCCTCTGAAATTCCAAATTGATGCATTCAGCTAGGATGCACTCGCGGGGATCCGTGAGTAGCGTGTACTCGGTGAATCGGTCTGCCGACCCTTTCTATTCGCGGGGTCGGTCCTCGCGGCTTTTTTGCTCGTTGTGTCGAGGCGGAGGGGCTTCCTCATGCCTGACGCCTCTGAAACCCTCATAGTTCCTTCTGTCCCTGGAGGTGTTGGCGGCCTCTATCTCCTCGTACTCGATGTATGATTGAGCCTTGTGGAGGAGGGCATTCAAGGTGCGGGGACATGCGATTCCAACGGCCTTGGAAAAGTCAAAGTGTGGTTGTATGCCCATCTATATCAAGAATCTCTTCATATCGTCCGTGGTGGACACCTGGACGGCTTCACGATTGAACCTCTCTATGTAATCACGGAGAGGCTCGTTCCTCCCCTGGATGATGGCTTCCAGGGTCGGTTCTGTCTTCGGATGGCACCGAGAAGTTGTGAAGTTCCTAGAGAACTGCCGCTTCAGTTCACCCCAGGAGGTAATGGAGTCGGGCATGAGGCGTTTGTACCATGCCATGACTCCCTTCCTCAGGGTGGTGGGGAACAACCTGCACTTGATGGCTCCCCGGACATTCTGGTAGTTGAGCATAACGTCCATGATTTCAATATGGTCGTTTGGGTCGGTCGTGCCATCGTACGTAGTCAAGATCGGGGGTTTCTCCATTACAGTGGGAAGCGGGGCCTCCTGATGGCTCTGCATAGCAGTGAGTGCAGAGGTCCTCGTCGCTCCTGATGGGAGACAGTGAGGGGAAAGCTGACTCCTGGTGGTTTCGATTTCGACGTGGGGGACTCCTTAGCTAGGCTCTCGGTCTAGAGGGGTCCCCTACGGCTTTCTTCTTCTAAGTCGAGGAACGTCGCTCTTTTCGAGGAGGTGACCTATCCCGTTTGTGGGAAACTGGCTACTAAGGTCGCTCCAAATGAGGGCGGCGCCTCGTCGGCATGGGAGAGGGACTCCGTGACTCTTCGACGAACTGCGTCCTCCGCAGGGGAGGATACGGGCTTATAGAAACCGGGCGCTGGCGTCTCCGCAAGGGAGGGGACAGACTGAGGGAAACAGGACGACGGTGTCTCCGTGGGGGAGAGCGTGTTAGTTGTTCCCTTTCGAGCATCTCTATTCGTTTGTTCTGCCCGAAGATCATAAAGTTGGTTTGGTTGATGGCCACGAACAGAGCCACTACGGTAGGATCGACGCCAACTGGGACCAGGATGGGCTGGTAAATAGCCGGGTTGTTTAAGCGTTGGATGACATTGTAGGTCGCGTCTTCTGAGGATGGGATAGGCGGTGCGCCCGTCCCTGTGGTCACCTTCTTCGATGCTGACGGCCGTGTTGGGGTTGTGGCCGTCCCCGTTGGAAACGGGGGCAAAGGCAGATCCTGGAGCATTATTGTGGCGCGGGCTTACCATGATTGAAATGGAAGTTGTTTGTTAATTTTGCTTTGCTTCTTGAGTTGTTGTGCTCGGACAGGAGAAAGAACGGGGAATCCGAGATTTTCCACAAACTGCGCCACTGATCTCACCTGATCAGAAAGGAATCAGTGACCTGTCACGCGTCGTGATCTGATGCCTTCACCGGAGTTGTGGAGGAGAAAGGGGGTGTACCTGCAAAATGCTCTAATGTCTAAGTAAGTATCGGAACTAGAGAGAGCAAGTATAAAGAGAAGGTGTGGAAAATAGAATACATGATCCTCTAGTGAAATAGGGTATTTATAATGTGCCCCCAGCGCAGGGCCAACAGTTACATTCTATTGGGCTGGATTGCCAAGCCCAACACAAGTAACTGTTAGGGCTTACGTGGCGTAGTGAAGACCAACACGTGGTCTTCGTCCTGGATTAACTGCTCAGAAGGGTCTTCTGCCCGACAGATGTGCCTTGTTGAAGCTCCTGCCTGACAGAAGAAATTTGGCTTTGTTGGACCTCATCATCATAGTCTTGGGTTGGATCTGCCGGGTTTTGGGGGCAGGTCTTATCCCAGTCCAAAACAATATTATTATTATTATTATTATTATTATTATTATTATTATTATTATTATTATTATTATTATTATTATTATTATTATTATTATTATTATTATTATTATTATTATTATTATTATTAAGTAATATACTTAATACTTATTTATATTTTAATTAACATTATTTTAACTAATATTTATTTATCAAATAATAAAATAATAAAGTTTATTTATTTTAGTATAAATTTCAAGTTTACTAATTATCAAAACTTTTTTACTTCATATGTTAAGATAATTAAAAATAAAAATTTGATTATTTAAAAAATCTAAATATAAGCTATATTTTTTATAAAATCTATCTCTTTCAAACTCTAAATCGACACTTCACCAAACCATTTGTTTTGTTATACTTTTGTTTGACTTGTAAAAGTACACTAGAAATAATATGTTTGATCCTATTCCAACCTTGATTAAAACCACATTAATACTTTCTATACTTATAATGAGTAGTAAGTAATTACAATCACAATAATTGTTATGAAGTTGGAGATACAGGCAAAACCGATGCAAACGAATTAGACATCTCTGGAAAATTTCTACACAAAGGGCAAGTAGCATTTGTTTTGAGCCATCCATCTATACAATTAGCATGAAAATAATGATTACACTCAGGAATGGTTCTCAATACTTCATTTGGTTGATACTCACAAAGACATATAGAGCATATATTGTCATTAGGCCTAGGCAATCTTCCACTTTCACCAAGTTGAGTTATAGGATATTTTTCAATCGTTGCTCTATCAAGGCCCATAACAAAAACTGGAGGGTGAGGCATAACCATAGTTGAAAATTCAGTTCCTGTTTGACGTTGTTGTTGTGCTTGAGTACTTGTGCTCTTGTTGTTCCATAACATCCATGTAAGAACAATAATACCTAGGAGTGCAGGTATTGCTAGACCCATACTTAAACCATACTTCACTTTCTTTGATAGACCTATATCTATATGACCCCAAAAGAATAAGGAAAAACAAACAACAAATAAGAAGCTATGTAAGTAGGATCCATAGTAGGACTAATAGTGCATTGTTCAATTTTCAAGCATTACATTTTTCTCTCTTAAAACCAATCAGTAAAGTAAAAAAGTTAAGTTATAGTAAAGAGTAAATATGAAATATCTATGGATGTTTTTAATATGAACCTCTAAAAAGTATTCAAATGTAGAGTCTAGATATTTTTAGTAAAATATCGCATCTTTTTCCCTTTTAAATCAAACTGTTTGCAATGGTGAACTAAATTGTTATATTTTCTTTTAACTTTTGCTAAATTATATATTGTCCTGAATGCAAATATATCAAAACAATTTATTTGGAAAGGGAAGCTACAAATAGTGTCGTCTTTGAAGGCAAACTACTACGTAGGAATCAATATTTGTCGTAGTTAAATAGTGGTTAAATAAGATCTCATAAAATATTTGTCATGCCAAAAACTCAAGACGACTCTAGCATGAAAGAAACTATTCTGCATGAGAAGGTTAGAGAGAAGGAAAAAGAATCAAACCTTAGGTCTTGGATATGGAAGATTTATAACTCACAAAAATCAAACTATTCATTTAGAGTGTTGCCCTCAAGTCATTCTAACACTTGCATAACAGAAATATGTTTGCTACTAATTTGTGTCCACGTTGCGTGATATATGAAGAACATATCCTCCTCTACCTTAGAGATTGAAAGAAGCTAGACAAATTTGGAAGACCATATGATTCATTGGAGGTGTCAACTTATGTCCAGAATTTTTGGAAGCAGCTTCTTCTTTTCTGCACTGTCTTGATTTTCTCTTGGATTTTGAAAGACTTATCAAAGGAGCTACGAGCAACTCGAGTGGTTAATTGTGTGGGCATCAACGATGTGGTTTCTATGGTATGGTAGAAGCTCTGTTATTTTTTACAACAAACCTAAGTCTATTAAAAATCTTCTGAATTCCATTAAGTTTTTCAGTTGGAAATGGTTAATAGATCTTTTAATTATAGTTCTTTTTATGACTGGTATTCTGTTCCTCTTGAGTGTTTTAAGAGGAAGAAATAGTTTGGTTTGTTCTGGTTGTTGCACTCCTTGTGCAGTCAATTAATATATCATTGCCTTCAAAAGAACATATATTTATCGTGGTGGTCCTATGTCTAATTTGTTTCTATTAGGTTAAAGTTTGGGGATTAGAAATATTGTCCGCATCGTTAAGGAAATAGTCACACTTAATCACATAATTTCTTACATTCAAAGACTTGAAGTTGATATAAAAAAAGTTTTAACCTCCCTCTCCAAGGGATATTATTTTGGTAAAGTTGGTGACTTGGCAACATTAATTCTAGAGAATATTTTAGTTTGATTAAGGGCCGCAAATAGGTATATTTGTTCACTTTAAATTCGTCATGCAAAATTTTGAGAAACAAAAATGGGACGGAGCAGAACGGACATAATTGAAATTTTGAGTTTAAAATTTTGGTTTGTCCCTCACAAAAAGTGAGGATGGGCACTGTACATTTTAAATATAAATATACAAAAGTTGTGTTAACATTCTATACGCAAAAGCCAATAAAAAAATATTATAGAACATGATTAACACATTTAAAGACTAGGCATAAACTCTTGAGTCACTCTGTATTAAAGTGCAGATAAAGTAGACATTGTCCAATAGGTCAGACCCATAATACCACCCCTAGTGTGATGAATATAGATGAAAGTTGTCTTAGTGTCGAAAGTAAAACTGGTGCATGAGGGTCATCGGTGGTAGTGATGGTAGAAGGATTATTGGTTTTAGCAGCTTCATTAATATATATCATCAAACTTGAACTTATGGCTATCTTAATTGAATTAAAATTGGCTACCTCGTATGGATTCAGTAACATTTATTACTATTTGGATTCAAAAATAGCAGTTATTGAATTTTTTTCTAAACTACTCATAAAATTCTATAAGTTCAATTCAATTATAGCCGACAATCAAGATCTCCTTAACGCGGATTGAATGGTGAATATTAATCACTTATTTAGAGAAGAGAATGCAACTGCTGAACTTTTAAACAAGTTACATGCAACAAATGATCATCGCCTCAAAATTTTCTCTTTCTAATATTTTATTATAGTTTTTCTTTTTAATTTCAATCAAGAAAATATTTTATTCCTAAACAGTCCAAAATTTGAATGAAATGAATAAAAATGAATTAAGATAGATGATTTGACCTTGAGTAGGAAGACCATAACAATCAAGACGAAGAACATCTTCTCCAACCAAACCACATCTTCCTCCACGTTCTTCACAGCTTCCACAATCTGGATCATCCCACTGCAACGCTATATTCGAGTAATGATCATTCCAGAACAACCAATTCGTATCTTCAACCGGTATCATAGCCGACGTGATAAACTCACACAAAGACACCCATGGAGTACCAAACGGAGGATCAGACCTTATAGCCACAACCAGATAATCAACGTTCAAACAACTCATGGGCGGTACCATAGATGACAGAGATGAATTAGAAGGACATTTTAGAAACGAAACATTAACAAAAGTGTAATCATCACTTAACCGAAACGGCGAATCTTTAAGGTTTAGCATGAAGTCATGATGATGACGGTGAGACATGAAACGTTTGGGAAGACACTTGTTGGGATCGTTGATCCAAACTGTTTGATCGGTGAAAGAGATGTGTTTTAGCACAAAGGTTTCGGAGTTTGGAAGAGTGAGTAACGGTTCACTGAAGATGGTGCTGGTGGTGGTGTTGCTGCTGGTGTTGCTACAGGTGAGTTCGAAACCGGGGTAACTACATAGGTTGATTTGATTTGGTTGGTTTGTTGAAAACGGAAACCGGATTGGAAGTCCAAAGGTTTCGCATGATATTGTTCCACATGTGAAATCTTGGGTTTTTGTTTTACGTAGTGATACGAGGATGATTATTAAGGAAATTAAATATGGGAAAGTAGTCATTTTAGTTTAGTGTGTGTTTTAATGGATGGATGGAGTATTCATATGGTTGCAACAAAAGGAGGTTTGGCTATGTTCTGGGAGAGGAAGAGTTGCTGAAAAAGTCTAAACATCAATTCACCTAAAACAACATAACAAACACTAAATCCAAAACTAATGTTTGATGTACTTATTCGGCAATTTCTCTATTTTATAGGACTCTCTAGAAACTTTGACGTGCATGACATTTTTTTAGCTTTGCGCGTTTAATGATAAGTTTGAAAATGTCTACAAAATAAGTTTAAATAATGTTCAAAGGTTTGGTTTCCCAAAAATAAATACTCCAAGTAGTAAAAATATGATGATTGAATTTAAAGAACGTGATAGTAAAAGAGTTGTAAAGTAGGAAATGATTTAGAGTTGGAAATGATTTAAAATACACATGTGTTTTAGAGGTACTTTTTAATAGTTAAAAAAAATAATCTTTATAAAATGCGTGTAATCTTCAATTGAAATCACTAGCCTTTTAAAAAAATATTTTCTGTATTTAGAATGCATAGTGTTTCTAAAACACATGTTAACATGACCCTTTAAAATATATAAAAGATTAAAAAAGTGTATCTTTAATCCTATTTTAAATAGGAGGATTTAAAATAGTACGATGTAGATTATAGAAAAGGGAAATAGGTTAGACTCTAGGTCGAAGTATCAAGAGTTTCTCCAATAATATTAAGAGTTCACTCATGTATCACGCGTTCGACCAACTATCAAGAGTTTGGCCAAAAGGAGGAAGATCTCGCATGAGTAGCAAAAGCACACCCAACTATCAAGAGTTCATCCAAGATTATTAATAGCTTCGTCAATAGTTGCAAGACCTTGTTCGAGTATTAAGACTTCACCCTTCATTATTCTTTGGACCAACTTGGCCATTAATATTGAACTCGACTAAGCTAAGTTAAGACCGACTTAGAGGAATATGAAACATCCATTAAAAGAATTTTATTATATAGATAAATTATTCAAGGCATATTATGAACCTTGATGGACCAAAACCAAGCAAGGGAGCATTGATGGTAAATAATGTGGGATGCTCAGAGTTGTATATATACTAATAGTAGTGGAAGGAGTTAAAAGAGACACCAAAACATAGACAATTGAGATCTTACTGGCCATCGCTAGTAAGGTTGCAGTTGGGCTTCATCGGTTTCACATCAGTGATGTGACAATGATGTGTTATTTGGAAGTATTGAAAGTAAAGGAGTTTAAAGACAATCCTTTTGATTTTAAATTTGCTCAAAATTTATAGTTTAAAATACTGTGGAGAGTATACTTAAGTTTTATAAAACTTGAATTTGTTTTTGGTTATGAGTAGGCCTCCAAGTTTAAGTATTTGGCTATTTGTGATTTGTGAAAAAATCTAATTTATATGAAAATAAAACTAAAAATTTAACACTATAGTGATAGACCACTATCGTAGTAGTTACTTTGTTGAGCTATTCTAAATGAGTTGTTTGCTAGAAATCGACACACATTTCAAAATTTCTCTGTGTAGGTTAATATCCATCTACATTTTGGTTTGAGTGTAACACATTTTATAAAGATCTATTGTCTTCATCATATATACACAAATAAAATGCACATTGAGGTATTTTCTTTCATACAATTGTCCCTCACAAATCATTTTCTCTGGTAATTTCACTATTGTTGTCAGATCTTTCAACGTTTTTTTTAGGAATTTTGTCTTTGAGTTGACTCACGATCATTTTCAACAAACTTTGCAAGTAACATATTCCCATTAGGTTTTTGGTTGTTTGACAAACAATCAAAAGCTATGTTGGTAAATAAACCAACATAGATATGTGTCTCATAAAATAAATGTGTCCTTTCTTGGGTGTTCACATGTCACGAGTCCTATCAAAAGTCACATCTTTTGCATTTTGTGTCAAAGTAAGGTGTTAACCTTAATCCTTTTACACATATTAAGATTGGTCATTTCGTCATTACACCTTTTCAAGTGCCCTTGTAAAAGGTCAATTCCTTAAGCATAACTTTTTTTTTTATGTTTTCTATCTTTGGGATTTAGCTCAAGCATATTTTCATTTTTTCTAAGATCCACAAATCTTATTTCCAATCCTCCATAGATGTTTACTATTAAAACCTCCTGATCCAAGAACACATAATTTTCTTCAAATATTACAATTGAAGATTTAATATTGAATCATAGTAAAATCTTTTGCTCTGGTCTGGTAGTGGGGGTGAGAATACTTTAATGCTAAACTCACTCACGATATTAAGTGTGAGAGTTTTATATTAGAACCACGTGTACCTAAGATTTATTTGTATTTTAACATTTATAGTAGGCTCATAAGGTTTAAGGCCCCAAACCTTCTTCGAGGGACACCTGTCTCAAAAGAAAGTTGTTAAGATATCATTATTCAACGACCCATGATGATTGTGTGACATCAATTTGGTGTGCTTATAGGGTGAACATATCTCCTTAATTTCCTCTTACCTAGGGATGGCAAAAAAATCCGTATAGGCGGATATCCACGGATAAAATCCGTCATAGAAATGGGGCGGGTAGTTTAATAGATATCCACGAATAAAATAAATGGATATTCAAATACCCGTTTGTTAATGAATATGGATATGAGTTTAATGATATTTGTGCCCGCTGATATCCATATTCATTAATAAGTTATAAAAAAAATTTGAATATCATTGGTTTGATATTCTTATAATTTATTAAGGGGATTCAAATATGAGTTCCAGACTTCACACTTTTATGTTAGGAGTTATTAATGGATTTTTTTTTCTTAGATCCCGAATTGGCTTTATATTCATGATTGTTCATGCATTTGTTAGAATATAAAGAGACATGTTGCATTTTATATCGCTCTTTCTTCCGTCACATCGACGTTACATGATTATCATTTGGGAATAGGGCTGGAAATGAGTCGAGTCGAGTCGAACTCACCTCAGCTCGGCTCGACTCGTTAAGAATTGTTCGAATTCGAGTTCGAGTTCGAGTTTGACACGAACTTTTTTTTAAGCTCAAACTCGACTCGTTATAAGTTCACGAACAGTTCAGTTCGACTCGTTAGGTTCATCTCATTAGGTTCAGCTCACATGGTTCACGAACTTAAAAACTATTTTTTTTAAATATATATATTTTTTAGTATATTTGATATTTTAAATAAATATATATATTTTAAATAAAATATTAAAATAAAATAAAAGTTATCATATTGAAATTTAACTTTATCTTCGAAATCTACTAATTCAAAACCTACACAACTTTCAAGAGATACATTTGAGAGTCTAATTCAAAAACTACTAAATTGAAGATTAAATTTGTCTAAGATTTGAAGTAAATATTTAAACCTAATCTTAAAGACAGTATAATTCTTTTCATATGTAATCGAGTTGACTCATGAACCTAACGAGTCGAACTATGTATAGTTCAAGTTCAGCTCATTTAGTTAACGAACTTAATTTTTCGCTCATACTCAACTCATTTGGTTCATGAACCTAGTTCAACGATTTAATTATCGAGTCGAATTCCGAACTATCTTCGAGTTGGTTTGGTTCATTGCCAGCCCTATTTGGGAACTATAATCGATATTATGGATTAGGGATTCAAACAACATATTCCTTGATGATACGACATTGATTATTGGTTCATGCGCAACCTCGCGGATCCCTTAATTATACATTGTTGGATCTTTGTTATATTCATATTCCTTATTTAGTTTGAGTGTGTGTGTGTGTATGGACACACATGCATACGCACATACAAATACACACACACACACACACACACATTGATGAGTCACTTCATTCAATATTTTTTTTCTCATTTTTTCCTTCACGAGGTCCTTAACATTTTGGGATTTCATATTTCTCCTTGACAGTTGAAGTCATTTTGTTGAATTTGGGGCCTCACCATCAACAATTTTTTTCTTTTTTTGAAGCTGCTCTTAAATCTTCTTTTATCGGTACATTTTCATTCTTTGTTGTTTCATTTTTTATCTTTTATTTATTGTTTAAGCATGTGGTGGTATTTCCATCTATATGTGGTATTGCTGTTATTTAATGAGGAAACTAACCTTGCTAGTGGTTATGTTTCCCTCATTCTCATGGTTATTGAGATAAAGTATCTTTGTTTCTTACTCTTTGAATGACCTTTGAGTTCTTGAAATGCCATGAAAATATTGTACTTCAAATTTATCATGCAAAGTGAAATGGTGGGTGACTAGTCATCATTTTTATTAGCTTTATTCAAGTATTTTCATCAATTTTGTAACCAAATATTGTTTTTGATAATTAATTAGGTAGTTTTTTCAAGAAAAATCACATATTTAGGTTTTAAATGATTTAATGACATTTTACTAATAATGCGTCGTTTTGGAAAGGCTTGATCTATTTTGTAGGTCTTATCAATCAAAAGAAGGACTAGAAGATGGGATATGCATGACAATGGGGTGGGTGGGGGTGAATTTAAGCAATATCATCCCCACCATCGCCTCTTTGTACCATCTCCAACCCCACCCCCAGTTAGGTGTAACAAATGACCACTCACCTCCGCCTCAGACGAAGAACGAGTTTCCCTGGCCAGCCCCGCATCCACCCGCAAAAACTATAATTTTTTTTAAATGCATATTATGTTGCATAACAACAAAATTCAATAATTAAATTAAATATCTAGTCATTTTAATAATAATGATATTACTTGGTCATTTTGATTTAATCTATATTTTCAAATAAAAATAATCCTATAATTAATTTTCTATGTTCTGCCTCATTGGTTTGACAACGGAGGAGCTCGATCGAGGTGTCCCCGTTGGGTCAAGAGTATGCTCACACACACAAGAGCAGAGACTTGGCATTTCATTTCAAGTTGGGAAGTCGTGCTTGTACCTTAGCACGCTCCTGTGGTTGGGACGTACTTCATTGTGGTCGAACCAAGTATGTCGACTGTAGTGTTTAACTATAATATCGTTTGAGCTTTTCAGCATTCCATGGTCGAGCAAGTTCCTCCCCGTGAAGGTTTTCGAGGTAATAAACTTCGTTGTCCTTTTTTGCTCGGACATGATAGGGACCTTCCTAGTTCGCGGCAAGTTTTCCCTCGCGCGAATCTTTTTGATTTCTTTGCAGAACTAGGCTGCCGAATTGGAATTTGCATTTTATGACTTCGGTGTCATGTCGTATGGTATTTTTTTTAACGAGGCCTCCTGGAGGACTGCCCCGACCGAATTTCTTCGACCAGATCGAGTTCCTCATGTAATTCCTCGTCATTCATCTCCTCGTCGAGGGAAGATTCGGTCCCTATAAGGCTCTCTGATTTCCACCGGGATAACCGCCTCGGTTCCGTAGGTCATTCGAAAGAGAGTCTCCCCGGTGGTCGAGTGTCGAGTCATCTTCGATTGAGGCCTCGTATGATCACTTTGTTCGCTGCCTCAGCCTGCCCATTCGTTTGTGGATGTTCGATAAATGTGAATGTTTTTTAGTGCCTAGCTTGACGACAAAATCTTGGAAGTTCTTGTCGGTGAATTGTGTCTCGTTGTCGGTGATGAGTGCCTGCAGGACTCCAAACCGGGAAAGTATGTTTCTTTTGTAGAAACAAAGTATGTTATACACATTGATTTTGGAAAGGGCCTTGTCCTCTATCCACTTTGTGAATTAGCCGACGCCGACTATCAAATATTTCTTCTGGTAAGACCCCATGGTGAAAGGTCTAAGGATATCCATCCCCTGCCAGGTGAAAGGAAACAGGGACGAAAGCATTTTGAGCTTATTGAGATGCGCCACGTAATTGTCCCCGTGTCACTGGCACTTGTCACATTTCTTGACATGCTCTTTTGCGTCATGCTGCATGGTGGGCCAGTAATATCCTGCTCACAAAGCCTTTCGGGCGAGGGATCGCCCTCCGAAATGTTCAGCATTGATTCCTTCATGGATCTCCTTAAGTATATGGGGGACCTTGGTCTACTCGACACACTTGAGAGGAATGATGGATAATCCTCGTCTGTATAGTTTATCCTCGATCAACACGTAAGAGCAAGCTTTGCGCCTGACTATGCAAGCCTACTTCGAGTAGAGGGCGGTTCTCCCGTAGTGAGATATGTGTACACCGGGGTCATCCAGAAGTCGCTATCACCAATGGAGTTCACGTCGATGGTCGAGGAGGGTTTCTCAATACTTGGTCGAGATAGTATCTCTTGGATGACAGACTTGTTTCTGCCTTTCTTCTTCGTGCTCGTGAGTTTCGACAAGATGTTTGCTCGGGTGTTGTGTTCGTGGGGAACGTGTTGCACTTCCATGGAATCAAACTTTTTCATCCTTTCTTTAACCAGGGCTAAGTACTCACTAGGTTTTTGTTTTTGGCTTGGTGCTCTCCCCATACTTTAGAGGTGACCAACTGTGAATTGGTGAAGATCTACACCTCCTTCACGCCCAGATCATTGGCTAAGCTTAGCCCCGCGAGGAAGGCTTTGTATTCGGCCTGGTTATTCGAGGTCGAGAAGGATAACGTGAGGGAGACTTCGATTAGGATGCCTTCTTCGTTCTCAAGAATGATGCTCGTGCGTCATCCTGTCAAGTTCGACGCACCTTCTGTGTAGATGGTCTACGTGTGGGCTCCGCTGGCAAGGGAGGCCGGTGCGACCAACTCTGCCACAAAGTTGGATAACACTTTTGCTTTGAGAGCTTTCATGCCTTTGTATAGGATTTCGAACTCGGACAGCTCCAGCGACCATTTGAGCATCCTGCCTGCCATGTCAGTACGGTAGTTGCTTTATTGGGCTGGTGAGTCGGTACCACAATCGTGTAAGCCAGGAAATAATGTCTCAGCCTCCTTGCCATGTTAATAAGGGCCAGAGCGACCTTCTTGATTTGTTGTTACCTGAGCTCGGGGCCCTGCAGGGTCTTGCTAGTGAAGTAAATTGGCTTTTGTCCCTCGGGGGTCTCGTGAATGAGAGTTGGGATGACCGCCTCAGTTGCGACGGCGAGGTACAAGTATAAAGTCTCCCCTTCTTCTGGTCATGAGCGGACGGGGGGTTGTGACAGAACTTGTTTGAGATGGAGGAGGGCTTGTTCACATTCCTCTGTCCATTCAAACGTGGCTTCCTTGCGCAGAAGTTTGAAAAATGGCAGTACATGTTGGGCGGACTTGGTCATGATACGAGATAGTGAGGTGAGCCTATTGTTTAGGGATTGAACCAATTTCTTCGAGTACAGTGTTGGAAACTCGGAGAAAGCCTTGCATTTGTCAGGTTTGGCTTCGATTCCTCATTCTGTCAAATAGAAACCGAGGAATTTTCCCACTCGGGTGCTGAAGGTGCACTTCTCTGGGTTGAATCTCATCCTGCACCTCCTCACCGTGTCGAAAACCCTTTTAAGATGGAGGGTGTGGTCGGTTTCCTCTTGAGACTTCACGATCATCTCGTCCATGTAGACCTCAAGCATGTCCTCTATCTCACCTCAGAAGACTTTGTTCATCATCCGCTGGTAAGTAGCATCGATATTTTTCAGGCCGAAGGGAATTACGTTATAGTAATAGTTGCCCGACTCGGTCATGAAAGTCGTGTATTGCTTGTCGGTCTTTGCCATGGGGATTTGGTTGTACCCCGAGCATGCGTCCAAGAACGACTGTAACTTGAAACTCGCAGAATTATCGACTAGTTTTTCGATGTTAGGCAAGGTATAAGCATCTTTGGGGCATGCCCTAGTGAGATCGGTATAGTCAACACACATATGCCACTTTTCATTAGATTTCTTAACAAGTACAACATTAGACATCCAGGTTGTGTACTGGTTTCAGAAATAAAATTTCCCTCTATAAGGTCTTTAATAGCTAATTCAACAACCTCCACTTTTTCAGGAGACTGCCTACGCCTACGTTGTACTACAGCCCTATCGGCCAGGTCTAGATTCAGCTGATGACTAGCGATGTCGGGGTCCAACCCGGGAATCTCTGCAATGTTCCATGCGAACAAGTCTGCATTTCCTTGAGGCAAGCCTTTAGTTGCTTCCTTACTAAGTCGGGGAGTCCAGTGTTGATCTTCACGCGTCTGTCTGGGTCATTACCGAGGAGGATGAGCTCAACGTCTTCATCTGGAATGAGGCGCGTTGGATGGAGAGGCTCCTCGTTGCTTCCAACTGTTGAAAATGCGCTTGATGTCATTTCGTTCTACATCTGCTCGTCACTAAAACGGTTGTCTAGGTCTAATGAATTTAGTTTCATTCTTCATCTTCAAGTGGACCGTGGAGGGCACGATGGTCAGCTCGGCCAATGGTGATCTTCCTAGAATGCACTGATGTAGAAATGGGCACTCAATGACTAGGAAACAGATTTTGACCTACCTGGCTATTTCCTCGACGCCGAAAGTGATGAGCAACTCGACGTAGCCCCGTGGCTTAGTAGTTGTGCCATTGAAGCGCTGCAGTTCGGAGCCTATGTATGGTGTCACATGACTCTCGTCCAGCTGAAGAGTGGTGAATAAGTGAGCGTACATTATGTCGAAGGAGCTCCCTTGGTCGACCAGGATGCGGCGGACGTCGAAGTTTTCCATCTGTATCCTAACGAGCAAAGGAGTGCTGGAGTTATGAGCGCCACCCGGCAGTTCCTCGAGGTAAAAGTTGATGGGATTTGATTTCCCTTGGAACCTGTCGAGGGTCGCATTATGGTTGAAGCTTGTTTCGATCAACTCGTCAAACTTTCTTTTCACTGACCCCACGGTGAGCTTGTTGAATCCTCCGCCGGATATGAACATGGCGGAGGGAAAGCTCTCCAAGGTGCTACGATCAGAGAGGGGTGTGTCGACCTTGTCGGGGACACAGAAGTCCTCAGGCCGAAAGATGCAGAGGGAGACCTGCAGGCTAGTGTTGTCAGAAGGTGGTATTTCTTCCTTGACCTTCTTTGCTTCGCAGACATCCTGTCGAGGAGCCTTGCCCCTCTTGACGTATTGTTTCATACGCCCTTCTTTAATCAGGATTTTGATCGCATCCTTGAGGTGGATGCAGTCCTCCGTGACGTTCCTGTGGCTCCTGTGGAACCGGCAGTACTTGGATTTGTCGACATATGTCTTGGGGGCATCGGCTTGGGGAAGTGGACACTCCCTTGCTGGAATTCCGAGTTTTCAAACTCATCCAGGATGAACTTGTGGGGAGCGGTCTCTAGTGTGTACTCGAAAAAGTGACCTGCTGGTCTACGGTGCTCGCAGGAGTCGCAGGGTTTGTCTTCTCTTGTTTTCTCTTCGTCGCGTCGGGGAACCTTGGTGTCTTTGTGTTTCGCGACTTTGGCACCCTCCTGATTCTATGAGTCGCAGGCATTGTTGGCAGTCTCTTTCTCCTAGTACTAGATATACGTCTGGGCTTTAAAGAGAAGGGTGTCTAATGAGTGAGGCGTCTCAATGCCCACTGCTTTGGGAAGTTGTTGTAGAGACGCAACCCTCACTCGAGCAAGTATCTCTTTATTCATTCAGTCGTGGAGATCTGAACGACCTCTCGGTTAAATCTCTCTATATAGTCTCGGAGAGGTTCGTCTTTCCCCTGAATAATGGCCTCGAGCGATGCCTCAGACTTCGGGTGTCAACGGGAGGCGGTAAAGTGCCTGGTGAACCGTGTCTTCAAATCCTTCCAGGAGCTGATGGATTTAGGGTCGAGGCTCTTATACCACGTCATGGCTTCCTTCCTTAGATTTGTGGGAAAGAGCCGGCACTTGATGGTGCCTCGGACGTCACGGTAATCAATCATCGCATCGAAGTTCTTGATATGGTCGTCTAGGTCCGCCGTGCCATCTTAGGTCGCCAGACTCGGTGGTTTTTCCATTACGACGTGGATAGGGACCTCCATAATTGCATCCGACAGACGACCTTAGGGGTCGTCTTCGTCGCTCCGGACTGGTGAACATGATGAGGAGCGGTCATGCTGAGGGCTTCTGTTGTAGCGCGGCGAGTTACTTGGTCGACCCTTTGGTTTTTATGGCTGCCCTTCGACTTTGTTCCTTTTGGGAGCTAGGGAGCGTCGTTCCTTGCGGGGAAGAGTGCGATCTCGGTTTTGGGTGATCGTGGCTTGTGGCCTCTCCAGCCACGGCCTACGTTCGGGTTTTTACAGTGAGGGGCTTTGAGATTCGCCTCGTTGGTCTCTCCGTGGGGAGGGTAAGGACATGTTTCTTGTCGTCGCAGGGATGGGCTACGAGAAACTGGTCGCCGATGTCTCCACGAGGAAGAGTGTGATTGTCGTTCCTTCTCCAGCATTCCAATGCGTTCGTTCTACTGGAAAATCATCAGGTTTGTCTGGTTAATTATCACAAATAGACCGCCGTGGTAGGATCGGTGTTGGGCGGTACAAGAATTAGCTGGAAGACTGTTGGACTCTCGAAATGTTGGGCGGTGTTATAGGCCGAATTATCGGGGGAAGGAGAGGCGGTGAGCCCATCCCTAAGGTTAGTTTCTCCAACAACGGGTACATGTTGTTGTCGTGGTTATCGCCATCTTCAAAGGTGGTAAAGGCAGCTTCGTGGACGTAGTCGTATGTGTATTGACTGGCCATGATCGAAGAAGTTTGAAGGATTACTTTGGTCATTTGATTTTGGATAAAGAAAATATAGGGGAGCAAAAGTTCCCACAGACGACGCCGCTGATCTTACTGGATCAGAAAGAGGATCAGCAGTCAGTAATACGTCGTGAGCTTCAAGTCACCGGTGGTGGAGAAGTGGAGGAGGGTGTACCTGCAAGACACTCTGATTCCAAAATGAGAAAAGGAGTGAAAGAGAGAGAGCAAGTACAGAAAGCGAGTGAGTTTAGAATACCTGACCCTCCTATAGAGGAGTGTATTTATAATGTGCCTCCAGCGTAGAGCCAACGATCATCTGCTTTAGGCTGGATCACAAGATCCACAATAGATCACTGCCAGGATCCTACACGGAGGTAGGGAAGACCACATGTAGCCTTCGTCTTGGACCAACTGCCCCACGAACTCCGAGGAGAGGAAGACCTGTTCTCTCGGACGTGGATGGCTGGTTGATGACGTGTTCCCGTGTGGGGAACACGTGGAGAACATATGATGAGCGTGTGGGATACGTGGCCTCCAACGGGTATGCGAACTTGGGCCTTTGTGTTAAACCGTCCCCAACGTGGGACTGGGTTGTGCCATGCCCGATGGTGGGCCAGCCCCAGACTTAGTCTAGAACAAGCATAATTCAACAAATTTCTAGGTTGAAGCTTCCTCATCTCTGATTTATATGTAAATTTTATAATTATTTCAATGTCTTTTGTTAAGATTATAAGTAGATAAGCTCTTTAATGTTGGGGATGAGTTATTATCATTAATGAACCTTATAACCTGAATTTACTCTTGATATAAATATGTATGTCATTCTTGTGTGATTTTTCTTATATGTTCTTTACTCTCAGATCAATTGTAAATTGATATACGATTACCTATTAGAAAGGAATTTCAATAGGTACCGCTTAATTGGAGCATTCTTGATAGTTATCACTTATGCCAAGGGATATCACCTTAAAACAAATTTGTTCTTGATAATTAAATGGTTAGTTTTATTTGTAATTCATTAATAAGTAATTACCATAAGGAATTAATTTAAGACTAAAGGTTTTTTCATTAAGAATTTATGGATAAATAATTTAAACACCAATAGACATACTGAATGGTAAGTATTAATAACAAGGTCAATTAAGTATACATAGAGGAATCAAAGTGAGACTCATCCCTAACAATTTCATCATATTAATTTTAGTTCAATTAAATTTACTTTTAGTTTATATTCTAGAAACAAACCAACTTTAAAATCTCCATACTCTCTTGTTCAATTGAAACTCTACACAAACTTGAAATCATAGGCAATGTTTGAATTTGACATTCAAGACGACCCGATATTACTACTTGCACGATTTAACCCACTTGTTAAACTGCAATCAAGTTTTTGAGATAGTTGTTGAGAATTCCAATATTTATAGAGTTTTTAGTAATTCTATCAGTTGAAATTTTGTTACTCTGCATTTAGCTTATTTTATTTTATATTTATTTTATCTATATTTGGTTTGATATTTGTATGTGAGGTAAAGAATTAACTGATTTAATTTTTGCCATAGAAATTGAGAAGACAAAACACGTTAAGCATAAATAATGGTGGCGATAGAATAAGAACTATAGAAAACAAAGGGAACAAACGGAACCAGTCACCAACCAACAAATGTAGATATAAAAGAAGATCTAGAGGAAATAATGGCGGATGATCCACCACCACAAGTTGAAAGACTTCTAAGCGATTAAGGAGTAGGAGACATGAACAACAGTAGGTTAACAATAGTTAGTCAACCAAGAAAGAAACCATTCTCAACAAGAATGAATGAAAATGTCAACAAGCATATGAATAATTTCCTCCTTATGATAGCATCATTACATGAGAAAAAATGGAAACAACGCTCTTAAAAACGAGTATTTTCATCCATTAGTTTTTGTTAGGAAATGGTACGAGATCATTAATTTCAAACAAAAAGAATATGAATATCTAAGAGAATCCTACAAATGATTAAAAAAATACTCAAGTTGCTTGCCCCACTCATAATTTAGATCAAACAGAGAAAATACAAATGTTTTGCAATGACCTCCAACTGAAGACTAAACAATTGATATGTACATTTTTTTGTGGCTCAACAAATTTTACAACAACCACTGGTATCAAATAAATCATTGAAGCTATTATTATAAATGAACATCTAGATTTTCATGATATGTGTAATAAGAAAATAGAAGGAGTACTTGATCTAAAATTAGAAACCTACAATACCAAAAAGGAAGACTTGGTTGCAACTGAAGTTGAAAGAATATTGAAAGCCATGAACTTGGGAACTGCCCTTATATCTCAAGTTCATCAGGCATTAACTGTAGGATGTGAATCATATGGAGGTCTTCATTTCTCTATGCACTGTGATACTCATCTCGTTGCAGAGACACAAGTAGAAGCAGTTAACTTTCTTAAGCAGAACAACTCCTACTCAAATACGTATAATCATATATGGAAGAATCATTTAAATTTTTCTTGGAGAGATCAACAAGGGGGTGCTTGAGATAATTCCCCTGCATTAAACACTTAATGGGCGTAAACATCGAAAATATCTCAGCTATTTCTCCCCCTTTGCCAAATACCAAAATGGACAGAACCAGACGAAAAACACATAAATAGAATCCAAGCTAATGCAAAAGCCAAAACTAAATATCACACTTAGTTAATTATGAACACAACCATACACATCACATATAAGAATTAACATAAATACGCAACATGAATGAGATAAAAAGATAAAATAGCAACTAATCAAATATCATAAATACAAAAACAATGTGAATTAACATTATATAATTCACATGGTACACAAAAGTTGTTCTAATAAGCAAGGATTAAAGGACCACAACATCATAGTTCAAACCAAAATAGACATAACGATAAACTACATATGTTAAATGTCATGATATGAAATAATATGAAACATCACACAAGATCATTAGGAAAGAAGTAAGAGGATGGTGGAGGAGGTGCAATAGCCGCAATAAGGTCTTCCGTAACACGTATATTTGTTGCGGCAGTGTCGTGATGGAAAATGAAGTTTTTACTATCAAGTTAGTCAACAGAGCTCTTCAACACTTCAATCTGACAAGTCAGAAGTCCTTCTGAAACTTGAATATCTTCCTTCATCTTCACCCGATTCTCCTCACCAACATTGGCAAGCGCATCAATGTGTGCCATGATACGATCCTTGATTCGCTATCGCACACGGGTCAAAAATGAGTTTAAAAATGTAGTAAACGGAAGCAACACTCGAGTTGTATCACAAAGACTCCTAATTATTTTAACGAACCAATTAAAATAAGGGTTTTAAGGTTTTCGACTATGCTACTGATTAAAAGAAACTGATTACGAATAAAATAAACAAGTTAGTCTAATATTTCAGTTTCCCAACTTATCATCGATTAATATAATTTTTAAGCCCTAAGCGGATTATGTTCCCTTTTAGATTACAACATCAATCAAACAAGCACAATTGGAACTATGTGGTTTACACTCATATTTTTCTGAATTAAGCAAACAAATTAAAGAACTGCACAAATTAACAAAAAAGTTATGATAACACGCGATAATGATTAAGGAACGTAAATCAATCGAAATAAATCAACACATTCTATATAAATTGAATTAAGCATACAAGACATATAGCAAAATATTTAAAGGAAAAGGAAATTGGATTGGAAATTATATTACCTCAAAGTATAGGTGAAAAGCCGAATACAATTGATCAACCATGTGAAATTTAGCTCTCTATTGAATTTGTGGTCATTTAAGAAATTTCGTGAATAATGAATACCCTAGCGGTAGCACTGCATTTTAGTTTAAATATTACAAGAGAAATCAATCCCTAATAGCATCTGACCCAAAAAACAAAAATTGACCCAAAACTAATTATTTTATTAAGTCTGGAGATGAAATGAATTATTCGATTCTTCTACATGTCGATTTAGCTTCTAACTTCAAAACAAAACTTGTAGCTTATCCTCTCAGATTTCCAAGGCATATTAGAACACGTCAATCTAATTTTTATAGCTCAAGTTATGACATGCACAACGAGAAGGTATCAAATTACCGCTTATTTAAAAAATAATTAACCGAATTAAAATAAAAGAAAAAATAAGTTAAACTTATGAAACACACTAAAAGCAATAAAATAAAAACAACAAGTCATAAAAATCTCTTAGCGTAAAGTAAAATATGGTGTATTACTGATCAAATTCCCTCATACTTAAACTTTTGCACTCCGAGGAAAACTCTAAATTCAAAATTCAAAATAGAGTAAAAACAAGAAAAAGGATGACAAAATAGAGCATGCAATTTCAAAGAATTTTGGGATCATGAGGGGTAAGTGAAATCCTCATTCTAATCTTCAAGTAATATGATGTTAATGAGTAACTTTTTGTGACAGATAAAGCGAGTAAGAAGATAGTTTATCAAAGAGTACATCATAAGCAGCAAGATCCTCACAAGATAAAATTCTCTCAACTCTCAAGTGTTTAGGTTACTGTTGACACTTAAAGCACATCATGAAAATTAACACTACCATAAGCTTTAAAAAACTCTAACATCAATAATTAAAATACATGCACACAAAGATCGAAAGGGTTTTATTCAAGTTATAATGGGGTCAAGGTAAGGGTAAGATAAATCCTAAGGGATCCTAGGTTAAAATTTAAAGGGATAAAAGAGAATTGAAGAAGACTGTTGTGGGAGTTGAATTAAACAATAATTTATTCACTTTTCAGAATCTTCTTTACAACCATTTTCTCTTCTCTTTCCTTTTTTTATTTTTTATTTATTTAGAAGGGATACGATAAGAACATGAATTTTCTTCCTTCTTTCTTTTTTTTTTCTTTTTTTTTCTTTTCTTTTTTTCTCTCAATTTTTTTCTTCTTTTCTGACTACTTTTGAAATATCACATCTATATTAATTCAACCCCACACAGCTCCAAACAAGACTCTTTCAACCCTTTAAATAGGGTAATAATATTGTTTTTTAATTTTAATCTTGTTATGAGCTTCAAACAAAGAGTGAGATAAATGGGCTCAAGGGGTTTCAAACAAGGAATGATATTTTTAAGGTTGACTTTTTTGCTAAGTGGCTACAAATATAAAATAGAAACAACTTGCCTTTAACATATTAGTGTGCACAAGTAAACAAACAGTTCCAAAAAGAGTCAAATCAAGTTATAGAAACTAAAAGACATGAGTGAAATCATAAAAAAAGAAAGAAAGAAAGAGATTGATTTTTGAATGTTATTCATTATTAGGCTCAAAATCTCACAAAGGGCATTGATCAACTACAAATGATGCACAAATCATAATTTAGTCTTACTTACCATACCAAGAATGCACAACAAATCACTCACATTACATCATGAGTCTTCAACCAAGAGAACAGAGAAAATACTCACACCTGCAACCTAAAAACTAAACAAAAAATGCATTATTATTATTATTTTAAAGAAGAAACAGGTAAATGACAAATAAGAAAAAGTAAATTACTCCCTTGCCACACTTAAAACACACATTGTCCTCAATAAAAGAACATAAGTATAAAATATGAGAGAGGGAGAGAGAGAGAGAGAGAGAGAGAGGGGGGGGGGGGGGGGGGAAAGAATACACTATAGTAGTCAAGGTGGATAGATGATCATATAAGTAACATTTTCTAAAGAAAGCTCTTCTACAATCTCTTCTTCTAAAGTGGGACTCTTGTTGAATAGCTTAAGGTGGTGTTCTTTGACTTTGAATTTTTTTTATCAGTGCCTTCACTTTTTATTTTCGGATCAAATAACATTCTTCTATAGGTAAAAGTATCGAATAGGCAAGTGAAAGTGATCTTCTCTTTGTCCCCTGGTACAATATAGATCTCACTTTTTATAACATCCAAAATCAAGGGGTTAAGCTGCCTTTGGGACCGTCTCATTGCTTTTTCTCTATCTCCAAGTAAGATTCTATGGATACACATGGATGGGCTAATACGAGGAATGTCACCCAAGGTCCACCCAATTGCATTCTTTTGTTTCTTTAATACCTGCAAAAACTTTTGTTTCTGTTCAAACTCAAATTTAGATGAAATTATGATTTAAACTTTTCTTCCAATTTTAAAAATGTATATTTTAAATTTGTAGGGAGTGACTTAAGCTCTAAAGCAGATGGTTGCTCAACAGATGGTAAAATTTTGGTAGCAGGAACTACTTTTACATTTGCAACATCAATTTTTTCAGTAGAAATATCAACTTGTAACGTTGCTTCAATTTTAGCTCAAAATAAACATAAATGAGTATCAGTAAAAACATCACAAATATAAAAGTCATCAAAATTAAACAAAGAAAGGAAGTTAGCAAAAAGTGAATCAACTACACCAAATTTTCTTAAGATTCTATTTTAATGAGCCACGATATGATTATTAAATTCAAAATCAGAATCAAATCAATATATAATCAAATAAAATCAATATTTGTTATGGACTGGCACCTGCCCCACAGCTGGGCAAGGCCCAATCCAGTCTGGCCTAAGGTCAGGCCCAATATGATCATGGGACATAATATAGCCGTTGTGCACAATATAGTCGTTGAAGCATATAGTCATTGGGGACATGTCCCTCACGTGTTTGACAGTTCACGTGATCAACTGCCCCTCTGAATGTCATAGAGACAGTTGGAACAGGTCAAAGATCACGCGCTAGATCTTCCACCTGGCAGTCCCTCATTGGCCGACCAGATATTTCGGTTACATGGGAGACATTGGCCTCGCGCTGGGGGGAATCTTATAAGTACCATATCTCTTGAGAGGGTCAGGTATTCTAATCATTCTTTCTCATACCTAAACATTCGTACTTGTTTTCTCTCTTTAGCCCAAAAACTTACTTTGACAGTGAACTAACTTGCAGGGACACCCCTCCTCTCTTACAACCACTGTTGCTGCCCTACATTGAAGGCCAAGATTATCAATTTTGATCACTTCAGATCAGTGGCTCCGTCTGTGGGAAAACCAGCTCCCCTATCTTTTTGAACCAAGATTTCCCAATCTTCCCAAACAAAAGACCAAAGCTACCTCTCTGAACCTTCATCATCATGGCTTTCCACCATAATGATATCCAGCAAGATTCCCTTATCGTTGTTTTGGGTTGTGGCGAAACCCTCATCCTTGGAGCTACCACCGGAGAAATTGATCACAGGTACGGAAAACCAGCATCTCCTGACAACATGGAGCCTTGTGTCTAAAGTTTCGACCATATATACGAACCTATCACCATCCCACAAGATGCTGACCCTTGTACAACAGCCCTCATCGTCTCCCTCAACAAATCCAACTATCTACTCTTCCAACAAGGAGAAAAAATACACATGCTGGAAAACACCATCGAAGAACGACCTCCCTAGTGGGAATCCCTCGGCCCCTCTAACCGATCACATTCCCCTATTCATAAGCGTCGCTGAGACGAATCTAGAAGCATCTCCCCTGTCAAAGAACGGTCCAAACTAGAGAAGCATGAACACAAGACCATCTAAAAGCGCGATCGTACCCCTCCTCGGAAATCCAGGCACTCCCTAGTATCCAAAAGGACCAGGCCTTCCGAAAAGCCTTGTGAAAAGCACCGAAACCGACATGAACATTCTCTTCGGTGCAGCAGGAGTTGATGGCGCAGTTATTCGTTCAGGAGGTCGCCCAGCACGAGCAACAAAGACAACGCAAGCGGGCCAGAGAAACCTCCCCTATCACAGTAAACCATGGACACCTGCATTCCGCGCGGGCTAGAGAAACCTCCCCCTCTAGCTCTCTATGATGGTACCACCGACCCTGGTGAACACATAGAAAATGTTGAGGCCATGATGCACTACCACAATGTCCCTGGAACGATCAAATGCAAATTATTCCCCACAACCCTCAGGAAAGGGGCTATGACTTGGTATAAGAGCCTTCCTCGGGGCTTGATCACGTCATGGAGGAGTCTTAAGGAGCAATTTTACCAACACTTTACTACCCCTAGGCGCCACCCGAAATCTGAAGCTACGCTTGAGGGTATCATCCAGGGCAGGGACAAACCACTTCGCAATTACGTTGACAGGTTCATTAAGGAAGTGGTCGAAATCCGCACGACCGACCACATGAAAAATTATCTGCTAGAAAAGGGATTGAGGCTAAAAAGCTACTTTTGCGAGGCAGTGGGACTCAACCCTCCTCGGTCTCTAGCCGAACTTCTATGTTGAGCATAATCCTATATTCAATACGAAGAAAAGGAAGTTGCGTGTAAATTCAGAGATTCGAGGGACCAAGAGAGTTCCAGAGCGTCGAAGAAAGACGAAGCAGAAACTTCCAGGCGAGACAAAGACAGGCGACGAGACGATCGTCCCCGAGATCACAAAGGTTCTTTCGTTCGATTCACCGAATACACCTTATTGATCGCTCCCCGCGAGCGTATTCTATCTGAATGTATCAACGCCAAATTCAAGTAAGAAGGCGTCTGATTCCCCAAGCCAACAACTTCAAAGAGCAATACCAACCGAAGTAAATACTGCTACTTCCACCGCAACCATGGCCATGTAACAGAAGATTGCTTCCATTAGAAAGATGTCATTAAAATCCTTATCAAAAAGGGCCACCTAAAGCAGTATATGAAGAAAGGAAAAGCCCCAAAGAAGAAAGGTTGGAATCCAAGAAAGATACGAGGGCCTCGTCTTCTAGCACTCCCCCTTTGGTCGCCATGTCTATCTCGCGACCAGAGGAATTTTTCATCCCTAGCGGGTTTGAGGGGCCTGCATATTTTTCTACGCACATCCCTTGGGAGGCCTTCCCCGGCATAATGGTTATTTCCTGCAGCGGATACAATAAACTCACAGTAAGATCAGTAAAGAAAAAGTTTGAACAACTGATCGACTGTAGTCCAGATCGTCTGTCAACACTCGAAAAATTCTAAGGACGATCCTAGCCAATCACTTTCTACCAAGAAGAGCTCCCCATAGGCTCCCTCAACTCTCACATCCCTCTTGTTATCAGAGCTAGGTTAACCCACACTGACGTCCACCAAATCCTTGTCGATCAGGGTAGTTCGATGAACATCATGTACACCAGCCTATTCCACGCCCTTAAACTCGACAAGAACCTGTCCCTATATGTAGGGTCAGATCTACAAGGATACAATGGGGACATGGCTAGATCCTAGGGATACATGGAGCTCTAAGTTACGTTCGGAGAAGAGGATGCTGCCAAAATGATTAAGACTCAATTCTTAGTCGTAAAATGCCCCTCATTATACCAATGCATCCTGGGGAGACCGACACTCCCCGAACTAATTGTTGTCCCTTCCACAGTTCATCTTAAGATGAAGTATTATACCGAAAAGGGGCATGTCACCACTCTGCATGGGGACATCGAGGCTGCAAGATGATTCTTCGAAGCGACTACCAAAGGGAAAAGTTCAATCAATGCAGCACCGCAGATCGTCAAGCAGACAAGAGACGAAGATCTTCCCAGCGAAGAAAGCCAGCCCTGAAAGAAGCCATCGCTCCAGGTTCATACTATCGACCTTGATAGCCGGATCCCAGAAGAAGGCGAAGAAGATACTCCAGTCCCAACGGGCAGCTCACCCTCCTCGACTGTTATGCGCGTAACACCAGATGGGGATTCCGAGGTGATCACATTCGGGGACAACCCAAACCAAGGAGCCAGGATTGGCGCGGGACTACCAGATGAAGTGAAAGAACAACTGAAGACTTGATTGAAGAACAACGCTGACTTATTTGCTTTGAGCGCCATCGATATGCCCGGCCTCAGCCCAGAAATCGCTTACCATCAGCTCACCATCAACCCATCTGCTCGGGCGGTAGCACAACGCAGGCGCAAGCAATTCAACGAGAAAACTGAAGCGGAGAATAAACTTGTAAAAGACCTCATAGAGGCCAAATTTATCTCGGAAGCCAGGTATACAACCTGGCTGTCCAACATTGTATTAGTCAAAAAAACATAATGGAAAATGGAGAATGTGCGTTGATTACACCGTTCTCAACCGGGCTTGCCCGAAAGATGCGTACCCCTACACAACATTGATAAGTTAGTGGATAATTCTGCCAGTTTCAAATTTCTATCCTTCATGGACGCCTACTCAAAATATAACCAGATCCCCCATGGAAGAAAAGGACAAGAAGTGCACCACTTTTATGACCTCGTCAGGTAATTATTACTACAATGCAATGCCCTTTCGGTTTGAAAAACGTAGGGGCCACGTACCAGCGAATGATGAATAAAGTCTTTCGATCACAAATCAGAGATATGCTCTAAGTATACATGGACGACATGATTGTGAAGTCCCAAGAGGAATTCGATCATACATTCCACCTACAGAAGGTCTTCGACCAAGCTATGGAGTGTAAAATGTGATTCAACCCAGAAAAATGCACCTTTGGAATACAAGGAAGAAAGTTCCTCGGGTTCTACCTAACTGAGAGAGGGATTAAGGCCAACCACGAAAAATGTCAAGCGTTTTCTGAATTCCCCACAGCTAAGTCAAAGAAACCCATACAGTCCCTCAATGGTATGCTCACCTCGTTATCTCGCTTCATGGCCAAATCCGCCCAACACGCCCTGCCCTTCTTCAAGTTCCTGCGGAAAGAATGTTCAAATGGACAGAGGAATGCAAGCAAGCTCTACACCACCTTAAGCAAGCCTTGTCCGAACCACCTGTTTTGTCACAACTAGACAGCGGGGAAACACTTTACCTTTATCTCTCAGTCACTAATGATACCATCAGCGCTGCCCTCATTCGAGAAACCCGAGACGAACAAAAGTCGATATACTTCACAAGCAAAGCCTTACAGGGGCCAGAACTCAGATATCAACAAATCGAGAAGGCCGCCCTGGCCCTTATCAATGTTGTGTGGAGATTAAGGTACTACTCCCTAACCCACACGATAGTAGTTCAGACAGACCAACCCATTAAACAACTACTCGACCGACTAGATATGGTCGGTAGGATGCTCAAATGGTCTCTGGAACTGTCAGAATTCGATATCCACTATGAAAGTAGGAAAGCCCTTAAAGCACAGGCCCTGGCCGATTTCGTGGCAGAAATGACACCCCCGACATCCCCTTCTAGCGGGGCGTATAGTTGGACAATTTTAGTCGACAGAGCTTCCAGTTCCATGGGCAGCAGGGCGGGCATCATCCTCGAGAACGAAGAAGGGATCCTGATTGAAGTATCATTGGTCTTGTCCTTCCCGACCTCGAACAATCAAGCCGAATACAAAGCATTTCTCGCAGGCTTGCGACTAGCTGAGGACCTGGGCGCAAAGGAAATAAAATTTTTCACGGACTCCCAGGTACGGGGAGAGTACCAGGCCAAAAACAATCACCTCGTTGAGTATCTAACGTTGGTGCAAGAAAGGATAGCCAAGTTCAAAGCATGGGAAGTCCAGCATATCCCCCGTGAAAGAAATGATCGGGAAGACATCCTGTCGAAGTTAGTTAGCACAAGGAGGAAATATGGCAAAGAGTCCGTCATACAAGAGACACTTCCCTGTCCAAGCATCACAAAACCAACAAGACTGCTCGATGTCAACGCCATCGGCAACAACAATTGATGGATGACTCTGGTGCATGACTATCTCACCACGGGGAATCTGCCCGAAAATAATAAAGAGGCCAATGTAATTAAGTAAAGGGGCTGCTCCTACATTCTAGTTAAAGGTAAGCTCTACCGACGAAGATTCTCCATTCACCTCCTTAAATATGTCGAGGAGAACAAGGTCCAAGACATTCTCCAAGAAATTCAAGATGGAGTCAACGTACAACACTTATGAGGAAGATCATTAGCGTGAAAAGCTCTTCGAGCAGGATACTATTAGCCAACCATGCAGCATGAAGCAAAGGAGCATGTCAAGAAATACGATAGATTTCGATGCCATGGGGAAATGTACTTAGCACCCCGCAATGAGTTAAAGACCATGTCCTCCTCGCGACCTTTCGCCTGGTGGGGGATGGACATACTCGGTCCCTTCACCGTGGGATCCTATCAAAACAAGTTTCTGATCGTGACCGTCGACTACTTCACAAAATGGATCAAAGTTGAGCCCCTCGTTAAAATCACGACATTTAACATACTTTAATTTTACAAAAGAAACATCCTCGCATGATTTGGTGTACCTCGGGCTCTCGTGACCGACAACAGGACATAGTTCACAGACAGGAAATTTCATGAGTTTGTTGCCAAACTAGGCACCAAGAAACACTTCACGTCCATAGAACAACCCTAGACCAACGGACAAGCAGAAGCCACGAACAGGGTTATCCTCTACAGACTAAAACGAAGGTTGGGCGAGGCCAAAAAGAGGTGGGTCGAGGAGATACACAGTATGCTATGGGCATATAGAACAACTCCACACTCTAACACTGGGGAAACCCCCTTCCGACTAGCATATGAAACTGATGCAGTAATCCCAGTAGAAATTAGAGAATCCTCGACGTGGACAGAGGTCCCCCTCAACGAGGAAATGAACGACAAAGCATTAAGAGAAGAACTCGACCTAGTCGAAGAGATCCGATCAAGGGCAGCTCTCCGCGAAGCCTCGATGAAACAAAAAATAACGTTGCGCCACGACTCCAAGGTCATAAAGTGCAACTTCCAAGTGGGCAACCTTGTCCTCCTCCGAAATAAAAAAGATTCGCATGAGGGTAAACTGGCCGCAAATTGGGAAAGCCTTTACCGGTTAAGATCAAACACAGGTACTAGAGCCTATTACCTCGAACACCTAAACAGAGAACCATTTGCTTGACCCTAGAATGTTGAAAAGCTCAAACAATATTACAGCTAGCACTAATGCAATTAGAGCTAACTGCCGACAACTCCACTCCCCAACGAAGGGGGGATCGTCCAGCCAAAGGAGCGTGCCTTGGTGCAAGCACAATCCTCAAACATAACGAAGGAAAGTTTTAGCTCATGGAAAGAACAAATTTTGTGCCCGACGGGGATAACTCAATCGAGCTTCATCATCGTCGTACCAGCAAGGCAGGACATCTAGCTCGCGATGGGAAAGTCCAAGCCCTATGCGATCAGGACCTCAACCGAGATCCTAGTCCCACAACCGGCGAGATTACTCCGCCACCTTGACAAATTCCCTAAACTATTGAGCAACGCAACTAGTCAAGAAAATTCTAATTTAATAAACAATTCGCAAGAAAAATTAACACAAGGCATACAATGTCAAATAAACATCCATAAATAGGTCTGACCACATGGCCGACAAGTGTTTAGATATTACAAAAATTTCGGGCAGAGCCCGACAATCAAAATTAAAAAAAATTGGCACGCAGACCAAAATACATTAAGTTACAAATAATAACCAGTCATCATCAGCAGGAATCTCTTGCGGAACCACCTTCTCGTCGACCACCTGGTGCAGAATGCTTATTCCTTCGGTAACCAGCTAGACGTCGGGATTTAAGGCCTTCATCTGCTCTACAGAAGCAGAGAACCCAAAATTGGAAGCTCCAAGGGCGTCTTGCTCGAGGATACGTATTTTTTCGATCATCTCTCACCGGGTCTTTAGAGATTTTTCCTCCTCAGTCTCGTCTGGCCCCGCCACCGAGGATCATTCCAGGTCCGTAACCTTGGTCTTCAACTTGGCATTCTCTTCCTTAATATTCTTCATTTCCTTGGTCATCTTGTTCATATCCTTGAGGATCGCGGCCTTGGCCTCGTAGTTACCTTGAAGGTTCGACAACTGGTTGAACAGGTCAACTGTCTCCAATTCAAGTTCAGCCACCCTGACCTGCACCTTTTTGAACTCTTTGAGCGGAACTGTCTCTATATCACCCAGGGTCAATGCGGTTTCTATCACCCTCATTATCGCAGCATCACGACATAGGAGCGTCATCCTCACATTCGGATCAGCAGCCAAGATGGTCGACGCCTCTAGATCGAGAATCAGTACATACCTCTCCTCGTAAAAAATGTTGTCTTGCAAAAAGTAGGGGGGCAGAGTGAATTTCCCCCCCAGCAAACCCATTTGAGCCTTTAGCCAAAGACGAACCAAGGTCGTCTTGTTTCCTCTTCTTTCTGAGGATCCGCGGTAGGGGGTTAGAAGTGCTATCCGGAGAAGGCGATGGACCAACAAACTTTTCCAGGGTCACCTGCTGTCTTACCGCATCCTCCCTCGAGGTTGAAACCTTTTTGACATTCTTGGTCGTGACAGATTTGACCAGGTGCTCGTGTAAGTTCGACATCTTTCCTGAAAAGAAGAAACAAGAGTCATCACGACATTAAAACACCAAGACACGAGTCGAGCACATCATATATACCTAGAAGCTCAAAGGCATCGACCTTAATTTTGCAGTCAAGAAGGGCTTTGGTATTAATGTAATGGGCTTCCTGGGCAGACTCCCCATCTTTAAAACAGAGCAGATTGCCATCATTGTCCACCGCAACAGCGGGGATGAAACTCTCCACGAACGCTGCCAACGCTCGAAGAGATTTCTTATCCTCGGAGGACAGTTGATCATGCTTCACAAGGAATTGATTTGTCATATACCGAAAATGGGCATGCACCCATTCCAAGGGAAACTTTGACACGATACGCACCACCATCGACCATCCTCCTTTATCGTCTCCATCGTAACTAGGGAGCTCTTGGCCGCCTCTGAAAGGGGTTTTACAACCAGAAATATAAACTTGAAAATTTGGACAGACTCCGAATAGGGCCAAAATAGCCTGCTTTACTGCTTGAAAGACCCCCAACTCTGCTTCGACTCAGAGGTGCTCCTCTGTGGTACCGTATCAACATTTCGCCCTGCATCAACATTTCATTAATAGCATCAGCAAAACATCACCAAAATGAACCTCAACTTCACGTTCCAACATTCGAATCCAGATGGAACCAGAAAGGCCCCTAATGCTAGAATCTCGAAGCGGAAGGAAGTTCGAGCCCTCAGAAGGATGAAGCTCATCACCGGGCAGATTTTTGAGTGGCCGGAAGGGCAACGGAGACCGTCACCAACTTCTTACCAAGCTCAAAGGTAACACAAGCTCAGAGTTAACTCAGGAAACAGAAGAAAACAAACTGCAACCGTAAACATCTCAGCTCAGACGTAGTGTCGTCATCGCCGGTTACAACACCTTTCTCAACAAGCAAGATAAGGCAGCTTCTGAACTCAAGCGCAGTTTCTTTCATGCAAGAAGGAAAAAGGAAAACATTAACGTGACGCCAACAACGACCAGCCACCGCAGTTAGTTTCTATTTTCAGCAATGAAACAAGAGAAGCGACTTGCAAAGTCAACAAGTGGATATCACAAAACAAAGAGAGAGAATTTAGGAACTTCCCAAAACCGGAGCCACCAGAATCGAACGAGATAAGAAAGGGATTATTTGGTGTCTCCTAAATCGTCAATAAGATCAGACAGAAATCACCAAATAGGAATGTTGCTTAAGCCAATTTTCAATGGAGGCCCATCACTTTCATCTATAAAAGCTGTGAAGCACACCCACAAAGGGGATCACGAAGAAGCCGTTACCATCACAAAAAGAGTAAAAACCCTTGAAGCTCAAACCGACGAAGACTTTCACCGCCGAAAGCTCAGATCCTTTTCGAGGTTCATCATCTCCGGCCCAAAGGGGAGGAACTCGCGAACCGCCACCGCCTTGTCGTCTCGATTCTTTGATACCACTTCAGTTTACGGTTCAAAACAAAGGGAAGTCATGGAGTGAAATGGGAGAACGAAGCGAATCGAGAGGGCGAGGATAGAATGGAAGGAGAGGGACGACGACGCGGGGGAGAAAGACCGATTAGGGGGGCTTAGGGTTTTTTTCTTTCATTTTTTCTGCCTTTGTAATTTTGTTGTTATAATGATCCTGTATGCACACACCCACCATAACTCACGTACACCGCACACACAGTCCTCAGATCTCCAACGGATCCCGATCTAGCGCCTCACGTTGCATTCCACCGTAAGCCCTCACCATGCGTTCTCACCCAGTCACACGCCCCATAATCCCCATTCACCATTTTAATTAACCCGTTAATTTTTCCATAACCCTTAATCAACCAAAACCTTAATTAATTTATTTGTTTAAAAATAATCTTATCATTTTCATTTATTTAATTATTCAACTAATATTTACTCTTTTTAAAATCAACCTTTATTCACTTAATCAATAACTTATTAACAATTATCTTATTTAATCAACTTTTTCCCTAATTAATTAAATTGCATTTATTTAATTAATCATGTCTATCTTTTTTCAATTAGTCTATCCAATTTATTTCTAAATAACTTAATTGACAATTTATTTATTTATCTCATCAACTTTTATTTCATTTAATAATTATCTACTCAAACCTATTCCACTTTTTTTAAATAATATAATCCTTTATTTTCTCATATTCAACATTAATAATAATAACAAAACTATTTAATTTTAATAAAGATTTTAACTTTGATCTTTAATAATATTAACAACAAAAAAACTCATTTCACAATAATCTATTTAATTAAGTTATTATTAATAATAATAACCTTTTATTAACTGTTATTCAATAATAATAATTAAAACATATTTTTATTAAAACTAATCAACTTATGGTTTAAATTCATAATTAAAATTAATATAATACTTTTTTACAAACTAAATCACCCTTTAACATAACTATTTCTCTTAAATTCAACTTTGCCATAAATTAATCAACGCGCGCACGATTCCATACGTCTGCACTCCGATTCCATTCACATTATTCACTTTCACGCACTTGTATGTTCTAGCGCTTTCATGCGTGTGTGTATGGATTTATTTATTTGTCTCTACTTTACCGCTATTTATCTTTCTTGCATCGCATTATCGCATTATGTCCAAAGGAAGAATCTGCGCGTAACGTAAAACTTGCGCGTATGCATATCATTTGCATCATACTCCCCAGTTAATCATTGATCCCATTTAAGTCGATCTCTTAAGTTAGATCCTACCCCATAAGAAAGACCTTTTATCTTTTACAACATAGAGAAAACACTTATTCAACTCGATCAAACATTATTCAAACACATTAGAGAATAAGACATGAGTCATCTTGACAGTCGAGATATAAATCTCCTGCCTCTATAACAATACAATCAATATATATGGACTTTTTCGTTTGAGAGTGATAGTGGCATACTCGTCAATTAAATTCCGAGTGCTTGAACCCTTTTCTCAAGACGATGCAAATACTATTTTCCTACAAGTTGTGGTGGCTAAGTCAAGTCATCTCCTCCAAGATGACAACTCGTCTTTTCTCATAGAATCAATCAATCAACTACCCTTATCCCGTAGGAACTTTGACCACAGTCAAAGAATTCCTTAAACCCTTTAGGGGAACTACAAATACTCTGATTCCACTCTCGTCAGGATATGTAGGCACAAGATGCGATATCTTGTTAAGTATACTTAGAAATACACCACTAGGTCTTTCATCCTTAAGCAGATAAACCTTAGCAATAAACAACACATTAAAACAAGAGGTTCCTGTAGAGTACTACAGAAACTTAGGATGCTAGCACCTTCCCTAAGTTTAACTAACCCCGAACCTATAACTCTCTAACCTTTGCATTTGCATTGCATTTTGGGGTAATTCGATCTTTTTCCCTTCCTTTGGACAAATAAAAGACCGGTTGTAATGAATTAAGATTCAAGCTAATCAATAGCTTGATATCCAAATTTCACCGCGACAATGATCAAAAGAAAAAAAAATGATGAAATGAAGTTTGAGAAAATGAAAAAGTGAAAGACATGTGAATTCAGTGTGACCCTTCAGGTTTTTGATTCAGATCAAGTTGAAAATTTGATTTGAATCAAATTGAACATATTTGAAATCCATAAAAAATTATTCAAATCATGGGCTTACTGTAAAATGTTTGATTCGAATCAAAATGAAACGTCTCAAGTCCCAGGAAAATGATTCAGATTAAATGTTTAGCTAAAATTCATTGATGACTTTTACTAAAACACTAAAAATACATGAAACCCTTTTTATGATTATGAGGGAAAATAGAATGTTCTGTTATGAATGAATGAATGAAAAATAGTTGAGCCTTTTATAATGCAAATTCTAAAATGATTTTTAATGCAAATGAATTTTAATGTAAATGCATAAATTGTTTTTAATGCATGATAATAATGAGGATGTATGAATATATGAACGATGGAGATGAATGCAATGAACGAACGACATAAATGCTAAATCGATGTGTTGAATGATTTAGCAATTAATAGATGAATGTACAAATATAGTACATACACAAACATATACAAATCACACGACATACATAGGTAATAAGACAAATACTCTAGTGCATACACAAAAGGAATAAATGAGGGTTGGAACGATCATACAAATTTAGACGATCTAAGCTTAACTTACTAATTACGATACCAAATAGAAATCAATAACAAGGATAATCATAAGCTCTAAACATGAATAATCAAATACGAATTGGATAGATCTCCTCTTGATCATCTGATGAATATTATCAGACTTTCCTTCATAAGACTTCAAATGAACTTGAAACGACAATACTGTGATCATTACTGATTAACATAACTTGTCAGTCCCAAATAATAAATTTAACTCTTGGATGATTGGTAAGCACTTCAAGTACGTTTTTTGAATCTTTTGTAGTTAGTTGAAACTTTGGAGAATCATTACCAATAGTCACAAAACTGTCTTCATCTTCTTTTTTTATAACGAACTCGGAAGACCAGGTCGCAAGAAGATGCTTTTGTTTCTAATTTCTTTTCTCATAATACTTTCCATCATATTATAGAGTGTACACGTAACACAAAATTAGGATTAATTCACAACAACATTTGAGAAACAAGGTCATAAACAAGCTGCACATATCTCAAAAAAATTGTTACACTTAGAGAACATCTTAAGTATAATTAATGTCTTAAAGAGAATTCTAGTAAGGTCTTACTTTGAATTACTATATGTAATGCATTACAGTGAATAAATATGTCCTACTAAGCTCTTAGAGCCCGAAATGTGAGGACTGTCGTTTCGACGAGACTCGATAAAATATAACAACATCAAATTTTTATACTAAAATTAATTTCTAGTTTTGAATTTTGTTTTTAAAAGTTAAGATTTGTGCGCGAAAGCGAAAAATGTTTCGAAAACGATTTCAGCGCGAAATATTGAAAACAGTATCCAATCGCTACACTTTATTAACTAATTAAGACTTATTGATTTTCAAAAAGTGTTTTAAAATTTTAACTTTTACGAGCGACAACAGGCAACTACGGTTCCGAAATTCAACACGAGCCGTGCGAAAGTGAGTAGTGTTTTTAAATTAATAACTCTTCTGAAAATGATTTTTAAAACAAAATAAAGTGCTGAATTTTATCTGAGTCTCAAAGGTACCCGGAAATTACATTATAGTATCCGTTTAAATCAATTCTAAACCCAGTTATTTTAATCCGATTTTCAAGAAAAACTTCTACAGTTAGCCTTAGATTTACAAAATGACAATATATAACAATATGTTTACATTGGTCTCTGTGGGTTCAACATTTTTTATATATAAGTGGCATTTTCTTGCACTTGCGGATATGCAACAAGAGTTACACCCATTTATAACACTCAAATTTGTTGGAAAACATCATATATTGTCTAATAAAATTAATCAACAGGATATAATAATTAATAATAGTATAACATTCCACAAGACACATTATTTTCGTGAAATACGTAAGTTGGAAATGACACAAAAGAAAAAAAAACAACATTTAGTCTTAGAATTACGAAAACTAATGGATCTAATTGTATTACTCGTGGAGAATAATTTTTTAGGAAAAATTATAGTTAGTAGTGAGATATTAATTTTATTTTTTTTATTTAAAATAATATAAAAAAACAAGAAATTGCTAATGTCACATCAATAAGTTGGATCAACGGGTCCCCAGGTTGCGAAACTCAAACCCGCAGATAATTTATGGGTTGGTTCGATTTGGGTCAGCGGGTCCACCCGCATCCTTGAATATCCATAATTGACATTACGAGCGATTAGTCAAGTAATTTAGTTTTGGTGAATAATGAACACACACACACACAAGGTTAAAAAAAGTTTCTAGATGAGTGGGTCTTGGTTCTTGATGGTAATCAAGAGCTTGATCAAATCCTCAATAATATTGATCAACTCATTATCAAATTCACACAAAAACAACAACCCAATTGCACAAAACAAGATGCAACAAAAATGGATAAAGAATTGACATGGGTTCAAAATCAAAATGTTGGTATTTTCGGAGAAAACAAAAGAAGAATGGTGTAAAGATGAACACACTAAAAAGAGAAGACAAAAATCACTATTTTTGTCTCAATGAATCACCACAGTTTTCCCATAATTGTTACTTTAATCAAAAGAAACAAACATTTAAATAAGTGATGGGAAATTGAGTTTTTTATGATTTGATTCGAATCAAGAAGAAAATTTGATTCGAATCAATATAGATAGAATAAAAAAGAAACACTTTTTAAGCAAATGATTTGAATCATTATTTGCACTTAATTCGAATCAAATGGGATTATGATTCGAATCATGTTTAGTTTTTTTATCTAAATTAATTGATCCAGAATGTAATTCCAATTTTCAATAGGTGAATGATTTAGGTCAAATATTACTCATGATTTGAATTAAATACCAAAATATCAAAATTCAAATGTTCTAACTTGTAATTTAAGCTACTCATGTAGAAATGATAAAACAATAATTTTAATAGTCTCAAAAAGGAAATAGGTAATAAGGTTCAAATGAATATAATATGAAATGAAAAGGATTCTAAGTGGTACAATTACTTGGTCAAAACGATTACAATCAAATGAAAAAAAAAAGTTTACATTCATACAAATAAATTGAAATAACATACAAATTACAAATACACAATGAAACAATAATAGAATTGTAAAACATTAAAACACAATATATTATTAAAGCACGTAAATGATACCAAATGATACTATGTGCTTTCAACACTAAATTCATGAAAGATATTGTGAGATTATTGGATCAAACTCTAATTTGTCGATAGGGATAACTTTTAGGTTTTTACAGGAGACAAACATGAAGTCGAAGATGGTTCGCATGCTGATGTCGAAGTGTTACATATTGTTGTCGAAGTTAGTTCTAATATGTATTGTCTAATTGGGTCTTATGTTAATGATCCAATTGTTTAGTTAGCTTGTAATGTAAGTTAGCTAGTTAGTCTATAAATAGACTAGATCTCTCAGGTTGTTGAGAGTGACCAATTGTGTTATTCACATTTATAATTATTTGTAAACCCTAAATGAGAAAGTGGATAGAATTTTTTTTCCAAGAATCATATTCTCCTTCTTTCTTCTTTATTCATTCTTCTCTCTCTCTCTCTCTCCCTCTCTCTCTCTCTCTCTCTCTCTCTCTCTCTCTCTCTCTCTCTCTGTTCTAACCGTTTCATTATTCACCCAAGAAACTCCATTTTCTCAATCAAGAATTTGTTAATTGGTATCTTTGTCACACAAAATTGGCACGGTGAGCATGGAGAAGATGCTGTCAACAAAGTTTGAAATTGAGAAGTTCACCGGAGTTAATGATTTCGGTTTATGGAACTTGAAGATGCGAACCCTTCTTGTTCAACAGGGTTTGCTAGAAGCGTTAAAGGGAGGAGATTCCATGGATGCTGCATTGACGGAGAAGTATAAGACAACGATGATTGAGAAAGCCCACAACGCAATTATTTTGAGTCTTGGTGATAAGGTTCTCATGCAGGTTTCGAAGGAGATGACAACAACTAGTGTTTGGATGAAACTTGAAGGATTGTATATGACAAAGTCCTTGGTTAATAGTTTGTAATTGAATCAAGCCTTGAATTCATTCAAGATGAATGAAGATAAAGCATTTACAGAGCAGCTGGATACGCTCAACAAGCTGATTCTTGATCTTGAAAATATTGATGTTACCATCAATGAAGAAAATCAAGCATTGTTATTGTTGTGTTCTTTACCTAAGTCACATGCTCACTTCAAAGAAACTCTCTTGTATGGAATGGCCTTTGAAGAAGTTCAAACAACTTTGTATTTGAAGGATTTGAACGAAAGAAATGAGCATAAACCATCATCATCAGTTGGCGAAGGGTTGTCCGTGAAGGGGAAATCCTCGAAGAGAGATGGTAGGTTTGAGAAGAAGAAAGGAAAAACTCAGCAGAAGTCTTATGGTGGTGATATTTATGGTATTAAGTGTTATCACTGTAAGAAGGAGGGCCACACAAAAAAGGTGTGTCCTGAGCGCCTGAATAATCATGAAGGTAAAGACAATGGCAATGCAGCTATTGTGCGAGATGATTATGAATCATCTGATGTCCTTGTGGTGTCAAGCAACAACTCTTACAAAGAGTGGATTATGGATTCAAGATGTGCTTGGCATATGACTCTAAATGAGAATGCGTTTGAAGAATTATGTGATCAAGATGTTGGATTAATGCTACTGGGAAATAATAAAGCTTACAAGATTACAGGTATTGAATTTATGAGATTCAAGCTCTATGATGAGTCAATAAGGCTATTGACTGGTGTTAGGTATGTGTCTGATCTTAAGAGGAATTTTATTTCTCTTGGTGAATTCGATAAGAAAGGATATGTCTTCAAAGTATATTTGGGCCATGTCAGAGAAAGAGGTCTGGTCGAACTGGGGAAACAAAACCTGCTAGGTGGTGACAAAGTTGAGAAGTTGGAGTTTTGTAAACCTTGTGTCTTTGACAAACCCTGTAGGGTGAATTTTGACAAAGGTAAACAAAGAACACATGGATCCCTTGACTACATTCATGCAGATCTTTGGGAGCGTACAAGGAATCCTTCACATTCAGGTGTAATGTACTTTCTATCCATAATTGATAACTATTCTAGAAAATTATAGGTATTCATTCAAAATACTAAGGATGAAAATTTCGAGAATTTTAAAAGTTGGAAGGTTCTGGTCGAAACTCAAACTGGCATAAAGGTTAAGAGGTTGAGAACCGACAATAGCCTTGAGTTCTACAATGAAGCTTTCGATAGTTATTGTGTCGAGTCTGGGATTGCAAGGCATAAGACTGTAGAAGGTACTCCTCAACAAAATGGCTTAGCTGAGAGGTTCAATCGAACACTCCTTTAAATGGTTAAATGCATGTTGGTTAGTGCTGGATTGAAGAAGGTGCTTTGGGCGAAGGCTGTTTCGACATCAACTTATCTGATAAATAGATGTCCATCGTCTGCCTTAGGAATGAAGACACTGGAAGAAGTTTAGTCAAGTTAACCACCAGATATCGACAAACTGGAAGTATTTGGTCATTTAGCTTATGCTCACATTAGGCAAGACAAGGTCGAACCTAGAGACATGAGATGCATGTTCTTTGGATATCATGAGGGAGTCAAAGGTTATAGGCCGTGGTGCTTAGAACTAGGTCATATAAGATGTATCACAAGTCGTAATGTAGTTTTCAATGAAGTCGAGATGGAGTTCAAGAAAACTGGTGATGCTGGTCGAAGTGCAAAAATCTCTGAAGAGGTGCTAGAATATGTAGAGATTCATGTTGAGGTAGAGCATAATGATGTTGAAGTGCATAACCCAGATGAAGTCAACGAAGAAGAGCAAGATGCTGAAGAGACTGAGGAAATTGTCGATGACTACCTACTGACAAAAGATACATTGAGAAGAGTCATAAGGCCACCTCAGAGACTTGGTTATGCAAATCTTATAACTTTTGCCTTAATCTCTGCAACTGAGGTACTTGAGGAAAAACCTAGAGACTACAAGGAAGCTATGGGGAGTTGAAACAAGACTGAATAGAAAAAAATCCATGGATGACGAGATGAAATCTCTTAGTGATAATAACACTTGGGAGCTAACTGAGAAACCTGCAGAAGCAAGGTAAGTCAGTTGTAAGTGGATTTTCATGCCTGTTGTGACTCCGAAAAATCCTCAGTTTAAGCTTAATACTAATCAAAGTCTGAGTACTGAAGCTGAAAAAATCTACATGAGTAGCATTCCATATGCTAGTATAGTAGGTTCTTTGATGTATGCTATGGTTTGTACGGGGCCAGACATAACGTATGGAGTGAGCCTTGTAAGCAGGTACATGGCCAATCCTGGGAAGGCGCACTGACAAGCATTAAAGTAGATTCTTAGGTACATAAATGGGTCTTTGAGTCGATTCTTGATTTATGGTGGAGCCTGTGGTGATGATATCATAGTCGAACTCGCAGGATATGTCGACTCTGCTTATGCAGGTTGTATGGATTCCAGAAAATCTTTCTGGATATGTGTTCACTATGTTCGACACATCAATCAGTTGGAAAGTGACACTTCAGAAGGTTGTTGCCTTATCAACCACTGAAGCAGAATATAATTCCCTCACTAAAGTTGTGAAAGAAGCATTGTGGCTTGAAGCTTTTGCAAAGGAGCTGAAACTTCAAGGTCGATTTATCACTGTTAAATGTGATAGTCAAAATGCAATAAACATGTTAAAGAATCCAACCTATCATGAGTGAACCAAGCATATCGATGTAAGGTTGCACTTCGCCAGAGAGATAATCGAGTGTGGAGAAGTCAAAGTGCTAAAGGTTTCGACTGATGATAATACTGCTGATATGATCACCAAAAGATTGTCGAGTTGCAAGTTTTATCACTGTATGTAGTTGATAAAGCTGCACGATGAAAACTAGTTTATTCCCTGTTATTGTAGAGTTTACTCCAAGGTGGATATTTGTGAGATTATTGGATCAAACTCTAATGTTATCGACAGATATATCTTTCAGGTTTCGACAGGAGACAAGCTTGAAGTTGAAGATGGTTCGTATGCTGATGTCGAAGTGTTACATATTTTTGTCGAAGTTAGTTCTAATATGTATTGTCGAACTCGACCTTGTGTTAAGGATCCTATTTTTTAGTTAGCTTGTAATGTAAGCTAGCTAGCTAGTCTATAAATAGGCTAGATTTCTCAGGTTGTTGAGAGAGGCCAATTGTGTTATTCATTTGTAATTATTTGTAAATCTTAAATGAGAAAGTGAATAGAAAGCAGTTTGCCAAGAATCCTATTCTCCTTCTTTCTTCTTTATTCATTCTTCTTTGTGTGTGTGTGTGTGTGTGTGTGTGTGTGTGTGTGTGTGTGTGTGTGTGTTTTAAATGTTTCATTGTTCACCCAAGGAACTCCGTTTTCTTAATTAAAAATTTGTTAATTGGTATCGTTTATCACAACAGATATAATCTCCAAGAAAAGAACTGTGAACAACAAACCAATGATCTTGATTGATAATTGTAGTTGTATCCTGCAAAGGATGAAAATTCCTATCAAACTCAAAGATTGTGGGTCAGTTACTATTAAATGTACTATAAGAGACATAAATTTCAAAATTGATTTAATTGACTTAGGAACTAGTGTGCGTCTAGTTTCAGTTTCTCTATATAAAAAGTTGGGCATTAGAACGATTAAATACACCTTAATGACCTTATAGTTTATAAATTAAGCGTGGCATAGTACAAGACATTTTCATGAACATAGATAAATTCGTTTTTCTAATGAATTTAACAATTTTAGAGATTCTTGAAGATGGGGTAATACCTCGTATCCTTGGGAGACCATTTTTAGAGACGACACGATGCATGATTGTCCAAGACGGTGGTACAATGACTTTGAAAATGTATGATTAAGAAGTTAAAATATGTGTTCTCAATACAATATGCACAAAAAATACACGAGGTCCAATAATAATGTGGAAATCCTTGATACCATCATTGAACAAGCTATAATGAATGAAATGGCAAACTCACGACCTCTACTATTGACGTTGTTGATGTTGATGTCGACCCACCTACAATTGTTTTTGAGAAACAAACTGGTGATGTTGATCATGTTTTGGCCGTAGACAACCTGATTCAAGTATTTCCCTCTCCTGCTGAGGCTATCGCTTCCACGATTAGAGCTTATGACATTGTTGTTGCTACTACATCGACCATCCTGTAACACCCTTTAAATATCTTAGACATCCCAAGTTTACAATAAGAAAAAACCACAATTCCTTAGAAAAAAGATTCTCCTTAGACTAAAGCAAATAAATTGTTTCACGTAGTTGCCATCTTTAAAACATACCACGCCTTCAATTTTAAATTTAGACATCTAAACTAAGAATAGAAATTAAAGAATTTAAAAATAGAATAAATAATTTTGTGAATGAGTGAAAATAATGAGACTAAAATTATAATTAAACATAAATGTTTAATTAATTGTTGTTATACTTGTACTAAATGATCTAATTGATTCACAATTTAAGTGCAAATTTAACTAATTTTATAATCTTCAAAGATAAAGTTTAAATCCACATTGTAACATAATTATAAATATACGAGTGTAAAGCATCGGTAACACATAGTACTTATATATTTCTCATCAATTTATATATCCATTTAATAAGATCTATATAACTTTCAAGAAAATTAATACTAATATCACTTTAATAACAATCAATGTTAGTGTGACTTAATTAATAATTTCCCTTCCCCATTTTATTGTCTAATTGAGCGCCAACAGAAAATAAAAGAAAAACTGAACACTTGGGCCAAAATGGCCCATTTAACAAACTTTTATCCAATTCAGACGCTTCTCCGCGACCAATTCCCCCAACTCCCACACTGAACCCTAAAACACAAACACTCGTAATTTCACTCCGATTCCGCCACGTGACGTTCTCTACTTCATCTCTTTCACAATCACTTCCACCAGGTTTCGATCTACTTTCCATACTTTTTCCTTGTTTTCTCTTTAATAATCTAGGGTTTCTGTTTGTGTATGTGTGGCTACAGTTCTTTTTCTTTGTTGTTATGTTGATATGTTCATCGCAATTTCAATGAAATTACTTTCTATATTATGCAGTGATATTGAACCATCCTCGTTGATTTCTAAGCTTATTCCTTTACTTAATGATTTGTTTTTCATGATTTTTTTCTTCTTATTTATAGCTTTCATTGGATGCAGGTTGGATTTATAACAGGGTTAAATTTGGGGGAATTATTCAATTTAGTTTGAAGGATATTCTGTATGCCAGCCACTGTTATGGCTGTACATACAAAATATCGCCTAATTGCGTTCTCGCCGGAGATTGTAGATGGGCAGCCTATTTTTGTTTCGTCGAATTGTAGTCCGGCGAAGGCGTTGAAAAAGGAGCCGGCGGGCATTTCTTTTCATTCTGCTGCACTTAAACTTCTTGGTGTTAAGAAAGAAGAGAGCAAGGATGGTGATAGTAAGAAAGTGGTTGATGATAAGGAACAGGCTTATTTGCCGTCGGATTCTTATAGTAGTAAGAGTAAGAAGAAGAAATCCGGTGAAGAGCAGGAGCAGGATCACTATGCATTATTGGGGATGAGTCATCTTAGGTATCTTGCTACGGAGGATCAGATTCGGAAAAGCTATCGTGAAACTGCTTTGAGGTTTCATCCGGATAAACAGTCTTCGCATGTTCTTTCTGAGAAGACTGAAGCTGCGAAGCAGGCAAAGAAGGATGAAGTAGAAGCTCATTTTAAGGCAATTCAGAAGGCATATGAAGTGTTGACTGATCCCATTAAGAGAAGAATTTATGATTCTACGGATGAGTTTGATGATGAGATTCCCACTGACTGTGCTCCGCAAGATTTCTATAAGGTGTTTGGCCCTGCTTTTATGAGGAATGGGCGGTGGTCTGTTACTCAACCGATTCCATCTTTTGGTGATGACAAGACTTCGATAAAAGAAGTTGATGATTTCTACAATTTTTGGTACTCCTTTAAAAGCTGGAGGGAGTTTCCACAATCTGATGAGTTTGATCTTGAGCAAGCTGAAACTCGTGATCATAAGAGGTGGATGGAAAGGCAGAATGCAAAACTGTCAGAAAAAGCTAGGAAGGAGGAGTACGCGCGAGTCCGCACTCTTGTTGATAATGCTTACAAGAGGGATCCTAGAATATTGAGAAGGAAAGAAGAGGAAAAAGCTGAGAAGAAAAGGAAAAAGGAGGCCAGGTTCATGGCAAAGAGGTTGGAGGAGGAAGAAGCAGCCAGAGTTGCAGAAGAGGAGAAGCGACGAAAAGCAGAGGAAGATAAAAAAGCTGCTGAAGCTGCTTCTCAACAGAAGAAGGTCAAGGAGAAAGAGAAAAAACTCTTGCGGAAAGAGCGAACACGTCTTCGAACTCTTTCAGGACCTATTTTGTCACAACACATGCTTGATATTTCTGAAGATGATGTAGAAAAGATTTGCATGTCATTTGATATTGAACAAATGAGGGGTTTGTGTGAGAAAATGGAAGGCAAAGAGGTGTTAGAGCAAGCAAAAGCTCTAAAAGATGCACTGAGTTGCAAAAAAGATGTGGTTGATGAGAAAAGTAATCAACAAAATGGCTCCGTCAAAGCTAATGGCACCATTAGTATTCTAGCAGTCAACGTAGAGAAAAAAGAGAAACCTTGGAGTAAAGAAGAGATCGAGCTATTGAGGAAAGGAATTCAAAAGTTTCCCAAAGGAACATCAAGGAGATGGGAAGTTGTTTCAGAATACATTGGTACTGGTAGATCTGTTGAAGAAATAATGAAAGCCACTAAAACTGTTCTCCTCCAGAAGCCCGAAACATCCAAAGCTTTTGACACATTTCTTGAGAAAAGGAAACCTGCTGCCCAAACAATTGCATCTCCACTTTCAACCAGAGAAGAATTGGAAGGGGTACCAATATCAACAGTTACACCTGAAAATAGTGCTGCCTCCTCAACACCAACACCAACACCAAAACCGACACCAAAACCGACAGCAACACCCGCTACAACAAGCAACAGCAACCCAGAAGCTTCTCAAGGAGTTTCAGAACAAGAGGCTTGGTCTGCAGTGCAGGAAAGAGCACTGGTTCAAGCTTTAAAAACCTTTCCAAAGGAAGCTAGCCAAAGATGGGAACGAGTAGCTGAAGCTGTACCTGGAAAGACGGTGATTCAGTGCAAGAAAAAATTTGCGCTGATGAAAGAAAATTTCAGGAACAAGAAAGCTGCTGTTTGATTTTATCATTCATAGCCCATATCCGTGGTATTTCTCCTTCCTGCATTTTAGATTATACAAGTTTAATTATCCATTTTTATAGGTAAATTATTTTCTAAGTTTGAACTTGGAATTCATTTACTTATTTATTTGTATTGATTAACGAGGCCAAACTGAATATGAGCTGCCACTCCCTCTCCTAGCTAGGCATCTTGACCAATATTGAAACCAATGTTCTATCGTAGTACCAGATATATGTACCATTTTTGGTTTGAAAGGGAAGTCTGCTTCTTTAAATTTGTATTATCTCAATAGC